>JAWHQI010000025.1:17192500-17831175 GCA_033032865.1 Dactylorhiza incarnata | reverse complement strand
TTGGTCCACAATTCAAATATATGAATAAGATCTCGTCATCACCTGAGCATCATTGAATACTCCAAACCTCGAGATTACTACGAAAATGCCATAACCTTTTCTAGACAAAGTCTAAGGGCAATCCAGTCGGTATTTTATTGGCCCAATAAACAAAAGGATAAGCCCCTACCGATTTGGGCTAAGTCTTCTCAGTACTTCTACGGTATATTCATCTTACATACGTACATAAACTTTAGGGCATATGATCTCTGACTTGGTGTTCTACCCCGAGACATATCGTTATGATAAGACTCAGGCTCCCATGTTATAATTATGCTAACTTTTCCGAGTTCCCTATATGATTAACTAGGAAAGGGGCCTTTTCAAAACAAAATATTCAAATTTCAATTTGACCTCTGGTATTTTATGGTGGTTGTCTCAACGTACTGTAATGGGAAGTATCAAGTTATGGTAAGGGGGGTTATGTTTATGGGTCTTCTATTTCTCTAAGGAAGACTACAGACACCCGATCTCCTCGAGATGGTCCTACCATTTGATAGTAAAGCGTACCCTCAGCGTGAAATTCTCCACGTCAAGACTTATACTAACTTCTTCCCTTAGCTACGTTGGGTATCCATAACCTTCAACCAAATCTAGACCCGAGGTCGTTCTTTAGACTAGGGTGCGTCACTAATTGTCTAAGTAAGTCAAAATTTGACCTAACTTGCTGCTTAGTGACTGTTTTATGTGATTTCATACATGGGCACACCACAGCTTCCGCTGCATAGTTTGTCCACAAACTACACTCGAGCGGGGTGACCCAGTATGTTGTGGACTATTCTCTTATGATCGTTCGTTCAGTGATACCATTTGTAAGATCTCTTTTTCCAAAACCTGTTCGGGTACTTGAAAACTCGAACCTCTCCCGTATCGCACGGTTGAGGTGGATCTTCGCCCAGAATCGCTGCCTTGCGGTGTCACCAACACTCGGGTTGGCTAACACCGCTCAACACAACTCTGCCGGCTATACGATCATAAGTAAAATATGCCATAAAAGTAAGTGTAGAATAAAGGCATGTCCACAATATCACAGCATCAGATATACCTATAATGAAAACAGAAAGTCCATAAGAGAAGTACAAGCAAAAAGGGCTTAAGCCCGATACATATCCAAAGTAATGTACTCTCTCTCTCTCTCCACAACATGCGGAAACTACAACAAAACTCTCAAAATACGGAAGTCTAACTATCTAGTCATCAACCTGTGGCGTCGTGGTAGTACGCTGCATCCGCTGCTCAGGTCCTGCCATCTCGTCTTGCTGCGCGCGGGACAACTCCGTCTCCTCGGACTCCTGCGCTCACACCGACCGTTAGTCATAAAGACTAAGCCGTTTTGTCCTCGCCTCCCCCCACGACTCCTAGGCACCGAGTGAGAGGAAGAAGCGGAGGACAAACAAGGGGTAAACAAGAAGAGTGACGTGACACTAACTAGCAGTACATAAATGTAATCAGTAGAGCTACAGTAACAAGGTAAAGTAAAGAGCATGTAAGTAAGTGCGGTACATAGTAAACAGTAGAGGCAATATAGTGAACAATAAGTAAGTAAAGGCGGTGTAGTAAGTAAAACTAAACTACCATAACAGATTCGCACCTTAACTTATATGAACGACAATATGACATATAAGTTAAGATATCCAGGTAACCCATCATATAAAAGAGCTCATACTAATTTATATGATGGGGTATGCAGATGTGCATTATGTTATGCTATGTTTATGATGTGTATTATGCAGCTATGCAATGCAACTCACCCACACGACTATATGCGCACAGACCTTTATAGTTCCCAATTTGTTTGAAAGGAAGCCAACCTTTCGGGTACCGACCGTCGTGGCTCACGGTGGCAGTGGATCGGGCACTCCACATCCTAGGCGGGTATGGTCACCCAAGCCTAGACCTCATGTACGCCTCCACGCTAAGAACACAACAGCGGATCTCCTGCGTACTCTTGCTGGAATCCACCAGACTTTAAGGTCGGGGTGGGTTATTAGGGATTGTCCTCCAGACCGCGGTACTCAAACTTACCGGCCCTATAAACCTCACCCTCACCTGAGTCAACGTACTACTGTCGGTGACACGACTGGCCTAGTACTGAAGACTCGCCACTATTTGCATAAGAAACAAAAGTTAACAAGCCCACCTGAGCTTCCGGCTCAGGGACTAACACACAAGTAGAACCAACCCATCTCCTTCCCTAAGAAGATCCATACTAGCTGCTGATCTAATTAAGCTACTCTTGCCTACAATTTAGTTAGTGATATATTTATGGTGAATCTTAGACTTCCCGCGGTGTACTCCGTAAGGGGCCCCTAATGGTACTACAGATCAATGGGCTCAACCCCACTATCCTCCTCAAGACAATTACTTTAGTTGGTGTTTAACGTTTGGTTCACCCTCATCATTTCATATACTTAGAATGACTTAGCTCAACACCCGTTTGACCCAATTGGGTTGGACGTACCTCCATTCCTCCTACATTAACTCTAGCACAACCTCACAACTAACCCTAGGATTGACCCTCCTTGAATCATGGTGTACTATAACTCATTTACTGATTGGATATAACTCCTAAACACTACTTAGGGTCTGAATTGTCCAAAACTCAAAATTCTGATTTTACTAAACGCAGACCACAAAGTTGAACTATCCATCAACCCCATAAAGGAATCCTTCTAAAAACTCATCACCAAGGTCTATAATAATTATCCTAGGCTCCCACTGACCTTAATAAGGTATGTTCCAATTTTCATAATTTTCCATATTAAATTGGTATTTAATATAATTTAAAGTAGTTAAGGCCTTTCATAATTTTCCATATTAAATTGGTATTTAATATAATTTAAAGTAGTTAAGGCCTTAAGTCATATTACACATGAACTACCCTCAAAGTGATTCCTCATGCTATATAAAAATTATCAGTAAGGTAATATCCCATATCAAGGTGGTTCACTGAGTCCCATGACCCTAGGGTGTGATTTGGCCTACTAAATCATCATTGTTGTATAATTACCAAATTGCCACTATAATTAGGAAAAATAGTATTTCACATCTGAAAATTCTACAAAAAATACCAAGTGTCCAAATGGGGATCTAAAGTCCTCTGCCCAAGGGTTGTGTCATTAACATATGATTTGACATTTTAAAAAGATTTAATACTCAAGTGGTGTAAATCCCAATTTCTACATGAGATACAAGAAATACAACTCTACAAGCTTCCAAACAATTATCATGGGCCTATATTAACATAAAATGACAGATTTCCAAGTATCACAACATTGCCCCATGATTTGATATTTTAAAAAGATTTAAAACTCAAGTGGTGTAAATTCGAATTCCTACATGGGGTACAAGAAATACAATTCTACAAGCTTCCAAATAATTATCATGGGCTTATAATAACATAAAATGACAGATTTCCAAGTATCACAACATTGCCCCATGATTTTCATTTTCCAAAATTAAATCCCCTTAAGCTAGCAAGTACTTAAAATTTCCTACACAAGGAATATTACCTCAATAAATCATAACAAAATTACTATAGCTCATTTTCATCCCTAATCAGCCACTGATAGAGTTTCAACACCATACAAGGTCCTATGACCATGCATTTCATTTTAATAAGGAAAGGGTGGTAATTTCATTTATTAGGAAGAAAAATACTTAAATACCTATAAAAATTCTTATTAAATTAACTAAGTCATTTTATGCTCCTACAAACATATCTACAAAGTTCTGAGCCAAGGAAAGAACATTTGCTCCCATGCCCTTCACAAGTCTCACTTTGCACCCTTAAGGGTTTACCCTCGGGGTTTTGGGTCACACCACCCTAATGGCTCCAAATTGACCACTAGGGTGTGCCACATGCCTTGTATATCCATACCTACATATCATCATGATGGGAGGAGGCTAATACACTCTACTCCCCAAAATGACCTAAACCCTAATTTGACCATGAAAGGCCCTCATTAGGGTTTCCAATTTTCCATATCAAATCAACTCCAAATGGAGTGAAATTTTAGGTAGGCTCTACTCATGTGCAATAGAGTATGCCACCAAAGTTTGGTGTCATTTGGACATCATGTGCTCCAAAAATCAACTTAATTTAAATATCCTAACTACCACAAAAATCCCTAGGTAAAATTTTCCACCAAGGGCTGTCCCTTTGGCAGGGGGTGCCCCTAGGGTATACCAACCCATGGTTAAAAGCACAGCTTCCAAGCTTGAAGGGTTTGACCTAGGTAATTTTTCTAATGGACTGACCTAGTGTAGGACCAGTCCTAGTAAACCAGCTCCCTAGGGAGCTGTATGTCACCAAATGACCTAAACTCAAGGCAAAATGAAACTTAAGACCAGGCCTACAACTTTCATGTTGGGCACTTTTTCTAAATTAGCCATTAAGAGGCCTTAATTAAGTGTTGAAGTTGACTGAATAATAGAGCCAGAAATTCATAAACTATGAATTAATTAAATACAGAATAACTAGATCTGCACAGATCTTGAAGCACATCCGACGGCGGTGGCTTATCTTCCTCCTCCAGCCAACGGCTGGGATTCTCCCGTGCTGTGCCGATTTCCTCACCCATTTCCCGGCCACCTGGTGGCCACCACGGCCGACCACCACCGCCACCACCTTCGTGGTGGTCGGGGCTACGACTCTCCGGCGACATGGCGGCCGGAGGGGGGCGTTTTTCCGGCGAGCCTGGGTGGCTTGATTTTAGCCGATTTTCATGAAATCGATGAGTGGATTCGGGCTCAATTGAGCCCGATCCTTCAATCTTTTGTGATGAGAAGCTAGCATGAGGGGAGGGGAGGAGAAACAAACCATTGCTGGTGCGTGGCGGCGGCTCCGGCAGCGGTTGGCCATGGAAAAGCCTTGCTCCGGTGATCCCGCTCCCGAACTCATTTCTTCAGCTAAAGCTCAGCTCCAAGGCTTGTGCCCGTATGCTCTCGACCTCCTGAAGCTAGTGGTGTGGCTGGAATGAAGTGAGGAGGGCTCTTTGGTTGGTTTTGAACTTGAGCCTCCTCGGTTCTCCCATGGCTGCCACCCTCCTGCAGCTGCCAGCCTCGAACCTTGCTTCCATCTGGGTCAAGGTCAGACCCCCAGCAATCAGGGAAGGGTCCAAGACTGATTGGGGGAGGAGAGTGGAGGAGGAGGTGATTGCTTTTGCTTTATGTCTTTTGCTTTTGGCTTTTTGATCAACTTTTGGTCCCCCCTCATTGGTTAATCACACCATAGTTTAGGGTTCAGTCTAAGGCTGATGGGCAAGACCTATGTCCATGATTAATTGATTGGTGTTAGGGTTCATTTCAATTTAGGCTTGAAATTGTAACATCCCCCAAACTGCTAGGCCCCTATAAAATTTTTGTCATGCCAAGGCATGACAAAAATAGGATAAGTGACCTAGAGTCCTAGGATGATGATGAAAGAGGGAGGAATACACATGGGTGTGCATTTAGCAATTTTTGATGTCCTAACCTAGGAGTGACCAAAAGACTTCAAAAGCCAACTTAACCTCACCATGATCCTTATGACCAACCAGGAGGGTAAGTAGGCCACTAGGGACCCTTGGGGTCAACCAAATTGGTCAAATTGACCAAAAGTCAACTTTGAGCAATCCTAGGTCAAACCACCATGAATAAGGGCAATTGAACCCCAATTGATCAAATTGGGCCCACTCTCATATGGCAACCTCCCTAGGGGACCTAATGGACCCAAAAGCCCCATCATAGGGCCATCAATTTGGGGAAATTGGGTCAATTCCTAAGAAGCCCAAATTGACCTAAAATGTGCTAAAACCCAAATTAACCTCCAATTGACTTAGTATGACCAAATTGATCATCCCCAAACCCCAAGGGGAGTATGTGAGACCTAAATGGAGCATAGTGTGCATTCAACCATGAAGAATTGGGGCAAAATCAACAAAATACCCAAATTACCCCTATAGGCAATTAAGTGCAATCAAGCCCCATTTGGCCCCACCTTGACTCAATTCTTCTTGGAGTAGGTCCATAGAGTCTTAGGGAGCAACGTTACTCAGTCACATTGAGTGGAGTGAGCTTGGGTCAAGCCCCAAACCCAAAACCCCCAAATTGGCCTATTTAAGTCAAGTGAGCCCAAAGCTCAAATCAAGTGGGCTTAACCAACCCCATGACTCCAATAACCAGCCCTCATGATAACTGAACCCTAAAATCATTGGAATTTCGAATTGGAGGGATTAATTGCAAGGAATTTTGGATTTGAAATGAGGAAAAAAGACAAAGAAAGCATGGAGGAGGGAATTGGGGAATGGGTGCCAAATGGCACCCCATCTTCATTCCCCAAGCTCTTCTCTCAGCTGGGGGAATTAATTCCCTCAGTTTTGGGCAGTGGGGAGGAGGCCTTGATTGGCTGCCATGGGCGGTAAGGTGGCTGGCCGAATGGCCATAATGGCTTGAAGCCATATACCCCCTCCCCCTCTCAATTCTCCTCACCATTAGCCTCAGAGCCGTCCAAGCAGTCGAGCCCCCCCCCCCCCCCCCCCCCCCCCCCCCCTCCAGAGCAAGTTTTCGACCTCAGCCGCTCCAGGAGCCATGGATGCCGGGAACAGGAACGCCGTCTTCCTCCACCGCAACACTCGCCGCCAAGGCCACATCCAGGCAAGTTCCTTCCCCTCTCCACTTGTGCTAGAATCCCCCTTTCTTCCCATTTCAAATCCAATGAGGAATGGCGAAATCGCCATTCACATTTTCTATGTTCCAAGCCCGGAAAATGAAAACAACCCCAGGCCATCTCCGGCCAAACGGCCACCGCCAAGTGAAAGCCATATGTCGGGTGGAGGTGGTGGCTTGGGGGTTTGGCCGGAGACGGCCTAGGCTCGCCGGAATCTTGCTCGCAAAGTGGCCCAGGCGCGGAAAATCCAGGCCCTCTGCTCATTGGGGAAGACGACTCCTTAGCCGTTGGATTAGATGGAGTTTGATATTCGCAAACCACATATATGAATAGTGATGAAATCTGTCACATTATTTACTGAATCTTTGGCCTGATATTTGACCTGTTTACACTCAAAATTAGACAAAGTTCCCAACATCAATGTTGTAGATATTTCTCTTACCTTTCCAATGATATGTTGTACAGAATTTTTGGTGAAGTATAGCTCCCTATAGAGCTGTTTTAGTGTGGCATGTACAATGTTACAAATTTATGTATTTTTGAATTTTAGAAGAATTGGTGCATGCAACATGGATGATTTTTAGGCCATGCATGTATCCACACTTAACCTATGATTAGTGAGAAAATTAGAATTTTTAGAGAATGTTTTTCTAAAGTTTTGCAAATTATTTCATTTTGTGTATTTAATGAATTTAATGAATAATAATTATTAATTTTTAATGAAACCTTGGGATTCCCTTCCTAAGGTCATGATCAGCGATCTCTGAAATTTTTATGAAATTTGAATGAGTAGTTTTTCCTGGGACTCAATTTTAAGCTTGAGGCTCAAAGGGTTAATGGGGTGCAATTAGCAATTTTTGGCTCTTAGGGCTTTTAGTGAAAGTGAAGGTGTAAATCACCTTGCATGTCACTGATTTTATTCCCATGCATGCTAGGGGACTCAACATCATGGCCCCCTTGAGTTTGGGGTTTTTCACATGCATGCAAAGTAGTGTATATGAATAAGGGTGCATTTAGCATAAACTTGAGTTTGATGAATCTCTCTCAATGGCTCCATCCTTGGCAAGAGATTTACCCATGCATGTGATATGAATGAATGCATCACCTTTAGGTGTATTGGAAATGGTGGGCTTATAGTATCTAGCTTGTTTAATAATCCCACTTTTGGTCACATTTTGTTTATATGTGTAAATGTACCTTGTATGTAATTATTGTATACCATCTTGCATGTTGATTTCACTTTGGCTAGGACCATTTATGGAGGAAGCAATCAACATGAACATAGTATCCCTTTAGGTTACCTTTAAAATGCCACTGACTTTATGTCATTTGGATTAGTACAACTCCTTCTATGTCATTTTTAGTGTGACATGTCTACAATAGTGTTTTGCTGAATTTTACACTTTGTACAGCACTTGTAAGTTGAATTCACCTAGGTTAAACTCATATCTGGAGATTGTAATCAACATGAACATTGTAGCCCTTTAGGTTACCTTTAAAATGCCACTGACTTTATGTCATTTGGATTAGTACAACTCCTTCTATGTCATTTTTAGTGTAACATGTCTACAATAGTGTTTTGCTGAATTTTACACTTTGTACAGCACTTGTAAGTTGAATTCACCTAGGTTAAACTCATATCTGGAGATTGTAATCAACATAAACATTGTATCCCTTTAGGTTACCTTTAAAATGCCACTGACTTTATGTCATTTGGATTAGTACAACTCCTTCTATGTCATTTTTAGTGTGACATGTCTACAATAGTGTTTTGGTGAATTTTACACTTTGTACAGCCTTGTAAGTTGAATTCACCTAGGTTAAACTCATATCTGGAGATTGTAATCAGCATGAACATTGTATCCCTTTAGGTTACCTTTAAAATGCCACTGACTTTATGTCATTTGGATTAGTACAACTCCTTCTATGTCATTTTTAGTGTGACATGTCTACAATAGTGTTTTGCTGAATTTTACACTTTGTACAGCACTTGTAAGTTGAATTCACCTTGGTTAAACCTATATCTGGAGATTGTAATCAACATGAACATTGTAGCCCTTTAGGTTACCTTTAAAATGCCACTGACTTTATGTCATTTGGATTAGTACAACTCCTTCTATGTTATTTTTAGTGTGACATGTCTACAATAGTGTTTTGCTGAATTTTACACTTTGTATAGCACTTGTAAGTTGAATTCACCTAGGTTAAACTCATATCTGGAGATTATAATCAACATGAACATTGTAGCCCTTTAGGTTAACTTTAAAATGCCACTGACTTTATGTCATTTGGATTAGTACAACTCCTTCTATGTCATTTTTAGTGTGACATGTCTACAATAGTGTTTTGCTGAATTTTACACTTTGTACAACACTTGTAAGTTGAATTCACCTAGGTTAAACTCATATCTGGAGATTGTAATCAACATGAACTTTGTAGCCCTTTAGGTTACCTTTAAAATGCCACTGACTTTATGTCATTTGGATTCGTACAACTCCTTCTATGTCATTTTTAGTGTGACATGTCTACAATAGTGTTTTGCTGAATTTTACACTTTGTACAGCACTTGTAAGTTGAATTCACCTAGGTTAAATTCATATCTGAAGATTGTAATCAAAATGAACATTGTAGCCCTTTAGGTTACCTTTACAATGCCACTGACTTTATGTCATTTGGATGAGTAACAACTCCTTCTATGTCATTTTTAGTGTGACCATGTCTACAACGGTGTTTTGCTGAATTTTACACTTTGTACAGCACTTATAAGCTGAATACACCTACGTTAAATACATTTCTGGAGTTTGTAATCAGCTATGAGTAATGTAGGGCTTGAAGTTACCTTTCATATGCCACTGATCTCATGTCATTTGGCTAAGTATAGCTCATTCTATACTATTTTTAGTAAGACATGTACGAACCTGTAAGTTGTTAAGTTAAATAACTTGTACGACACGTGTATGTTAACTACGCCTACGTTAAATTCCTTTCTGAAGAGAATAATCAACATGCATAGAGTAGCCCTTTATGTCACCTTTAAAATGCCACTGATTTCATGACCTTTGATTAGGGGTAGCCCCTTTTAGGTCACATCTAGTGAGACGTGTATAAAAGTGCATCTGGTGGGTTTAGTGATTTGGACTCATACTAATACCTTGAAGACTTGCCCATGCCTTAGGCATGATAACAACCACCTCTAGTTAAGAATTCATCCCATGTGTATGAGTGGAAATTCTCTGAACTTCAAGTTGGAGTTTGGACATAAGGATGTAGGAAAAATTTGGGTATATCTACACTTTTGACTAAATAGTAATTAAGGATAACACCCCATGGTTAATACAAGACTTAGGATCTGGAGCTTAGGACCAACATGGGACTGTAGTAATTATTCCAGGATTCACCCCAAGCTCCTAAGATCAACTAAATTATAGACAAGACTAGCTAAGTAGGAGAACTGGACAAGCTAACTTTCACCCCAACCATAACAGTTATAAGGAAGGACTGGGAAAGTCCTGCGAGCATTAGGCTCGGTTATATGGAAGGACTGGGATAGTCCTGCGAGCATTAGGCTCGGTTCATATGGAAGGACTGGGAAAGTCCTGCGAGCATTAGGCTCGGGTTATATGGAAGGACTGGGATAGTCCTGCGTGCATTAGGCTCGTGTCATATGGAAGGACTGGGATAGTCCTGCGAGCATTAGACTCGGGTATAAGGAAGGACTGGGATAGTCCTGCGAGCATTAGGCTCGGGTATAAGGAAGGACTAGGATAGTCCTGCGAGCATTAGGCTCGTAGCATAATATAAGACTGGTGTAGTCTAGCGAGCGGTAGGCTCGTAGCTTAATATAACGCTGATGTAGTCTAGCGAGCGGTAGACTCGTAGCTTAATATAAGACTGATGTAGAGTAGCAAGCAGTAGGCTCGTAGATAATATAAGATTAGGATAGTCTTGCGAGCGGTAGACTCGATGCTTACAAGGTCAGACTAGTACTTCGAGCTGGAGGCTCGGTGGTAAGAATTATATATATGTATATACATGCATGTGCATAGATTGTGGTGGATCTTCGGTTCTGGCTTAGTCGTCACACCGACAACAGTTCGTTGACTCGGCAGTGCAAGAGGTTTATGAAGGGGCCAGGTTGTTTTACTGCGCATCCGACGTGACTGATTCCCCAAAACTCTGCCTGGCCAAATAAAGGTCTGGTTTCTTCGGATCCAGCAAGAGTACGCAGGAGCTCGTGAGTACCGGGTACAGGTATCACAGCGTACGTTAGGGCCTAGGTCTGGTAGTGGTGACTTACCCACCTAGGTGAGGAGACGCCCGCTCCTCTGCCACCAGTTTGACCACGACGAGAGGTGCCCGAGAGGTTAGCTACCTCCGAAAAGTGGGAACTAAAGGTATGTACGTACAGAGTCGTGTGGGTGAGTTGCATGTGTATGAATTAATAATCCAATCATTGTATCATTGCATTGCACGTCATAGCATCGCATGTCTGCATAAACATAGACCCCATTGTATAAAGTTGTATGGGCTCTTTTATACGATGAGTTTACTTCTTGGTAGATCCCTTGACTTATGTGCCTTGTGTGTACGCATATAAGTTGAGGTTACTTTTCCTAGCTGCTTATATATTACTTAGCATCGCATGACTGCACAAACAGAGACCTCATCGTATAAAGTTGTATGGGCTCTTTTATACGATGAGTTTACTTCTTGCCAGATCCCTTGACTTATGTGCCTTGTGTGAACGCATATAAGTTAAGGTTAGTTTCCTAGCTGCTTACTTATTACTTTATCGCTCCTTTTATTTCTACAGTAGTATTTCTCTGTTTCTTTACCCTACCATGAGATTGATAATAGAACTGCTAGTACGATTCATCTACCGTTTTATTACTACTATATCCTTGCACTTGTCATCTGCTCACTTTTGTTTTCCCTTGTTGTCCTCCGCTTCCTCCTTCCCGCACGGTGCCTAGGAGTCGCGGGTGGAGGCGGTGAGGAATATGCTGAGTCTTATAGACTGACGGTCGGTGGACCCTATTATTACAGGAGAACCAGGTCGAGCAGGACAACCCCCAGAGGGTGGGGGTTGAGGCAGTACCTAGGCCAGGAGTCGGACCTTCAGCAGCTGCGGGGAGAGCTCCGGTAAGCAAGACTCCTCACTTGCCAACCTTGCATATTTACCCAGGGCAGAGGCCGGAGTTATACGCTATCGAGGGTGTCGAGCCCTGCGGATGCATTGACTGCTAAATCTTCGCTCGGCGAGAGGCGAAGAAATCAGTGTTCGATGAGGCTTAGTGTTTTATTAGTATTTTGTGTTGTACTTCCGCACTTTGATTATTAGTAGTTATTATGTGTACTATCTCTCATTCTGGACATGTACTATTACATTTATGTGATTGTTGTGGATTCATGGTTTGGTTTGTATATTTCTTGATGATTATGGTTGGCCTGGATAATGTTGAATAGCCGGCAGGATCGGCGTGTTGTGGTGGTGACCATGTAGTGAGATGGTACCACCGCAAGACGGCGGTTCTGGGCGGTAAGACCCGGTTCGAAAGCAAAAGAAAAAGAGGGTCTTACAGAAATTCACCTTTAATGAGCTATGTTGGCCATGGTTGACTTTGGTCAACCATGGTGAGTGGGTTGACTCCACTTGGGGGTCATGGGTCCCTTAACCTCACCCAACATTGGTTGGTCCATGGTGGGGCTCCATTGGGCTAATTTTGCCTTAAGGTGCGATTTTGACCTAAATTGAGCTAGAGTTGACTTTGGTCAAATTGGTCAATTGGTTGACCAAGTGATGGGGCTTTTAGGTCCAAAGAGTTCCTTAAAGTGTTTAGAGTGTGGTGGTAAGGTCAATTTGAACAAGTAGGGTCAATTGAACCCTAATTGACTTAGTTTGGTTAATGTTGACCTATTGTTGACTTTGGTCAATTTCATGCAATTGGGTCCCACCCAAGTGCAATTCTCATCCTATAGGTCTCCCTTGGTGGTTAGGGCATCATAAGTGAGGTCAACTTGGACAATTGAGGGTCAATTGACCTAGTTGAGGGGCTTAGGGTTAGGTTAGTTTTTTTAGCTTTGGTGTGCATTTAGCAATTTCTACCCTAGCCTAAGGTCCTTGTGGCCACTCACCTCACCCCTATGCCCTAACATTTCCAATGGGTCTAGAAGGATTGGGGATGTTACAGTGCAGAACCCTCCGAGGTTTGCGATTCCATTCTATCACCCTAACAGAAAACCAAGGACCCAATCCCTATTGGGTACCTGAGGGGAAGTGATTTGTTTTGCAGGTAGATCCAAATGTCAGCCAATCTCCAATTTGGTATTTGGACAGTGGCTGCTCCAGGCATATGACTGGAGTCAGAAAGTATTTGAAAGAATTCATCCCTAGGGAGAATGGACCGACTGTTATCTTTGGAGGTTCAGAAAACGGAGTGACCAGGGGCTACGACAACATAACTAATGAGTTAGTTACCATCACAAAGGTAGCTTATGTGGAGGGGTTGAGACACAACCTCATAAGCATAAGTCAGCTTTGTGATCTAGGCTTCGTTATTACTTTCCACAAGGATAAGTGTCTAATTAAGAAGTCCCCAGATTCTGAGACTACCTTAACTAGCACTCGGAGTGGGAACATTTATTGTTTAAATTTCTTTAATATAAATTCTTCCATGCCCATATGTCTTGTAGCTGATGGCAAAGAGGCTCTATGTGTACAATGGCACAAGAGACTTGCACACATCAATTATAAGACAATAGGCAAACTTTTCTCACAAAACCTGGTCAGAAATGAACCTGACATTAAGTGCATCAAAGATGGTCCTTGTCAAGCCTGCCAACTTGGAAAACATACTAGGACTAGCTTTAAAAGCATCTCTAACAAAGAGTCCACAAGGTGCTTATTTTTACTGCACATGAATTTATTTGGTCCCATGTCAGTTCATAGCTTAGGAGGGAAGGCATACACCCTTGTAGTTGTTGATGACTACTCAAGGTTCACTTGGGTATTCTTCCTCAAAAGAAATCAGATACCCTCGATATCTTGAAGAATTTTGTCAGGCAGATCCAGAATGAGATGAGCTGTACTGTGATCAAATTCAGAAGTGACCATGAGACATAATTTTAGTCAGGGGCCATGACAGAATTCTGCCAAGACCTAGATATCTCCCAAGAATTCTCCTCCCCCAAAACTCCTCAACAGAATGGGGTTGCTGAAAGGAAGAACAGAACCTTGATAGAGGCTAGCAGGACAGTGCTAAGTGACTCCTCATTACCAGAATACTTCTGGGCAGAGGCTGTCAACACTGCTTGTCATATGATAAACAGAGTCTCTATCTTCAAAAACAACAAGAAAACTCCCTATGAGCTAATGAAGGGCAGAAAACCAACTCTATCCTACTTTAGGATCTTTGGTAGCAAATGATATGTCATTAATAATGGGAAATCCAAACTAACTAAGTTTGCTGAGAAAAGCTGTGAAGGTATTTTTGTTGGATACAGATCCTACAGCTGGGCATACAGAGTATACAACCTCAATACCCAAACAGTGGAAGAATCTGTTCATGTTGTATTTGATGAGACTAGCCTTATCCATAAGGGCTGGTCTAGTTCTCCAGTGAATGCAGGTACAGTGGAAAGATTAGAGAAGCTATCCATTGAAGACAATGCCGACACCTCATTCAACAACAAGAATCAGCCAGTGATGGTTGAAATAGAGGTAGAACCTGCAGAAGATACAGAAACGGCAGAAGAATTGCGGCCTACAGAAGTAGCTCCTGCAGAAATACCCAGAACACTTCCAACTGCCTTAAGATAAGTAAGAGATCATACCCAAGAGCAGATAATTGGAAATGTCAACCAAGGGGTGTTGACAAGGAGTAGAGATGCAAATCAAGCATTGTACCTGAGTTTTCTCTCTCAAGTTGAACCCAAGAAATTTGAGGAAGAAAATCAGGATCCATTTTGGATTGCTGCAATGCAGGAGGAACTGAACCAATTTAAAAGATGCAAAGTATGGAAATTGGTTCCAAGACCACAAGGGCACAACATCATAGGAACCAAATGGGTCTACAGGAACAATTTGGATGAAAATGGAATCATCACAAAGAATAAAGCAAGACTAGTGGCAAAAGGCTACAGACAAAAGGCTACAGACAAGATAGATTTTGATCAGACATTCGCTCCAGTAGCCAGACTGGAAGCAATAAGACTGTTCCTCGCCTATGCAGCATACAAAGTTTTCAAGGTCTACCAAATGGATGTGAAGTCAGCCTTCCTAAATGGTGACCTCAAAGAGGAAGTATATGTAGAGCAGCCTTCAGGTTTTGTCGACTCTACTTATCCTAATTATGTTTACTTTCTTATAAAAGCTCTTTATGGCTTAAAGCCGACACCTAGGGCCTGGTATGAGACTCTGTCAAGCTTTCTAATTGAGAACAAGTTCTCAAGGGGAAAGATTGATAAGACATTGTTCCTAAGGGAAGTGAAGGGCAAGATCTTGCTAGTGCAGATCTATGTCGATGACATCATCTTTGGCTCTATAGATAACAATTTCTGCAAAAAGTTTGCCAACTTGATGCAGGGAAAGTTTGAGATGCGCAGTATGTGTGAGCTCAAATACTTCCTAGGTCTCCAAGTGAAACAATCTGAAGATGAGATTTTCATCTCTCAGACCAAATTCACTAGGGAGCTAGTCAAGAAATTTGGATTGGACAGTGCTTCTTCAATGAAAACTCCAATGGGAACCAATGTGTCTCTGGACAAGGATGAGAAGGGCATACCCTTTGATGAAACCAAGTACAGATGCATGATTGGATCCTTACTCTATCTAACTGCAAGTAGGCCTGACATAATGTTTGCTACATGTGTCTGTGCTAGATATCAGGTGAATCCTAAGGAATCTCACTATGTCTCTGTCAAGAGAATCTTAAGATACCTAAAGGGTACATCAAATCTTGGCCTATGGTACCCTAGGAACAATGAGTGTGAACTGACTGGTTATTCAGATGCAGATTATGCATGGTGCAAGGAAGATAGAAAGAGTACCTCAGGGACATGCCAATTCCTTGGTGGAAGATTGATTTCCTGGAGCAGTAAGAAGCAGACCAGTGTGGCAATCTCGACAGCAGAATCAGAGTATATCTTTGCTGGGAGCTGTTGTGCCCAACTGCTATGGATTCAACATCAACTTGAAGACTACAATCTAAAGATGACCAAAACACCCATGTTTTGTGACTCTTCAAGTGCTATCTCAAATGCTAAGAACCCTGTATCTCACAGCAGGACTAAGCATATTGAGATCAGGTATCACTTCATCAGGGAGCATGTGGAAAATGAAGATATCACCCTTGAATTTGTCCCAACAGACAAACAAGTGGGTGATATATTTACAAAGCCCTTAGATGAAGCTAAGTTTAACTTCTTCAAATTCCAATTGGGAATTTTAAACTTAGAGTAACCCTCAACCTTACTATTTACTAATGCCTTTCTCGATGAGTGGTCAGAAAATCTCACAGGACCTTGAAGAATCATGCCTGAGCAAGGGGGAGCTTGTGCTACTCCCTGGTTGGAAAAGCAGAAGGCAAGAAGTCAGAAAGGGGGAGAAATGGTGCTCAAGTGGTGCTCAAGAAGACCTTAAAGGCAGGGGAGGAAGGAAGAGGCATCAAATCAAGGGGGAGCTACAAGCTTGATGCACTTCAAGAGTTCTGCAAAAGATAAGTTAAATCTTAAAGCAGTTCCATCTAAGATTATGATATGTAATGTCAAGTGCAAGTAGGCTTGAAATGAGATTCTGACTTCTTTAAATATGGGGAGATTGTTGGGAATCTTGTCCACATGATTCCTGATTTGAAGAAGTCATCATATCAAGAGTACTTCACTTTATATTTGATCGTACATCTAGTTCATAATCTCAGGAAAATATAAGTACATATCGTCGAAAAGAACATGCGATATCGTCGACAAAAGAATGCTTGTCGTCGTAATGACGGGCAGAGCAGCAGCCGCTGAGAAGCAAAGTATTCGTCGACCGCTGAGACGTGGCGAGATCGTCGAATGAAGAATGCCGATCGTCGAACGCTGAGACATGACGAGATCGTTGAATGAAGAATGTCGATCGTCGAACGCTGAGACATGGCGAGATCGTCGAACGAAGAATGGCGATCGTCGAATGAAGGATGGCAAGTTCGTCGATCGCAGAATGCTGTTCGTCGAACGCAGAGAAGACACAGGACATCGTCATGAAGAAGGCATGTCGTCGAGTAAACAACATGATTACGATGACATATTGCAAGAAAGAGGATCTCAACGACACAGTCAGAAAAGGCATATCGTCGTATATGAAGAATCGCCAGGATGTCTCGTATTGTCGTGATACCAGCATCAGAGGCAGAAGAAAGAAGACATGAAGGTCTACCAGAGTTCATGGCATCGACAAAGGCCTGTCGTCGAGATATTATCCATGTCGTCATAACAATGGAAATATCGTCGAGAAAGATTCAAATCGTGCGGACGTACTGTCAACAGTTAATGGCGCCGCCGGATTGTCCAATCAGCGCGTGCACTTAATGAATCGAGGTATGAGCGCGTACTCCAAAAAGAAATAAAGATATCAGCGCGTGCTAAAAATGAATGGAGGTCTAACACATAAAGAAACTTTTTAGAAGATCGTTGGGAGACATCGCAGTCTTATAAAAAGGATACATGAGGTTTCCCTAAAAGGTTAATCATCAAGAAAGAACTTGCGCACATAGCGAAGCGAAAAACACAAGCGCCGCAAGAAAGAAAGAGAAAAAGAAGGAGCAGTCATCTTCATCGACTGCTAAGAAGTCAATCCTCATCTGGCTAAGAAAAGATTTGAAGAAGAACCGTGCGCTCAAGATCCGATTCAGAACAATCTTCTTGAATCTTAAGGAGCCGGTCTTCAACAGGCTAAGTTGTCGATCTTCATCCGGTAGAAGAAACATTCTATTATTGTATTTTCTTATAAGGCTTGCGGGCCAAATTGTCTAGCTTGAGGGCTGGAGAGATGTGAGGCTTGAGGGCCAGGGCAGTGCACTTGCGGGTGCGACTTGTCGAGCTTGAGGGCTCGGGTGCAGTAGGGGCTTGCGGGCTGTAGGCACAGGACTTGCGAGTCTGTGCTGTGTTGGGCTTGAGGGCCTGAGTGTCGAGCTTGCGGGCTCGGGGGCAGTAAGGGCTTGAGGGCTTAGGCTGTTGGGACTTGCGGGTCCGTGTTGTAAGGCTTGAGGTCCTGAAGATTTTGGCAGAGTTTGCTGAGCCTAGCACACTGCTGGGTAGGCGTAGAGGGAAATAGGACTACTCAAGACACCCCGTCTTGAGGAACCTCTATAGATCTTGTGTGTCTTGTGTGACTTATTTGTGTGTTAATTTTGTTCTTTGCTTGAATCTTGATAACTCACACTAATAGATCAAAAAGTACCAAGATCACCTAACACCCCCCCCCCCCCCCTCTAGGTGAACGTTCCATCACCAACAGTATGCATAACACCAGTCCCATGAATGTCCATTAGCTCGATTTTTATTTTTTCGTTGCATGCGATATTATGTATTATGGGGTGCATAATATTTCATGCGTACGCCGCTCATAACATACATTAAGGCTTTTCTTAGAATGCATAGCACAATATGCAAATCATAACATCGCATAAAGTACTCGTGCCAAGCTAAAGATTTATATGATGTCACACGTATACCCATGATTTCAAAACGAACGTGAGAAAATTCATGCATTCATGACCTTTGCACATGAGTCAAGAGGGATGATGTAGTATCATACCAAGATTTAGCATGACATCAAAAAAAATCCCGGAGCAAGGTGGTAGCAAGAACACGTATCAGTACATGTATGTTCTGAACCAAACATAGTATTCTTAGTGTAAGGTTATGTTTTGATTGTAGGTTTATGCGTTTTAGGAGAAATGACGCCTAAGCAAGTCGCGACCAGATCGACTCCTCAGTCGGAAGGCGAGTCGTCCGGAGCCCAGAGTGAAGCCTTGATCGAGAGTCTGCGCCAGATCAATGAGGCTCTGACAAGACAAATGGTTGCGATGCAGTCATAAGTTGAGGCGTTGTTGTCTGCCGGTGCAACACAACATACCGCGATGTAGGCCCCCATAGTAGGACAGGCCTTACCTACCCCTCCTGCTCCCCTGGTACCCCCTGTAGCGATACCGCCGGAAATGAACTTCATTTCGCACTTTCAGAGGTTGGGACCTCCATCGTATGACAGACGAGCTGACTTCATGGCCTTGGACAATTGGCTTATAACCATTGAGGATATGTTCTCGTATTCAAGGATCACCGTGGACCAGAAGGTGTTGGTCGCCGCGTACCAGCTAAAGGGTCTCGCAAAGAGCTGGTGGTTGAGGGAGAAGGAAGGCCTTAATGGAGGATGTACGTGAGAAACCTTCAAAGGGATGCTGATAAGGAAGTTCATGCCGTCAGTAGAACGAGACCGGTTAATGAATGACTTTCTGCATCTGAAGCAGAGGCAGCTCTCGGTGAGCGAGTACGAAATTGAGTTTTGCAAGCTGAGAAGGTTTGCTCCAGCCCTGGTAGCCTCGGAAGAAGGTAGGGTGAAGAGGTTTCTGGGTGGTCTCCGCAGTGACATCCAGCAGCTGGCCAGCACGTACAGGTCAGAGACGTACACCGAGTTAGTAGAGGCAGCGCTGAAGGTGGAGGCGATTGATAATGCCAAGAACCAAGGATCGACAGTGAAGAAGGGAAAGAGGAAGGCTGGAGAAGAAGGGAGTTCTGGTGCACCTGGCACAGCTCCAAAGAAAGGAAGCGGAGAGGCATGCAGTTTTTGTGGCCGCCCTGGCCATCCATTTGAAAATGTTTCAAGATAAAGGGAGTTCAGAAGCAGCAGCGAGTGCTGGCAATCCAGGGTGCTCCGAAAGGAGAGGTTGCTTTGCCCGATATGCAAGGAGAAGGGACATGATGCGGCCCAGTGTTGGACCAAGGAGAAAGTCTGCTTCCAGTGCGGACAGAAAGGGCACATGAAGTTTCAATGCCCGCGATTCCAACCCCCATTGCAGCCAGTTCCACTTCGAGCTTTGCCGCCGCCGCAGCATTAAGACGAAGGGATGGGAAAGCTGAACGTGTTAACCCTGAGAAAGCGCAGTCCTTGACCCAAGTGATCTCAGGTTAGACTGCAATCTAGCTGTTAAGTTTCGGTTTAGTTTCGTTGTGTTAGACTAGTTTCTTTTGCGCACTTATAGGGAGATTTAAGGTAAAGAGTCGTTGGGCGCGTGTTCTATTCGATTCCGGTGCTACCCATTCATTCGTGGCTAGGACTTTCGTCGAGCGCCGTCGTTTAACCCCTAAGTTGGGCAACGATTCGTTCCTCGTTAAGTGTCCTTCCTGTGATTTGGTAACATCGAACCAGCGCATCCGAAAATGCCCCATCCTTTTAGGAGATTTCTTGGCTTTTGCTGATCTCAAGGTGTTGGACGTAGAAGACTTTGACGTGATATTGGGTATGGACTGGTTGTCCAGTTATGATGCTATCATCCGATGCAAGGAAAAGCGTTCTGGACTTTGTGATGGACAACGGTCATCCCATGAGCATTTTTGGATCTCTGTCCCAGAGTTCCCTGATAATTTCTGCGGTGTGTGCTCAGAAACTGTTAAATTCTAGTTGCTTGGCTTACCTTGTTTCTTTGTTAGAAACTGTTAGTGGTTTGCCGTGTATCGAGGGTGCTCCGGTGGTGCGAGAGTTTCCTGATGTCTTCCCTATTAATCTTCCTGGTCTTTCGCCTGATAGAGACGTGGAGTTCGTTTTTGATCTTGAGCCTAGTACTCATCCTATTGCTAAGGCACCGTACCGTATGGCCCCACGTGAGCTAGAAGAATTGCGAACCTAGTTAGATGAATTGTTGCAATGTGGATTTATTAGGTCAAGTTCTTCGCCCAGGGGTGCTCCAGTTTTGTTCGTGAAAAATAAGGATGTTCTATGAGACTGTGCATAGACTATAGAGAGTTGAATAAGGTAACCATCAAGAACAGATATCCATTGTCGTGAATCGATGATCTGTTTGATCAGTTGCATGGTAGTTCAGTGTTTTCAAAGATTGAACTTTGATCAGGTTACCATCAGTTGAGGATCCGTGAGTCGGACGTCCCTCGGACTGCCTTTCATTCTCGTTATGATCATTTTAAATTTTTGGTAATGTCATTTGGTTTGACAAATGCACCCTCTGCGTTTATGGACATGATGAACCGTGTGTTCAAAGATTTTCTTGATCATTTTGTAGTAGTTTTCATTGATGATGTGTTGGTGTATTCCAGAAGTGCTGAGGAGCATGCTACGCATTTGCGCTTAGTATTGTCTACTCTAAGAGAGCACAAGTTGTATGTGAAGCTGAGTAAATGTGAGTTCTGGCTTCCTCATGTGTCCTTTCTGGGTCATGTAGTGAACAAGGATGGAATTACTGTAGACCCAACTAAGATTTCTGCAGTGTTGGATTGGAAGATGCCTACAACGCCTAAGGAGATAAGGAATTTCTTAGGGTTGGCAGGTTACTATAGGAGGTTTGTTCAAGGATTCTCGGTGTTATCAACATCTCTGACTAAGCTTACCCAGAAGAATGCAGTTTTTGTTTGGAGTGATTCCTGTGAAGAGGTCTTTCAGGAATTAAAGAGGCGTTTGTGCAGTGCTCCTGTCTTGGCCTTGCCGATCGAGGGAGTAGAGTATGTGATTTATGTAGACGCATCTCACATTGGACTGGGGTGTGTTTTGATGCAAGAAGGAAAGGTGATTGCTTATGGGTCAAGACAACTGAAAGTTCATGAAAGGAATTACCCTACACATGACTTAGAATTTGCGGCAGTGATTTATGCCTTAAAGCCTTAGAGACATCTTCTTTATGGAGTGTCATGCATGATTTTTACGAATCACAAGAGTCTGTAGTATGTCTTCACCCAGAAAGAACTGAATTTGCGCCAGCGTAGATGGTTGGAGTATGTTACGGATTATGAAGTTGACATCCTCTATCATCCGGGAAAGGCTAATGTGGTGGCTGATGCCCTGAGTAGAAAGACCGCGCATGCATGTCTTCAACCTTTCTGTGCAGTCCTTAGTGGAGGAGTTTATGCTGATGGATATCTCAGTCGGTAGTAGTACCGCACCTTCGAGTTTAGGAGCTGAGGATCCTTCTTAGATTACCCTTATGAGACTGCATCAGAAGGAAGATCCTGACTTGCAGCATCTCCAGAACAGGACTGAGAAAGGGAAATTACCAGACTTTTCCATTGATGATAAAGATACCTTGGAGTATCGAGGTAGATATTGTATTCCCGCGTTGGAAGATATTCGAACAAAGATCTGTAGTGAAGCGCATGACTCAAGTGTTTCCTATCATCCTGGTTCCACGAAAATGTACAAATACCTGAAGCAAATCATTTGGTGGTCAGGTTTGAAGAATGATATAACTAAATATGTTTCTGAATGTTTTACTTGCCAGCGCGTTAAGGCAGATCATAAGAAGCCTGGAGGTAAACTGAACCCTTTGGATATTCCAAGATGGAAGTGGGAGAGTATTTCAATGGACTTCATTACCGGTTTACCGAGATCCCCCGGATGACATGATTCAGTATGGGTCATAGTTGACAGATTGACAAAATGTGCTCACTTTGTGCCTTTTAAGACTGGTTATTCTATGGAGAAAATATCAGAACTTTATTTGGATGATGTCATCAGATTGCATGGTGTGCCCGTGAGCATTGTGTCGGATCGGGATTCCAAAGTATATGTCTCATTTCTAGCAGAGTTTGCAGGGAGCTTTGGGCACTGACCTTAGATACTCTACCGCTTACCACCCTCAGACCAATGGTCAGACGGAGAGAGTGAATCAAATTTTGGAAGATATGATCAGGTGCTATATTTTAGATCATGGTGGGGCTTGGGATAAGCGTCTTGGGCTGATGGAATTTGCTTATAATAACAGTTATCAGGAGAGCTTGCAAATGAACCCCTTTGAGGCTCTGTATGGGAGGCGTTGCCGAACTCCCTTGTTTTGGGCCGAGGTTGGTGAGAGTCCGTTGTTAGGCAAAGAGGCTTTGGAAGAAATGAATGTTGTCGTGACTCATATCCGTGAGAAGCTCCGCATTGCTCAGGAGCGGTATGAGAAGAATGTTAATCGGAGAAGGGTGGATCTGGAGTTCGTTGTTGGGGACATGGTGTTCTTGAAAGTTTCTCCGATGCCGGACGTTAAGAGATTTGGAAGGAATCACAAGTTGGATCCCCGGTATGTGGGACCTTTCCAGGTTGTTGAGCGCATCAGAGCGTCAGCTTATAGGCTAGATTTGCCTGCTCCTTTTCCAGATGTTCACGATGTGTTTCACGTGAGCCAGTTGAGGAAGTGTGTGCGTAGTGACCTACTTGTTCTCGATTTGGTGCCCCAATTGCAGCTCAATCTTTCCTATGTTGAAGAGCCTATTGGAATTTTGGAGACTCAGGAGCGGGTGTTGTGGAAGAAGACGATCCCGATGGTTAAAGTTCTTTGGAGAAATTAGGGCGTCGAGAGCGCAACTTGGGAGCTGGAGTCTGCTATGAGAGAGACTCATCCTGGTCTCTTCTCCTAGATTTCGGGTAAATCTTCCATCTGGTAATCTTTGGATTTTCTGTACTTACCGTGATCGTTGGATTTCAAGTTTCGGGGCGAAACTTCTTTTTAGGGGGAGTGACTATAACGCCCCTGGTTTTTCGTTAATTATTTGCGTGCCTGTTGTGGCGTAATTTTTGGCGAAAGGGCGTTACGTCAACTCGTCGGGATTAGTTTTGAGCCTTAACTTAGTTAATGTATTTAATTTAGGTCGCGCACGAGATTTCGCGACATTTTGAGTTAAGGGGGAAACTCTAGGATATTTTTTTGAGTAATTATTGAGATTTCAGCTTCGAGAGTTTTTAGCAAATGTTTTCTCCAAATCTTCGATGTGATTCTCTAGCGTACGACTATTGATGAGGAGATCGTCAGCATAAAATTTCACGTTGCGACCCTTTTGACGCTTGAATACGTGATCCATCATTCTTTGGTAAGTCGTGTCAGCGTTCTCCAGGTCGAAAGGCATGATGCAAAAGCAATAACAACCATCATTAGTGATGAACGATGTGTGAGGAATGTCAGGTGTATGCATCTGTATCTGGTGATATCCTGAAAATGCGTCGAGAAAACTCATCACGGGAAAACCCATAGCAGATCGGCCATGGAGTCTATCAGTGGCAGGGGATAACAATCTTTCGGGCACGCCTTGTTGAGCCTATTAAATTCAACATACATACTCAATTTGTTGTTGGCCTTCCCTACCATGATAACGTTGGAGATCCATTCTGGGCACTGGATTACTTGACAAAGTTTGTTTTGAGTAGCTTGGAAGCTTCTTCTAAAATTGATTTAGCGGGCGTTGTAGCCACTGCTCGCTTTTCTGCTTCACCGGTCTAAAGTCCTGACTGATGTTGAGACGGTGACAAGCAATATCAGGGCTTATCCTAGGCATGTCTGAGGCTGACCATGCAAAGATACCAATGTTATGTAGGAGGCAATAATCAACAATCTCTTCTCTTCTTCTTTTAGCTTTGCATTGATGGAGACGGTCCTGTCCCCGTTCCCTCGGGGGACTGGGATCTGTTGCACTTTCTGGGCAGCTTCAAGATGGATTCCATCTGCCACAACTCCTAATCAAACATGGGAGACTTGTGGTTTCTTCGCGGGTATCCGCCCAAATCGAGGGGGTATCCACGCTTACCCTCCCATCCAGAGAAGTTCCTCGCGGACTCTACTGCTTTTTCCCACACATTGAGCGATTTCCCCGGTTGTCTGATCTAAAGGTCACGTGTTCGAACTGTTGATGCCAAAATTGCCACAAACTTCCCACACTCAGCGACTTGTCGAGAAGTTATCAAGAGAATCAGGAATCGCAAGCAATCAGTTACTAGCCCACAGTGACCGAGCGAACGGAGCGCAGAAAATGCAAGTTGCCGATGTCAGCGGTGGACACTAGATTTAACAGCAGTGACGAATACCACTTGTTGCGAGCAATGATATTCCACAAATGCAGTTGTTACAAGCTATTGCAAGACACATAAAATGAAAGGTAACCGATGGACAGAACATATAACCACACCTACCGGGTTAGTAACCACCCATGCTTCTTTTTGGCCTCAACGTACTCCGGCTCTGGCCGCGGTCACAGGATTTCGAGTTAACACCTACCATACCATCTAAGTCAGGAAAAAAGGATTCTTTTTTACTTACCTTGCATCCACCCCACGTGAAGAAGAAATGGCCATTTACCTTCTTCAAAATTGGAACCATATTAATATTTAAAAAAAAAAGAGAAAATGGACGGGAGGAAAAGTGAAACCCGCAAGCTGAATTTATAAAAGGAGACTTGCAGGTAGGATGCAAGAAGATCTCCGAGCTTTCAACTGGTGAAGTTCTCATATCTGTGTTGTTTGTCGAGGTTGCGGTGTGCGAGTTACGTACACCGAGGTTGCGATGTACGTGAAGGAGGAGCGTCGAGGTTGCTGTATCCGTGGAGAAGTCTCGCTGATGCTGAAGTTGGTGATGCCGGTCATTGTACTTGTCGGCCATGAAGAAGGAGGATCGTGAATGATGTCTCCGTTCAGATTAAGGAGTTGCTTTGCTACAAACGCAAATTACGTGTAAACTACATCAGAGAAGATCGTATCGATCTGTCTCAATAGTCACTGCGATAACTTTTATTTATTTAAATTATGTGTGTAATTTATTGCGTAGCGAAGTGGAGGAGAAC
This sequence comes from Dactylorhiza incarnata, assembly GCA_033032865.1. Taxonomy (NCBI): domain Eukaryota; kingdom Viridiplantae; phylum Streptophyta; class Magnoliopsida; order Asparagales; family Orchidaceae; genus Dactylorhiza; species Dactylorhiza incarnata. The sequence goes on along the minus strand of JAWHQI010000025.1, from coordinate 17,805,692 downwards.
CTTTGTGTATGGAGGAGGAAAAACCTGTATTTTTGCGTGTTTTATACACGTTTTAGTGGTGGCTTTTCGGATTGGACTCTGATTGTCCCGCGGTTTTCATACAACTGGGTTCCACATTAAAAATTATATGTGTCATGTCCCTATTAATTTTATCTTGCATGATTTACTTTCATCTGCCAAAACATTCGCGTAGGAGCTCTATCCGAATTAATTTGCAGGTGCTCATATCAGGTTTGCGCTCTCTCAAACACAACAATTTTCACACTGCATGATCTTCAACATCACGCAGATTGCACAATTTTCATGTCATACCGATTTTCGAATCCATACATTGCTTGAGTAAAATCATCTTAAGTCATGAAAATTGCACAAGCACTCCAAGTGAGTAGGCACTTCAAGCGAGCAATTGCTCTCCATGAACATGTGCTCCAAGTGAACTGTCGCTCCAAGTCATGAGCAACTACTCCAAGTGGACAAATGTACAATTTGAATATGCGCTCCAAGTGAATATGCTTTTGATAGACATGTGCTCCAAGAGAACAACACTGCTCCCATTGAACAATCTTCAATACTTTCCGAAGGACAATGACTAGTAACGTCGGAGCTGCGACATCTAGAACATGAATTTTAGATACCTTAATTAAGAGGAAAGGATCCTTTTTATTGAATCCAGATGTGGCGCTTTTAAAATTTCATAGTCGTGTTTATTGTAGGGATGAATAAATCACTCAAATTAGGCCTCTCGAATCACAACGTAGCATAGATCTGGATGGTATGTGCGGACCAAGCAGTCTCCTCATCTAGGGCTGATCCCTAGCATAGGGCAGACTAAACCGTCCCGACTCACAACCAACTCATCATCGCTTCTAATTTATTGGTTCCACACATTAAATAGACTTTGAATAGCATATGGATCCATTTGGCATGGTGGTGGCGGTCGTGAATGAGGTGATTATGAACCGTCGTTCGTAAACCCGACCTCACCTAAGGAACTTCATCCAATTTTATGGTCAAAACTAGTTTTATTTTCTTGGTGGCGGTCATAACCGTTGTCATGCCAAACATACATTCATTCGATGATGACGTTTTTGTCCAAACTCACTGGAGCAAAAACGCCCAAGAGATTTTTTTTTTCCGTACGGGTAGCATACAAAAGCAAGATGCGGATGAGATGTGTCCATCTAATCTGCCATCGGACGACCAGCCAAAAATCACTTCAAGAAAAAACAAAGTTCCAATCGAACGGCCGTCAGCCATCCGCCCGCATCTTTCTTTTGCACGCTATCCGTGCAAAACAATTCCAGCCAAACTTAGGCTCCGTTTGGGGGGACTTATTTTCACCGGTCAAGCGGTCACGACCGCATGAACCAGACCTTAATTAAGGTCCGGTTCATGCGGTCGTGGCCGCTTGACCGGTGAAAATAAGTCCCCCAAAACAGAGCCTTAGCCTATAATTATTGCTTTTAGAATCTTTGCATTTTACGTGATAGTATTTTTATTGTAAGCCGCGCGGGAGCACAAATTATTATATTAAACAAGTAATTTCGCGTGCTTCATTAACATAAATTTATGCTTTAAATATTAATTAAATAATTAATACCATTAGCAAAAACAAGTGTTTTTAGCGGCTAAAAGCTAAAAAAGAAGAGCCCCATTAGTAGAAAGAGGGAGTAAAGGAGTTGAAAACCAGGGGAGAAGTATCAAATAATGGCGCCGGGCCCAGCAGCAGCCGCTTGTTTTTTGAAGAAGAACCTGAAATCATTCATTAGAAATCTCCAAATGGAGAAGATGACGAACAAAAGAAGATAAGCATCGTTGTTCCAAGAATGTAAGGTGGCACGTCCACATCTCAAAACCATCAGCTGCTTTTATTATTCTATTCAAAAGCTTTCTTCTTTATCTGCTTCCGAAACCTCAGCCCATTATAAATCCATTCCTTCTCCTCTCCTCTTCTCATCAACCAAATCAAATCAAGCCAGCCACGAGAAGCAATCATCATCTTTTTCTTCTCCTAAACCAATCTTCCAAACTGCTCCCACAAAATCAGCTGAGGGAGAAGCAGTCATGTCTTCAGCGGGTAGAGCATCATCATGGATTGCGGCGGCGAGCATCAGCGCCGTGGAAGCGCTCAAGGATCAAGGAGGCCTTTGCAGATGGAATTACGCTCTTCGATCTGTGCACAACAAGGCCAAAAATGAGATGGGTTCCTTTTCACACTCCACAAAAATGTCTTCGTCTTCCTCCTGCTCCTCTTCTTTGGTAGCTGTAAACAGAGGACTGAGTTCCAAAGCAGAGCAAGCCAACAGAGCAGAGGAGTCGTTGAGAAAAGTCATGTATTTGAGCTGCTGGGGTCCAAATTAGATTATATATATTCGGAGATGAAACTCTTCATTGTAAATATTAGGAGATAAGACAAGTCAGTAGTAGTGGCTTATATAATATTCGGTTAATTAAAATCATAAATCTTCTCTGCAGTTATATTCGGGGTTCACCTTGCAACTTATTTTTGCAATGATTTTATGTTATGTGAAATAAGAAATTAGAATTGTTACTTGTTCGCTTTGAGCTTTTTCGGTCCGGAGAATCGGACTGTCTTAGCTTGAGAGTGAGCTAAGCGCGCAAACAGTTAAAAGAGAATCAACAGCAGCGATGATAAGACTTTTATGTGAAAATTTTCTGAAAGGTCCGACCAAATCCACTAATTTGCTTGAGGTTACAAGTGTTAGAGTATGCGAGGGGGTGACAGGTCACCGCTCTGATTACAAGTACTTGGAGGTAAAAAAGATGCAAAGTCTCTCTCCGTGCTCGTAGGAGCGGCTTATAGAGCATGCTCTTGAGCAAACACTTGAGTAGGCACTTGAATAGGCACTTGAGTAGGCGCTTGAGCATGCACTGTGGAGAGCAAAATTCACCATTTTGCAAGAAAGCAGGGGGCGAGCGGAGTGAACACTTGAGAAAAGTGAGTACTCGAGCCAGAGAGATATGAGTTTCAAGTTTTCGCCAGAAAACCTTCAGAGTTTCAAGTCATCGTCGGAAAGCTTTCAGAGCTCTTTTCTCTCTTCTTGGCGATCCAGGCAGATTGGCTGACGCGGCGGCAGAAGGCTTGGCGACAAGCGCCGACGTGCACGCTGGCCGGGCGCGTGCAATATTCGCGTGCAAAATGGCCGCACGCTAGCCACGCAGGCGCTTGTATTTCGGGCGGCTAGGGGGGCCTCGAACGGGCTCCGACTTGCACGTACATCTTGCTTAGTTGACTTGGCCCGCTTTGGTGACTCGGTCGAAGTCCAAACCGACTCAACCAGAATCATTGTAAGGGAACTCCATCAAATGCCCCCTAATTTTCGCGGGTCGTGAATTGCGAAAACACGGGCCAGAAATTTTGCTACGAACATGTTAATCTTGAGCCGGTAGATTTTGAATAAATTAATGTTCGCCCAAGACGGATTATTATCCGTTTACGGCGTGAAATTACAAATATTATTTCTTAAAATCTGGAGGTTTACTACAGGTTTATTTAATATTTTCAGGTTTCAACCATCTTTGCAAGATACTAGTCTTTAATTGGGATTGAAAATCTTTCCCCTTTTAAGAGAAAAATATATGGTAGTATATTTCTCGAGAAATCTGTGTCTATTTCTCATCAAATCTGTGTCTATTTCTCATGAAATCACTGCATTTCTCGAGAAATCTGTGTCTATTTCTCATGAAATCCCTGCATTTCTCGAGAAATTTGTGTCTATTTCTCATGAAATCCCTGCATTTCTCGAGAAATCTATGTTTATTTCTCTTAAAATTTGTGTCTATTTCTCATGAAATCCCTGCATTTCTCGAGAAATCTATGTTTATTTCTCTTGAAATTTGTGTCTATTTCTCATGAAATCCCTGCATTTCTCGAGAAATCTGTGTCTATTTCTCATGAAATCCCTGCATTTCTCGAGAAATCCGTGTCAATTTCTCATGAAATCCCAGTATTTCTCGAGAAATATGTCTATTTCTCATGAAATCTGTCTATTTCTCATGAAATCTCTGCGTTTCTCGAGAAATTTGTGTCTATTTCTCATGAAATTCCTGCATTTCTCGAGAAATCTGTGTCTATTTCTCATAAAATCCGTGTCTATTTCTCATGAAATCCCTGCATTTCTCGAGAAATCTGTGTCTATTTCGCATGAAATCTCTGCATTTCTCGAGAAATCTGTGTCTATTTCTCATGAAATTCCTGCATTTCTCGAGAAATCTGTGTCTATTTCTCATGAAATCTCTGCATTTCTTGAGAAATCTATATTTATTTCTCTTGAAATCTGTGTCCATTTCTCATGAAATCCCTGCATTTCTCGAGAAATCTATCTATTTCTCATGAAATTCCTGCATTTCTCAAGAAATCTGTGTCTATTTCTCATGAAATCTGTGTCTATTTCTCATGAAATCCCTGCATTTCTCGAGAAATTTGTGTTTATTTCTCATGAAATCTCTGCATTTCTTGAGAAATCTGTGTTTATTTCTCATAAAATCTGTGTCTATTTCTCATGAAATCCCTGCATTTCTCGAGAAATCTGTGTCTATTTCTCATGAAATCCCTGCATTTCTCGAGAAATCTGTGTCTATTTCTCATGAAATCTGTGTCTATTTCTCATGAAATCCCTGCATTTCTCGAGAAATTTGTGTCTATTTCTCATGAAATCCCTGCATTTCTCGAGAAATCTGTGTCTATTTCTCATAAAATCTCTGTCTATTTCTCATGAAATCCCTGCATTTCTCGAGAAATCTATGCCTATTTCTCATGAAACCCTGCATTTCTCGAGAAATCTGTGTCTATTTCTCATGAAATCCCTGCATTTCTCGAGAAATCTGTGTCTATTTCTCATGAAATCCCTGCATTTCTCGAGAAATCTGTGTCTATTTCTCATGAAATCCTGTGCCTATTTCTCATGAAATCTCTACATTTCTCGAGAAATCTGTGTCTATTTCTCATGAAATCCCTGCATTTCTCGAGAAATCTGTCTATTTCTCATGAAATCTCTGCATTTCTCTGGAAATCTGTGTCTATTTCTCTAGAAATCTGTCTATTTCTCAAGAAATCCCTGCAGACCTCTCTTTCATTTCTCTAGAAATCTGTGTCTTATGAAATGTCTTGGGCGGTGTTTTCTTTATTTGTGACATTATCCTTAGAATTTTTTTGGCATTGTCCCTCGGGCTAAGTCTCGTGTGGTAATTAAAATTAATTAATGATGAATATTTCCTTTAGTCTTGCACGGTGGCCATTGTAAGGGACATGAACAACAGACTTGGCATGTGGTCCCGTGGGCCGTGTTTGGGGGTCAGTGGGGATTCTTGTATAGCCTTGCACGGTGGCCATTCTAAGGGGCATGAACAACATGCTTAGTCTGTGGCCCCGTGGGCCATGTTTGGGTGGCAGTGGATAAAGAACCATCACCTGGTTTTGGGCTTTGGGTGGCAGAGGATAAAAGACTGCCCCATTTAAATTTGAGCTGATTAGTCTCATAAATAGAATTAACAAGATAAACAAACTTTGTTTGTATTTCAAAAAGGTACTTGAGCACTCGGTGCGTTGTCTAGCTCTATGCTTTGGAGTTTCTTTTTCTGTAAGTTTGGCTTGGGTTGGTACCCCTTATGCCTTATTATTACCTTGTTTCACAGGACTTTTATATTTTTCTGCCGCTTGTGCTTTCCTTGCTGAGACGTTCTTTGTTTTATTTGAATGTCTCAGGTTCAGAGCTGTAGTAGTTAGAGGTGTAGTTCGGAGACCTTGGGAGTTGTAGTTGTTGTCTTACCCCACTGCTGCGAGGTAGTGGTAGTTAGTTTTCTTCTTGTGTTCAGACATGCTAGTTTGAAGCCAATGGGTTGGTGTCAGGTTGTTGACGCCCATTGTGCCTCTTTTTGTTACATTGTAGCTTACTTGCTAGTTATTGCCACTACTTTTCGATCTCATGTATCTTGCTCTCTGGAAATGATTTATGCATAGATGCATTATAGTTATGAAATGATTTTCTTTCATTATCATTGCATCTTTTATAGGTCAAACCCTTATATTTAAGTCACGTACAAGTATCTTCATACCTAATCTAAATATAGATATGTGCATATCATTTCCTTTATGTCCAGACATCACGTGCATATAGGACCTTAATTGAACTAGACCAAGTATTTTTCTGCTGCAATTACATATATACTTTCTTCTGTGGACTAGTTGATCCACGAACTGAGAGACACAGTTCTTACCCCAAACCTAATAAGTGATTTCAAGTAATGAGTCATCATGTAAACCTGTTTTGAAATGAACAAGAGATAGGTTCCCGCCTGCGCGTTTGCAGTTGTCTCCTGCATGACGTGGCATCATGATGCGTATTTTCTCTACTATGATATTCCTAATTATTGAGAAAATCCGGGTTGTGACAGTTGGTATCAGAGGGAGGCTCGTTTGATAAGTTGGTCGAACGACTGTTTTTCTGATATGGTGATAGTCGTCTCGCCTCATTGCATACACACACCGAAGTGTCATCTGTACATCTTGGCTGAAGCATGAACACTACACTCATAAGCATGATAAGAAGTATACAGGGCATATTATGTAGTATGGGATGCATAATATGTATTTGTATATGGATCCTCATAGGTGACAACATGTGACCGTTATGTAGTATGGTATGTGTTGGGAATCTTGTCCACATGATTCCTGATTTGAAGAAGTCATCATATCAAGAGTACTTCACTTTGTATTTGATCGTACATCTAGTTCATAATCTCAGGAAAATATAAGTACATATCGTCGAGAAGACCAGGCGATATCGTCGACAAAGAATGCTTGTCGTCGTAATGACGGGCAGAGAAGCAGCCGCTGAGAAGCAAAGTATTCGTCGACCGCTGAGACGTGGTGAGATCGTCGAACGAAGAATGCCGATCGTCGAACGCTGAGATGTGGCGAGATCGTCGAACGAAGAATGCCGATTGTCGAACGCTGAGACGTGGCGAGATCGTCGAACGAAGAATGGCGACCGTCGAACGAAGGATGACAAGTTCGTCGATCGCAGAATGCTGTTCGTCGAACGCAGAGAAGACACAGGACATCGTCATGAAGAAGGCATGTCATCGAGTAAACAACATGATTACGACGACATATTGCAACAAAGAGGATCTCAACGACACAGTCAGAAAAGGCATCTCGTCGTATATGAAGAATCGCCAGGATGTCTCGTAATGTCGTGATACCAGTATCAGAGGCAGAAGAAAGAAGACATGAAGGTCTACCAGAGTTCATGGCATCGACAAAGGCCTGTCGTCGAGATATTATCCATGTCGTCATAACAATTGAAATATCGTCGAGAAATATTCAAATCGTGCGGACGTATTGTCAGCAGTTAATGACATCGCCTGATTGTCCAATCAGCGCGTGCACTTAATGAATCGAGGTATGAGCGCGTACTCCAAAAAGAAATAAAGATATCAGTGCGTGCTAAAAAGGAATGGAGGTCTGACACATAAAGAAAATTTTTAGAAGGTCGTTGGGAGACATCGCAGTCTTATAAAAAGGATACATGAGGTTGCCCTAAAAGGTTAATCATTAAGAAAGAACTTGCGCACATAGCGAAGCGAAAAACACAAGCGCCGCAAGAAAGAAAGAGAAAAAGAAGGAGCAATCATCTTCATCGACTGCTAAGAAGCCAATCCTCATCTGGCTAAGAAAAGATTTGAAGAAGAACCGTGCGCTCAAGATCATATTCAGAACAATCTTCTTCAATCTTAAGGAGCCGATCTTCAACAGGCTAAGTTGCCGATCTTCATCCGGCAGAAGAAACATTATATTATTGTATTTTCTTGTAAGGCTTGCGGGCCAAATTATATAGCTTGAGGGCTGGAGAGCTGTGAGGCTTGAGGGCTAGGCAGTGCACTTGCGGGTGCGACTTGTCGAGCTTGAGGGCTCTGGTGCAGTAGGGGCTTGCGGGCCTAGGTTGTAGGCACAGGACTTGCGGGTCTGTGCTGTGTTGGGCTTGAGGGCCTGAGTGTCGAGCTTGCGGGCTCGGGGGCAGTAAAGGCTTGAGGGCTTAGGCTGTTGGGACTTGCGAGTCCGTGTTATAAGGCTTGAGGGTCTGAAGATTTTGGCGGAGTTTGCTGAGCCTAGCACACTGCTGGGTAGGCGTAGAGAGAAAGAGGACTACTCAAGACACCCCGTCTTGAGGAACCTCTATAGATCTTGTGTCGTCTGGTGTGACTTATTTGTGTGTTAATTTTATGCTTTGATTGAATCTTGATAACTCACACTAATAGATCAAAAAGTACCAAGATCACCTAACACCCCCCCCCCCCCCTCTAGGTGAACGTTCCATCACCAACAAGTGGTATCAGAGGTAGGTTGATCAAAAGGAGACTTAACAGTCCGATCTAAATCAGGAACGACTCACCATGGCCGGTGGGGATCCGAATCGCGAAATGAGAGCCATGAAGCTTCCCATCTGCACAAAAGAGGATTTCCCCATTTGGAAGGAAAGAGTAAGACTCTTTATGGAGGCAGCTGGCCCAAGAATCTACCTGACAATCAAGCAGGGTCCCTTCATCCCTACCACTGCCTCCACTATTGATCCAACCAGGCATGTGATAAAGAAATATGAAGACATGACCAAGGACGAGCTGGCCTTGGCAGGTCTAGACAAGAGGGCACAAAACGTCATTGTAAGTGCCATAGATGACTCAACCCTCCAAAATCTAATTCACTGCAAAACGGCCAAGAAGATGTGGGACTCCTTGATCGAATACATGGAGGGTACTGAAGAGGTAAGGGATGACATGAAATCTCTCCTCAACCAGGAATATGAAGCCTTCAGACAAGGCAAGAATGAAACAATCTCCAATTGCTATGAGAGATTTTTCAAGATCGTGAATGGACTGAGAAACTACGACAGAGAGTTCACAAACTCTGATCTAAATGACAAATTCTCAGACCCCTCACAAAGGAATGGGATATCAAGATATGTGCCATCAGAGAGATGGGCCTAACTGGGCAACATGGATCCCAAGAACCTATATGGGAAGCTGCTGTCTCATGAACTTCAGCTTAATACAAGAAAGGCTGAATAAGAAGAAAGCTCAAAGGTAAGCTCAAGAGAAAGATCGGTGGCTCTAAAGGCTGAGAGCACCAGAAGATTCAAGGGCAAGACCTCTGCTTCTCATAATAGAACTGAGAATAGTGAGGAATCAGAAGCCAGCTCCTCTGACTCTGATGATACTGATAGAGAGGTGGCCCTCCTCTCAAAACAATTCAGAAAGCTGCTACACAGAAGGAGGAGGGACAACAACAGAAGCTCCTCCTCAAGCTCCAGAAGATCTGACTATCGGGACAGATCCAGGGCTCCCAGGGAGGACATGTATAAATCCAACTCCAGTAGATATGATTTAAATAGTACTGTTTGCTATTCTTGCAGCAAAACAGGTCACATGGCTGCAGACTGCCCCTCTAAGAAAAAGGAGTCAAGGAACCACGAAGAGAGAAGAAGCTCTAGGAGCAAGAGAACCTCTGAAAAGGGTTTCGTGGCAAAGAGGACCAAAACGTTGAGTGACTCTGACTCAAGCTCCTCTGGGACTGAGGATGAAGCACTCATTGGACTGATGGCACTACAACAAACTGCACCTGTTGTAAGGACTGGAATGTAACTGAAACACAGTTTGTTACTAATAGTTATATTTAGTAACAAAGTTTTTTTGTTGTTACAAAAAAGAACTTTTTTGTAACGAATATTTTAAACTTTGTTACAATAATAATTAATTCGTTACTATAACTATAAGTATTTGTAACAACACTAATGTTACGTTACAAATAGAAAACTTTTCTCACAATAAGTATCAATTGTAACCACATAATGGAAGTTTTTTGTGACAAAGGCATTGTCCTTACTAATAGTAATATTTTATTATTAAAGTTTTGTTACAAAAAATATATCATATTTTATTTTCAATTTTTGTTCAATTTTATTATCAAAATTTTGAATTATTATTATTATTTTTTTAAAAAAATTGTATGCGCGCGACAGTACCCCGCCTCGATAGTGCTCTAACGCGATGACAGTACTCCTACAGCTCGCAAACATTCGTGCGCTGCTGTCGCAGATATGTGGTACTATTGCGACATGTATTTTTGCGCGTACGGAGGTTTTTATAAATCTTTAACTTTTTATAAAAGTTTTTCTGCCTCTCTCCCATGCAGCTCTATCTCTCTCTCACATGAATGAATGAAATATACGGATGAAAATTTCCCTCCATAAAATTTTGAACAAAACAAAACTAAAAATTAAAAATATATTAAATGTAAAAATGAATGCAAATTAATATAACATTATTTTTTTAATATAATTTTGGAATTAAAATAAAATCACGCACGAACCCGCGTGCACGCAAATGCACTCTCGCGCGCACGCAAATGCACTCTTGCGCGCACGCAAATGCACTCTTGCGCGCACGCAAATGCACTCTCGCGCGCACGCAAATATATGTGCAGTTGCGTTGAGTGCATGTGTCCGTGTTGTGTGTGCAGTTGTGTGTGCATGTGTCGCATGTGTGTGCATGTGTCTGTGCGTGAGCCCCGCGCGTGTTGCATGTGTTGTGCGGGGCTCACATTAATGAATTATATGGAGGGAAATTTCCCTCCATAAAATTGCATGTGCACAAAACAAATCAAAAAATTTAAAACATATATATTAATATAATTTTTGAATAAAAATAAGGATCGCACATTTTTTCAGTCGCGCGCATTGCATTAGCTAGCTCTATCTTTTTTGCTCGGGAGCATAAATAAATTTGTTAGCGCACACGTTTTTTGCTCGGGAGCTATCGTTTTAATGAAAATATATGTCATATATGCAGAAGATCACGCCATTATGCAGGAACCAGGTTCTTATCATTCATCTATTTTCCTGTGCATTGTAGATTTCGGAGAACTTACATCACATATATTCAAGTAGACTAGTCATTGACTGGTATTCCTAACTCCTGAACAATGTAGAGTTACAATTTATTCTAGGCTTTTATGTTTCTATGGTGCATTCCTACATTGGACACATTAAAAATCTGTTTTTTTAATGAAACAGGTATCTGAAGCGTGGTGTTAATTATAATGGCAGTGTTGCAAATGATGTGGAAACAGAACAGATTGTTGTTGAGGATGTTCCTGGAGGAAATCCCACGCAGATAAGTTCTGTAGTACAAAATAGAGGTTCCATACCCCTATTTTGGTCCCAGGAGACATCAAAGATGAACATGAAGCCTGATATTGTTTGTGAGTTTTAGATATTCTCATCCTCATGTTGGTGTAAAATTTGAAGAGGGGTTCTGTAGGACTGTAGGACTCATGGGTGTATAATTTCTTCATGTTGTGGTATAATTTAGATTTGGTGTTACACTTTGAGCATTATTAGTTGTGGAATAATTTCTTCATGTTGGGCATGTAGTTTTTTTAAAAATTCCCAATTTATTATTTGCCACGGTTAGGAAATGCATGAAAAACAACAACCTTGCAGATTTTTATTATGCCTAAAACAACCTTGCCATTTTCAATATGTATAGTGCATATATCTCAGCACTTGGTACAGGGTCAGATATTTCGGTTTTTTTGTAATTTTAATGTTTTACCATTTTGACAATGGAATTGTTGGCTAATCAGAGTATCTTCTCACTAATAGTTTTGTTGCAATGATTGCATGGATTGAAGGGCATATACCCAGTTATTGCTTTAAAAAATTTCCAATGCAAAGAACTAATTATGGGTAGTTTTCCCCTTGCTGCAACTCACTTTTGGAGAGAAGTGATTTTTTGTTTCTTTTAGGTGATCATTTGATTCCCTAGATCAGTTTTGTTCCCGGTAAATTTTTTTCTAACTACCCATATGTTTACTACTCTCTATCTATAAGTCTTCCAAATACCAATGGTGTCTTATAAGTATTCCATAATTATGTTATGATGGCAAACCTATGTCTACAATTATCAATTTTGGTGTTATTATTTGAGACATTTTTTTTATTTGTAGCGTGATCTTAATTGCTCTCTTTTATTTGTAGGGTGCTCGAGCATTGACCGGCAAGTGACGAAAGATTCATTAGTCAGAAAGTGATGGATGATTCATTTTTCGAAAAATGACGGAAGATTTATTAGAAACATGTTGATCTTGTAATGTAATATTGTATTATTTTAGAAGAGATAATAATAACTTATACTCTATGTAAAACTTTTTGGTGTGAATAAAAATATATTTTGATCTTGTTATGAAATATTAAATATGTGTGTTTTCAAGATTATTATTTGTAATAAAATCTCAGGTACACAAAAAATAGAAATGGAATATTTTTGATATATAAATGAATTGGTTGTAGTAAGAAGAATGGAAAACAAATGTAACGATTTTATCGTTACTATTGTTTAATCTATTGTAACGAAATAATGTTTATTATACTTTATTGTAACGAAGTTAGTTTATTTTTAGTGAGGAAAAAATAAAACATTTGTAACGAAATAGTTTTAATCGTAACTGTTTTTTTGTGAGGAAAAAAAAACATTCGCAACGAAAAAATATTTATTGTGAGGAAGAATCTCTTTTTGGTGAGAAAGTATCATTTGTTACAATTACTTTATTTATAACGACATGCATACATTTGTTACAATAACCTTTAGCGTCGAGCTTTAGAGGAGGACCGTTACTTAAAGTTTTTTTCGTTACCAAAGAGTTTTTGTAACGAATTTTGGCACTTATTGTAACGAATTAGGTCCTTACTATAAGTGCAGTTTGTTGTAGTGTGGCCATCAATGAAGGAAACCAGGATGACAACTCTCCTGGAAAGGTAAAACACAGAACTTCTCTATCTGCCTCTGATTCTGGATCAGTGGCAGATTCTTTGCATGATGATGAGGAGGTGTCTGCTGCCAACAACACAACCCCAAGATCTCAATATGAAGTTGAATCTGAACTAATAAGGCAATATAAAGCCTTATGGAAAGCCTTCAAAAACAGTAAGAAACTCCTCAAGGTGCAAACCAAGGAGTTAGAATCATTGAAGCCCGTCCAATCCAAGCTCCAGGAGAGAGCTGAGAAGCTAACTTCTATGAGCAAAAAAGTGGACAAGCTTAAGGAAGCCATAAGGCTTAAGAGTGCTGAGTTAGGGCAGAAAAACAAGGTCATTAGGGACCTTGAGGAAATGTTGTTGGCCGAGAAGAAACTTGCTTCCAGCTTCTCAATGCCCAAAACTATCCTGCCAGCAACTGACACCTTCTCTGGACAGTTCAGAGCTGGTATCAGTTTCAATCAGAAGCCAGACATGGGAAAAGATCCTGAAGCTAGACCCTCTTACAAGAAGGTGCTGTTAGCAAGTCCTTCAGCCCACAGACCTGCAGCAACAACAGACAAGAGAATGAGAAAGGTTGTTCCTACAAAGCCCGCTCCCAAGAAGGTGAACCAAAGAGTGGTGAAGCCAATTCTCCCCCGGCTCACACATATGAGGTTCACCCTAGATCTGTTAGACAAGAAGCCTTCTCTCCTGCTCATCAGCGCTGTCATCCTACTCAGATGATGAAGCAGAAGAGAAGATATAACAGATATGAGTGTTGGTGCTGCGGGAAAGTAGGCCACTTTGCATTGGACTGTTGGTTCAACCCAACAGGGCTCAATGCAAGGAGAGTGCATGTAAGATCTCTTTTTCCAAAACCCGTTCGGGTACTTGAAAACTCGAACCTCTCCCGTATCGCACGGTTGAGGTGGATCTTCGCACAGAATCGCTGTCTTGCGGTGTCACCAACACTCGGGTTGCCTAACACCGCTCAGCACCAACTCTGCCGGCTATACAATCATAAGTAAAATATACCATAAAAAGTAAGTGTAGAATAAAGGCATGTCCACAATATCACAGCATCAGATATACCTATAATGAAACCAAAAAGTCCATAAGAGAAGTACAAGCAAAAAGGGCTTAAGCCCGATACATATCCAAAGTAATGTACTCTCTCTCTCTCTCTACAACATGCGGAAACTACAACAAAACTCTCAAAATGTGGAAGTCTAACTATCTAGTCATCAACCTGTGGCGTCGTGGTAGTACGCTGCATCCGCTGCTCAGGTCCTGCCATCTCGTCCTGCTGCGCGCGGGACAACTCCGTCTCCTCGGACTCCTGCGGTCACACTGACCGTTAGTCATAAAGACTAAGCCGTTTTGTCCTCGCCTCCCCCCACGACTCCTAGGCACCGAGTGAGAGGAAGAAGCGGAGGACAAACAAGGGGTAAACAAGAAGAGTGACGTGACACTAAATAGCAGTACATAAATGTAATCAGTAGAGCTACAGTAACAAGGTAAAGGTAAAGAGCATGTAATTAAGTGCGGTACATAGTAAACGAGTAGAGGCAATATAGTGAACAATAAGTAAGTAAAGGCGGTGCAGTAAATAAAACTAAACTACCATCACAGATTCGTACCTTAACTTATACGAATGCCCAAACGACATATAAGTTAAGATATCCAGGTAACCCATCATATAAAAGAGCCCATACTAATTTATATGATGGGGTATGCAAATGTGCGTTATGTTATGCTATGTTTATGATGTGTATTATGCAGCTATGCAATGCAACTCACCCACACGACTCTATGCGCACAGACCTTTATAGTTCCCAATTTGTTTGAAAGGAAGCCAACCTTTCGGGTACCGACCGTCGTGGCTCACGGTGGCAGTGGATCAGGCACTCCACATCCTAGGCGGGTATGGTCACTACCAAGCCTAGACCTCATGTACGCCTCAACGCTAAGAACACAACAACAGAGCTCCTGCGTACTCTTGCTGGAATCCACCAGACTTTAAGGTCGGGGTGGGTTATTAGGGATTGTCCTCCAGACCGCGGTACTCAAACTTACCGGCCCTCTAAACCTCACCCTCACCTGAGTCAACGTACTACCGTCGGTGACACGACTGGCCTAGTACCGAAGACTCGCCACTATTTGCATAAGAAACAAAAGTTAACAAGCCCACCCGAGCTTCCGGCTCAGGGACTAACACACAAGTAGAACCAACCCATCTCCTTCCCTAAGGAGATCCATACTAGTTGCTGATCTAATTAGGCTACTCTTGCCTACAATTTAGTTAGTGATATATTTAGGGTGAATCTTGGACTTCCCGCGGTGTACTCCGTAAGGGGCCCCTAACGGTACTACAGATCAATGGGCTCAACCCCACTATCCTCCTCAAGACACTTACTTTAGTTGGTGTTTAATGTTTGGTTCACCCTCATCATTTCATATACTTAGAATGACTTAGCTCAACACCCGTCTGACCCAATTGGGTTGGAGGTACCTTCATTCCTCCTACATTAACTCTATCACAACCTCACAACTAACCCTAGGATTGACCCTCCTTGAATCATGGTGTACTATAACTCATTTACTGATTGGATATAACTCTTAAACACTACTTAGGGGTCTGAATTGTCTAAAACTCAAAATTCTGTTTTTACTAAACGCAGACCACAAAGTTGAACTATCCATCAACCTCATAAGGGAATCCTTCTAAAAACTCATCACCAAGGTCTATAATAATTATCCTAGGCTCCCACTGACCTTAATAAGGCATGTTCCAATTTTCTTAATTTTCCAAATTAAATTGGTATTTAATATAATTTAAAGTAGTTAAGGCCTTAAGTCATATTACACATGAACTACCCTTAAAATGATTCCTCATGCTACATGAAATTTATCAGTAAGGTAATATCCCATACCAAGGTGGTTCACTGAGTCCCATGACCCTAGGGTGTGATTGGCCTACTAAATCATCATTGTTGTATAATTACCAAATTGCCACTATAATTAGGAAAAATAGTATTTCACATCTGAAAATTCTACAAAAAATACCAAGTGTCCAGATGGGGATCTAAAGTCCTCTGCCCAAGGGTTGTGTCATTAATATATTATTTGATATTTTAAAAAGATTTAATACTCAAGTGGTGTAAATCCCAATTTCTACATGAGATACAAGAAATACAACTCTACAAGCTTCCAAACAATCATCATGGGCCTATATTAACATAAAATGACAGATTTCCAAGTATCACAACATTGCCCTATGATTTGATATTTTAAAAAGATTTAAAACTCAAGTGGTGTAAATTCCAATTCCTACATGGGGTTCAAGAAATACAATTCTACAAGCTTCCAAATAATTATCATGGGCTTATAATAACATAAAATGACAGATTTCCAAGTATCACAACATTGCCCCATGATTTGACATTTTCCAAAATTAAATCCCCTTAAGCTAGACTTAAAATTTCCTACACAAGGAATATTACCTCAATAAATCATAACAAAATTACTATAGCTCATTTTCATCCCTAATCAGCCACTGATAGAGTTTCAACACCATACAAGGTCCTATGACCATGCATTTCATTTTAATAAGGAAAGGGTGGCAATTTCATTTATTAGGAAGAAAAATATTTAAATACCTTTAAAAATTCTTATTAAATTAACTAAGTCATTTTATGCTCCTACAAACATATCTACAAAGTTCTGAGCCAAGGCAAGAACATTTGCTCCCATGCCCTTCACAAGTCTCACTTTGCACCCTTAAGGGTTTACCCTTAGGGTTTTGGGTCACACCACCCTAATGGCTCCAAATGGACCACTAGGGTGTGCCACATGCCTTTGTATATCCATACCTACATATCATCATGATGGGAAGAGGCTAATACACTCGACTCCCCAAAATGACCTAAACCCTAATTTGACCCTTAAAGGCCCTCATTATAGTTTCCAATTTTCCATATCAAATCAACTCCAAATGGAGTGAAATTTTAGGTATGCACTACTCATGTGCAATAGAGTATGCCACCAAAGTTTGGTGTCATTTGGACATCATGTGCTCCAAAAATCAACTTAATTTAAATATCCTAACTACCACAAAAATCCCTAGGTAAAAGTGTCCACCAAGGGCTGTCCCTTTGGCAGGGGGTGCCCCTAGGGTATACCAACCCATGGTTAAAAGCACAGCTCCCAAGCTTGAAGGGTTTGACCTAGGTAATTTTTCTAATGGACTGACCTAGTGTAGGACCAGTCCTAGTAAAACAGCTCCCTAGGGAGCTGTAGGTCACCAAATGACCTAAACTCAAGGCCACATGAAAGTTAAGACGAAGGCCTACAACTTTCATGTTGGGCACTTTTCTAAATCGGCCATTAATAGGCCTTAATTAAGTGTTGAAGTTGACTGAATAATAGAGCCAGAAATTCATAAACTATGAATTAATTAAATACAGAATAACTAGATCTGCACAGATCTTGAAGCACATCCGACGGCGGCGGCTTATCTTCCTCCTCCAGCCAACGGCTGGGATTCTCCCGTGCTGGGCCGATTTCCTCCCCCATTTCCCGGCCACCTGGTGGCCACCACGGCCGGACACCACCGCCACCACCTTCGTGGTGGTCGGGGCTACGACTCCCGGCCACATGGCGACCGAAGGGGGGCGTTTTCCGGCGAGCCTGGGTGGCTTGATTTGAGCCGATTTTCATGAAATCGACGAGTGGATTCGGGCTCAATTGAGCCTGATCCTTCAATATTTTGTGATGAGAAGCTAGCATGAGGGGAGGGGAGGAGAAACGAACCATTGCTGGTGCGTGGCGGCGGCTCCGGCGGTGGTTGGCCATGGAAAAGCCTTGCTCCGGCGATCCCGAACTCATTTCTTCAGCTAAAGCGATCCAGCTCCCGAACTCATTTCTCCAAGGCTTGTGCCTGTCTGCTCTCGGCCTCCTGAAGCTAGTGGTGTGGCTGGAATGAAGTGAGGAGGGCTCTTTGGTTGGTTTTGAACTTGAGCCTCCTCGGTTCTCCCATGGCTGCCACCCTCTTGCAGCTGCCAGCCTCCTTGCTTCCATCTGGGTCAAGGTCAGACCCCCAGCAATCAGGGAAGGGTCCAAGACTGATTGGGGGAGGAGAGTGGAGGAGGAGGTGATTGCTATTGCTTTATGCCTTTTGCTTTTGGCTTTTTGATCAACTTTTGGTCCCCCCTCCATTGATTAATCACACCATAGTTTAGGGTTCAGTCTAAGGCTGATGGGCAAGACCTATGTCCATGATTAATTGGTTAATTGATTGGTGTTAGGGTTCATTTCAATTTAGGCTTAAAATTCACCTTTAATGGGCTATGTTGGCCATGGTTGACTTTGGTCAACCATGGTGAGTGGGTTGACTCCACTTGGGGGTCATGGGTCCCTTAACCTCACCCAACTTTGGTTGGTCCATGGTGGGGCTCCAATTGGGCTAATTTTGCCTTAAGGTGTGATTTTGACCTAAGTTGAGCTAGAGTTGACTTTGGTCAAATTGGTCAATTGGTTGACCAAGTGATGGGGCTTTTAGGTCCAAAGAGTTCCTTAAAGTGTTTAGAGTGTGTTGGTAAGGTCAATTTGAACAAGTAGGGTCAATTGAACCCTAATTGACTTAGTTTGGTTAATGTTGACCTATTGTTGACTTTGGTCAATTTCATGCAATTGGGTCCCACCCAAGTGCAATTCTCATCCTATAGGTTTCCCTTGGTGGTTAGGGCATCATAAGTGAGGTCAACTTGGACAATTGAGGGTCAATTGGCCTAGTTGAGGGGCTTAGGGTTAGGTTAATTTTTTGAGCTTTGGTGTGCATTTAGCAATTTCTACCCTAGCCTAAGGTCCTTGTGGCCACTCACCTCACTCATATGCCCTTGTTGGGTATTGTATCCACAATAGCCTTGATTTGTAGAAAGTTAACTTTGAATCAAGATTGAATTGTTTTTGTATTTGATTTGCTTTTCTAGTAATGTTCTTGCAGGTTCACATTGCTAAGTGTAGATCAATGTCAGGTCACAATGGGTCAATAAGCACAGTCTCATGCAATGTAATTCTTCATTGTGTGAGGTATGGGGTTGACTCATGTGTGGTCTCTCAATTGGGATACACTTTATGATCAAGACATTAAAGATTCAAAGCTTAGGTGTGCAGCATTGGTCTGAAGACAAAGGAAGAAAGTTTCCTAAGTAAATTTTTCGAGATGTAAGGATACTTTTCGAGAAGTCCTTCTGTGCTCTCGATAAGTCCTTCTGTGCTCTCGAGAAGTCCTTCTGTGCTCTCGAGAAGTCCTTCTGTGCTCTCGAGATGTCCTTGTTTATTTTTCGAGAAGGGTTGTTTCAGAAGTCTCTCGAGACAATGTTGAATCTTCCGAGTAGTTACTTGCATTTCTCGAGAAATCTTTGTTCTCTCGAAAAGTCTTCTTTGTTTTCGAGAAAAGTTCTTTTCTAGTTGTTTTCGAGAAGTCTGTCTCAGCTCAGCTTTCGAGAAGTCTTTTATCTCTCGAGAAGTACTTTTGTTTTCGAGAAATCATTGGTTCTTTCGAAATGCTTTCTCTCTTAAGGTTGTTCTCGGAATTGTTCTAAAGTTTTTGAGAAGTTTCTTTGTTCTCGAGAAGTCTTGAATCTCTCGAGAAGTCCTGTCATAATTCTCTGATCTCTCTTCTAAAGCTGTTTTTCGAGAACTAGCCGGTTTCTTTCGAGATGTCTTGGATCTCTCGAGAAGTCTAATTCTAGTATTTCTCGTGAGCTTTGTTTTCCCGTTTTGACGTCAAGTCTTTTCCGTCAAATTGACGTGATGTCTTTCCTCGTTTTAAGGTTTGATCGTTAGATCTTCATCTATATAATGATTACTCCTTAAGAATGAGATGTAGCAATCATTTTGAAGATCAGAGTTCATATTCTCCTAACCCTAATCTGATCCAAGATCGTCATCTAGTGCCGCGCATCGCCATCGTTGGAGTTCGATCGTGAGTTATCTGAATTCGTCTCCAAGTGGAAGAGAAAGGTCAATCGATCATTGCCTCACACTTTCTGATTCTATCGGATCGATCAAGACCTTAGAAGATCTATTTTGTGCCGATTCGATTCATCTTCTTCAACATCAAGCAGAAGTCATTTCTGTCGCAAGAAGGAAGAAGATCTTCATCAAATTATTCAGATCTATTTGTGATTTGTTAAGTACAGTTTCATTCAAACCTTACATTTTTGATTGTAGGAGAGATTGTTCTCCGAGTTGTAAGAGAAGGTTTTTCTCTGAGTTTGTAGGAGTTTGATCTCCGAGTTGTAAGAGTTTTGACTCTGAGGATTGTAGGATCGTTCTTGATCCGAGATTTAGTGAAGTAGTCAAGTCTAGCTGTGGTGCTAGATTGGAGAGGCCGGCAAGTGGGGTACCCAAGAACGGGGAACCACTATAAATTTCTTGTGTCGTCTGTGGTTGTGATTTGCATTCTGTGCGTTCTTTATTTTCAAGATTTTCAATTCCGCAAAAGACGCGATTATCACCTATTCACCCCCCCCCCCCCTTCTAGGTGATTTTGGTTGGCAACTAGATATTACAATTGGTATCAGAGGTAGGTTATTCTTGAAAGGTTACCACCTTGAATAGGATCTCTCCATTCTATTTGCTAACAATCATGGAAAAGTGCAAGGAATCGTCTTCGTTGAAATTACCTATATGCACTAAGGCTAATTTTCCTATGTGGAAAGAAAGAGTCAGATTTTATATGGAAGCCGCAGACCCAAGAATCTTCCAAGTCGTGGAAGAAGGACCTCATGTGCCTATGACCGCTTCTACTATTGATCCAACCTTAAGAGTACCAAAGAAAATGATGGACTTAACAAAGGATGAGATTGCTCTCGTTGCTTTGGACAAAAAGGCAAAGAACATAATTGCCAGTGCTGTGGATGATTCAATGTTGCAAAACTTAATTCACTGTAATTCTGCCAAAGAAATGTGGACGTCTTTAATAGTCCTTATGGAAGGTACTGAAGAAGTAAGAGATGATAGAAGATCTCTTTTGAATCAAGAGTACGAGGCTTTTAAGCAGAATAAAAAGGAGTGCATTGCCAATGCTTATGAAAGATTCTTCAAGATAGTAAACGGCCTAAGGAATTATGGTCGGGAGTTTACTAATGGTGAACTAAATGACAAATTCCTGCGATCCCTAACGAAAGACTGGGATAGCAAGATAGTTGCAATCAGAGAATTTGGGAAGTTACCAAATCTAGACCCTCAGAATCTGTTTGGGAAACTATTATCTCATGAACTGCAAATGAACATTCGCAAAACAGAAGAAGATGGGAATAGAATTTCTAACAAGGAAAGGACCTTGGCTATGAAAGCCGAAAGCTCCAGAAAAAGCAGAGCTTTGTCTCCAGTTAGAACACAAGAATCTGATGATGAAAAAGAATCTGAAGCCGGCTCCTCCAGTTCTGAAATGTCTGATGGAGAGTTTTCTCTAATCTCTCGTCAGTTCAAGAAACTGCTAAACAAAAGAAGACACATGAAGAATAAGTTTTCCTCTGAAAATAGACACTCTCGACGTGATGGTGATCATCACAAAAAGAGCTCTAGCAATCATGACAGGTATAAATCTAAAACTGGTAAACATATTTCTTCTGATATAGTTTGCTATTGTTGCAATAAGCCAGGGCACATGATTGCTGAATGCCCTTATAAAAAGAAAGAGGGCGGAAGAAAAGAAGAAAGGAAATCCACCCACGGGAAAAGGAAGATTGAAAAGAGTCTAGTCGCTAAAAAGAATAAAACTTTAAGCGACAGTGACTCAGAGAAATCAAGTACTGAAGAAGAAGCCTACTTCGGGCTAATGGCTATGACTGATGAAGAAGAAGAACCTCCATATACTGGGAAGGTAAATTCTCACACCATCTTATCTGATTCTGAATATGTTTCAGCTGAACAAAAGGATTATCTTTCAGATGATGACTCAAACCTCATGACCCAATACACTGAAATGCTTAAAAGTTTTGACAAATGTCGAAAGGTAGTCAAAATTCAGGCCAAGGAGATCATGTCTCTCAAAGAAGTGGAATCTAATTTGAGAAAGGAAGTTGAACAACTTTCTTCCTTCAAAGAGAAAAACCAAATCCTGAAAGACAAGATCAAAAGCTCAGATGAGCTCCTTGAACGGAAAGAGAACTCTATCAAAGTTCTGGAAGAACAGCTAGCCGCTGAAAAGAAGCTAGTTGAAAAGTTTTCACAACCGAAAACCATTCTTCCAATCATTGATACTTTCTCTGCTAAAGCAAGTATCAGTGGTTTAGGTCATGTGGCTGGGCCAAGTAATTCTTCTAAAGGCACCCGTGCCAAGAAGAAAAATAAGAATGCTAAGAAAGCTACTATCGAAGAAAAAGGGAAAGCCCATCTAGAACAAGTGGAATTTAAGAAAGTTCTACTTCCCACAAATGCTTATGACATAGAAAGCTCTTATGGTCACTTGACACGACCTATTAATTTTGCACCTGTCAATGACTATAAGGGATGGGCTCGTCCTAAATTCCTCGGTCAAAGTGCTTTCAAAGCACCTTATGAAGAAGTGAATCTGAGAGATTATGGTCCGTATGTTCATGGTCCAAGTGCTGTTAAAGCACCAATAGTAAAGACTATTGTACCTAAGCCAAAGGAGAAAGCATTACCCTGTGTATGCTGTACTCATGAAACATCCTCATCCAGAAGGATTGCTCCTGCCAAGACCAACGTTCAAAGAATTAAGTAGGGAAATATTAAAAGAAGGTACAACAGGTTTAACTGTTGGTGTTGCGGCAAAATAGGTCACTTTGCCGTAGAATGTTGGTTCAATTCTACATATTCCAAGAGACCACAACTAAACAATGCGAGAAAGACCGCTTGCAACGTTAATGTTCATCGTGGTGCTCAACTAACAAGGGACCAAGGACCCAAAGTTATTTGGGCTCCTAAGGCAAAGTAATTTTCTTTTGCAGGTATGTCCAAAGGCCAACAAAAATCCTATCTGGTATTTGGACAGTGGTTGTTCTCGGCATATGACCGGAACAAGAAGCCTTTTGCAAAATTTCATTCCTGTTGAGAATGGTCCAAAAGTTATATTTGGCGGATCTGACAGAGGAATAACAAAAGGCTATGGTATGATCTCTAACGGTAATGTATCCTTTTCAGATGTAGCTTATGTGGAAGGATTAGAACATAATCTGATAAGCATAAGTCAACTTTGTGATAAAGGATACATAGTTGATTTTCGTAAAGATAAGTGTTTGATAAAATCGGCAGATAACCTAGAAACGATTTTATCAGGCACTCGTTGTAGAAATATGTTCTGTTTAAATTTTCTTTGTTTATCATCTTCTACACCAGTATGTCTTTTAGCAAAAGATAGTGCATCTCTTGCTGATAAATGGCATAAGAGATTAGCACATATAAATTTCAAAACTATAAATAAGCTGTTCTCACAAAACTTAGTACGTGATGCGCCAAATATTAAGTGCAATAAAGATAGACCTTGTCATGCTTGTGTAAAAGGCAAGCAAACAAGAGCTACCTTTAAAAGCATTAAAGGCAAAGATTCAACTAGGTTCTTATACCTACTTCATATGGGCTTATTTGGTCCTTTGCAAGTTAGAAGTTTAGGAGGTAAATCTTACACATTTGTTATTGTAGATGATTACTCACGTTTTGCATGGGTATTCTTTCTAAAACACAAGTCAGATACGTTTGACATTTTCACCAAGTTTGTCAAGCAAATCTAGAACGAATTTGAATGTTCGGTAGTCAAAATCAGAAGTGACCATGGAACAGAATTTGAATCTGGAGCTATGACAGATTTTTGTGAAAGTCTAGGTATCTTTCATGAGTTTTCCTCTCCTCGAACTCCACAACAAAATGGGGTAGCTGAGAGAAGAAATAGAACACTCATTGAGGCTTGCAGAACAATGTTGAGTGACACATCTCTACCCGAATATCTTTGGGCTGAAGCTGTCAACACTGCATGCCACGTGCAAAACAGAGCACTCATAAACAAAAACCATGAAAAGACTCCTTATGAACTACTAAAAGGCAAGAGACCAACCATCTCTTATTTTAGAATCTTTGGCTGCAAATGCTTTGTACTTAATAATGGAAAGCATTATAAAACCAAGTTTAGCGAAAAGAGTTTTGAAGGAATTTTTGTAGGCTATAGCAGCCATAGCAGAGCTTATAGAATATTTAATAAGAAAACCCTGGTTGTAGAAGAGTCTATCAATGTTGTATTTGATGAAACGAGCATGCTACATAGCGGCTCTTCTAGTGCTTCTATTGAAGGTACAAGTTCAAAGATACAAGATATAAGCTTTGATGAGCCAGTCAAAGTTGATGCTCAAACCTTCGTCAAGATCTCTTCCCCAACCTCAAATGAAGAAGGAGATCAGATTGATGAAGATCCAGTGCAAGTGGAAGGAGACATTCAAGTAGCAAATGATGCTCCAAATGTTCAAACTGATGCAAGGAACCTTGAGTTCAGACACATGAGAGATCATCCTATTGATCAAATCATAGGAGATCCTCAAGTCGGAATTAGAACAAGAAGAGGTACTACTAACGAAAATATGCATGTAAGTTTTCTTTCGCAGGTTGAACCGAAGAAGTTTCAAGAAGCAAACCAAGACCCCCACTGGATAATTGCAATGGAAGAAGAATTAAATCAATTCAAGCATTGCAAGGTGTGGACACTAGTTCCAAAACCCAAGGATAAAAATATTATTGGAACAAAGTGGGTTTACAGGAACAAGTTGGATGAAGATGGAACAATTATAAAGAATAAAGCCAGACTTGTAGCAAAAGGTTATAGACAGGAAGAAGGGATCGACTTCGATCAAACCTATGCACCAGTAGCAAGACTTGAAGCGATTAGAATGTTCTTAGCCTTTGCTGCATTCAAAGGTTTCACCGTATACCAAATGGACGTTAAGTCAGCTTTTCTGAATGGTAATATAAAAGAAGAAGTATACGTTGAACAACCTCCAGGTTTTGTAGATTCTGAACACCCTAATTATGTTTACTTACTACAAAAAGCTTTGTATGGGTTAAAACAAGCTCCTCGAGCTTGGTATGAGACGCTATCTAACTTTCTTCTTGAGAACAAATTCACAAGAGGAAAGATAGATAAAACATTATTTCTTAGGGAAGTAAAAGACAAGATTTTGCTAGTGCAAATCTATGTTGATGACATTATTTTTGGCTCTACAGACGATGATCTTTGCAAAAAGTTTTCAAAACTTATGCAAGGAAAGTTTGAAATGAGCAGTATGGGAGAGCTAAAATATTTCTTAGGACTTCAAGTGAAACAATCTGAAGATGGAATTTTCATCTCACAGACAAAATTCACTAAGGAGTTGATCAAGAAATTTGGAATGGAGAGTGCAACCTCTATGAGGACTCCAATGAGC
This sequence comes from Dactylorhiza incarnata, assembly GCA_033032865.1. Lineage (NCBI taxonomy): Eukaryota > Viridiplantae > Streptophyta > Magnoliopsida > Asparagales > Orchidaceae > Dactylorhiza > Dactylorhiza incarnata. Next base: position 17,780,437 of record JAWHQI010000025.1, on the reverse strand, counting down.
ACAGCTATGTCTCTGGACAAGGATGAGAAAGGGAAACCTTTTGATGAAACCAAGTACAGAAGCATAATTGGCTCTCTGCTCTACCTTATTGCCAGTAGACCAGACATAATGTTTTCTACATGTGTATGTGCCAGATATCAAGTGAACTCTAAGGAATCTCACTATACCGCTGCAAAACGAATTTTGAGATATCTTAAAGGTACACCAAATCTTGGCTTATGGTACCCAGGAAGTTATGATAGCAAGCTAATTGGTTATTCAGATGCAGATTTTGCAGGAAGTAGAGACGACAGGAAAAGCACTTCCGGAGCATGTCAATTTCTCGGAAGAAGACTTATCTCCTGAAGCAGCAAGAAGCAAAATTGTATTGCAATCTCAACAGCCGAATCAGAATATATTTCTGCAGGCAGTTGTTGCACACAACTTCTTTGGATAAGAAATCAGCTTCAAGATTACAATTTGAAGATAAAGAATATTCCAATGTTTTGTGACTCCTCTAGCGCAATTGCTATAGCAAATAATCCAGTCTCACACAGTCGGACAAAGCATATTGAATTAAGATATCATTTCATCCGAGAGCATGTGGAGAATGGGGATATCAACTTAAGCTATGTCCCCACGGATAAGCAAATTGCAGATATATTCACGAAGCCACTGGATAAGACCAAGTTCTCTTTCTTCAAGACAGAACTTGGAATGCTCAACACGGAATAATGGTCAAACAAAGGAGAAGAGAAGGAGATAAGTGAATTTTCTTAAGTTTTATATTATTTCTTTATGTTATAAAATGAAGCACAGGTATATCTTTTGGAAAGAAGAAAAATCAGAGAAGGACAAACCAAGTCATCATTAAACTTTTCGAGAAATGAAGTTAATATCTCGAGAAATGACTTGTTGTTGAATGAAGATAAAAGATTTCGGAAAAATTGACATCATCTCTCGAAAAATGAATTCACACTTCTCGAGAAATGGGTTATCCCTCGAGAACTTTAATTATCTTTCGGAAGAAGATCGGCAAAGTTCAGAGACTTCTCGAGAACTTCAACAACCTCTCGAGAAATGTCTTACACTTTTCGAAATCATTAATTTCAATTTTCGAGAATTCGAAGAGCCAGGTACGCGTGTATGTTATTTACTTTAAATTAATGGTCACATCAAAACCAAACTATAAATAGAGTCTCGAAATGAATTAAAAGGTCACGCGAGGTTCCTTCATTTCCTCTCGAAAAGCGCCGTCGGTTCATCTCCTCTTACGCAAAATCGACGTTCCAGTTCGCCCTCAGACGGATCTTCTCTAGTTCCAGCCCTCATTTCAAGTTCTCCTCTCGATCAATGGCTCCTTCAGGAAAACCTAAGATTGGAGTCGGCAGTGAACTCGTGCGAGAAGGTCTCCAGTCAATCTCAGATGAGTTTCAAAACCTCTTTTATCTTCTAGATGCAGCAGGACTGTCATTCGTACTAGAACATCAATGTCGAATTCTATTTCAAGAGGTAGAGGATCTGTTTATCAATGTAAAAGTTCACAAAATCGGAAATAGGATGAAATCAATGGTTGGAAATTTCAAAATCAAGATTAATCCAAAATCCCTTTCCAAGTATTTGAAAATTCCTTTGATAGAAAATGAGGACTCTTTAAGTAATGAGGATTGGGCTCATGCCCTAATGTTTTGTGGGTTAAATAAAGGAACATCAACCATTCGTAGACAAAAGATGAGTGATGTTGGAAAATTGATAGTGGACATAATTTCAAAAGTCTTGCTATGTCATACTGGTAGCCTAGGTTATGTCTCTTCAGATGTTTTCAGCCTAGTAGCAATGGTGGTTTGTGGAAAAAGATTCAGTTGGGCAAATTTCCTATTCAATAAGATTAAAGAAAGTATAACTAGTCCCAATTTTGCAAGGATCCTGTCACTCTATCTGAATCAGCTTAATCCAGTTATGTTTGACATGTCCAAAGGAGCTATTATTCATCATTTGAAGAAGGTAGATGTTGTCACAATGCAAAGGTGGAACATCAGAATTAATAAGCCAACTGTAGATGCAGGTCTCCAGGGGGAGCACATTTCTTTAGCCCAATCTGTTCCAGAGTATGAAGCTCCAGCTCCACCTCCAGCTCAGCAACACAGTGCAGTTCCAGATCCATCTCCAGCTCCACAAGACTCCATTCCTTCATCAGAGCCAAGTCTTCCAACAGATACAGTTATTCCACCATCAGCTCAGGATCCATCAGAACAAGTTCTTTCAGATCAAGTTCCTTCCAAAACAAGTGGATCATTTCTCACCTCCTCCAGCTATAAATGAAGACAGAGTTGATTCCACCATAGCAGATGTGGTAAGTGAAATTCTAAAAGGTGCTGATGATGTGCTTAGCACTAGTGACCACTTGGGTAGGTCAGGGGCAGACTTTGATTTTGCTCAAGAAAAAGATGATGCTTCAGTGCATGATTCATCTCCTCCCCCAGTACATATTGAGGGGGAGCAAGAGCCTTGCTTAGAAACAAACAAGGATGCTCAGGAAAAGCTTGTTGTTTTATCTCCTGTGAAGCTACAGAGTTCAGTTGTTCTTGAAGATATCCTAGAAGAAGTTCTGCCAACTCCTCCTCCACCTCCATCTCTTTATGATGAAAATTCAATTCTTGGTAAAGTTGAACTTATGCTTCAAAGACAAAGTGCCAAAATAGATTACTCCTTCAAAGAAGTTCATGCTAGAATATCTGATGTTGAAAAGGAAATGTCAAAGAAGTTGAAAGAATTCAAAACCAGTTCAGATCAGTTGAAAGAGGTTGTTATTCAGGGAGGAAAGACTATTGATCACACCATAGAGGGTGTAGCCACAGTGCTAGCTGAAGTTATTCAAGTCAGAAAAACTCAAGAAAACATGGCTTCAAGGGCTGAAGATAATACTTTCAAAGTTATTGATGAAGTTGGCCAGTTTAAGGAGTCTATTCTCCAAACCCTATCTGTAGAAGTCAGAAAGGGGGAGGACAGTTTAACTGAGAAGATGACTGGGTTGATAGATCAAACTCTTTTTGATTTTCATAAGCATTTGATTAATAAGTTTGAGCAGTTGTCCCAAGGTGTCCAAAAGCAGGTCAATGAGTTAAAAGATTTCACTTCTAACACTGCTGTTTGGCTTCACCATGAAATCTTTCCTGATTTGGGTATTGACCCTGCTCAACCTCCTCCAAGTTTTGATCAAGCTCAATCTGATGCTCCTCATTTTTCTCCAAGGCCAGCAGAGCAGTTTGATGCTATTCCTTCAGTAGAGCCTCCCTCCTCCATGCATTATTCAAGAAAAAGGAAATATGGTGATGGACCTTCTGCAAGCAGATCTGTTCCTGGCTCCAGCTCAGCAGGTTCTGGCAAAGCAGTGATAGATGACACAAAGGTTTATCCAGAAGTTTGGAGTCCAGTTTCAAAGATCATCATTCTAGACTCTCTCAAGCTTGTAGAAGAAGGAAATGTACAAGCTACTGAATTTTACAGCTCTTCTGAATGGAAGAAATATGAGACAAGTAAAACCAAGAGAAGAATTCATTTCAAGAATTATGGGTATAACAATCCAGCAGCTCCAGAAGCTCCTCCAAAGTATCATCCCAAACCTTATGCTTACTTTTCAAGACAGGAGGAGAAAAGAAATGGGAATGATAATCTCTGAAGACAAGACCTTGAAGACCTTTAAAACTTTATGTCTACATGCTTGTGTGAACTTTAATTCATTAGACAATCTTAAATCTAAATATAGTTTTTGATTTTGATGTGATAATCATGCTCTTATATTTAAATATTGTTGTTAATGTTCTTTCCAGTATATCTTTTTATATTTGTTACAATTCATCTTGGTAAGTAGGGTTCTGACTTCTACAAATAGGGGGAGATTGTTGGGTATTGTATCCACAATAGCCTTGATTTGTAGAAAGTCAACTTTGAATCAAGATTGAATTGTTTGTGTATTTGATTTGCTTTTCTAGTAATGTTCTTGCAGGTTCACATTGCTAAGTGTAGATCAATGTCAGGTCACAATGGGTCAATAAGCACAGTCTCATGCAATGTAATTCTTCATTGTGTGAGGTATGGGGTTGACTCATGTGTGGTCTCTCAATTGGGATACACTTTATGATCAAGACATTAAAGATTCAAAGCTTAGGTGTGCAGCATTGGTCTGAAGACAAAGGAAGAAAGTTTCCTAAGTAAAATTTTCGAGATGTAAGGATACTTTTTGAGAAGTCCTTCTGTGCTCTCGAGAAGTCCTTATGTGCTCTCGAGAAGTCCTTCTGTGCTCTCGAGATGTCCTTGTTTATTTTTCGAGAAGGGTTGTTTCAGAAGTCTCTCGAGACAATGTTGAATCTTCCGAGTAGTTACTTGCATTTCTCGAGAAATCTTTGTTCTCTCAAAAAGTCTTCTTTGTTTTCGAGAAAAGTTCTTTTCTAGTTGTTTTCGAGAAGTCTGTCTCAGCTCAGCTTTCGAGAAGTCTTTTATCTCTCGAGAAGTACTTTTGTTTTCGAGAAATCATTGGTTCTTTCGAAATGCTTTCTCTCTTAAGGTTGTTCTCAAAATTGTTCTAAAGTTTTCGAGAAGTTTCTTTGTTCTCGAGAAGTCTTGAATCTCTCGAGAAGTCCTGTCATAATTCTTTGATCTCTCTTCTAAAGCTGTTTTTCGAGAACTAGCCGGTTTCTTTCGAGATGTCTTGGATCTCTCGAGAAGTCTAATTCTAGTATTTCTCGTGAGCTTTGTTTTCCCGTTTTGACGTCAAGTCTTTTCCGTCAAATTGACGTGACGTCTTTCCTCGTTTTAAGGTTTGATCGTTAGATCTTCATCTATATAATGATTACTCCTTAAGAATGAGATGTAGCAATCATTTTGAAGATCAGAGTTCATATTCTCCTAACCCTAATCTGATCCAAGATCGCCGTCTAGTGCCGCGCATCGCCATAGTTGGAGTTCGATCGTGAGTTATCTGAATTCGTCTCCAAGTGGAAGAGAAAGGTCAATCGATCATTGCCTCACACTTTCTGATTCTATCGGATCGATCAAGACCTTAGAAGATCTGTTTTGTGCCGATTCGATTCATCTTCTTCAACATCAAGCAGAAGTCATTTCTGTCGCAAGAAGGAAGAAGATCTTCATCAAATTATTCAGATCTATTTGTGATTTGTTAAGTACAGTTTCATTCAAACCTTACATTTTTGATTGTAGGAGAGATTGTTCTCCGAGTTGTAGGAGAGGTAATCTCCGAGTTGTAAGAGAAGGTTTTTCTCTGAGTTTGTAGGAGTTTGATCTCCGAGTTGTAAGAGTTTTGACTCTGAGGATTGTAGGATCATTCTTGATCCGAGATTTAGTGAAGTAGTCAAGTCTAGCTGTGGTGCTAGATTGGAGAGGCCAGCAAGTGGAGTACCCAAGAACGGGGAACCACTATAAATTTCTTGTGTCGTCTGTGGTTGTGATTTGCATTCTGTGCGTTCTTTATTTTCAAGATTTTCAATTCCGCAAAAGACGCGATTATCACCTATTCACCCCCCCCCCCCCTTCTAGGTGATTTTGGTTGGCAACTAGATATTACAGCCCTAACATTTCCAATGGGTCTAGAAGGATTGGGGATGTTACAAATCCCAATAAACAAAAGAAATATTTCATCCTCGAGATTTAGGTTCGGGTCCACGAGTTGCAAGTACCTATAAGAGTAAAGGATTTCAAAGACGTTTAAATTGAGGTGATGAGTTCTGGGAAACGTCGTTGCATGAAGTCCAAGGGCACCCAGCTGTGCTCCTCTTGCCTATGATTGAACTGCAATAATCGGACATCAGAATTTCCTTCCATGAAAGAGCTCGGACCTCTACTATATGAGAACTCAAACCGGAGCAACAGTCTTTACCAAGATTTCTTATTGCACTTCTACTATTCCTTGCTAAGATTGTCGGCAATATTCCCACTAGGGATTAATTGAAGGTTTATCCCGCCGCTCAGACCATCGTGCCATTAATCATAATGCGGGTTCTACTTGCTCCATCTCGGTGATAAATATGAAATAAACACTTCAAAATCAAAATGAGCAAACCAGGTGTGGGTGTTACCAAAATCACTACACCCTCTGGAGGAGGATCTATCTGTAATACATAAGATCCTACAGAATTAATTTAGGCCATCAAGCCGCGCTAGGTGGCACCGAAATCCTTCTAGTTCAACTTAACTTCATAAGGTTATATTCACGAACCATGCTTACTTAATACTCTGCTCATAAATCGATTAGCCAGGACGTACGTGATCATTTAGCCAACCGTCATTATCTATTCTGATTCTTCACTATATGATTCCCTTACACGTAGGTGTTCACCACCACCTACACCAAGAGACCTTATCCCTTAACATATGAGGTCCCTGTTGATAAACCGTCCGACTCCGCGGATACAAGGTTAGGTTTATCAGCTACAAAATAATAACATAAACTTTGATTACACTTGGGCTAGAGTCTCTTATGTCCTACGAACGTTACATGAGGTTAACGCTTCCTCCCATTAAATAAATGTAAATAACCTCCATGCTTTCCTTGAGGAACATAACGTCTGTAGTTTAAAATGATGCTCGTGAAATGACTCCCCACTATTTTCCATATCCATTTGGTTCATAACTCACGAGGGTAAAATCCTTTTTATCATGACATGTTTTGGCACAATTTGATTTCAACATGAAGGGTGTCTCATTAAAATCCATTAATCCTCGAGAAATTTCACCATTTATATCTGGAAATCAAACCTGTCTCCCTTATTCTTGAATCTTCGTAACTGAGATTATAATTTTTGGAGAAATTATAAGTTCTGGTTCTTAAGATCGGAGGATTGTATATCTTCAATATATCATTCGTCAAATTTCACTTTAGATTTCCAATATCGAATGGGCTAAACTTCCAAAGTCACGTGGTCTCATCTCACTTAAGTTATAAACTATGACTTAATGGCTTCATCAAAACGACCCTTCTCTTAGTTGTGTCGTCCAAAAATTACGTCGATAAATATCATCAGGTAATATTAATAGTTTCAAGCGGGAGTTGATAGTAACAACACCTAACCATTCATTTTAACTCTCAAATCCCCAACATTTTAGTACATGGTGGTCGTTGTCATTTTTCCCGCGATCCAAACATAGTAAGATCCTCCACCTTAGCCCTAAATAGTTTTATCATCCTATTATAAGATCCAAAGAGTCACCTTCCTAAGCTCTCTGGTTATGCATAAACCAACTCTAAGAGTAAAATGATCTTAACCAAATTTACACCAAGGAGAAGGCTTGAATTTTAATTAAGGATACTATCTAAAAATTACCTTTGAAAGCCCTGAAGTGCAAGAAACTCTAGTTGTAATTTTTAACTTGCGAAAACTTGATTCCAATCTTCAAAATTTCCCGATGTGATACATTTATCCCAAGGTACTAATCCTGGCATTCTTCTTGTTTTCATTACTTGATTGAAACGAGGCATTTGATCGGACGTCAATGTTTATTAATTGATTCCGGTAACTCTACAAATCGATGTCTCGAGGTTAAGAAGGTGTATTTACAACAACACACTAGCATGTTTGTTACGATAAACTGATTAATTCGTATGGTCATGAGAACTTATAGCTCAGTCTTACTTATATCCAATCTAAATCTTACTTGGTCCTGCACTGAATTTGTCGCTTATGACATCCTTCCCTTGTGACCGGTAAGAGCTTGATGACAAAAAGTCCTTATAAAAGACAAGACAACATTGCTTGGGTCAGGAAGTTAGTGAAATTCTCTAAATTCTTAACCTGACTTTCTTGATTCCGAGAGTCTTATGCCCATACACTGGACAACCCTTTACGTATACTCAAATGATTAACATGTGAATCACTTTTGTCGACTTAGAATCAGCCTTGGAGCAATAAGATGAGTACACGCTCACTCTTGAAGTGTACCATTCACCTATCTTGTCAGTATAACTATAGCGATCACAGCTTGGTATAAACAATCCCTGCTATTTAAGGTGAAGTAATTCTTCAAGGGTCTCAAACTTCTAAGGAGGGTTGGTCCACAATTCAAAATATATGAATAAGATCTCGTCATCACCTGAGCATCATTGAATACTCCAAACCTCGAGATTACTACGAAAATGCCATAACCTTTTCTAGACAAAGTCTAAGGGCAATCCAAGTCGGTATTTTATTGGCCCAATAAACAAAAGGATAAGCCCCTACCGATTTGGGCTAAGTCTTCTCAGTACTTCTACGGTATATTCATCTTACATACGTACATAAACATTAGGGCATATGATCTCTGACTTGGTGTTCTACCCCGAGACATATCGTTATGATAAGACTCAGGCTCCCAATGTTATAAATTATGCTAACTTTTCCGAGTTCCCTATATGATTAACTAGGAAAGGGGGCCTTTTCAAAACAAAATATTCAAATTTCAATTTGACCTCTGGTATTTTATGGTGGTTGTCTCAACGTACTGTAATGGGAAGTATCAAGTTATGGTAAGGGGGGTTATGTTTATGGGTCTTCTATTTCTCTAAGGAAGACTACAGACACCCGATCTCCTCGAGATGGTCCTACCATTTGATAGTAAAGCGTAACCCTCAGCGTGAAATTCTCCACGTCAAGACTTATACTAACTTCTTCCCTTAGCTACGTTGGGTATCCATAACCTTCAACCAAATCTAGACCCGAGGTCGTTCTTTAGACTAGGGTGCGTCACTAAATTGTCTAAGTAAGTCAAAATTTGACCTAACTTGCTGCTTAGTGGACTGTTTTATGTGATTTCATACATGGGCACACCACAGCTTCCGCTGCATAGTTTGTCCACAAACTACACTCGAGCGGGGTGACCCAGTATGTTGTGGACTATTCTCTTATGATCGTTCGTTCAGTGATACCATTTGTAAGATCTCTTTTTCCAAAACCTGTTCGGGTACTTGAAAACTCGAACCTCTCCCGTATCGCACGGTTGAGGTGGATCTTCGCCCAGAATCGCTGCCTTGCGGTGTCACCAACACTCGGGTTGGCTAACACCGCTCAACACCAACTCTGCCGGCTATACGATCATAAGTAAAATATGCCATAAAAAGTAAGTGTAGAATAAAGGCATGTCCACAATATCACAGCATCAGATATACCTATAATGAAAACAGAAAGTCCATAAGAGAAGTACAAGCAAAAAGGGCTTAAGCCCGATACATATCCAAAGTAATGTACTCTCTCTCTCTCTCCACAACATGCGGAAACTACAACAAAACTCTCAAAATACGGAAGTCTAACTATCTAGTCATCAACCTGTGGCGTCGTGGTAGTACGCTGCATCCGCTGCTCAGGTCCTGCCATCTCGTCTTGCTGCGCGCGGGACAACTCCGTCTCCTCGGACTCCTGCGCTCACACCGACCGTTAGTCATAAAGACTAAGCCGTTTTGTCCTCGCCTCCCCCCACGACTCCTAGGCACCGAGTGAGAGGAAGAAGCGGAGGACAAACAAGGGGTAAACAAGAAGAGTGACGTGACACTAACTAGCAGTACATAAATGTAATCAGTAGAGCTACAGTAACAAGGTAAAGGTAAAGAGCATGTAAGTAAGTGCGGTACATAGTAAACAAGTAGAGGCAATATAGTGAACAATAAGTAAGTAAAGGCGGTGTAGTAAGTAAAACTAAACTACCATAACAGATTCGCACCTTAACTTATATGAACGACAATATGACATATAAGTTAAGATATCCAGGTAACCCATCATATAAAAGAGCTCATACTAATTTATATGATGGGGTATGCAGATGTGCATTATGTTATGCTATGTTTATGATGTGTATTATGCAGCTATGCAATGCAACTCACCCACACGACTATATGCGCACAGACCTTTATAGTTCCCAATTTGTTTGAAAGGAAGCCAACCTTTCGGGTACCGACCGTCGTGGCTCACGGTGGCAGTGGATCGGGCACTCCACATCCTAGGCGGGTATGGTCACCCAAGCCTAGACCTCATGTACGCCTCCACGCTAAGAACACAACAGCGGATCTCCTGCGTACTCTTGCTGGAATCCACCAGACTTTAAGGTCGGGGTGGGTTATTAGGGATTGTCCTCCAGACCGCGGTACTCAAACTTACCGGCCCTATAAACCTCACCCTCACCTGAGTCAACGTACTACTGTCGGTGACACGACTGGCCTAGTACTGAAGACTCGCCACTATTTGCATAAGAAACAAAAGTTAACAAGCCCACCTGAGCTTCCGGCTCAGGGACTAACACACAAGTAGAACCAACCCATCTCCTTCCCTAAGAAGATCCATACTAGCTGCTGATCTAATTAAGCTACTCTTGCCTACAATTTAGTTAGTGATATATTTATGGTGAATCTTAGACTTCCCGCGGTGTACTCCGTAAGGGGCCCCTAATGGTACTACAGATCAATGGGCTCAACCCCACTATCCTCCTCAAGACAATTACTTTAGTTGGTGTTTAACGTTTGGTTCACCCTCATCATTTCATATACTTAGAATGACTTAGCTCAACACCCGTTTGACCCAATTGGGTTGGACGTACCTCCATTCCTCCTACATTAACTCTAGCACAACCTCACAACTAACCCTAGGATTGACCCTCCTTGAATCATGGTGTACTATAACTCATTTACTGATTGGATATAACTCCTAAACACTACTTAGGGGTCTGAATTGTCCAAAACTCAAAATTCTGATTTTACTAAACGCAGACCACAAAGTTGAACTATCCATCAACCCCATAAAGGAATCCTTCTAAAAACTCATCACCAAGGTCTATAATAATTATCCTAGGCTCCCACTGACCTTAATAAGGTATGTTCCAATTTTCATAATTTTCCATATTAAATTGGTATTTAATATAATTTAAAGTAGTTAAGGCCTTTCATAATTTTCCATATTAAATTGGTATTTAATATAATTTAAAGTAGTTAAGGCCTTAAGTCATATTACACATGAACTACCCTCAAAGTGATTCCTCATGCTATATAAAAATTATCAGTAAGGTAATATCCCATATCAAGGTGGTTCACTGAGTCCCATGACCCTAGGGTGTGATTTGGCCTACTAAATCATCATTGTTGTATAATTACCAAATTGCCACTATAATTAGGAAAAATAGTATTTCACATCTGAAAATTCTACAAAAAATACCAAGTGTCCAAATGGGGATCTAAAGTCCTCTGCCCAAGGGTTGTGTCATTAACATATGATTTGACATTTTAAAAAGATTTAATACTCAAGTGGTGTAAATCCCAATTTCTACATGAGATACAAGAAATACAACTCTACAAGCTTCCAAACAATTATCATGGGCCTATATTAACATAAAATGACAGATTTCCAAGTATCACAACATTGCCCCATGATTTGATATTTTAAAAAGATTTAAAACTCAAGTGGTGTAAATTCGAATTCCTACATGGGGTACAAGAAATACAATTCTACAAGCTTCCAAATAATTATCATGGGCTTATAATAACATAAAATGACAGATTTCCAAGTATCACAACATTGCCCCATGATTTGTCATTTTCCAAAATTAAATCCCCTTAAGCTAGCAAGTACTTAAAATTTCCTACACAAGGAATATTACCTCAATAAATCATAACAAAATTACTATAGCTCATTTTCATCCCTAATCAGCCACTGATAGAGTTTCAACACCATACAAGGTCCTATGACCATGCATTTCATTTTAATAAGGAAAGGGTGGTAATTTCATTTATTAGGAAGAAAAATACTTAAATACCTATAAAAATTCTTATTAAATTAACTAAGTCATTTTATGCTCCTACAAACATATCTACAAAGTTCTGAGCCAAGGAAAGAACATTTGCTCCCATGCCCTTCACAAGTCTCACTTTGCACCCTTAAGGGTTTACCCTCGGGGTTTTGGGTCACACCACCCTAATGGCTCCAAATTGACCACTAGGGTGTGCCACATGCCTTGTATATCCATACCTACATATCATCATGATGGGAGGAGGCTAATACACTCTACTCCCCAAAATGACCTAAACCCTAATTTGACCATGAAAGGCCCTCATTAGGGTTTCCAATTTTCCATATCAAATCAACTCCAAATGGAGTGAAATTTTAGGTAGGCTCTACTCATGTGCAATAGAGTATGCCACCAAAGTTTGGTGTCATTTGGACATCATGTGCTCCAAAAATCAACTTAATTTAAATATCCTAACTACCACAAAAATCCCTAGGTAAAATTTTCCACCAAGGGCTGTCCCTTTGGCAGGGGGTGCCCCTAGGGTATACCAACCCATGGTTAAAAGCACAGCTTCCAAGCTTGAAGGGTTTGACCTAGGTAATTTTTCTAATGGACTGACCTAGTGTAGGACCAGTCCTAGTAAACCAGCTCCCTAGGGAGCTGTATGTCACCAAATGACCTAAACTCAAGGCAAAATGAAACTTAAGACCAAGGCCTACAACTTTCATGTTGGGCACTTTTTCTAAATTAGCCATTAAGAGGCCTTAATTAAGTGTTGAAGTTGACTGAATAATAGAGCCAGAAATTCATAAACTATGAATTAATTAAATACAGAATAACTAGATCTGCACAGATCTTGAAGCACATCCGACGGCGGTGGCTTATCTTCCTCCTCCAGCCAACGGCTGGGATTCTCCCGTGCTGTGCCGATTTCCTCACCCATTTCCCGGCCACCTGGTGGCCACCACGGCCGACCACCACCGCCACCACCTTCGTGGTGGTCGGGGCTACGACTCCCGGCGACATGGCGGCCGGAGGGGGGCGTTTTCCGGCGAGCCTGGGTGGCTTGATTTTAGCCGATTTTCATGAAATCGATGAGTGGATTCGGGCTCAATTGAGCCCGATCCTTCAATCTTTTGTGATGAGAAGCTAGCATGAGGGGAGGGGAGGAGAAACAAACCATTGCTGGTGCGTGGCGGCGGCTCCGGCAGCGGTTGGCCATGGAAAAGCCTTGCTCCGGTGATCCCGCTCCCGAACTCATTTCTTCAGCTAAAGCTCAGCTCCAAGGCTTGTGCCCGTATGCTCTCGACCTCCTGAAGCTAGTGGTGTGGCTGGAATGAAGTGAGGAGGGCTCTTTGGTTGGTTTTGAACTTGAGCCTCCTCGGTTCTCCCATGGCTGCCACCCTCCTGCAGCTGCCAGCCTCGAACCTTGCTTCCATCTGGGTCAAGGTCAGACCCCCAGCAATCAGGGAAGGGTCCAAGACTGATTGGGGGAGGAGAGTGGAGGAGGAGGTGATTGCTTTTGCTTTATGTCTTTTGCTTTTGGCTTTTTGATCAACTTTTGGTCCCCCCTCCATTGGTTAATCACACCATAGTTTAGGGTTCAGTCTAAGGCTGATGGGCAAGACCTATGTCCATGATTAATTGATTGGTGTTAGGGTTCATTTCAATTTAGGCTTGAAATTGTAACATCCCCCAAACTGCTAGGCCCCTATAAAATTTTTGTCATGCCAAGGCATGACAAAAATAGGATAAGTGACCTAGAGTCCTAGGATGATGATGAAAGAGGGAGGAATACACATGGGTGTGCATTTAGCAATTTTTGATGTCCTAACCTAGGAGTGACCAAAAGACTTCAAAAGCCAACTTAACCTCACCATGATCCTTATGACCAACCAGGAGGGTAAGTAGGCCACTAGGGACCCTTGGGGTCAACCAAATTGGTCAAATTGACCAAAAGTCAACTTTGAGCAATCCTAGGTCAAACCACCATGAATAAGGGCAATTGAACCCCAATTGATCAAATTGGGCCCACTCTCATATGGCAACCTCCCTAGGGGACCTAATGGACCCAAAAGCCCCATCATAGGGCCATCAATTTGGGGAAATTGGGTCAATTCCTAAGAAGCCCCAAATTGACCTAAAATGTGCTAAAACCCAAATTAACCTCCAATTGACTTAGTATGACCAAATTGATCATCCCCAAACCCCAAGGGGAGTATGTGAGACCTAAATGGAGCATAGTGTGCATTCAACCATGAAGAATTGGGGCAAAATCAACAAAATACCCAAATTACCCCTATAGGCAATTAAGTGCAATCAAGCCCCATTTGGCCCCACCTTGACTCAATTCTTCTTGGAGTAGGTCCATAGAGTCTTAGGGAGCAACGTTACTCAGTCACATTGAGTGGAGTGAGCTTGGGTCAAGCCCCAAACCCAAAACCCCCAAATTGGCCTATTTAAGTCAAGTGAGCCCAAAGCTCAAATCAAGTGGGCTTAACCAACCCCATGACTCCAATAACCAGCCCTCATGATAACTGAACCCTAAAATCATTGGAATTTCGAATTGGAGGGATTAATTGCAAGGAATTTTGGATTTGAAATGAGGAAAAAAGACAAAGAAAGCATGGAGGAGGGAATTGGGGAATGGGTGCCAAATGGCACCCCATCTTCATTCCCCAAGCTCTTCTCTCAGCTGGGGGAATTAATTCCCTCAGTTTTGGGCAGTGGGGAGGAGGCCTTGATTGGCTGCCATGGGCGGTAAGGTGGCTGGCCGAATGGCCATAATGGCTTGAAGCCATATACCCCCTCCCCCTCTCAATTCTCCTCACCATTAGCCTCAGAGCCGTCCAAGCAGTCGAGCCCCCCCCCCCCCCCCCCCCCCCCCCTCCAGAGCAAGTTTTCGACCTCAGCCGCTCCAGGAGCCATGGATGCCGGGAACAGGAACGCCGTCTTCCTCCACCGCAACACTCGCCGCCAAGGCCACATCCAGGCAAGTTCCTTCCCCTCTCCACTTGTGCTAGAATCCCCCTTTCTTCCCATTTCAAATCCAATGAGGAATGGCGAAATCGCCATTCACATTTTCTATGTTCCAAGCCCGGAAAATGAAAACAACCCCAGGCCATCTCCGGCCAAACGGCCACCGCCAAGTGAAAGCCATATGTCGGGTGGAGGTGGTGGCTTGGGGGTTTGGCCGGAGACGGCCTAGGCTCGCCGGAATCTTGCTCGCAAAGTGGCCCAGGCGCGGAAAATCCAGGCCCTCTGCTCATTGGGGAAGACGACTCCTTAGCCGTTGGATTAGATGGAGTTTGATATTCGCAAACCACATATATGAATAGTGATGAAATCTGTCACATTATTTACTGAATCTTTGGCCTGATATTTGACCTGTTTACACTCAAAATTAGACAAAGTTCCCAACATCAATGTTGTAGATATTTCTCTTACCTTTCCAATGATATGTTGTACAGAATTTTTGGTGAAGTATAGCTCCCTATAGAGCTGTTTTAGTGTGGCATGTACAATGTTACAAATTTATGTATTTTTGAATTTTAGAAGAATTGGTGCATGCAACATGGATGATTTTTAGGCCATGCATGTATCCACACTTAACCTATGATTAGTGAGAAAATTAGAATTTTTAGAGAATGTTTTTCTAAAGTTTTGCAAATTATTTCATTTTGTGTATTTAATGAATTTAATGAATAATAATTATTAATTTTTAATGAAACCTTGGGGATTCCCTTCCTAAGGTCATGATCAGCGATCTCTGAAATTTTTATGAAATTTGAATGAGTAGTTTTTCCTGGGACTCAATTTTAAGCTTGAGGCTCAAAGGGTTAATGGGGTGCAATTAGCAATTTTTGGCTCTTAGGGCTTTTAGTGAAAGTGAAGGTGTAAATCACCTTGCATGTCACTGATTTTATTCCCATGCATGCTAGGGGACTCAACATCATGGCCCCCTTGAGTTTGGGGTTTTTCACATGCATGCAAAGTAGTGTATATGAATAAGGGTGCATTTAGCATAAACTTGAGTTTGATGAATCTCTCTCAATGGCTCCATCCTTGGCAAGAGATTTACCCATGCATGTGATATGAATGAATGCATCACCTTTAGGTGTATTGGAAATGGTGGGCTTATAGTATCTAGCTTGTTTAATAATCCCACTTTTGGTCACATTTTGTTTATATGTGTAAATGTACCTTGTATGTAATTATTGTATACCATCTTGCATGTTGATTTCACTTTGGCTAGGACCATTTATGGAGGAAGCAATCAACATGAACATAGTATCCCTTTAGGTTACCTTTAAAATGCCACTGACTTTATGTCATTTGGATTAGTACAACTCCTTCTATGTCATTTTTAGTGTGACATGTCTACAATAGTGTTTTGCTGAATTTTACACTTTGTACAGCACTTGTAAGTTGAATTCACCTAGGTTAAACTCATATCTGGAGATTGTAATCAACATGAACATTGTAGCCCTTTAGGTTACCTTTAAAATGCCACTGACTTTATGTCATTTGGATTAGTACAACTCCTTCTATGTCATTTTTAGTGTAACATGTCTACAATAGTGTTTTGCTGAATTTTACACTTTGTACGGCACTTGTAAGTTGAATTCACCTAGGTTAAACTCATATCTGGAGATTGTAATCAACATAAACATTGTATCCCTTTAGGTTACCTTTAAAATGCCACTGACTTTATGTCATTTGGATTAGTACAACTCCTTCTATGTCATTTTTAGTGTGACATGTCTACAATAGTGTTTTGGTGAATTTTACACTTTGTACAGCCTTGTAAGTTGAATTCACCTAGGTTAAACTCATATCTGGAGATTGTAATCAACATGAACATTGTATCCCTTTAGGTTACCTTTAAAATGCCACTGACTTTATGTCATTTGGATTAGTACAACTCCTTCTATGTCATTTTTAGTGTGACATGTCTACAATAGTGTTTTGCTGAATTTTACACTTTGTACAGCACTTGTAAGTTGAATTCACCTTGGTTAAACCTATATCTGGAGATTGTAATCAACATGAACATTGTAGCCCTTTAGGTTACCTTTAAAATGCCACTGACTTTATGTCATTTGGATTAGTACAACTCCTTCTATGTTATTTTTAGTGTGACATGTCTACAATAGTGTTTTGCTGAATTTTACACTTTGTATAGCACTTGTAAGTTGAATTCACCTAGGTTAAACTCATATCTGGAGATTATAATCAACATGAACATTGTAGCCCTTTAGGTTAACTTTAAAATGCCACTGACTTTATGTCATTTGGATTAGTACAACTCCTTCTATGTCATTTTTAGTGTGACATGTCTACAATAGTGTTTTGCTGAATTTTACACTTTGTACAACACTTGTAAGTTGAATTCACCTAGGTTAAACTCATATCTGGAGATTGTAATCAACATGAACTTTGTAGCCCTTTAGGTTACCTTTAAAATTCCACTGACTTTATGTCATTTGGATTAGTACAACTCCTTCTATGTCATTTTTAGTGTGACATGTCTACAATAGTGTTTTGCTGAATTTTACACTTTGTACAGCACTTGTAAGTTGAATTCACCTAGGTTAAATTCATATCTGGAGATTGTAATCAAAATGAACATTGTAGCCCTTTAGGTTACCTTTACAATGCCACTGACTTTATGTCATTTGGATGAGTACAACTCCTTCTATGTCATTTTTAGTGTGACATGTCTACAACGGTGTTTTGCTGAATTTTACACTTTGTACAGCACTTATAAGCTGAATACACCTACGTTAAATACATTTCTGGAGTTTGTAATCAGCATGAGTAATGTAGGGCTTGAAGTTACCTTTCATATGCCACTGATCTCATGTCATTTGGCTAAGTATAGCTCATTCTATACTATTTTTAGTAAGACATGTACGAACCTGTAAGTTGTTAAGTTAAATAACTTGTACGACACGTGTATGTTAACTACGCCTACGTTAAATTCCTTTCTGAAGAGAATAATCAACATGTATAGAGTAGCCCTTTATGTCACCTTTAAAATGCCACTGATTTCATGACCTTTGATTAGGGGTAGCCCCTTTTAGGTCACATCTAGTGAGACGTGTATAAAAGTGCATCTGGTGGGTTTAGTGATTTGGACTCATACTAATACCTTGAAGACTTGCCCATGCCTTAGGCATGATAACAACCACCTCTAGTTAAGAATTCATCCCATGTGTATGAGTGGAAATTCTCTGAACTTCAAGTTGGAGTTTGGACATAAGGATGTAGGAAAAATTTGGGTATATCTACACTTTTGACTAAATAGTAATTAAGGATAACACCCCATGGTTAATACAAGACTTAGGATCTGGAGCTTAGACCAACATGGGACTGTAGTAATTATTCCAGGATTCACCCCAAGCTCCTAAGATCAACTAAATTATAGACAAGACTAGCTAAGTAGGAGAACTGGACAAGCTAACTTTCACCCCAACCATAACAGTTATAAGGAAGGACTGGGAAAGTCCTGCGAGCATTAGGCTCGGGTTATATGGAAGGACTGGGATAGTCCTGCGAGCATTAGGCTCGGTTCATATGGAAGGACTGGGAAAGTCCTGCGAGCATTAGGCTCGGGTTATATGGAAGGACTGGGATAGTCCTGCGTGCATTAGGCTCGTGTCATATGGAAGGACTGGGATAGTCCTGCGAGCATTAGACTCGGGTATAAGGAAGGACTGGGATAGTCCTGCGAGCATTAGGCTCGGGTATAAGGAAGGACTAGGATAGTCCTGCGAGCATTAGGCTCGTAGCATAATATAAGACTGGTGTAGTCTAGCGAGCGGTAGGCTCGTAGCTTAATATAACGCTGATGTAGTCTAGCGAGCGGTAGACTCGTAGCTTAATATAAGACTGATGTAGAGTAGCAAGCAGTAGGCTCATAGATAATATAAGATTAGGATAGTCTTGCGAGTGGTAGACTCGATGCTTACAAGGTCAGACTAGTACTTCGAGCTGGAGGCTCGGTGGTAAGAATTATATATATGTATATACATGCATGTGCATAGATTGTGGTGGATCTTCGGTTCTGGCTTAGTCGTCACACCGACAACAGTTCGTTGACTCGGCAGTGCAGGAGGTTTATGAAGGGGCCAGGTTGTTTTACTGCGCATCCGACGTGACTGATTCCCCAAAACTCTGCCTGGCCAAATAAAGGTCTGGTTTCTTCGGATCCAGCAAGAGTACGCAGGAGCTCGTGAGTACCGGGTACAGGTATCACAGCGTACGTTAGGGCCTAGGTCTGGTAGTGTGACTTACCCACCTAGGTGAGGAGACGCCCGCTCCTCTGCCACCGTTTGACCACGACGAGAGGTGCCCGAGAGGTTAGCTACCTCCGAAAAGTGGGAACTAAAGGTATGTACGTACAGAGTCGTGTGGGTGAGTTGCATGTGTATGAATTAATAATCCAATCATTGTATCATTGCATTGCACGTCATAGCATCGCATGTCTGCATAAACATAGACCCCATCGTATAAAGTTGTATGGGCTCTTTTATACGATGAGTTTACTTCTTGGCAGATCCCTTGACTTATGTGCCTTGTGTGTACGCATATAAGTTGAGGTTACTTTTCCTAGCTGCTTATATATTACTTAGCATCGCATGACTGCACAAACAGAGACCTCATCGTATAAAGTTGTATGGGCTCTTTTATACGATGAGTTTACTTCTTGCCAGATCCCTTGACTTATGTGCCTTGTGTGAACGCATATAAGTTAAGGTTAGTTTCCTAGCTGCTTACTTATTACTTTATCGCTCCTTTTATTTCTACAGTAGTATTTCTCTGTTTCTTTACCCTACCATGAGATTGATAATAGAACTGCTAGTACGATTCATCTACCGTTTTATTACTACTATATCCTTGCACTTGTCATCTGCTCACTTTTGTTTTCCCTTGTTGTCCTCCGCTTCCTCCTTCCCGCACGGTGCCTAGGAGTCGCGGGTGGAGGCGGTGAGGAATATGCTGAGTCTTATAGACTGACGGTCGGTGGACCCTATTATTACAGGAGAACCAGGTCGAGCAGGACAACCCCCAGAGGGTGGGGGTTGAGGCAGTACCTAGGCCAGGAGTCGGACCTTCAGCAGCTGCGGGGAGAGCTCCGGTAAGCAAGACTCCTCACTTGCCAACCTTGCATATTTACCCAGGGCAGAGGCCGGAGTTATACGCTATCGAGGGTGTCGAGCCCTGCGGATGCATTGACTGCTAAATCTTCGCTCGGCGAGAGGCGAAGAAATCAGTGTTCGATGAGGCTTAGTGTTTTATTAGTATTTTGTGTTGTACTTCCGCACTTTGATTATTAGTAGTTATTATGTGTACTATCTCTCATTCTGGACATGTACTATTACATTTATGTGATTGTTGTGGATTCATGGTTTGGTTTGTATATTTCTTGATGATTATGGTTGGCCTGGATAATGTTGAATAGCCGGCAGGATCGGCGTGTTGTGGTGGTGACCATGTAGTGAGATGGTACCACCGCAAGACGGCGGTTCTGGGCGGTAAGACCCGGTTCGAAAGCAAAAGAAAAAGAGGGTCTTACAGAAATTCACCTTTAATGGGCTATGTTGGCCATGGTTGACTTTGGTCAACCATGGTGAGTGGGTTGACTCCACTTGGGGGTCATGGGTCCCTTAACCTCACCCAACATTGGTTGGTCCATGGTGGGGCTCCAATTGGGCTAATTTTGCCTTAAGGTGCGATTTTGACCTAAATTGAGCTAGAGTTGACTTTGGTCAAATTGGTCAATTGGTTGACCAAGTGATGGGGCTTTTAGGTCCAAAGAGTTCCTTAAAGTGTTTAGAGTGTGGTGGTAAGGTCAATTTGAACAAGTAGGGTCAATTGAACCCTAATTGACTTAGTTTGGTTAATGTTGACCTATTGTTGACTTTGGTCAATTTCATGCAATTGGGTCCCACCCAAGTGCAATTCTCATCCTATAGGTCTCCCTTGGTGGTTAGGGCATCATAAGTGAGGTCAACTTGGACAATTGAGGGTCAATTGACCTAGTTGAGGGGCTTAGGGTTAGGTTAGTTTTTTTAGCTTTGGTGTGCATTTAGCAATTTCTACCCTAGCCTAAGGTCCTTGTGGCCACTCACCTCACCCCTATGCCCTAACATTTCCAATGGGTCTAGAAGGATTGGGGATGTTACAGTGCAGAACCCTCCGAGGTTTGCGATTCCATTCTATCACCCTAACAGAAACCAAGGACCCAATCCCTATTGGGTACCTGAGGGGAAGTGATTTGTTTTGCAGGTAGATCCAAATGTCAGCCAATCTCCAATTTGGTATTTGGACAGTGGCTGCTCCAGGCATATGACTGGAGTCAGAAAGTATTTGAAAGAATTCATCCCTAGGGAGAATGGACCGACTGTTATCTTTGGAGGTTCAGAAACGGAGTGACCAGGGGCTACGACAACATAACTAATGAGTTAGTTACCATCACAAAGGTAGCTTATGTGGAGGGGTTGAGACACAACCTCATAAGCATAAGTCAGCTTTGTGATCTAGGCTTCGTTATTACTTTCCACAAGGATAAGTGTCTAATTAAGAAGTCCCCAGATTCTGAGACTACCTTAACTAGCACTCGGAGTGGGAACATTTATTGTTTAAATTTCTTTAATATAAATTCTTCCATGCCCATATGTCTTGTAGCTGATGGCAAAGAGGCTCTATGTGTACAATGGCACAAGAGACTTGCACACATCAATTATAAGACAATAGGCAAACTTTTCTCACAAAACCTGGTCAGAAATGAACCTGACATTAAGTGCATCAAAGATGGTCCTTGTCAAGCCTGCCAACTTGGAAAACATACTAGGACTAGCTTTAAAAGCATCTCTAACAAAGAGTCCACAAGGTGCTTATTTTTACTGCACATGAATTTATTTGGTCCCATGTCAGTTCATAGCTTAGGAGGGAAGGCATACACCCTTGTAGTTGTTGATGACTACTCAAGGTTCACTTGGGTATTCTTCCTCAAAAAGAAATCAGATACCCTCGATATCTTGAAGAATTTTGTCAGGCAGATCCAGAATGAGATGAGCTGTACTGTGATCAAATTCAGAAGTGACCATGAGACATAATTTTAGTCAGGGGCCATGACAGAATTCTGCCAAGACCTAGATATCTCCCAAGAATTCTCCTCCCCCAAAACTCCTCAACAGAATGGGGTTGCTGAAAGGAAGAACAGAACCTTGATAGAGGCTAGCAGGACAGTGCTAAGTGACTCCTCATTACCAGAATACTTCTGGGCAGAGGCTGTCAACACTGCTTGTCATGTGATAAACAGAGTCTCTATCTTCAAAAACAACAAGAAAACTCCCTATGAGCTAATGAAGGGCAGAAAACCAACTCTATCCTACTTTAGGATCTTTGGTAGCAAATGATATGTCATTAATAATGGGAAATCCAAACTAACTAAGTTTGCTGAGAAAAGCTGTGAAGGTATTTTTGTTGGATACAGATCCTACAGCTGGGCATACAGAGTATACAGCCTCAATACCCAAACAGTGGAAGAATCTGTTCATGTTGTATTTGATGAGACTAGCCTTATCCATAAGGGCTGGTCTAGTTCTCCAGTGAATGCAGGTACAGTGGAAAGATTAGAGAAGCTATCCATTGAAGACAATGCCGACACCTCATTCAACAACAAGAATCAGCCAGTGATGGTTGAAATAGAGGTAGAACCTGCAGAAGATACAGAAACGGCAGAAGAATTGCGGCCTACAGAAGTAGCTCCTGCAGAAATACCCAGAACACTTCCAACTGCCTTAAGATAAGTAAGAGATCATACCCAAGAGCAGATAATTGGAAATGTCAACCAAGGGGTGTTGACAAGGAGTAGAGATGCAAATCAAGCATTGTACCTGAGTTTTCTCTCTCAAGTTGAACCCAAGAAATTTGAGGAAGAAAATCAGGATCCATTTTGGATTGCTGCAATGCAGGAGGAACTGAACCAATTTAAAAGATGCAAAGTATGGAAATTGGTTCCAAGACCACAAGGGCACAACATCATAGGAACCAAATGGGTCTACAGGAACAATTTGGATGAAAATGGAATCATCACAAAGAATAAAGCAAGACTAGTGGCAAAAGGCTACAGACAAAAGGCTATAGGCAAGATAGATTTTGATCAGACATTCGCTCCAGTAGCCAGACTGGAAGCAATAAGACTGTTCCTCGCCTATGCAGCATACAAAGTTTTCAAGGTCTACCAAATGGATGTGAAGTCAGCCTTCCTAAATGGTGACCTCAAAGAGGAAGTATATGTAGAGCAGCCTTCAGGTTTTGTCGACTCTACTTATCCTAATTATGTTTACTTTCTTATAAAAGCTCTTTATGGCTTAAAGCCGACACCTAGGGCCTGGTATGAGACTCTGTCAAGCTTTCTAATTGAGAACAAGTTCTCAAGGGGAAAGATTGATAAGACATTGTTCCTAAGGGAAGTGAAGGGCAAGATCTTGCTAGTGCAGATCTATGTCGATGACATCATCTTTGGCTCTATAGATAACAATTTCTGCAAAAAGTTTGCCAACTTGATGCAGGGAAAGTTTGAGATGCGCAGTATGTGTGAGCTCAAATACTTCCTAGGTCTCCAAGTGAAACAATCTGAAGATGAGATTTTCATCTCTCAGACCAAATTCACTAGGGAGCTAGTCAAGAAATTTGGATTGGACAGTGCTTCTTCAATGAAAACTCCAATGGGAACCAATGTGTCTCTGGACAAGGATGAGAAGGGCATACCCTTTGATGAAACCAAGTACAGATGCATGATTGGATCCTTACTCTATCTAACTGCAAGTAGGCCTGACATAATGTTTGCTACATGTGTCTGTGCTAGATATCAGGTGAATCCTAAGGAATCTCACTATGTCTCTGTCAAGAGAATCTTAAGATACCTAAAGGGTACATCAAATCTTGGCCTATGGTACCCTAGGAACAATGAGTGTGAACTGACTGGTTATTCAGATGCAGATTATGCATGGTGCAAGGAAGATAGAAAGAGTACCTCAGGGACATGCCAATTCCTTGGTGGAAGATTGATTTCCTGGAGCAGTAAGAAGCAGACCAGTGTGGCAATCTCGACAGCAGAATCAGAGTATATCTTTGCTGGGAGCTGTTGTGCCCAACTGCTATGGATTCAACATCAACTTGAAGACTACAATCTAAAGATGACCAAAACACCCATGTTTTGTGACTCTTCAAGTGCTATCTCAAATGCTAAGAACCCTGTATCTCACAGCAGGACTAAGCATATTGAGATCAGGTATCACTTCATCAGGGAGCATGTGGAAAATGAAGATATCACCCTTGAATTTGTCCCAACAGACAAACAAGTGGGTGATATATTTACAAAGCCCTTAGATGAAGCTAAGTTTAACTTCTTCAAATTCCAATTGGGAATTTTAAACTTAGAGTAACCCTCAACCTTACTATTTACTAATGCCTTTCTCGATGAGTGGTCAGAAAATCTCACAGGACCTTGAAGAATCATGCCTGAGCAAGGGGGAGCTTGTGCTACTCCCTGGTTGGAAAAGCAGAAGGCAAGAAGTCAGAAAGGGGGAGAAATGGTGCTCAAGTGGTGCTCAAGAAGACCTTAAAGGCAGGGGAGGAAGGAAGAGGCATCAAATCAAGGGGGAGCTACAAGCTTGATGCACTTCAAGAGTTCTGCAAAAGATAAGTTAAATCTTTAAGCAGTTCCATCTAAGATTATGATATGTAATGTCAAGTGCAAGTAGGCTTGAAATGAGATTCTGACTTCTTTAAATAGGGGGAGATTGTTGGGAATCTTGTCCACATGATTCCTGATTTGAAGAAGTCATCATATCAAGAGTACTTCACTTTATATTTGATCGTACATCTAGTTCATAATCTCAGGAAAATATAAGTACATATCGTCGAAAAGAACATGCGATATCGTCGACAAAAGAATGCTTGTCGTCGTAATGACGGGCAGAGCAGCAGCCGCTGAGAAGCAAAGTATTCGTCGACCGCTGAGACGTGGCGAGATCGTCGAATGAAGAATGCCGATCGTCGAACGCTAAGACATGACGAGATCGTTGAATGAAGAATGTCGATCGTCGAACGCTGAGACATGGCGAGATCGTCGAACGAAGAATGGCGATCGTCGAATGAAGGATGGCAAGTTCGTCGATCGCAGAATGCTGTTCGTCGAACGCAGAGAAGACACAGGACATCGTCATGAAGAAGGCATGTCGTCGAGTAAACAACATGATTACGATGACATATTGCAAGAAAGAGGATCTCAACGACACAGTCAGAAAAGGCATATCGTCGTATATGAAGAATCGCCAGGATGTCTCGTATTGTCGTGATACCAGCATCAGAGGCAGAAGAAAGAAGACATGAAGGTCTACCAGAGTTCATGGCATCGACAAAGGCCTGTCGTCGAGATATTATTCATGTCGTCATAACAATGGAAATATCGTCGAGAAAGATTCAAATCGTGCGGACGTACTGTCAACAGTTAATGGCGCCGCCGGATTGTCCAATCAGCGCGTGCACTTAATGAATCGAGGTATGAGCGCGTACTCCAATAAGAAATAAAGATATCAGCGCGTGCTAAAAATGAATGGAGGTCTAACACATAAAGAAACTTTTTAGAAGATCGTTGGGAGACATCGCAGTCTTATAAAAAGGATACATGAGGTTTCCCTAAAAGGTTAATCATCAAGAAAGAACTTGCGCACATAGCGAAGCGAAAAACACAAGCGCCGCAAGAAAGAAAGAGAAAAAGAAGGAGCAGTCATCTTCATCGACTGCTAAGAAGTCAATCCTCATCTGGCTAAGAAAAGATTTGAAGAAGAACCGTGCGCTCAAGATCCGATTCAGAACAATCTTCTTGAATCTTAAGGAGCCGGTCTTCAACAGGCTAAGTTGTCGATCTTCATCCGGTAGAAGAAACATTCTATTATTGTATTTTCTTATAAGGCTTGCGGGCCAAATTGTCTAGCTTGAGGGCTGGAGAGATGTGAGGCTTGAGGGCCAGGGCAGTGCACTTGCGGGTGCGACTTGTCGAGCTTGAGGGCTCTGGTGCAGTAGGGGCTTGCGGGCTGTAGGCACAGGACTTGCGAGTCTGTGCTGTGTTGGGCTTGAGGGCCTGAGTGTCGAGCTTGCGGGCTCGGGGGCAGTAAGGGCTTGAGGGCTTAGGCTGTTGGGACTTGCGGGTCCGTGTTGTAAGGCTTGAGGTCCTGAAGATTTTGGCAGAGTTTGCTGAGCCTAGCACACTACTGGGTAGGCGTAGAGGGAAATAGGACTACTCAAGACACCCCGTCTTGAGGAACCTCTATAGATCTTGTGTGTCTTGTGTGACTTATTTGTGTGTTAATTTTGTTCTTTGCTTGAATCTTGATAACTCACACTAATAGATCAAAAAGTACCAAGATCACCTAACACCCCCCCCCCCCCCCCCCCCTCTAGGTGAACGTTCCATCACCAACAGTATGCATAACACCAGTCCCATGAATGTCCATTAGCTCGATTTTTATTTTTTCGTTGCATGCGATATTATGTATTATGGGGTGCATAATATTTCATGCGTACGCCGCTCATAACATACATTAAGGCTTTTCTTAGAATGCATAGCACAATATGCAAATCATAACATCGCATAAAGTACTCGTGCCAAGCTACAGATTTATATGATGTCACACGTATACCCATGATTTCAAAACGAACGTGAGAAAATTCATGCATTCATGACCTTTGCACATGAGTCAAGAGGGATGATGTAGTATCATACCAAGATTTAGCATGACATCAAAAAAAATCCCGGAGCAAGGTGGTAGCAAGAACACGTATCAGTACATGTATGTTCTGAACCAAACATAGTATTCTTAGTGTAAGGTTATGTTTTGATTGTAGGTTTATGCGTTTTAGGAGAAATGACGCCTAAGCAAGTCGCGACCAGATCGACTCCTCAGTCGGAAGGCGAGTCGTCCGGAGCCCAGAGTGAAGCCTTGATCGAGAGTCTGCGCCAGATCAATGAGGCTCTGACAAGACAAATGGTTGCGATGCAGTCATAAGTTGAGGCGTTGTTGTCTGCCGGTGCAACACAACATACCGCGATGTAGGCCCCCATAGTAGGACAGGCCTTACCTACCCCTCCTGCTCCCCTGGTACCCCCTGTAGCGATACCGCCGGAAATGAACTTCATTTCGCACTTTCAGAGGTTGGGACCTCCATCGTATGACAGACGAGCTGACTTCATGGCCTTGGACAATTGGCTTATAACCATTGAGGATATGTTCTCGTATTCAAGGATCACCGTGGACCAGAAGGTGTTGGTCGCCGCGTACCAGCTAAAGGGTCTCGCAAAGAGCTGGTGGTTGAGGGAGAAGGAAGGCCTTAATGGAGGATGTACGTGAGAAACCTTCAAAGGGATGCTGATAAGGAAGTTCATGCCGTCAGTAGAACGAGACCGGTTAATGAATGACTTTCTGCATCTGAAGCAGAGGCAGCTCTCGGTGAGCGAGTACGAAATTGAGTTTTGCAAGCTGAGAAGGTTTGCTCCAGCCCTGGTAGCCTCGGAAGAAGGTAGGGTGAAGAGGTTTCTGGGTGGTCTCCGCAGTGACATCCAGCAGCTGGCCAGCACGTACAGGTCAGAGACGTACACCGAGTTAGTAGAGGCAGCGCTGAAGGTGGAGGCGATTGATAATGCCAAGAACCAAGGATCGACAGTGAAGAAGGGAAAGAGGAAGGCTGGAGAAGAAGGGAGTTCTGGTGCACCTGGCACAGCTCCAAAGAAAGGAAGCGGAGAGGCATGCAGTTTTTGTGGCCGCCCTGGCCATCCATTTGAAAATGTTTCAAGATAAAGGGAGTTCAGAAGCAGCAGCGAGTGCTGGCAATCCAGGGTGCTCCGAAAGGAGAGGTGCTTTGCCCGATATGCAAGGAGAAGGGACATGATGCGGCCCAGTGTTGGACCAAGGAGAAAGTCTGCTTCCAGTGCGGACAGAAAGGGCACATGAAGTTTCAATGCCCGCGATTCCAACCCCCATTGCAGCCAGTTCCACTTCGAGCTATGCCGCCGCCGCAGCATCAAGACGAAGGGATGGGAAAGCTGAATGTGTTAACCCTGAGAAAGCGCAGTCCTTGACCCAAGTGATCTCAGGTTAGACTGCAATCTAGCTGTTAAGTTTCGGTTTAGTTTCGTTGTGTTAGACTAGTTTCTTTTGCGCACTTATAGGGAGATTTAAGGTAAAGAGTCGTTGGGCGCGTGTTCTATTCGATTCCGGTGCTACCCATTCATTCGTGGCTAGGACTTTCGTCGAGCGCCGTCGTTTAACCCCTAAGTTGGGCAACGATTCGTTCCTCGTTAAGTGTCCTTCCTGTGATTTGGTAACATCGAACCAGCGCATCCGAAAATGCCCCATCCTTTTAGGAGATTTCTTGGCTTTTGCTGATCTCAAGGTGTTGGACGTAGAAGACTTTGACGTGATATTGGGTATGGACTGGTTGTCCAGTTATGATGCTATCATCCGATGCAAGGAAAAGCGTCTGGACTTTGTGATGGACAACGGTCATCCCATGAGCATTTTTGGATCTCTGTCCCAGAGTTCCCTGATAATTTCTGCGGTGTGTGCTCAGAAACTGTTAAATTCTAGTTGCTTGGCTTACCTTGTTTCTTTGTTAGAAACTGTTAGTGGTTTGCCGTGTATCGAGGGTGTTCCGGTGGTGCGAGAGTTTCCTGATGTCTTCCCTATTAATCTTCCTGGTCTTTCGCCTGATAGAGACGTGGAGTTCGTTTTTGATCTTGAGCCTAGTACTCGTCCTATTGCTAAGGCACCGTACCGTATGGCCCCACGTGAGCTAGAAGAATTGCGAACCTAGTTAGATGAATTGTTGCAATGTGGATTTATTAGGTCAAGTTCTTCGCCCAGGGGTGCTCCAGTTTTGTTCGTGAAAAATAAGGATGTTCTATGAGACTGTGCATAGACTATAGAGAGTTGAATAAGGTAACCATCAAGAACAGATATCCATTGTCGTGAATCGATGATCTGTTTGATCAGTTGCATGGTAGTTCAGTGTTTTCAAAGATTGAACTTTGATCAGGTTACCATCAGTTGAGGATCCGTGAGTCGGACGTCCCTCGGACTGCCTTTCATTCTCGTTATGATCATTTTAAATTTTTGGTAATGTCATTTGGTTTGACAAATGCACCCTCTGCGTTTATGGACATGATGAACCGTGTGTTCAAAGATTTTCTTGATCATTTTGTAGTAGTTTTCATTGATGATGTGTTGGTGTATTCCAGAAGTGCTGAGGAGCATGCTACGCATTTGCGCTTAGTATTGTCTACTCTAAGAGAGCACAAGTTGTATGTGAAGCTGAGTAAATGTGAGTTCTGGCTTCCTCATGTGTCCTTTCTGGGTCATGTAGTGAACAAGGATGGAATTACTGTAGACCCAACTAAGATTTCTGCAGTGTTGGATTGGAAGATGCCTACAACGCCTAAGGAGATAAGGAATTTCTTAGGGTTGGCAGGTTACTATAGGAGGTTTGTTCAAGGATTCTCGGTGTTATCAACATCTCTGACTAAGCTTACCCAGAAGAATGCAGTTTTTGTTTGGAGTGATTCCTGTGAAGAGGTCTTTCAGGAATTAAAGAGGCGTTTGTGCAGTGCTCCTGTCTTGGCCTTGCCGATCGAGGGAGTAGAGTATGTGATTTATGTAGACGCATCTCACATTGGACTGGGGTGTGTTTTGATGCAAGAAGGAAAGGTGATTGCTTATGGGTCAAGACAACTGAAAGTTCATGAAAGGAATTACCCTACACATGACTTAGAATTTGCGGCAGTGATTTATGCCTTAAAGCCTTAGAGACATCTTCTTTATGGAGTGTCATGCATGATTTTTACGAATCACAAGAGTCTGTAGTATGTCTTCACCCAGAAAGAACTGAATTTGCGCCAGCGTAGATGGTTGGAGTATGTTACGGATTATGAAGTTGACATCCTCTATCATCCGGGAAAGGCTAATGTGGTGGCTGATGCCCTGAGTAGAAAGACCGCGCATGCATGTCTTCAACCTTTCTGTGCAGTCCTTAGTGGAGGAGTTTATGCTGATGGATATCTCAGTCGGTAGTAGTACCGCACCTTCGAGTTTAGGAGCTGAGGATCCTTCTTAGATTACCCTTATGAGACTGCATCAGAAGGAAGATCCTGACTTGCAGCATCTCCAGAACAGGACTGAGAAAGGGAAATTACCAGACTTTTCCATTGATGATAAAGATACCTTGGAGTATCGAGGTAGATATTGCATTCCCGCGTTGGAAGATATTCGAACAAAGATCTGTAGTGAAGCGCATGACTCAAGTGTTTCCTATCATCCTGGTTCCACGAAAATGTACAAATACCTGAAGCAAATCATTTGGTGGTCAGGTTTGAAGAATGATATAACTAAATATGTTTCTGAATGTTTTACTTGCCAGCGCGTTAAGGCAGATCATAAGAAGCCTGGAGGTAAACTGAACCCTTTGGATATTCCAAGATGGAAGTGGGAGAGTATTTCAATGGACTTCATTACCGGTTTACCGAGATCCCCCGGATGACATGATTCAGTATGGGTCATAGTTGACAGATTGACAAAATGTGCTCACTTTGTGCCTTTTAAGACTGGTTATTCTATGGAGAAAATATCAGAACTTTATTTGGATGATGTCATCAGATTGCATGGTGTGCCCGTGAGCATTGTGTCGGATCGGGATTCCAAAGTATATGTCTCATTTCTAGCAGAGTTTGCAGGGAGCTTTGGGCACTGACCTTAGATACTCTACCGCTTACCACCCTCAGACCAATGGTCAGACGGAGAGAGTGAATCAAATTTTGGAAGATATGATCAGGTGCTATATTTTAGATCATGGTGGGGCTTGGGATAAGCGTCTTGGGCTGATGGAATTTGCTTATAATAACAGTTATCAGGAGAGCTTGCAAATGAACCCCTTTGAGGCTCTGTATGGGAGGCGTTGCCGAACTCCCTTGTTTTGGGCCGAGGTTGGTGAGAGTCCGTTGTTAGGCAAAGAGGCTTTGGAAGAAATGAATGTTGTCGTGACTCATATCCGTGAGAAGCTCCGCATTGCTCAGGAGCGGTATGAGAAGAATGTTAATCGGAGAAGGGTGGATCTGGAGTTCGTTGTTGGGGACATGGTGTTCTTGAAAGTTTCTCCGATGCCGGACGTTAAGAGATTTGGAAGGAATCACAAGTTGGATCCCCGGTATGTGGGACCTTTCCAGGTTGTTGAGCGCATCAGAGCGTCAGCTTATAGGCTAGATTTGCCTGCTCCTTTTCCAGATGTTCACGATGTGTTTCACGTGAGCCAGTTGAGGAAGTGTGTGCGTAGTGACCTACTTGTTCTCGATTTGGTGCCCCAATTGCAGCTCAATCTTTCCTATGTTGAAGAGCCTATTGGAATTTTGGAGACTCAGGAGCGGGTGTTGTGGAAGAAGACGATCCCGATGGTTAAAGTTCTTTGGAGAAATTAGGGCGTCGAGAGCGCAACTTGGGAGCTGGAGTCTGCTATGAGAGAGACTCATCCTGGTCTCTTCTCCTAGATTTCGGGTAAATCTTCCATCTGGTAATCTTTGGATTTTCTGTACTTACCGTGATCGTTGGATTTCAAGTTTCGGGGCGAAACTTCTTTTTAGGGGGAGTGACTATAACGCCCCTGGTTTTTCGTTAATTATTTGCGTGCCTGTTGTGGCGTAATTTTTGGCGAAAGGGCGTTACGTCAACTCGTCGGGATTAGTTTTGAGCCTTAACTTAGTTAATGTATTTAATTTAGGTCGCGCACGAGATTTCGCGACATTTTGAGTTAAGGGGGAAACTCTAGGATATTTTTTTGAGTAATTATTGAGATTTCAGCTTCGAGAGTTTTTAGCAAATGTTTTCTCCAAATCTTCGATGTGATTCTCTAGCGTACGACTATTGATGAGGAGATCGTCGGCATAAAATTTCACGTTGCGACCCTTTTGACGCTTGAATACGTGATCCATCATTCTTTGGTAAGTCGTGTCAGCGTTCTCCAGGTCGAAAGGCATGATGCAAAAGCAATAACAACCATCATTAGTGATGAACGATGTGTGAGGAATGTCAGGTGTATGCATCTGTATCTGGTGATATCCTGAAAATGCGTCGAGAAAACTCATCACGGGAAAACCCATAGCAGATCGGCCATGGAGTCTATCAGTGGCAGGGGATAACAATCTTTCGGGCACGCCTTGTTGAGCCTATTAAATTCAACATACATACTCAATTTGTTGTTGGCCTTCCCTACCATGATAACGTTGGAGATCCATTCTGGGCACTGGATTACTTGACAAAGTTTGTTTTGAGTAGCTTGGAAGCTTCTTCTAAAATTGATTTAGCGGGCGTTGTAGCCACTGCTCGCTTTTCTGCTTCACCGGTCTAAAGTCCTGACTGATGTTGAGACGGTGACAAGCAATATCAGGGCTTATCCTAGGCATGTCTGAGGCTGACCATGCAAAGATACCAATGTTATGTAGGAGGCAATAATCAACAATCTCTTCTCTTCTTCTTTTAGCTTTGCATTGATGGAGACGGTCCTGTCCCCGTTCCCTCGGGGGACTGGGATCTGTTGCACTTTCTGGGCAGCTTCAAGATGGATTCCATCTGCCACAACTCCTAATCAAACATGGGAGACTTGTGGTTTCTTCGCGGGTATCCGCCCAAATCGAGGGGGTATCCACGCTTACCCTCCCATCCAGAGAAGTTCCTCGCGGACTCTACTGCTTTTTCCCACACATTGAGCGATTTCCCCGGTTGTCTGATCTAAAGGTCACGTGTTCGAACTGTTGATGCCAAAATTGCCACAAACTTCCCACACTCAGCGACTTGTCGAGAAGTTGTCAAGAGAATCAGGAATCGCAAGCAATCAGTTACTAGCCCACAGTGACCGAGCGAACGGAGCGCAGAAAATGCAAGTTGCCGATGTCAGCGGTGGACACTAGATTTAACAGCAGTGACGAATACCACTTGTTGCGAGCAATGATATTCCACAAATGCAGTTGTTACAAGCTATTGCAAGACACATAAAATGAAAGGTAACCGATGGACAGAACATATAACCACACCTACCGGGTTAGTAACCACCCATGCTTCTTTTTGGCCTCAACGTACTCCGGCTCTGGCCGCGGTCACAGGATTTCGAGTTAACACCTACCATACCATCTAAGTCAGGAAAAAAGGATTCTTTTTTACTTACCTTGCATCCACCCCACGTGAAGAAGAAATGGCCATTTACCTTCTTCAAAATTGGAACCATATTAATATTTAAAAAAAAAAGAGAAAATGGACGGGAGGAAAAGTGAAACCCGCAAGCTGAATTTATAAAAGGAGACTTGCAGGTAGGATGCAAGAAGATCTCCGAGCTTTCAACTGGTGAAGTTCTCATATCTGTGTTGTTTGTCGAGGTTGCGGTGTGCGAGTTACGTACACCGAGGTTGCGATGTACGTGAAGGAGGAGCGTCGAGGTTGCTGTATCCGTGGAGAAGTCTCGCTGATGCTGAAGTTGGTGATGCCGGTCATTGTACTTGTCGGCCATGAAGAAGGAGGATCGTGAATGATGTCTCCGTTCAGATTAAGGAGTTGCTTTGCTACAAACGCAAATTACGTGTAAACTACATCAGAGAAGATCGTATCGATCTGTCTCAATAGTCACTGCGATAACTTTTATTTATTTAAATTATGTGTGTAATTTATTGCGTAGCGAAGTGGAGGAGAACCTTTGTGTATGGAGGAGGAAAAACCTGTATTTTTGCGTGTTTTATACACGTTTTAGTGGTGGCTTTTCGGATTGGACTCTGATTGTCCCGCGGTTTTCATACAACTGGGTTCCACATTAAAAATTATATGTGTCATGTCCCTATTAATTTTATCTTGCATGATTTACTTTCATCTGCCAAAACATTCGCGTAGGAGCTCTATCCGAATTAATTTGCAGGTGCTCATATCAGGTTTGCGCTCTCTCAAACACAACAATTTTCACACTGCATGATCTTCAACATCACGCAGATTGCACAATTTTCATGTCATACCGATTTTCGAATCCATACATTGCTTGAGTAAAATCATCTTAAGTCATGAAAATTGCACAAGCACTCCAAGTGAGTAGGCACTTCAAGCGAGCAATTGCTCTCCATGAACATGTGCTCCAAGTGAACTGTCGCTCCAAGTCATGAGCAACTACTCCAAGTGGACAAATGTACAATTTGAATATGCGCTCCAAGTGAATATGCTTTTGATAGACATGTGCTCCAAGAGAACAACACTGCTCCCATTGAACAATCTTCAATACTTTCCGAAGGACAATGACTAGTAACGTCGGAGCTGCGACATCTAGAACATGAATTTTAGATACCTTAATTAAGAGGAAAGGATCCTTTTTATTGAATCCAGATGTGGCGCTTTTAAAATTTCATAGTCGTGTTTATTGTAGGGATGAATAAATCACTCAAATTAGGCCTCTCGAATCACAACGTAGCATAGATCTGGATGGTATGTGCGGACCAAGCAGTCTCCTCATCTAGGGCTGATCCCTAGCATAGGGCAGACTAAACCGTCCCGACTCACAACCAACTCATCATCGCTTCTAATTTATTGGTTCCACACATTAAATAGACTTTGAATAGCATATGGATCCATTTGGCATGGTGGTGGCGGTCGTGAATGAGGTGATTATGAACCGTCGTTCGTAAACCCGACCTCACCTAAGGAACTTCATCCAATTTTATGGTCAAAACTAGTTTTATTTTCTTGGTGGCGGTCATAACCGTTGTCATGCCAAACATACATTCATTCGATGATGACGTTTTTGTCCAAACTCACTGGAGCAAAAACGCCCAAGAGATTTTTTTTTTCCGTACGGGTAGCATACAAAAGCAAGATGCGGATGAGATGTGTCCATCTAATCTGCCATCGGACGACCAGCCAAAAATCACTTCAAGAAAAAACAAAGTTCCAATCGAACGGCCGTCAGCCATCCGCCCGCATCTTTCTTTTGCACGCTATCCGTGCAAAACAATTCCAGCCAAACTTAGGCTCCGTTTGGGGGGACTTATTTTCACCGGTCAAGCGGTCACGACCGCATGAACCAGACCTTAATTAAGGTCCGGTTCATGCGGTCGTGGCCGCTTGACCGGTGAAAATAAGTCCCCCAAAACAGAGCCTTAGCCTATAATTATTGCTTTTAGAATCTTTGCATTTTACGTGATAGTATTTTTATTGTAAGCCGCGCGGGAGCACAAATTATTATATTAAACAAGTAATTTCGCGTGCTTCATTAACATAAATTTATGCTTTAAATATTAATTAAATAATTAATACCATTAGCAAAAACAAGTGTTTTTAGCGGCTAAAAGCTAAAAAAGAAGAGCCCCATTAGTAGAAAGAGGGAGTAAAGGAGTTGAAAACCAGGGGAGAAGTATCAAATAATGGCGCCGGGCCCAGCAGCAGCCGCTTGTTTTTTGAAGAAGAACCTGAAATCATTCATTAGAAATCTCCAAATGGAGAAGATGACGAACAAAAGAAGATAAGCATCGTTGTTCCAAGAATGTAAGGTGGCACGTCCACATCTCAAAACCATCAGCTGCTTTTATTATTCTATTCAAAAGCTTTCTTCTTTATCTGCTTCCGAAACCTCAGCCCATTATAAATCCATTCCTTCTCCTCTCCTCTTCTCATCAACCAAATCAAATCAAGCCAGCCACGAGAAGCAATCATCATCTTTTTCTTCTCCTAAACCAATCTTCCAAACTGCTCCCACAAAATCAGCTGAGGGAGAAGCAGTCATGTCTTCAGCGGGTAGAGCATCATCATGGATTGCGGCGGCGAGCATCAGCGCCGTGGAAGCGCTCAAGGATCAAGGAGGCCTTTGCAGATGGAATTACGCTCTTCGATCTGTGCACAACAAGGCCAAAAATGAGATGGGTTCCTTTTCACACTCCACAAAAATGTCTTCGTCTTCCTCCTGCTCCTCTTCTTTGGTAGCTGTAAACAGAGGACTGAGTTCCAAAGCAGAGCAAGCCAACAGAGCAGAGGAGTCGTTGAGAAAAGTCATGTATTTGAGCTGCTGGGGTCCAAATTAGATTATATATATTCGGAGATGAAACTCTTCATTGTAAATATTAGGAGATAAGACAAGTCAGTAGTAGTGGCTTATATAATATTCGGTTAATTAAAATCATAAATCTTCTCTGCAGTTATATTCGGGGTTCACCTTGCAACTTATTTTTGCAATGATTTTATGTTATGTGAAATAAGAAATTAGAATTGTTACTTGTTCGCTTTGAGCTTTTTCGGTCCGGAGAATCGGACTGTCTTAGCTTGAGAGTGAGCTAAGCGCGCAAACAGTTAAAAGAGAATC
Source organism: Dactylorhiza incarnata (assembly GCA_033032865.1). Classification (NCBI taxonomy): domain Eukaryota; kingdom Viridiplantae; phylum Streptophyta; class Magnoliopsida; order Asparagales; family Orchidaceae; genus Dactylorhiza; species Dactylorhiza incarnata. The sequence goes on along the minus strand of JAWHQI010000025.1, from coordinate 17,744,266 downwards.
AACAGCAGCGATGATAAGACTTTTATGTGAAAATTTCCTGAAAGGTCCGACCAAATCCACTAATTTGCTTGAGGTTACAAGTGTTAGAGTATGCGAGGGGGTGACAGGTCACCGCTCTGATTACAAGTACTTGGAGGTAAAAAAAGATGCAAAGTCTCTCTCCGTGCTCGTAGGAGCGGCTTATAGAGCATGCTCTTGAGCAAACACTTGAGTAGGCACTTGAATAGGCACTTGAGTAGGCACTGTGGAGATCGAGCAAAATCCACCATTTTGCAAGAAAGAATTGGGCGAGCGGAGTGAACACTTGAGCAAAGTGAGCACTCGAGCCAGAGAGGTGTGAGTTGCAAGTTTTCGCCAGAAAACCTTCAGAGTTCCAAGTCTTTGTCGGAAAGCTTTCAGAGCTCTTTTCTCTCTTCTTGGCGATCCGGGCAGATTGGCCGACATGGCGGTAGAAGGCTGGCGACGAGCGCCGGCGTGCGCGCTGGCCGGGCGCGTGCAATATTCGCGTGCAGAATGGCCACACAGGTGCGCGCTTTGCATGCGCTTGTATTTCGGGGCAGCTATGGGGCCTCGGACGGGCTCCCGATTGCACGTACATCTCGCTTAGTTGACTTGGCCCGCTTTGGTGACTCGGTCGAAGTCCAAACCGGCTCAACCAGAATCATTTTATGGGAACTCCATCAAATGCCCCCTAATTTTCGCGGGCCGTGAATTGCGAAAACACGAGCCCAAAAATTTTGCTACGAACGTGTTAATCTTGAGCCGGTAGATTTTGAATAAATCAATGTGCGCGCTAGACCGATTATTATCCATTTACTCCGTGAAATTACAAATATTATTTCCTAAAATCTGCAGGTTTATTTAATATTTTCAGCCACCTTCGCGAGATACTACTCTTGAATTAGGATTTAAAATCTTTACTCTTTTAAGAGAAAAATATATTGTAGTATAATTTTTTCCACTTTAAGCGAGCATTCCATTGCGAGTCTTGGGCAAGACTTGTTGCGGCCTACTCAAGGCTCCTAAGACTGGCTCAAAATGAATCGTCTTAGCCCAGGAGCGGTCGAGCGCGCAATCAGTTAATGAGAATTGAGACGGATGTCAAAGATGTTAGAAATTTTCCGTTAGGTGGACTCGATTCATCGAGACGTCCCGATAAAGTCGTACGCGAAAATTAGAGTCTATTCGGACTCCCGCGAGTGTGCGTTAATTTAGTCGCGCGAACGATCGAAGCCTTTGATAGGTGGGCCAGATCGTCTCGTAACTTCAGTCGCGAACTCGGTCTCATCCTAGGCACAAAATTCGGCATTAATTTTGGCATAATATGAAATCCTACTTAATTTTATAGGTTTCATATTCTTAATCAATTTTGGAGTTAATGGGATTAATTTACCCATTATTTTTGTAACTCCAAAATAGGTTTGCCTATTAAAACCTAAAATCGTTGTATGCCATGTATGCTCCTTCAGTTTTCTATGCCGAGCAGTGAACTAGGGCTGAATCCCGATCGCTCTCCTCTTCGGCGCCAGGAGAACATCTTCTTATCCGGCAACCTTGATCACCCCGCTTGAAGCCGATGAAGAGCCCTTCATCCCCGGCGATTTCGCCGTTCTTTAGATCTGATAATGAAGCCGCCCATCCCGACCTTCATCTCCGTTTTCAGCACCGGCGGCCTTCCTCCCTGCTGCCAGCAAACCCTTTTTATTTCTGCAGGTTTTCGAGAAGACCAGCCGGCGCTTCTCCTTCCGTTTTGCCGAGAGAGAACAAGATCTCGGCGGAACTGGCGTGGATCTTCTTCATCTTCATCGATCAAGACTCGCTGAACCAGAGATCTCATCATCGCCGGGAAGTTCAACGGACGATCTTCTCCTCCTATTCGGTTTCCTGTAGGAGAGCCAACAGTAGTTTGCAGTAGACTTGTCTCCTCCTATGCGGACTTGCAGATCAAGGCTTAAAGATTCGCACAGGAAGAGAAAGTGGATGTGATACAAGAGATCAACGGGAAACAAACAGATTAGTGCTAATTAAATTCTTCCTGAGGATTTGACTCTCATTTCATTCAGAACAGACCAAAGGTATCTCCTTAATCAACATTACATTTGGTCATTTATACATATATTAATGTGTGATCAATATTGCTGTTTCTTATGATTTTTGGATCTATGTGCATAGTTTAATGGTATAAGATCATAAAACATTATATTATTGTGATGAGTATGTCGTACACCATTCTGTTTGTAGATATTTAGCATCTCTACGCCGGGACTATTTTGACATACACATCGCTAATATTGCATAAGGTTTCATGATTGATTCATGTCATTTTATGTGTGCGATGGAATTGACGAACGGTATAAATTATATTTCCGCACTTCAGTAAAGTTACCGTTCATTCAAGTTCTATTATAATTGTGTGTTCTTATTTAAATTAATTAGTTAGAAAATATAATCCTGCATTTTTACTCCAATAGAGAATAATAGATTTTGAATAAGATGATCCTGCATTTCCTAGTCGCCGCTACATTCAGTATATGTGACGTCATAAATTTTCGATAACACAATTAGGCGTAGCGACACCCTAAATTTTCTAACAAAAGAGTCCTTTTTATCGTGGAAAACCCAGAAATGGATGAAAAAGTGGAGATGTAGAAGGCCCCAAATGCTTCTTCAGTTAGTAGTCTTATGTATGTCATGGTTTACACCTGCCCAAATATAGCGCATGTTGGCAATGCTAGTAAGTTTCTCTCCAATCCAAGGAGAGAATTTTGGAGCGCTGTGAAGTGGATTCTGAGGTACCTACTTGGGACGTCAGAATTGGCGATGAAGTTTGGAGACAATGAACTAGAGCTACTAGGCTACACTGATGTTGATATGAATAGAGATTTGGACTTCATAAGATCGACTTCTGGGTACCTGATCTTATTTATGGGGGGATCTGTGTCGTGGCAGTCTAGACTGCAGAAGTGTCTTGCACTGTCAACTACAGAGACAGAGTTTATTGCGGTCACTAAGTCGGTTAAAGAGCTTTTCTGGATGAAGTGTTTTATCAAGGAGGTGAGTTTCACTCAGGAGCGCTACACACTCTTATGCGACAAATTAGAGCCCAATTCATTTGGGTAAGAACCTCATCTTTCACTCGAGGTCCAAGCATATTGATACGCGTTATCATTGGATACACTACATTCTGGAGCAGAAGGAGTTGGATTTACATAAAGTACACACTAATGACAACGGAGAGGATATGCTCACAAAGCGAGTGCTGAGGGGGAAATTTGAACACTGTCTGAGGATCACCAGGATGGCAGTTTCCTCCTCATCGTTGTGAAGGGGGAGATTTATTGGGTGTGATTCTCATTCGATGCGGAGAAAACCACCAGGCTCGTGTGTATCGAGTTCGTGATTTGTTGGTGTCTGCTTGATAAGCAGAAGAAAAGTGACCTAGCTTGTGAGTAAAAAAAATTCTTCTCGCGACTCACGCGGCTACGTACCGTGAGTCACTTTTGACCGCTGCACTTTCTTACATCTTTTGCTGCCTCTAAAACCAAAAGAAAAAAGAGGAAAAAGTAAAGCCTACACTATCATCCAAGTAAAAAAAAAGATTCTTTTTTACTTACCTTGCAGCCACCTCACGTGAAGAAGAAACATCCACTTACCTTCTTTGAAATTGGAGCCATATGAATATTTAAAAACAGAGAAAATGGACATGGAGGAAAAGTGAAACCCGCAAGCTGAATTTATAAAAGGAGACAGTGCAAGTAGGAAGCAAGTAGATCTCTGAGCTTTCAACCTGTGAAGTTCTCATATCTGTGTTTTTCGCCGAGGTTGCGTCGTGCGAGTTGCACTGGGGTTGCGACGTACGTGAAGGAGGAGCGCCGAGGTTGTTGTATCCGTGGAGAAGTGTCGCCGACGCTGAAGTGAGTGCAGCCAGTTAGTGTACTTGTCGGCTGTGAAGAAGGAGGACTGTGAACGACGACTTTGTTCAGGTTAAGGAGCAGCTTCACTAAAAACACAAATTACGCATAAACTACATCGGATAAGATCGTATCGATTTGTCTCGATTTCTCTCGATAGTCACTTCAGTAACTTTTATTTATTTAAATTTTGTGTGTAATTATTTTCGTAGCAAAGTGAAACAGATCTTTTGTGGATGGAGGGAAAGCCTGTATTTTTTGCGTGTTTTATACACGTTTTAGTAGTGACTTTCTGGGTTGTAATCCGATTGTCCCGCGATTTTCACACAACTGAGTTTCTACGTTAAAAATTATCTGTGCCGTCTCTATTTTATCTTGCATGATTTACTTTCATCCGCCGAAACGTTTCATGTAGGTTCTCTCGCCGAATTAATTTGCAGATGCTCAGATCGAATTTGCGCGCTCTCAAACTGTTGGGTGTGGTTCCCATCCGAGTCGGTAAAAACCACCGGGCGCGGCTCGTGATTTCTTTTGGTGCAAATAGTTATAAAATTGAAGTGCGGATATCCAAATGGGGGCAACATCAATCCGGACCACTGTTTTTGGTGGATTCATCCTAGCCCTCTATTCCCACTTATATATATATATATATATTTTTTATTTTATTTTTAGGTTTGACAAAAGTGGTAATCGGCTGAAAATCAAAAAGAAAAAGGGCATCCGTTTCTTTCTCTCCTGCTTCCCATTTTTTCTCCCCATCGCCTGGTTTTTTTTGACAAAAAGCAAAACTGCTGCTGCAGTTTTTGAGAATAAGATCGGTTTGGGAGAACTAGGAGGGGCCGATTCATCTCTTCCTCCCTTTCATAACCGCTAGCCTCCTTTGGAAGGGATCCCGCCGCCTGCTGCTGTTCTTGGGGAGAAGCCTCGTCGGGCTGTGTTGAAGAAGCCCCGCCGGGCTGTGTTGAAGGAGCCCCGCCAAGCTGTGTTGGAGAGGAGCCGCCGGGCTCTTGTTGGAGAAGTCTCGCCGCTGCTGTGTTGGAGAGGAGGCCGCCGACTGTTGAAGCTTTGAAGGAGCAGTCGGCCTTGTTCGTGGCTTGAAGGTTGAAGAGGAGTAAGAAATGGGTTGCACATAGCCGTTCTTCTCCGTGGATTTGGGAACGTCATCTTCGACGTTGGGACGGATTTTTCAATCCGTCCGGATAACGATTACTCATGCCTATCTTGTATTTTCTTTTCAATACTGTGATTGTGTATCATGTTGGAAGAGGGGTGTTTGTGTGTAAATCTTTTGTGAATTATTTTGTGGTGGAGTGAAGATCCTTTGTGGATCGGTGGTGGGAAAGCCTGCATTCCGTGTGTGTGAATTTACACACATTTTTAGTGGAGGTTTTCCGGGTTGGACTCCGATCGTCCCGTGGTTTTTCACCCAATTGGGTTTTCCATGTTAAAATTTCCCGTGTGCTTTTGTTATTTTTGCATCGTATTTTTTGTTTGCGTATTTGCATACCGCTCAACGCGGTCGCACAGGTGCTCGCTCAAATTTGCAACAGGTGCTCTGGTCGGGATTGTTTACTCACATTCCCATTAAGTGGTATCAGAGCTAGGTTCAGTGACAGAGCCGTTTCCGTGACAGAGCAGATACCGGGCTGACCTTTTGGGTTTTCAGGACGAGTTGATTGTGATCTCAGGTGTGCAATTGGGAGTGTTAGTTTACGACCATTGGCCCGCTGACTATTTCCTCTCCAGTTGCATATTTTGAGATAGTTAACTCAAAGATCAGTGGTCGGTCCGGCCAGTTGGCAGAGCAGAATGGAGCCCACATCAGGTTTAGAGCAGATGGTAAAGTTGAATGGTGCTAATTATCACCAGTGGCATCTACTGATGGAGGATTTGATATATGTGAAGGGTTGGCATGCTCCTGTCTTTGAGGAGATGCCAGAGGACATGGATCCGGCGAAATGGAAGGTGGAGCATCGGAAGCTGTGTGGGTTCATTAGACGATTCGTGGAGCCGAACGTCTACAACTATGTGGCTAGTATCACTGATGCAAAGGTATTGTAAACATCTCTCGAGACATTGTATGCCAAGAGCACGAGCATCAACAAGCTTTATCTGCTGAAGAAGCTTGGAGAGTTCAGGTACCGGGAGGGCTCACCTATTTTGGATTATGTCAACGAGTTCCAGGGGATTATAGATCGTCTGACTGCCATGAAGGTGACTTTTGAAGATGAGGTGAATTCATTGTGGCTACTCAAGTCACTTCCAGACTCGTGGGAGATGGTCAGAGTTTCTCTGATCAATTCTTCCCCCCAGGGGATTGTTACCATGGAGATCGCGAAGAGTGGGATCTTGAATGAGGAGGTGAGACAAAAGTCTCAGGGAACTTCAGGCTCTTCTTCACGAGCTGACATTCTCTTTACTGAGCCCAGGGGGAGAGGAAGGAGTAAGAGCCGAGGAAGGAAGGAGGACATGAGTCAGAGTAGGGGCAAGTCGAAGTAACGTTATCAGAACGTGGAATGCCACTACTGCCATAAGAAGGGTCATATCAAGAAGTTTTGCTATTCGTTGAAGAACGATCAGAATAAGAAGGGGATTGCCACTGAGGGCAAGGATGAGGGTCACACGGCAGCCACCGTTTCGACTGAGGAGGACGACGACATCATTGTTGGCGACGACGTCACAGCTGCACTTGCGTATGACGATCGATGCTGGATCGTTGATTTTGGAGCCTCTGCGCATGTCTCTCACAACAGGGAGTTATTTGCCACTTACACCACTCATGACTGTGGGGTGTTGAGGATGGGAAATGATGATATGTCCAAGGTTCTTGGGCGTGGAGACATGCACTTGAAGACGAGCACTGGAGCCCTACTTGTTATGAGGGATGTTAGACACATGTCAGACATTCGCTTCAATCTGATATCTGTTGGCAGACCTCGAGATGAAGGACACCTGAGTGTCTTTGGAGGAGACTTCTGGAAGCTGATCTGGGGATCACTTGTGATGGCCAGAGGTTATAGAGATTCTAGACTGTACTACATGGAGGGGAGGCCTGAAGCTGCTCAGGCCAACTCCGTCAGGGATGAGGCATCCACTTCCTTATGGCACAGGAGGTTGGCACACATTAGCCAGAAGGGTTTGGGATGCCTGGCGAAGAAGAGGCTGATTAGTGATATTTCTGGGGATCACTTAGAGAGGTGCGACCACTGTATGGCTGGGAAACAGAACAGGATATCATTTCACAGCCACACGTCCACCAGGAGATCTGAGCCTTTGAAGCTAGTTCATACTGATGTTTGCGGACCTCTGAAGGTCCAGACTAGAGGAGGAGCTTCATATTTTGTTACTTTCATTGACGAACATTCGAGGAAGCTTTGGGTCTATGCTATCAAGATCAAAGATCAGGTCCTCGATACCTTCAGGAGATTCCACGCTGAGGTGGAGAGACAGTCTGGGAAGAGGCTGAGGTGCATCAGGTCAGACAACGAGGGAGAGTACATTGGTCCCTTTGATGAGTACTGCAGGGACCATGGCATCAGACATGAGAAGATCCCGCCGAAGACGCCACAGTTGAATGACGTAGCTGAGAGGATGAACATGACACTGATGGAGAGAGTTCGATGCATGCTTTCTGAGTCGAAGCTGCCAGGGATGTTTTGGGGCGAGGCCCTTCTTACTGTAGCGCATGTCATCAACCTCTCGTCGAGTTCAACATTATAGGAGGATGTCCCAGATTGGGTCTGGTATGGGAAAGACCCCTCTTACAGTCACTTGCGGGTATTTGGCTGCAAAGTTTTTGCGCACGTCCCCAGGTACGAGAGATCGAAGTTGGATTCGAAGACCCGACAATGTATTTTCTTGGGGTACGGCTACAGTGGTGAGTTTGGGTACAGGTTCTTTGATCCAGTTAAGAAGAAGCTTGTACGTAGCCGTGATGCTGTTTTCTGTGAGGATCAGACTGTTGGTGATCCTGAGGGGACTGTTGAGTTTGAGGTTGGCTCTCACACTACTGCAGAGTCACATATGATTGGAGATGACGACACTGAGGAGGCTACTAAGCCTGAGCCAGCACAGGGTACTGATACCCTTTCGGATCATGATATCACCACTGATGGTGAACCAGGAGTCGCTGAGGACATTACTGATGTTGTGCCTGCACCGGCCCCTGAGCCTGCCTTGCGGAGGTCAAATCGAGTCAGGCATCCTTCCACCAGATACTTTGCATCAGAGTTCATACTGTTGACTGATGCGGGGGAGCCTGAGAGCTATGACGAGGCTGTGGAGAGTGCTGAGAAGCGCCAGTGTATGGCTGCTATGCAGGATGAGATGCAGTCGCTGCAGAAGAATCACACATATGATCTGGTGAGATTGCCTAAGGGCAAGAAGGCCTTGAAGAATCGTTCGATTTTCAGGGTGAAGCAGGGAGATTCCTCCACACCTCCCAGGTACAAGGCCAGGCTGGTGGTGAAGGGTTTTGGATAGCGACAGGGCGTTGACTTCGATGAGATCGTCTCACCGGTGGTGAAGATGTCATCTATTTGTGTGGTACTTGGCCTCGCTACGAGGCTAGACTTGGAGATAGAGCAGATGGATGTCAAGACCGCCTTTCTGCATGGCGATCTTGAGGAGGAGCTTTACATGGATCAGCCTGAGGGCTTCAGTGTCAAAGGGAAGGAAGGTCTGGTGTGCCGCTTGCAGAAGAGTTTATATGGCCTGAAGCAGGCCCCACGGCAATGGTATAGGAAGTTTGACTCTTTCATTGAGGAGATCGGCTTCAGGAGGACCACCCTTGACCACTGTGTATTCATCAAGGAGTATGCTCCAGGAGATTTCATCATACTGTTGTTGTATGTGGACAATATGTTGATCGTCGGGAGGAGCATTGCTCGCATTGCTGAGTTGAAGCGGCAGTTGAGCTCCGCCTTTGAGATGAAGGATCTGGATGCTGCGAAGAACATTTTGGGGATGCACATTCGCAGAGACAGGGGAGCCAGATTGCTTTGGTTGTCACAGGAGCGGTACATCCGTAAGGTGTTGCAGAGATTTGATATGGATCAGGCGAAGAAGGTGAGTGTGCCTCTTGCAGCTCACTTCAGGCTTACTGCAGATCAGTGCCCCAGCACACCCGAGGAGATTGAGGCGATGCAGAAGGTTCCGTATGCATCTGCAGTTGGGAGCCTCATGTATGCGATGGTGTGTACATGTCCAGACATTGCGCATGCGGTTGGGACAGTCAGTAGATTTCTCTCCAATCCTGGGAGAGAGCATTGGAGCGTAGAGAAGTGGATACTGAGATACCTGCAGGGGACGTCCGACTTGACGCTGAGATTTGGGGACAGTGAGCCAGAGTTGTTGGGCTACACTGATGCAGACATGGCTGGAGATGTGGATTCCAGGAGGTCGACGTCCGGATACTTGATTATGTTTGCAGGGGGAGCTGTCTCGTGGGCGTCGAGATTGCAGAAGTGCGTTACACTGTCCACTACGGAGGCTGAGTTCATAGTGGTTACTGAGGCTGGAAAAGAGTTGCTTTGGATGAAGAGGTTCATCAAAAAACTTGATTTCACTCAGGACCGATACAAACTTCTATGTGACAGTCAGAGCGTCATTCATCTGGGGAAGAACCCTACGTTTGACTCGAGGTCGAAGCATATCGACACTCGGTATCATTGGATACGAGATGTCCTAGAGCAGAAGGAGCTTCATCTTCTGAAGGTGCACACTAATGATAATGGGGCAGACATGCTGACCAAGACCGTGCCCAGAGGGAAGTTTGAGCATTGCGTTAGAATCGCCGGCATGGCAGTTTCTTCCGCCTCGATGTGAAGGGGGGGATTTGTTGGGTGTGGTTCCCATCCGAGTCGGTAAAAACCACCGGGCGCGGCTCGTGATTTCTTTTGGTGCAAATAAATATAAAATTGAAGTGCGGATATCCAAATGGGGGCAACATCAATCCGGACCGCTGTTTTTGGTGGATTCATCCTAGCCCTCTATTCCCACTTATATATATATATATATATATATATATATATATTGTTTAGGTTTTGACAAAAGTGGTAACCGGCCGAAATCAAAAAGAAAAAGGGCATCCGTTTCATTCTCTCCTGCTTCCCGTTTTTTCTCCCCACCGCCTGGTTTTTTTTTTTGACAAAAAGCAAAACTGCTGCTGCAGTTTTTGGGAATAGGATCGGTTTTGGAGAACTAGCAGGGGCCGATTCATCTCTTCCTCCCTTTCATAACTGCCGACCTCCTTTGTAAGGGATCCCGCCGCCTGCTGCTGTTCTTGGGGAGAAGCCCCGTCGGGCTGTGTTGAAGAAGCCCCGCCGGGCTGTGTTGAAGGAGCCCCGCCGGGCTGTGTTGGAGAGGAGCCGCCGGGCTCTTGTTGGAAAGTCTCGCCGCTGCTGTGTTGGAGAGGAGGTCGCCGACTGTTGAAGCTTTGAAGGAGCAGCCGGCCTTGTTCGTGGCTTGAAGGTTGAAGAGGAGTAAGAAAGGGGCTGCACATAGCCGTTCTTCTCCGTGGATTTGGGAATGTTATCTTCGACGTTGGGACAGATTTTTCAATCCGTCCGAGTAACGATTACTCACGCCTATCTTGTATTTCCTTTTCAATACTGTGATTGTGTATCGTATTGGAAGAGTGGTGTTTGGGTGTAAATTCTTTGTGAATTATTTTTGTGGTGGAGGAGTGAAGATCCTTTGTGGATCGGTGGTGGGAAAGTCTGTATTCTGTGTGTGTGAATTTTCACACATTTTTAGTGGAGGCTTTCCGGGTTGTACTCCGATCGTCCCGTAGTTTTTCACCCAATTGGGTTTTCCACGTTAAAATTTCCTGTGTGCTTTTATTATTTTTGCATCGTATTTTTTGTTTGCGTATTTGCATACCGCTCAACGCGGTCGCACAGGTGCTCGCTCAAATTTGCAACAGGTGCTCTGGTCGGGATTGTTTGCTCACATTCCCAATACAAACTCCACAATTTTCACACTGCATGATCTTCAACATCACGCAAATTGCACAATCTTCATGTCGATTTTGCAATCCATACATTGCTCAAGTAAAATCATCTTCAAGTCATGCAAACTGCACAATTACACCAAGTGAGTAGGCAATTACACCAAGTGAGTAGGCACTTCAAGCGAGCAATTGCTTTCCATGAATGCGTGCTCCAAGTGAATATGCTTTTGATTATCAAGTGCACCAAGTGAACAATGCTACTCCCATTGAACAATCTTCGATACTTTCTCCGAAGAACGATGACTAATAACGTTGGAGCTTCGACATCTAAAGCATGAATTTTAGATCCCTTAAGAGAAAAATACCATTTTTAAAGAATTCAATGTGGCACATTTAAAATTCCATTGTGGTGTTTATTGTAGGGATGAGTAAATCACTCGAATTAGCCTCTCGAATCATAACGTAGCATAGATCTGGTTGATGTGTGCGGACTAAGAAATCTCCTCGTTTAGGGCTCGATCCCTAGCATAGGACAGGCTGAACCGACACGACTCAGGGCCAACTCATCATCACTCTAATTTATTGGTTACACGCGTTAAATAGACTATGAATAAAACATGGATCTGTTTGGCGCGGTGGCGGCGGTCATGAATGTGGTGGTTATGAACTGCCGTTCGTGAACGCCCAACCTCACCCAAGGAACTTCGTCCACTTTTATGTTCAAAACTTATTTTATTTTCTTGGTGGCGGTCATAATAGTTGTCATGCCAAACATTCATTCATTTTATGATTGCGGCGTTTTTGTTCAAACTCACCGTAGCAAAAATCTGTCAGATCAGAGCCTATATTTATTGCTTTTAGAATATTTTAATCGCGCCCGAGCACATATTAATCGGGCTAATTTCACGTGCTTCCTTAAACACAACGATGGTAGATTATGAGAAAGAAAATTTATGCTTCAAATATTAATTAAATAATTAATACCATTAGGGAAAACAAGTGTTTTTAGCGGCTAAAAGCTAAGAAAGAAGAGCCCCACAAGTAGAAAGAGGGAGTGAAGGAGTTGAAAACGAGTAGGGGGAGCAAAGTGCGGAGTGCACTATGTTAAAGTTCAGAGATCAAATAATTCATGTGGATGCCTGCACATATTTCAAAGCGGATACATTTCAAAGCATTTTGAGATATGTGCGACGGACGGGCGGGTATCCATATGACCGTTGAATGCTCACAATTTACAATAAAAAAGCATCGTCCTCAGCAAATAATGGAGGCGGGCCCTTACCCGCTGAAAACCAGGGGAGAAGCAGCAAATAATGGCGTCGGGCCCAGTAGGCAGCAGCTGGTTTAAGCAGCGTTGTTCCGGAATGTATCTGGTGGGATGTCCACGTCTCAAAACCACCGGCTGCTTTTATTATTCTATTCAATCTGTTTTGCCCCATCGGCTTCCGAAACCTCAGCCCATTATAAATCCATTCCTTCTCCTCTCCTCTAATCATATAACCAAATCAAATCAAGCCAGCCATCAGCAACAGTCATCATCTTCTTCTTCTTCCCCCCAAAACCATTCTTCCAAACTGCTCTTACAAACCAGAAGAGAGAGAAGCGGCCATGTCTTCAGCGGGGAGATTATCATCTTGGATAGCGGCGGCGAGCATCAGCGCCGTGGAAGTGCTCAAGGATCAAGGAGGCCTTTGCAGATGGAATTACGCTCTTCGATCTGTGCACAACAAGGCCAAAAATGAGATGGGTTCCTTTTCACACTCCACAAAAATGTCTTCGTCTTCCTCCTGCGCCTCTTCTTTGGCGGCTGTAAACAGAGGACTGAGTTCCAAAGCAGAGCAGGCCAACAGAGCAGAGGAGTCTTTGAGAAAAGTCATGTATTTGAGCTGCTGGGGTCCAAATTAGATTTTATATTAGAATCCAACGGTCTTCACCGGCGTTGGTGAATGTTTTTCTGCATTTTCCTTCTAATTCTGTGCTTATATTACGTTAAATCAAATCATAAATCATCTAGATCGCGGATCTGCTCAGAACAGTGGGGTGAACTCCTGCGATCGGCACAAGGGTAGACGCGCGAAAAAAAATTACGCGCTTTTTCTGATCACGAAAGCAGGGAAGGAGCTGAGGCTGGAATCCGCTAAAAAATTGCGATTTGGGGGAGTTTGCGTTTCTTCTCCGCCGTGCCAAACAAAAAGACTGTGGTGGCATTTTTTAATAAACTCCACCGCGCGTCCAAACAAACCCTAAGGCTCCGTTTGGCAGAGTGGTAGCGGTCGTGAACGCAATGGTTAAAAATTAGGTTTCTTTTTTTGGTGGTGGTCATAACCATTGTCTCACTACAACAAAACTGGGCTACTGCGGCATTTTTTTGGCCTTCTGTGGCGCTTTTGGAGTGTCGCGGAATCTTTCGTCGCCGCGATATGGAATAATCTTTTAGCCAAATTTCTTGAAAATGACAATGTACCTTTGGATCCCCTTAAAATTGTCTTTGACTTTAATCAAGCAATAAGGTAAATAATCTTTTCCTGCGATATAAGCTTATCCTTCTGCCATATGGATAGATAGAACCTGCAAAGGACTTCAACAGATTAACAATTATTAGTTCAAATACATAGCTACATAAATATGTGTTTGATACTTATATTTGCAACTAGGGAGTAAGTAGACTTGCATCATCCTGTTGGCCATTATCTTCAAGGTAGTTCAAAATATGTGCTTGAAGGCTTCAGAATGTCAGGCAGCTTGGCTAAGATCAAGGCTCGTGCTCTTAGAAATATAAGCACAAATGTAAGAAATTAAGTGCATGTATAAATACAATGAAGATAGCATGTAATAGGAGATCATGAATAATACAAGTATTTTTTTCTCTGTTTCATCTTCTTCCTCCCTCCTTTCGTCTCTCCCTGTGTCGATCTTTCTCCCTCTCTGAATTTTCCCCAATCTCATACCCTAACACATGCACCCTAATTCAACCGAGGATTGATCATGGCAAGGGTTGACATACTTTACCTTAGAGATGAAGTAGAGAAGTTCTTGCCGAAGAGGCAAAATCAGATTCCCTGGGCCTGTGCGTGGTGGATGACGGTGCTCACCATTTTGGCCCAAACATAAGAGAAATGGCAGGGAACATTGCAATGAAGGAGGATACAATGTAGAAGTCCGTAAAGAAGATGAACAGTACTAGGGAAGCATTTGTGAAGTTCCCTGCTATCGACCAGGATGAAAAGTTCAGTGAATGTAAATCTATGATGAGATATTCTTCAGCAATCTCAGTGATTCTCTAGTTGCATAATAAAAAAATGACTCCGAAAAAATGGTTCTAATATAGAGGGGGAAATCAATAAAGATAGGGTGAGGACATACCTGTTAAACCATCTCACTCATTATCCATTCCAAAACCCAGGTCAAAGATAGGAGAGGTGAGGCCTATTATAAGCACGAGTGGACCGTCTGGGTAGGCGGTGTGTGACTAAACTTGACATGCCTTTTTTTGGTTCATGTTGTACCGTCAAAGACGCTCCATCAGCGTGAACCTACCTCTGATACCATATTAAACCACCGCACTTTAATGTTATGTTCTTTCCTTACATGTGTTCACGTGTTTTGATTAATTCACTTGTATACTTTATCAAACACTTTTGTACACATCATTATCTTATATAAAACTTTCATTCATGAGAATTGGATTTTAAAGCACATCTACACAACTCTCTATAAATCTTAGTAAAAGCACTAGATAGCAACACATGCCCACTACACTATTTGTTTTTACTTGAAATACAAATTTGTTTACATTTTAGTTGTTATCTCTTCTTGATATTTCAAATCATGCTTGCAATTTTTTCAATGACATGACATCTCTTGTACTTTAACTTAATCATCTTTCATTCAAATTTAAAACTCATTATAGTTATGTATCCTACCCGTTTCAAAGATGTTTTTTTATGAATGCTTACTCTATTTTCCGATGTGTGCTCGATCATGATTATTTTTCAACCAGCAGTATACAACAAGTCTAAAACTTATTTCATCTCGACATAGAACAAAATAAAACTTTGCTAAATCTCTCATCTACCCTCTTTTGATAATACCAAAAGGGGGGAATAAATTACAGAAATTTAATAATTTAGGGGGAGTTCAAATAGAAAATTTGTAGAAAACATCAATGTAGGAAGATCAATTATATTAGGGGAGTATACACGTTTATCATGAGTATCAATGACTGCACTTTTCTATAAACACAACTTTATTTTGATTCTTCTTAGAGGATTTGTTATTATCAAAAAGGAAAGTTTGTTGGGAGATGCATTCCACCTCTTTTGGTTTAAGAATAACAAATCTCAACATGTATTTGATCATGCTTGTCATATTTTTATAATTTGCATGAACTACATGTAGAACACCCCTATTAGTGCGATCAAGAAATGAACTGCTGCATAAAGTTGAAGCTCAGAATTGTGAACTACCGCAGGGCGGTAACACTTATCGCTGGTTGTCGGTCCTGGATATTGAAGGACAGCTGGTAGATACATTTAAATGAAAGGATTGGCGGGAGCATGACCATCTTTAGCATGTTCCTATCGCGACACGCTAACTCTAACGCCCGACGGTAGCATATGAAAAGCCATCAATCAGCACCTAACTGTGGTGCCAAATAAATAATCCGACAGAGTAGCGAATAACAAGCTAACACGGCGCACTAGCCTCTACCGTGGTGCGGTAAGGTTGAATGCCTAAATTGGAGGAGCGCGCTTATCATTTCTTCTGTGATCCGTGTGCCTCTTGCTTAACATATGTGTTGGGAAAAAGACCATTGTGATTTATCTTACAAATTATCTTAAAGTGACTTTATAATCTAGGATGTATTACCCATGTTGTATAGAAAGGGTAAATTGGTCATTAAATGTCCTAGGATATCACACTCACACTAGAGTTTCAAAACCTGTCCAAAATAAACACAAATATCAGTTGAGTTAAATGTGCGTCGAATAAAAGTTGACGCATGCAACTTTGACTGAAAGTCGAAGCAACTTCGAATACAAGTAGAAGTAACTCAGACAGAAGTCCAAGTCGACGCAACATCGAGATGTACTCGATGCAGAAGACAGAGCTTGTCGAAGAAATATCAGAAGTCGACGCAACTTCGACTAGAATTCGACGCAGAACATAAAGTTCAAAGTCCAAGTCTTCAACTCGACGGATACGTCGATAAGTATTCGACGCAACGTCGACATTTGAGTTCAGCCAGAGCTAAGAAGGATTTTGAAGCTGCTTCGATAAGAACTCAGAGGTGCGTCAATTAGAAGTAGGATAAATTCGACGCTACGTCGAATACAGACGGAAATGGAATGTTTTCTCCTATCCTTTTCTAATCCTTTTCAGAAGGTATCCAATGATATAATTCAAAGTCTAACGACTCATTTATTTTCAAGAATGGAATAAAGTACTCAAAATAGACAACAATAACATTCTTGGAAGATATTCAAATCAGATTGACGGGTCGGGAAACAGAAATAGAAAAAAATACATATTGTCCAATGGATATTCCTTCTAAGAACAGTCCAAAAGAGGAAACAAACAAACGACACTATTCGACAGAGAACAATTATACAGAGGAAGGAAGACAAACATAACTCAGCAATTATATTCATCATTCTTCTTCTTCCTTAAGTTCTAACACAGAAAAGAAGAGAACATCTCTGTACAGGAAATAAAAATAGTGCTACTGCTTCTTCTTCTCTCTTACAGCAGGAAGCCATCAAGTGTACAGAGATTATCAGGATCACAAACAAAACAATTCTTGCATTCATCTCAATCTCAACCAAGAGTTAATCATATACAGATCCTGAAGAACATTGACAGCATCCTGTGTGATAGTTGAAGAAGGATTCAAACAGAAGAATCCCCTCTTTCTTTCTCTTCTTCTTTATTATCATTTCACTTATTGTAACATAGTAAAGAGTCCTAAGAATCTCTCTCCAAAGGATTCAGTTGGTTCTAAGAGTCTCTTTATCAAAAGACTCAGTAGTTCTAACAGTCTCCTTATCAAAAGACTCAGTTAGTGGTTCTAAGAGTCTCCTTATCAAAAGACTCAGTGAGTGGTTCTAAGAGTCTTCTTATCAAAAGACTCAGTAGTTCTAAGAGTATCCTTATCAAAAGACTCAGACACCTATAGTGCATTTCTACCAAGAAGGTAGAAGAGTATAGTACCCACATTATGGGGAACCACTATAAAACTTGTCTCTTCTGTGTCTTGCTTTTCTGTGTTGTCCCATTTATTATTTTTGCAATCTGTGTTTATTTTATTCTGGATTGGATTGGCTGATTGTATAGTTGTTAGAAGTTTTATTATGTGTGCATAATTAGGGTAAACGTTTTAAGTCTCTATTCACCCCCCCCCCCTCTAGAGAATACTCAGAGGCTACACTGTGCACTTTCAATTGGTATCAGAGGTAGGTTGATCATAAAAGGCTAACACCTTGATCAAAAGATCTCCTCACTCATAATTTAATATTGTAAAATTATTTTTAGAAAATGAGTTCTAAGGACTATGCATCAATAAGACCACCAGTGTGTAATCTTAATAAGTTTACACTCTGGAAGGCCAGAATAGAGTTATATATGAACTCCATTGATGAAGACATCTGCGATGTTATTACTTTAGGCTCCTCTTGGGTTGATGCCAACATCTCCCCCTGAGTTGTCGCAGGAAGCTCCCCCTAGATTATTCCTATTTGAAAGATAGTGATTCTGTTGGGATCAGGAACTTCAGCATCTGGAACTTCAACAGTCTCTTTTTCCTTCTCCTGGTCACCCATATTTTCTTGAACATGCAACTCTTTCAATTGGTATCAGAGGGAGGTTGAACATAAAAAGGCTAACACCTAGATCAAAAGATCTCCTCATCCATAATTTAATATTGTAAAATTATTTTTTGAAAATAAGTTCCAAGGACTATGCATCATCAAGACCACCAGTGTGGAACCTTAATAAGTTTACACTCTGGAAGGCCAGAATAAAATTATACATGAACTCTATTGATGAAGAAATCTTTAATGTTATTGCTACAGGTCCCCCACTCCCATTCAGAAAAGATGCAAGTGGAATGGTGACTCAAGAACTAGACCCTAGAGTAGAGTGGACTGATACTGAGAAAAGGCTGAAGACATGTGATGTCAAGGCAATGAACATCTTGGTATCCACCATGTCAAGTGATATCTTCCAAAAAGTGGTTGACTGCAACTCAGCAAAGGAGATCTGGGAATCTCTGACCAGACTGGTAGAAGGCAGCTCTGATGAAAGAAAGGACAAGAAGTCTCTTCTCATATCCTTGTATGAGAACTTTCAAAAGAAGACTGAAGAGAATGTAGCTAAGATGTTTGATAGGTTCAGCCTTATCATTAATGAGCTAAGAAATCTAGATAAGGAGATTTCTCTAACAGAAATCAATGATAATCTTCTCATGTGCTTCTCAAGCTCATGAGACTCAAGGATCTGGGCCATCAGAGAGTCCAGATCCGACGCTCCCTCCTCCCTCTCTCGCCGTCGGCCTGGATCTAGGAGGAGCAGCTTCCCCGTCTCCCTCTCTCTCGCCGGTCAAGAGGAGGCCGACGCTCCCTCCTCTCCTCCCTCTCTCTCGCCGGTCAGGGGAGGCGTGAGCAGCTCCCTCTCCTCTCTCTCTCCCTCTCGCGTGCAGCAGGGCCGAGCAACCCCCTTTTTGCTGTTGATTCCTTCCCCGTTTGTGGAGTCGATGCTAAGGCTCGAACCCGATCCTCTCTTGAAGAGAGCTAGCGTTGCCGAGATCCACAGTGAGAGGAAGAATTAGAGCTTGAACCGCCAAACGACGTCCGGATCTGTATAGGGGCAGCCACTACGGCCGTTCACCGTCATATTAATGCTAGTTCCTATAGCTCCGACACGCTCTAAGGGTAACGATTTCTTCCCCCGGTCTTAGGACCGTCTTTTCTGTATTTCTGTGCTTACATTTGCTAATGGTGCAATGAGAGTCCCCTCACGCCATTTCGGTTGAGGACGGGGACTCCGTCAGGGCGTGGGATTGCGACCCCGGCATATGTTTGTGTGAGCTGCACGTAGAGCCCCTCTCCCTCTACGCGGTGGAGAGCGGGGACTTCGCCACGGCGTGGGATTGCGACCCCGGTGTAGTTTTTCTGCTTTTGCTTTGCTTAGGAGGGCCACCTGCCTCCAATTGGATGCGGTGTGTGTTTCCCTCGGTTCATTGCGAACCCCCGGGTCGATTGTGTCCATCCCCGACATAAACTGCATTAGTAATCCAACGCACGAGTCTGGATTTAGGCATGCTGTGTGAAGCCTACCCGTGGCGTACATCCCGGATCGGTGATGTTGTTGTGATGTGCATTGCGGTTAGCCTAAAATACGCAAACGGGAATGCCCCGTGTTATTCGCCGTAGAGATCATAGCAATTCGTGGGTGTCGTTCGTGAATACCCCGTTCCTAGGCGGGCTTAAGTGGGCCTGGTAGAATGACGTTCGTGAGGATTGTGCGGAGCGGGTGAGTTTCCCCGTCACGACGTTCCAGGACTGGGAGTGGTGCTATGCTCTCTGTCGCGCTCGTTTAGACAGTGGCGGACTGTGTTTCCCCCTGTCGCGCTCGTTTGGACAGTGGCGGACTGTGTTTCCCCCTGTCGCGCTCGTTTGGACAGTGGCAGACTGTGTTTCCCCCTGTCGCACTCGTTTGGACAGTGGCGGACTGTGTTTCCCCCCTGTCGCGCTCGTTTGGACAGTGGCGGACTGTGTTTCCCCTTGTCGCGCTCGTTTGGACAGCTGCGGATCATTTCTTCCCGCTGTCGCGCTCGTTCAGACGGTTGGAGACTGTCTTCTCCTAAGTCACGCTCTGTTAGATAGATATGTACTTCGTACCTCGTTACCTCTACGCTTGA
Source organism: Dactylorhiza incarnata (assembly GCA_033032865.1). Taxonomy (NCBI): domain Eukaryota; kingdom Viridiplantae; phylum Streptophyta; class Magnoliopsida; order Asparagales; family Orchidaceae; genus Dactylorhiza; species Dactylorhiza incarnata. Next base: position 17,724,486 of record JAWHQI010000025.1, on the reverse strand, counting down.
GTGCGAAAGGTCACACCTCTCGTCTTGAGTACTCGGTTTAGAATGCCTCTGTGGTTTAGGTCGTGTGACCTTGGGAGTCAACGACGCGTGTGCTTTGCTATGCTATGGGGACCCCCGTGTGTGCCCCTCGGTCCTTTGTTTTGGTGTGCGTGCGTACTTGCAGGAGAGCGATATACTCGCCCCGGAGTCCGCTAGGATGGCCGGGGGAAGGAGTCGTTACGTTGTATTGGTCAGCCCCATGCTGACCTTCGTTGCACCGCCTGTTTGTTCTTGGTTTCAGGTGGCGGAGCTCGCAGTGGTGTGTAGTGGGCCGGAGCCCATGGGTTGCTGAGGAGCTGGCTAGGGTCCTCTCTCTGTTTTGGGGTTTTTCATGTAGCCCTTTTGGTTTGTCTGTACCTCTTTTGTAAGCCATGTAAGGCCTTAAGGCCGTGTCACTTCAGTACTGTTTTCCTTGTTGATGTGAACATTTTGGCCCCTTTGTTTTGGGCTTGTGGTTAGCTTCTGTTTCTGTTTACTCTGAGTTTTATTAGCATATTTTCTTGTATCAATTATTAATGTTCTAGATTTTGTGGGTATTATATGTCGTGGGGTCCCGGCCGGACCCATGTTATATTCTATTTGCTGATCAGGGATGTTACACCAGATGTTATAGAGAGATCTCCACTGATGTTTTGCTTGGAAAGCTCAAATCCTATGAGGTGCTACTAAAAAGCAGGGCTGATCGAAATAGAGGCCAAGGAGATAGTCTCTACTCCTAACCAAAGGTTCATTGCTCTGAAGGCTACTAAAGGAGAGCCTTCCACTCCTGAAGAAGAGATGTTCAGTCTCTTAGCCAAAAGGTTCAGAAAATGGGTCAAAATAGAAGACTCAAGAAGAAAGGAGTGGAGCTCAAGTAAGCCCAGGTTTGATAAGACCCCAAAGAAGGAAGTGATCTGCTTTGCATGTAGAAAACCAGGGCACATAGCTCCTGAGTGTTCAGAAGAGCAAAGAGACAGGATCAACAATAACAAGGAGCACAAAAGAAGAAGTCCTTCAAAAAAAACACAAGAAGAAGGTAAAGGGTTTCATTGCTGAAACCTGGAGTGACACAGAATATGACTCAAGATCCACTTCATCAGAGAGTGATGAAGAAACTGCTGTTGAAGCTGCCTGCCTGATGGCTTTGGAGGCCTACTCAGATGATGAAGAAGATCAGGTAAGTATCTTTGATGATTTTGAATTTAATTCAGTAGAATTCAAAAACTGTTTTAAGGAATTTTGTAATGATTACCTTAAAGTTCAAAAAGAAATAGAAACAGTTAGGGAAAAGTTAGAAGACCTTAAGAAAGATGACTTGTATTCTAGAAATTATGATTTGAGAAATCAATTTTGTAAAAAGAAAATAGTAATCACTAATCTAACCAATGAAAAGTCAAAACTAAAAGAAGAGCTCACAAAGACAAAAGCCTTTGAAGACTCACTCAATGGGAGGTGTCAAAAGCTCAAGGATATTACATAAAATCTCTCTATGAGATTTAAGTACCTTGGCTTAGGAGCAGATCCATTCACCAACACAGAAGTCCCTAGCAGACCTGCATGGAAAAATCCAGTTAAGTTTGTCAGACCTAGTAACTTGCAAATAACTGAAATCAGGCCAGCAATTAAAGAACTAGACAACAATAGAGTGAATTTCTCACTAGACAACAATCACCCTGATAAAATAACTATATATAATAGAGTGAATCCAAATAATGAGAAGAGAACTCTATGGAAAAATAGTTCAGAGAAAATAACATACAATAATCGAAAAGCTAAAGTTAAAAGTAGAATAATTAGACATTCTACAGATTTATTATATTCAGATACATTTTATGCACATTTCCCGCACAAAGAGAATAAACCTAGGTTTAATAAATCAATTCTCTGTCATCCAAAAGGATATCATGAAAGACCCTTCTATTCTTTCATATCATCCTATAATAGTAAAAGCAAAATGCCCAAGATAACTTGGGTACCTTCTAATGTTTGAGTTACATGTGCAGGAAATTTAGGGTTCTTTCCTCAGAAATGATGAAGGAAAAGAGGGAACTCAATCTTCAATACAAAATACAAAGGGGGGTGATCTCATCTCTAAAATCCTATGATATATTATAGCTCATAAAATTAATCTTATAAATATTATTTTCTATAAAAACAATTGCTGGGAAAAACAGCAGAAATTTTCTAAAGAAGTGGAACTGTTAATTCAGAGCTGCGTCAAATAGAATTCGACGCACCATCGAGTTTTACTCGACGCTAGCTTCGAGAGACACCTGAATCAGACAATTCAAATAGCATTCGACACAACATCGATTACATATCGACGCATGCGTTGACTTAATAACGACTGAATAATTTCGAAGGTACATCGATTACTAATTGATGCAACGTCGACATGCCAAGCGCACGCATTTTCACTTCTAGAAGCTGCTTCGACACATTTTGGCGTGCTGAATATTAATCTTTGTTGACGGTGCTTCGAATACAACCCTAAGTTGCGACGTATCGTCTTCTTTTAAGCAACTTAGACGTCGAATTTGTTATGCTTTCGGATTCTCTCTTTCTTGCTCTCGTGCTTTCTTTCTCTCCAACTATCTTGCATTCTTGCTCTTGTTTCTCTCTCTCTCTTCCCTTTATAGGTACATTACTACAGATTCTATGGCACCTCCTAAGGTGAATTCTGGATTCGACGTGGATATTGAGTCCTTCAATGCAGCATCTGACAACTTCAAGGCAATCCTTGGATTATTTCACACTGCTGGGTTGACAAAGTTGATCTCAACTAGGTGCAAGATCTATGATGTTGAACTAACAGAGTTTAAAGATAACATCCACATTGGAGATGATGGATCACTCAATGGAAGAATATCTGTGAATGACATCAACATTACAGAGGAGATGTTATGTCAAACTTTTGATCTACCAGCTGGTAGTGATTCAGATGAACTGACAGGTGAAGAGATGAGTGAGGCATTACAGATAATATAGTTCAGAAAGGAGAAGACCATCAACCTGAAAAAGAATGATGTATCCTAAGAATATAGATTCTTAGCAGATATAGTGGGAAGGTGTTGTTATGCAAAAAACCAGCACATGATGCCATCCCCAAACAACAACTCCAGATAATTCTAATTCTAGTCTCTTGAAGATGATATGACATAAGTATGCACATAAGGAAAATGCGTATATGAGAATGATGAGCCAAGTTCTGCTCCATCATTATCCAATTGTCTGTAAATCAAAAAGGGTGTCAATTCCACCAGGCAAAAGAATTAATTTTGGAATCTTCTCTAAATGGTCCAGGGAAATTCTAAAGCCTGGTCAAACACCCCCCCTCTCCTCCTCCAGTTCCACAGGAACATGAGTCAATCCTACCAGGCAATCCAAATCTCCAGAACCTACACCACAGATTTCTCTCCAACCACAACAACAATCGTCCATCACCATCTCTGTTGAAAATCTTCCAGACATCAATTCTGCTCCTCTACCACAATCTCTCTTAACTCCATAAGACAATCAAGCACAACCCCCTATCCACCAGAATTTCACAGACTTCAATGAATATTCCACAACACTTCCTCCAGTTATCCTATCCACACCTCCACTTGACACACCTCCATTTGATAATCAAGGACAACCCCTAGATAAAACACCTCCTATCATCCACAATCTCACAGATTTCAATGTTGTTAGACCATAAGTTCCTCCAGTTCTCATATCCACACCTCCAAATGACATATCTCTTACTTCTACCACCCATTTTACACCACCCTTTGATGCTGAGCAAATAATTTCCAAAGCAGCGGGATTGGCTACTGGTACATTTGCTGATTTGCTGGTGAATCAAACAAGAAAATTCAACAGAAAGTACTCTTAGATGGAGTCTGAGCTTCAAGAATCAAAAGAGACACTCCTGGCACTCAAATATTTTGTGTCCTCCTCAATGGTAACCAAGTCTTTCTTAACCTCCCATGTTATTAAGGTTCAGAAGGGGAGAATATGCATGAGTAGGAGCTGTCAGTTTAAGAAGATATGGGTGGCCAGGAGAAGGAAAAAGTGACTGTTGAAGTCACAAAGATTGCTGATTAGCTCTTGGATGAAGTCACAAAGATTGCTAAGAAGGCTGCCCAGACTGCTGAAAAATAAGCACAAACTCAGGGGGAGCCTCCCAAAGAAGATGACACTTATCAAGAAGAAATCAGGACTGCTGAAGAGGAGGATGAGCCTCTGGTCTTTTCTTCAAGGAAAGTAACAGAAACTTTTTTTCTCACGGAAGAAGAAAACTCCTCCAAAGGAATATAATAATACAAATGAACATCTTATGGAATAACTTCTTAGTAAACATATTTGAAGTTATATAATTATGGAAGACATTCTGATTAAATTGGAAGATTATCATGTTGGTTTATACTGCTGTGCAATGATGCTATTTTGATGTCATTTTGTGTCTTGTTATATTTGTTTGTACTATGTTTATTTAACATTATGTTTGAAATCACTTAAAATATTTGTAAAATTTATTAAGGTAAATAGGGGAGATTGTTGGGAAAAACACCCTTGTGATTTATCTTAAAGTGATTTCATAATCTAGGATGTATTATCCATGTTGTATAAAAGGGGTAAATTGGTCATTAGATGTCCTAGGATAACACACTCACACTAGAGTGTCAAAACCTATCCAAAATAATCACACATATCAGTTGAGTTAAACTTGCGTCGAATAGAAGTCGACGCAACTTCGACTGAAAGTCAAATCAACTTTGAATACGAGTAGAAGTAACTCAGACTGAAGTCCAAGTTGACGCAACGTCGAGATGTACTCGGCGCAGAAGATAGAGCTTGTCATAGCAATATCAGAAGTCGACGCAGAAGATGAAGTTCAAAGTCCAAGTCTTCAACTCGACAGATACATAGATAAGTATTCGACGCAACGTCAACATCCGAGTATAGATAGAGCTAAGAAGGATTTCGAAGCTGCTTCGATAAGAACTCAGAGGTGCGTCGATTAGAAGTGGGATGAATTTGATGTTACGTCGAATACATACAGAAATGGAATGTTTTCTCCTGTCCTTTTCTAATCCTTTTCAGAAGGTATCCAAGGAGATAATTCAAATTCTAACGGCTCGTTTATTGCCAAGAATGGAATGAAGTACTCCAGATAGACAACAAAGACATTCTTGGAAGATATTCAAATCAGATTGATGGGTCAGGAAACAGAAATAGAAAGAAATGCATATTGTTCAATGGATAATCCTTCTAAGGATAGAATAGGAGAGGAAACAAACAAATGACATTATTCGATAGAGAATAGTTATACAGAGGAAGGAAGACAAACATAACTCATAAATTCTATTCACCATTCTTCTTCTTCCTCAAGTTCTAACAAAGAAAAGAAAAGAACATCTCTGTACAGGAAATAGAAACAGAGCTACTGCTTCTTCTTCTCTCTTACAGCAGGAAGTCATCAAGTGTACAGAGATTATCAGGATCACAAGCAAAACAACTCGTGTATTCATCTCTATCTCAAGCAAAAGTTAATTATATACATATCCTGAAGAACATTGGCAGCATCCTGTGTGATAGCTGAAGAAGGATTCAAACAGAAGAATCCCAATCTTTCTTTCTTTTCTTCTTTATTCTCATTTCACTTATTATAACAGAGTAAAGAGTCCTAAGAATCCCTCTCCAAAGGATTCGGTTTGTTCTAAGAGTCTCCTTATCAAAAGACTTAGTGGTTCTAAGAGTCTCTTTATCAAATGACCCAGTTAGTGGTTCTAAGAGTCTCCTTATCAAAAGACTCAGTGAGCGGTTCTAAGAGTCTCCTTATCAAAAGACTCAGTAGTTCTAAGAGTCTCCTTATCAAAAGACTCAGGCACAAATAGTGCATTCCCACCAAGAAGGTAGAAGAGTGGAGTTCCCACATTTTGAGGAACCACTATAAAACTTGTCTCTTTTGTGTCTTGCTTTTATGTGCTGTCCCATTTATTATTTCTGCAATCTGTGTTTATTTTATTCTGGATTGGATTGACTGATTGCATTGTTGTTAGAAGTTTTATTGTGTGTGCATAATTAGGGTAAAAGTTTTAAATCTCTATTCACCCCCTCTAGAGAATACTCAGAGATTACACTATGCACTTTCAATATGGAATACCGCGGGGCGGTAGCACTACCTCCCACGGTAGCTCTCTGGATCTATTTATAAACTGGATCTACTCTTCCTTTGACATCGCTCTCCCAAACATCAAAGAAACAACTCCGATCCTTTCGTGAGAGCCCTCAACCCAGATGTCTAGAAGCACTCCCAACTCCATTGAGAGAGGAACTTGAAGGAGGAATCCATCTATGCTCGTTCTACGTGAAGGATGCACGCATCAACTATGATGACGTCTTTAGCGTGCCATCGTCATCTCCTTCATAGTTCTTCGACAAATGGAGTTTTTATTTCTGAGATTGTAATTATTCTACTTGTATTTCTCTGTTACATTTTTATAATCTTTTGATCGGTAGTGGAATTCATCGTTGTTGTTGGCGACTAGCTCTTGCGAGGCTTATGGAGGAATTCGACGTGGGTGTTGGCGGCTAGGTCTATGTATAGATCTAGGGGTGGCTTGATGTCTTATTTAGAGAGAGATATACTAAAACAACTGGTTCTTGGGAGAAGAGTCGGTATAGAAACCAAAAAAAGTTTTTCATTTACGCTTTGATTTCAAGTGTTATTGAAATCAACATTTTGTAATCATTCTCTTATGAAATAAAATCATGTTCTTCTTTGCTTTATTACTATGATTTTATTTTTCTATAATACAAAATGCTTTAAAGAATATTTTCTTTTAAGGTCATAAAATATTTTTAATAAAAGTCAAATTTCATAAAACTCTTATTCACCTATTCTAAGGGCGCAAATAGATCCAACACTTCACTCATAATTAATTTTAGTAAAGATTCATATTAAGAACCAATCACCATAACACTAATTCACATTAGCTTATTTGAAATTTAGATTGTGGATTCTCTATAAGATTGACAACATTTGTAAAGTATGTTTTCTATTATCTCATTTATGCACTTGTTATTTGAAATTATGCATATAACTTTCTTTATATTTAATTCTTTGATAGTTTACCGAACAATAAGCGATTAATTTTCTTGTTTAGGTGATTGTGTAGTACTATGCGTTAGTAATTAGATTTTGTGATTGAATGTATTTTGTTATATATGTCTTGAAGATTTTGTTGGATATGTAGGCGCCCTTAGAGAGGGGGGGGGGGGGGGGGGGGGGGGGGGGGTGAATAAGAGTTTTAAACTTTTTCTGATTATTAAAGAAAATAATTATCTGTTACTACCGCCAGCGATAGTGTTACCGCTAGGCGTTAGTGACAGAGAAAATACGTTTAGGTTAAACCAATGAAAAATCAGAGAGCACGAATCAGAGATGAAGAAACAAACATATTTTCATTAATATTAAAATGAAATAGTTATGATTACAAAAAACCTTTCCCAATGACGCTTCGAAAGAGGCGACCAATGAAAACTCTTTTGGTTTTCTATACCGACCCTTCTCCCAAGGACCGGTTGGCTTTAACCTATCTCTCCCCAGATAAGGCCTCATGCCGCTCTAGCCCTTCCCTCACCGGAAAGGCCACGATCACTCCCTAGATCTACACCCTAGACCTAGTTGCCAACGCGAGACGAATTTCCCCTAGTCCCCGCAAGGCCCTAGTCGCCGTGTGGAGAATTCCTCTACCGAACAAAAGATATAAATGTTACAATTAGAAACTAAAACAAAACACAAACTAAAAACTCCCTCAAAAGAAGAAGTTGATGTCGATGTAGATGCGATCAGATCGGTCTTCAAGTTCTTTGCGTTCACGAACGTTGACGGAGTTCTTCGGGCTGCTTGGAGAAGGCTCTCACGAGTGCTCTGAATATATGGCTTCAATTCGTTCTGTAACAGCAAGCAACAACGGAGGAAGTGCGTGTCTTTAAATAAAATCAGCCGCTATCGCCTGCGGTAGTGCTACCGCCCCGCGGTAGCCACATTAGGCAATGATCAAGCACACGGATCGTGGCAGTTTAGGTAACTTTTGAGCGCCAAACTTTGAGCTCCGCCTAGCGCGTAGCGGTAACGCTAACCATTTCGTCGAACGACATCTGATTCGCTAGCGCCAGCGGTAGTGCTAACGCAAGTTCATTTCGTCGAACGCAGTTTCATTTCGTCGAACGCCATTTTCGTCGAACGTCATCTCATTTCATTGAACGCAGTTTCATTTCGTCGAACGGCATCTTGGCGGGAACAGAAGTTAACGCCGACGTTAAGAGTTAACGTCGGGCGTTGGCTCTCTTTCTTTCTATTCAGCATGAGAACAAGTCCAGTCCAATATCAGCAACCTAGTGTCATATTTGTTCAAACCTGCATGCTAAAAATACAATGGCAAACAAGATCAAATACAAGTAGGATTTGTTATTCTCAAATCAAAGGAATGCAGAAAACCATGTTCCAACAATCCCCCCCTTTTGATAATAATAAATCCAATAGAGATAAATCAGATTCATAGATAAAGAATTTGTGTTTTTATAAAGATATATGACACTAAGCAGTTATAAGATAATGATAAGAATTATAGATCATTTAAAAGTGCTCCCCCTACAAAAGTGCTCCCCCTTTGTGTATGCACCCATAGACTAGATTCATGATTCCCCTTAATCTAGTGGATCCTACTCCATTAATCACTACGATTTAACATTTTATTCTCCCCCTTTGTTATTAGCAAAAGAGGGTGGAGTGAAACAAAACTAGAATAAAGAAGAAAAAAGATTGGACATAATTAAGAGAGGATTGAGAGTTTTGTGTACACATAAAGTAAGTCATGATCGAGCTAAGGGAGAGAGTAGCACATCGGAAAATATATGATAAGCGTGAAAGAACAACATTCCATGATTTTACCAAAGGAATTCTACCACTTGTTTTTCAAATTAATTTTTAAGGAAGAATATTACTTGTTGAAAGAGATGCAATAGTGTTTGACAAGCACAAGTGAAGAAAGACCCAAGAAGTGAGCATGATAAACCATGGTAAACTAAGTACATGATCAAAAGAGAAATGCTGAAAACAAAAACAAAATAAATAAGAGTAGTATTTTTGTTATAGTTTGACCATTCCAACAATATGTCTAGACTCTTCACATTTGAGCATTTTAACTTTGAAATTTTTCATAACTAATAGGTAAGCATGATTTAGCATATTCAAGAAGATAATAGCTACAATGTAACCAATTCGTATTTCAAGTAAAGAAAACATTGTAGAAATCATGCATTGCAATCTAGTGCTTTTACTTGAGTTTCTAGGGAGTTATGTAATGTTTGCATTAGGATCCAATTCTCATGAGTGGAAGCTTTATGAAGAACAATGATGTGTGCATAAGGTGTTTTGATAAAAGTATACAAGTGAAATAACCAAAACACATGCCATATGTAATGAAATAGTAACAACAACATTAAGATTGCAATCTTATAATAACTTTCACACATCAATGTTAGAATAAAATTTCAAAGCACAAAACATAAGTACAACTACCAAGGTGCTTCGCCCGCACAATGCTCATTAAGACTTATCAGGGAGCGAAGTATTGCTTGGGGGATCACATAAGCATTTTTATAAAAAAATTTATTTTAGTGATCTGGTGTACAAATAGAAGTGATAAAAAGAGTATGTTTGCACAAGACACTTTACAATTCTTTCCAAGGTGCTCAACCTCACAATGCTCATTAAGACTTATCAGGAGGGTGAGTAGTACTTGGTGGAGTTATCTTTGGCTTTTTATTTCAGATTTTTATTTTGGGTCAAAGGTCTCTGAATTCACTTGTTGTTGCAAACATTAATATTATTGAAATAACACTTCTAATTAAGCGTGCAAGAAATTTATTTTTGAAAGACGGTGTAGGTAATTTAGATATACAACATAATGTATTAAAATAATTACACTACACAATCATGCAAGACTAAGATTATGAGCACATGTAGATTACCAAAATAGTGAGTGAATTAATCATTGATTATCATAAAACATTACTCATGCTTAGAGGCATGCTAGACAATCATTCACAATTTTCTATAGACTATTTCATTGCACATAATCAGATTAAGGTCAAGGCATGGCGATAAAACCATATTTAGGAAGTTTGAAATTAAAATTAGACATTGAAGATATTCTTTAAGTGTATGCCAAACACAATTTTGACCATTTTGAAACAAAAAATAACTAAGATGTTTGCTCTTGTGAAATATTATAGTCAAACAAAAATTTTGTAAAGAGATAAAGCAAAATAAATAACAAAAACATATTTTTGATTTGTTTTATAGTTTATTTTGTTTTTAGAATTTAAAAGAAAATAACAGGAACTGAAAAATAAAAAATGAAAAAGAAACTGGAAATTCAGAAATACCTACTACCGCCAGCGGTACCCAGCTATCACCGGGCGGCAGTGATAGAACCTGAATTTTGGGGAAACGTGAAATTTTTCAAAAATTTTCTTTTGAATATATTTGTGCAGATTAGTGACAATGAAGTTCAGCAAAGAAATCAGACATATGCATACACAAAAATGCGGATTTTGCAAGTTTAATATAATATGTCCAAAACCCCAAATTCTAGCCTAAGGTGTCACAATAGACTTTCAAAAATACTTGTGTTTTTCATATGTATGAGAGTTCAGAAAATGATAATATGAAAAACATAAGATAACATGTTTGAGCACAAATATGCATGAGTGAAATGATCATAAATAAGTGAAATAATATTCATGCAATGTATACAACATAAGTATGTCTAAGATCAAGATACCCTAACAACATGTCTACACTCTAGCCCCATATTAAGTGACAGATGGGCAAGAGGAGCTGCACACATGTCGTAGGTTAGGGTGTTAATCCCACATGCATACAAAAGACAACGCTCAACCTAGCACTCTTTCCCCCCAGTGCCTCGCAAGGGCCCACTGGAACCCTCCCCGGTTAAGGACAAGATATGACTTAGAGGTTAGGTTTCTAATGCACACAATCCTACGCCCTCACTGTAGTGAGACACAAAATGTGGGTGAATGATCAAGGACATACTAAGCATTTAATCTTATGGAAAAAATAATTTATAAACTATGGATTTTATGCAAGATTAATTTCTCATTATATTTGTTTTTAAAGCACATAGTTATTATGAATTTTAACTTCCAATTTTTCAGATTTTGGTTAAGCATGATAGGGGCAAACAAATGACGCAAATATATTAAGTAAATAAGCAAAACTTGCACATTTTATAAATTTAGCCTAATACCCCTAAAATATCTTTTAAATCCATTTCGACAATTATTTCATTTAGTCTTAAAAATATCATATGACAAATTTAGTGTTGGGGCTATTGTCCACAATGTCTTAGATTTGGAGAAGTCCATTCCTAAGTCAAAGATATACCTCAGAATGTATTTGATATACTTTCTAGAATCATTGTGCAGAAGATCAGGTCAAGCAAAGTGCTCAAGGAATTCATCCAAGTTCACAAGCGTCGAGACACCACACATCGCTCGACTCCTGTGACCCAGAAGCATCGACCCATGTCTGCTGCTCAAAAAGACAAGGTCGCCGCTGAAGATCTGAGACCAAGTTTGGAAGCGTCGAGCCAAGGAATAACGCTCGACGCCGTGGAATAAGAAGTGTCGACTAAACTTCAGTTAGCTCAACGCCAGCAAAAAGAGTCGAGATATGAAGGCAAGATTAAAAGCGTTGAGACACTACACATCACTCGACACCTTATTGAAAAAGCGCCGACAGAGATACACAATGCTCAACGCCTTTTTCTGAGAAGCTCTGAACTGAGAAATGCATAACAGTTCATCTACAGCTAGCTGAGCCTTTGTTTATTCTCAAGCCATTAAAGACCGTTGAAGACTTAACGTCATGCTGACGTGGAGGAGCATAACAGATGTTGCAGATGGCGGGCTATAAATAGAAGGCATGACCTATGAGTTTACAAGTTGATTATTTTCCTATTTTCGAAAGCTATTATCTTCTCCGTCGTTTTGAGGGAAAGTCTGAGAAAGAATCTGAAGAAGTTGTCTCCTCTTTCAGAACTGTTCTAACTTGAAGAATTCTTTCAGCAATCTGGTGTTGATACTTCTTTCTGAAAAGAGAAGATTAAGAAGGAAGAATCTGTCTTTCTAAAAAGAAGAACAGATATCACAGCCTGATAAATCAAGAAGACCAAATTGCTGCTGCTGATCTGTTGAAGATTTCTGTCTGATCATTCAGACAGATCAAGAAGACTCAACACTTTGAAGAATCTGAGTCTAAGTATTGTTACTATCTTTATCAATCCCTGTAGGGTCTGAGTTGTCAGATCTGAGTGTAGGATCTTTCAAGGATCTGAGTTGTAGGATCAGGTGTGATCTGAGTTGTAAGATTCAGGGGTGAATCTGAGCTGTAAACCTATAGTTATAAAGGCTGAGGTAGGATCTATTGAGATCTGAGTTGGTAGGATCTGTTGAGATCTGAATTGGTAAGATCTGCTGAGATCTGAGAGAGTAAGATTTGTTAAGATCTGAGTCTGTAAGATCTATTGTGATCTAAGTTGTAAGACCTGTTTGTGGTCTGAGATCTGGAGGAGATATAAACCCTATCTAACACACTGCTAGAGGGGAGAAGGGGGAAAGTGGATTACCCAAGATAAGGGGAACCACTATAAAATTCTGTGTGTTTTTTTTGTGTTCATTTTCTTGAAAGCTCTGATCATTCATTTAGGTTATAATCAAGAACTGCAAATAGTTTTTAAAATAACCTATTCACCCCCCCCCCCCCCCCCCTCTAGGTAATTAGCTACCCTTAATTAAAGCCTTTCAAGTGGTATCAGAGCTAGGTTGTTCAAGAAAAGGTTTAACAGCCTGAACAAGATCTCCTAAGGGTAGATTTGTTAAGTCGTGATGGCTAATAGTGAAGGAAACAAGGAATTCACATCAATGAAGTTACCAATCTGTAGAAAAGAAAACTTTGGGATTTGGAAGGAAAAGGTCAGATTATTCATGGAAGCCTCTGACCCTAGGATTTACATCACTATTCTAGAGGGACCTTTTGTTCCAATGAAGGTCTCATTCACAGATGGAAGTATCAAGACTCCCAAAACATACTCTGAGATGACTAAAGATGACGTGATTCTGGCCTCTATGGATAAAAGAGCTCAGAATATCATTGTGAGTGCAATTGAGGATTCAACCTTCCAGAACTTAGTACATTGCAAAACTACCAAAGAGATGTGGGAATCTCTCATTGTCTATATGGAAGGGACTGAGGAAGTCAGAGATGACAGGAAGTCTCTTCTAAATCAGCAATATGAGGCTTTCAGACAAGACAAGAAAGATTCAATAGCAATCTGCTATGAGAAATTCTTCAAAATTGTAAATGGTCTGAAAACCTATGGAAGAACTTTTACAGATTATGAGATGAATGATAAATTCTTAAGATCCCTGAATAAAGAATGGGATATCAAGATCTGTGCTATCAGGGAAATGGGAAATCTGGGAAATATTCAGCCACAGAATCTATATGGGAAACTTTTGTCCCATGAACTTCACCTGAATACCAGAAAAGCTGAGGAAGGACACAACAAGGAAAATCATATTGCTCTGAAGGCAGAAAGTTCCAAGAGAAGCAAAGAAAGAATGTCATTATCCCCTAGGATACCATCTGAATCAGAAGAATCAGAGACCAGTAATTCTGACTCTGAAATATCAGATGGTGAACTCGCACTCTTCACCAAACAGCTGAAAAGGATGCTCAGAAGAAAACAACACTGGAAAACTAGACCCTCTCAGTCATCCAGATCTAAGAAGCACTCCAATTCTTCTGAGGGATTAAAACAATATTCCAAGAAGGACAGGTATAACTCTAAACACAATAAATCTAATTCAGAAGAAATTGTGTGCTTTGGATGCAGGAAATCAGGACACATGATTGCTGATTGTCCTTCAAAAAGAAAGAACAACAAGAAGTCTGATGAAAGGAGGCACAAATCTGACAAGAGACATGAGAGGAGCCTAATAGCCAAGAAAGGCAAAGTCACTCTCAGTGACAATGAATCTCAATCATCTGACTCAGATAGTGAAGAGGCACTCATAGCTCTAGTGGCTGTCAATGAAAGTGAAGACATTCTGAATCATAGACCTATGATAAGAGCCCCACTATCAAGGTCTGATAGTGAAGAGGATGAAGAGGAAAATACAGGACTCATAGCACTCAGTGATGAAGAGGATCAGGAGACAATTTCTAATGTGAAGGTACTTGATATAACTCCTTTATCTGATTCTGAATCTGAACCTAAAATTATTTCTAAACCTGAGACAAATTCATTTTCTTCTGATGAGAATGACTCAGAATCTAACTTTCATGAAGATGAAATTATTGAGAAATATGAGTCACTTCTTAAAGCTTTTAAAAAGAGCAAAAGGCATAACAAAAAGCTACATAAAGAAATAGCTGAATTAAAGCAAACTAACTCCCAATACTCTGAGGCAGTTGAGAGGCTGAATCAGGTAAGTAAGGAGCTTAACAAATTAAAAGTCATGTCTATCATTCACATTCAAACTTTATGCATTAAGGAGAAATTAATAAAAGAACTTGAAGAAAAACTCCTAGCTGAAAGGAAGCTTTTGTTCTCAAAACCACAAACTATCCTTCCCATAATAGACACATTTTCTGCACAATACAGATCTGGCATAAGATACAATGGAAAGGCAGAAAATAAATCAAAAAATAATGACAAGGCACTTATGCAACCTATAAAATTCAACAAAGCTATGCCTATCACAAATGAGCATGATCAAAAAGTTGTGCGTAAGTTTTGGAAGGGTGAGTGTTCAAATAGCAAAGATTACTCAACTCAACCAAATATCAATGATGCCAAATATCTATAAAAGAAAAAGATTTAACTCATCATGACTCCTTTGTATTTAAAGCAAACACCAAACTCAAAGGAGAGGAACTAAGACAAGTAGTGAAAACCACTGCAGTTAAGGAAACTAAACTAGTAAATTTCACTAAAACACTTTACAAAGCTCCTTTGAATAAGGCAATTAAACAAAATGTGAGTCAACCTAAAGAAGTGAGAAGACCTCCAAGGAGATATAACATATATGAATGTTGATGTTGTGGAAGGGTTGGACATTTTGCTCTTGACTGTTGGTTCAATCCAACTGTTCCAAGATTCAACTATGGGAGACCAGTACTCAGACCTGTGGCAACTCTTACAACACCAAGGATTATACAACAACTAAATATTCCAGCTCATACTAACAAGGTTCTAGGACCCAACTTGGTGTGGGTTCCTAAGAAAAGGTAATTTCTTCTTGCAGGGATGTCCAAAGACCAATCAACTTCCTATCTGGTACTTGGACAGTGGGTGCTCTATGCACATGACAGGAACAAAAAGTCTACTGAATGATTACACTCCTCTGAAGAATGGACCAAAGGTTATCTTTGGAGGGTCTGACAAAGATGCCGACTTTGCAGGATGCAAGGAGGACAGAAAAAGTACATCAGGCACATGTCAATTCCTTGGCAAAAGACTAATATCTTGGAGTAGCAGGAAGCAGACCAGTGTAGCTATCTCTACAGCAGAATCTGAGTACATCTCAGCTGGAAACTGCTGTGCTCAGCTACTATGGATTCAACACCAACTCCAAGACTATAAAGTCCAGCTAAGTAAATCTCCTTTATATTGTGATTCAACTAGTGCTATTGCTATAACTAATAATCATGTATCACATAGCAGAACTAAGCACATAGAAATTAGATATCACTTCATTAGAGAATATGTAGAAAATGGAGATATCATAATTGAATATGTCCCCACTGACAAACAAGTTGCTGATATATTCACTAAACCACTGGATGAAACAAAATTCAATAACTTCAAAATTGAATTAGGAATGCTAAAAATGGAATAAAGTTGTCTTGAAATTAAATAAAATAAAGCTAGAATAAATGACAATTCTCAAATAAGTATAGAAAATGAAATAAATAAATGAAAATAATAATTAAGTCCTAAAAGGTGAGTGGAGATATATCTGGCGTCGGGCAAGGATATCAGGCGTCGAGAGAAGATACCTGGCGTCGAGAAGATACTTGGCGTCGATCGAGGATAAATGGCGTCGAGTTATCTCAACGCTTGTGCGAACATAGCTAGGCCATCTCGACAGGGTAAATTTGAACCATTTGATCAATCTTGTTAAACAAGTCTGGCGCGCAGCTATTCATCTTCTTGAATTAGAAATTCTATAAATATGGAAGACACTTCGTTAGTACATATGCCCTAGATTTCTCAATTCGAAATTATCTGCCCTAGAAAATTTCTCCATCAATTCTTTCACTCTACAATCAACAACCACAATGCCTCCCAAGAGCAGTGATTACCTTTACGAAGGAGGCGAGCTTGTTCGCAATGGATTCCAAACAACACCAGTGGAAATCAAATCAACCATCGAGCTAATCTACAAAGCAGGACTAGAATTCGTGCTATCTGAATCGACTCTAATTTGGTAACGAGAGGTCTTAGAACTTTTCTCCAATACAGTAATAGACACCGCCAATTCTAAGCTTAAAACTACTGTAAATGGTAAGAAGATTAAGATTTCTCCTTCAAGACTCGCTAAGGCACTAGAACTGCCAAGATTAAAAAGTAATGAAGAAGAAGAAGAAGTGAGCTCTGAGCAGATTATATTAGCCCAAGTCTGGTGTGGAATTGAAACATCACATGAAATCTCTGGGAGTATACTTAGGAAAGGAATGAATTCAAGAGGAAAACTGCTGACAGATGTGATCGGAAAGGGTCTGTTATGCAAGACAGGGTCTCATGATAAAATTTCCAGGAAAATGTTTGTTCTTCAGACCAGGATTATTCATACATTAAGAACAGATTGGGGGAGGGTGGTGTTTGACAGAGTAATCGAATGTATCCAAGCACCCAACATGGGTAGGATATTATCTCTATATTTAGTAAAAATCATTCCAGATTCTTTAAATAACAAACTTGGATCTAAGATAAATCATATGAAGAAAATGGACATCAGAATGATAGAGAGATGGGAAAGAATTTTATCAAATCATCCACCAGCAGAATATTCTCCCAAGCAGAAGAAAGCTAAGAAGAAAAAGAAGAAAAAGGTCTCTTCAAGCTCAACATCATCCAAAAGGAAATCAAAATCCTCTCCAATTCATGATCCTAATCTCACATCATCTGAAGAAGAAGAAGGGAACAAACCTAGGGACAATATTCCTGACACACCAACAGGTACTGATCCATTACTGGAAGGGGTTAACAAGTTCAATAAAGAAAAATACGAGAATGAGAAAGGAGAAGAAGAGAGAGGAACTCAACCTGGATCCCCTGCTAGAGTTGAAAGGAAGTTTCAAAATGAGAGGGAGGCTCCAGATGAGATCCCTGCTCAGGATAATTCTGAAATTAGCAAGGCAGCAGTTGAGGGGGAGGCTCAGGATGAGATCCCTGCTCCAGACAATAATGACCTTAACAATGCAGACATTGAGGGGGAGTCTCAAGATGAAATCCCTGCTAAAGGAAATATTGATTAAGACAATTCACCATTTGAGGGGGAGTATCAGCCTGAGGTCCCTGCTCAAGAGAATCCTACTATTGATGCTATGGATTTGGAAGGAGAGCCTGAAGCCACAAGGAAAGAGGCTGAAAAGGTGATTAAGATAGAATCTTCTTGCTCACATATGAGCCAGAGAGATGACTCTTTCATCAGAGAAGAAAGTAGTAGAAGTGATGGAATGGCAAGAGAAATCAATGTGGATTTAAGTCCAATACTACCTCAGCTGAAGGTGTTGCTTAATAATCAAAGAAGATTATTGGAACAGTATATTGAAGAAAATAACATAAAAACGAAAAATGAAGTAGATTTTCAGATGAAATTGGTTAGATTTGAAGTTAATCATCAGATGAATGCACTGAGAAAGGAAATGGTAAAAATTTTCAAAAGAGCTGGTGCTTCAGTGGATTACACAAATGAGCAGCTAGATTCAATCAAAGAGACATCAAAGGTTATTAAAGATACACAAGCAGGTATTTCAAAGACAGTAGATGATGTTCAAACAAATCAAGGAATCTTGAGCAGCAATATGCAAGTGTTGTACAAAGAACAAGTTGCACAAACTCTTACAGGTACAGCTAAGATAGAAGCTAGGCTGCAACAGCATGATGCTGCTATACTAGCCAAAATTGATGAGAGCTCTTCAATTCTAAAAGATCAAGTAAAGTTAAATACAGATACTATAGATGACCATCTTCTTAAGGTCAAGAAAATCATTGAAAGTGAAATACATCATCTGGAGGGCCAAGTTAGTTTCAGAAGAATGTTATAAGAGATCATATAGTTGAAGAAGTACTAAAGGGGGAGAGGTCAATGATTCAAGCTAGCTCTGAGCATGCTGTGTGGACCTATAATTCTATAAGAGAAATTTTTGGCTATCTTCCCATAGATAATAATAATGATCAAGTTTTTGAGACCAAGTCAGCGTCTCTTACACAAATCCAAAAGCAAATTGCCAAAATGTATAGTTCTGAGGGTAAAAGCAAGAGAGAAAACTTTACTAGTGAACAAGTAGAATCTAGCAAAAGGAAGTTCAGAGAAGAAGTTCAATCAAGGGTTGATTATGAACATTGGTCTCGCTCTTCAAGAGAAATGATTCTGGCAGCATGGGAAGCTGTGAAAGGTAATCCAGAAGAAAGAGGGAAATGGTATTCTGAAGCTGAGTGGTTGAAGCACAGGGATCAAGAAGAGCTAAAGATAAAATTCAAGGCTGACAAATTGGCTGGGAAAGTTCAGGCAGGTGATAAGGAGCTAATCAGATACTTTCCAAAGCCGTTTGGCTATTTCAAGAGAAGAAAAGAGGTTGCTGAAGTCCTTTCCAAGAGAGCCAAAAGAGGAATAGAGATTAAGGAACCTGAACAACATTAGGATTTTAATCTTTATTAAGAATTCTCAGAGAAATGTATTTGATATAACTTTGAACAATATTGATGAGCTCCCAGAGCAAACTATCTTTTTTTATCACATATATATATATATATATATGCCTGTGATGTGATCCTTTTCTTATCATGACATGTTTTATTCTGAACTGCTTGTGATTTTGTGTTTATATGAGAAATCATGTCTGAGATAATTTCTTTTGTTAGAATGTTTTGGTAATCTAATTTTATAAGGTATTATACTCATTATATTTTGATTACCTGTATAGAAAATATTGATTATCTTTGTAAAGAGGGATATATCATTGACTGAGGTTATGACTTCTTCAAATAGGGGGAGATTGGGATCATTGTCCACAATATCTTAGATTTGGAGAAGTTCATTCCTAAGTCAAAGATATACCTCAGAATGTATTTGATATACTTTCTAGAATCATTGTGCAGAAGATCAGGTCAAGCAAAGTGCTCAAGGAATTCATCCAAGTTCACAAGCGTCGAGACACCACACATCGCTCGACGCCTGTGACCCAGAAGCATCGACCCATGTCTGCTGCTCAAAAAGACAAGGTCGCCGCTGAAGATCTGAGACCAAGTTTGGAAGCGTCGAGCCAAGGAATATCGCTCGACGCCGTGGAATAAGAAGTGTCGACTAAACTTCAGTTAGCTCAACGCCAGCAAAAAGAGTCGAGATATGAAGGCAAGATTAAAAGCGTCGAGACACTACACATCGCTCGACACCTTATTGAAAAAGCGTCGACAGAGATACATAATGCTCAACGCCTTTTTCTGAGAAGCTCTGAGCTGAGAAATGCATAACAGTTCATCTACAGCTAGCTGAGCCTTTGTTTATTCTGAAGCCATTAAAGACCGTTGAAGAATTAACGTCATGCTGATGTGGAGGAGCATAACAGATGTTGCAGATGGCGGGCTATAAATAGAAGGCATGACCTATGGGTTTACAAGTTGATTATTTTCCTATTTTCGAAAGCTATTATCTTCTCAGTCGTTTTGAGGGAAAGTCTGAGAAAGAATCTGAAGAAGTCGTCTCCTCTTTCAGAACTGTTCTAACTTGAAGAATTCTTTCAGCAATCTGGTGCTGATACTTCTTTCTGAAAAGAGAAGATTAAGAAGGAAGAATCTGTCTTTATAAAAAGAAGAACAGTCATCACAGCCTGATAAATCAAGAAGACCAAATTGCTGCTGCTGATCTGTTGAAGATTTCTATCTGATCATTCAGACAGATCAAGAAGACTCAACACTTTGAAGAATCTGAGTCTAAGTATTGTTACTATCTTTATCAATCCCTGTAGGGTCTGAGTTGTAGGATCTGAGTTGTAGGATCTTTCAAGGATCTGAGTTGTAGGATCAGGTGTGATCCGAGTTGTAAGATTCAGGGGTGAATCTGATCTGTAAGCCTATAGTTATAAAGGCTGAGGTAGGATCTATTGAGATCTGAGTTGGTAGGATCTGTTGAGATCTGAGTTGGTAAGATCTGCTGAGATCTGAGAGAGTAAGATCTGTTAAGATCTGAGTCTGTAAGATCTATTGTGATCTGAGCTGTAAGACCTGTTTGTGGTCTGAGATCTGGAGGAGATATAAACCCTATCTAGCACACTGCTAGAGGGGAGAAGGGGGAAAGTGGATTACCCAAGATAAGGGGAACCACTATAAAATTTTGTGTGTTTTTGTTTGTGTTCATTTTCTTGAAAGCTCTGATCATTTATTTAGGTTATAATCAAGAACTGCAAATAGTTTTTAAAATAACCTATTCACCCCCCCTCCCCTCTAGGTGATTAGCTATCCTTAATTAAAGTCTTTCATTTAGTTTTCAAATTTTATAAGACTTTTAGGAAATGGATTTAGAAGGATAAAAATAAAGGATAAATAGACCACTTGAAAATAATATGACTTTTTATTTAATTGTGTTAAATTTGATTTATTAATAAATTTTGGTTTAATATGTGAAAATCATATCATAAGTTATATAAAGTGATCTTATCATGATTACTCAAAGAAAATAAAAGCAAAAACAAAAAGGAAATTAAGCAAATCATGAAGTAGAGAATTGATATTTCATTTTTAATTTATTTCTACTTCATGCAAATGATATGATACTATTGAATGAGAGATTTAGGTATCCAAAGAGGACCGGGTGTGGCGGTTCCTTTGGGTACCCAAATATATCGTTTTTGCTTTTGGGGAGATATGATTGAATGAGCCTTTTTGATTTGAGTTTGTGTTTCATCTTTAACTTTGGACCACCATTCAAACCTTGGTTTAATATTATTTTTATTTGTCAAATTTCCATGATGATTTTGTAAAACATTGTTTATAGGAAATTTGTTTATCTTTAAGTTTATGCTGGAGAAAGATGATGTTGTAAACAATAATGATTTGGAATTTCACTTTCAAGCATTTGATATTTTTCATTTCCTTTGTTAGGCTTAGACATATTATGAAAATTCATATTTAACCTGCTTTTGCAATTTGCTTGAAATTGTTGATTTATGTGTTGAGAATTTTTCTTTATAATTTCCTTAAGCAAGTTGACTTTAGTTTCCAATTCATAATTCTTAACTTTAAGATTATGTCTTGCTTTATTATAAGCTATTGTGCTATTTTTAAGAGTGGATACAATAGACTCAATATGATTTTGATAATTATTTCTAAATTTTTCAAATGTTTCATCCATCTCTTTAATTTCAATTTTATAGTTTTTGCACAAAGCACAATTAGTTTTTAAGGATGAATTTTCTAAAGATAGTTTTTCATTTGGTTCTTTAAGATGCTCTTCTTCATATACCTTGAGTTTTTCTTTAAGAATATTGCAATCAAAACAAGGATTTATATTTTTCAATTAAAGAGCATGATGAAGAAACCACATCACAACTAGATTCTGCATTAACACTAGCTTTTAACCTTTTATTTTCTAAACGTAATTTCTTATTAGCTATTTTTAGTTTCTTAATCTTACGTTTAGTAGTTTGTAGTAATTGTAATGTAGAAATAGAAGTATAAAAAATGGAATTTGATTTCCTTACCTTGCTTTCGGGAGAGGCACGATTTGAACATATAGTTTCTTTGACATCTTTTTGGCACTCCTCTTCCGAAGATAGAATTTCTTATTCTCTTCCATTTGATGTGTACTCCATTGATCCATCACGAGAGGGGCTTTCTTGAACATCTGTGCAAGCTTGTATGTTCTCCAATTCTTGCATTCGTTCCATACCTGTAAGAGGAAAGTCATATATTTCTTCAAGAAATTTCCATACTTTGTATGCACTGGAAAAATAATAAATCAATTTAAAAATTTCTTGAGATAAGGCACAAAAGATGTTATTTAACGCTTTTGCATTTATGTGTCATTCTTTTTTATTTGTTTCATCTGCTGGCTTTACGATTGCTATATTTCATGCTTCGATATCTAAATTTTTAATAAAAGTTTCCATTAACAATTTCCACCCTTTATAATTTCTTCTTTCGAATAAAGGTGGTGCAAGAGATTTTTCTTTTTCATACAGATTTACCCCACTAGTAGAAGCGAGATCATGAGCGCCATTATTCCCAGTTGTTAAGCCGAATTGGAATAACCTAGCTCTGATACCACTTGTTGGATCTGTATGCGCCCTTAAAGGGGGGGGGGTGAATAAAGGTTTTAAACTTTTTCTGATTATTAAAGAAAATAATTCTCTGTTGCTACCGCCAACGGTAGTGTTACCGCTCGGTGTTAGTGACAGAGAAAATACGTTTAGGTTAAACCAATGAAAATCAGAGAGCATGAATCAGAGATGAAGAAACAAACATATTTTCATTAATATTAAAATGAAATAGTTATGATTACAAAAAACTTTTCCCAATGACGCTTGGAAAGAGGCGACCAATGAAATCTCTTTTGGTTTTCTATACCGACCCTTCTCCCAAGGACCGGTTGGTTTTAGCCTATCTCTCTCCAGATAAGGCCTCAAGCCGCTCTAGCCCTTCCCTCTCCAGAAAGGCCTCGAGCACTCCCTAGATCTACACCCTAGACCTAGTCGCCAACGCGAGGTGAATTTCCCCTAGTCCCCGCGCGCAAGGCCCTAGTCGCCGTGTGGCGAATTCCTCTACCGAACAAAAGATATAAAGGTTACAATTAGAAACTAAAACAAAACACAAACTAAAAACTCCCTCAAAAGAAGAACTTGATGTCGATGTAGATGCGATCGGATCGGTCTTCAAGTTCTTTGCGTTCACGAACGTTGACGGACTTCTTCGGGCTGCTTGGAGAAGGCTCTCACGAGTGCTCTGAATATATGGCTTCAATTCGTTCTGTAACAGCAAGCAACAACTGAGGAAGTGCGCGTATTTAAATAGAATCAGCCGCTACCGCCTGCTGTAGTGCTACCGCCCTGCGGTAGCCACATTAGGCAATGATCAAGCACACGGATCGTGGCAGTTTAGGTAACTTTTGAGCGCCAAACTTTGAGCTCTGCCTAGCGCGCCGCGGTAACGCTAACGCTCCGCGGTAACGCTAACGCTCCGCGATAGCGAGATAACCTTCCTTCAGCCAATATCTCCTTCCACATTTGCTCCTCAATCACATGCAGACGGGAGGATTCCAAAAGCCACCGCCGGACGGTAGAGATGCCGCTCCGCGGTAAAGCATGTTAAATATGCATCCCGCCAATCATTCCTTTTTCTCCACTGTTTCCTTCCCGTCAATTGTTTCCATTTATGCTAGCGCCAGCGGTAGTTCTAACACTCCGCGGTAGCAACGTCTGGCATCTATTTTCGTCGAACGACATCTATTTTCGTCGAACGACATCTATTTTCGTCGAACCCCATTTCGTTGAACGCCAACTTCGTCGAACGCCATTTCGTCGAACGCCATTTTCGTCGAACGCAGTTTCATTTCGTCGAACGCCATTTTCGTCGAACGTCATCTCATTTCGTTGAATGCAGTTTCATTTCGTCGAACGACATCTTGGCGGGAACAGAAGTTAACGCCGACGTTAAGAGTTAACGCCGGGCGATAGCTCTCTTCCTTTCTTTTCAGCATAAGAACAAGTCCAGTCCAATAGCAGCAACCTAGTGTCATATTTGTTCAAACCTGCATGCTAAAAACACAATGGCAAAAAAGATCAAATACAAGTAGGATTTGTTATTCTCAAATCAAATGAATGCGGAAAATCATGTTCCAATAGATTTGAGTTCTATTCATTGTCTAATGTGTACTTTAGTTAGTCGGTCATTACTCTAATTTCATGTATAGTGTTGATATCAAACTATGAATTAATTGATTTACGGATCCTGTAGATATAACCAAATATTTAAATATTTATGGGTCATGTGGCACTAATTCATGTGGTAGCATTATTCATGCGAGTCATTCAATCGAATGAAGTTATTGTTTTTCACAGAGCATGTCGGTTGATAGTGAATAATAATCGATTCGCCCGGATCAAGAGATTTCGGCGTGCTTACGAAATATTGTCGTCTTTCATAAAATAATTTTCATAAAACTAATTCACATTGGCTTATTTGAAATTTAGATTGTGGATTCTCTATATGATTGACAACTATTGTAAAGTATGTTTTCTGTTATCTCATTTATGCACTTGTTATATGAAATTATGCATATATCTTTCTTTATATTTAATTCTTTGATAGTTTATCGAACAATAAGCTATTAATTTTCTTGTTGAGGTGATTGTGTAGTACTATGCGTTAGTAATTAGATTTTGTGATTGGATGTATTTTGTTATATATGTCTTGAAGATTTGAGTTCTATTCATCGTGTAATGTGTACTTTAGTTAGTCGATCATTACTCTAATTTCATGTGTAATGTTGATATCAAACTATGAATTAATTGATTTACGGATCCTGTAGATATAACCAAATATTTATGGGTCATGTGGCACTAATTCATATGGTAGCATTATTCATGCGAGTCATTCAATCAAATGAAGTTATTGTTTTTCACAGAGCATGTCATTTGATAGTGAATAATAATCGATTCGCCCGGATCAAGAGATTTCGACGTGCTTACAAAAGATTCTCGTAATTCATAAATTAATTTGTATAAAACTGCATATCTTCACTCACGCTAACAATAATTCACTTGCTTAATCATAATTTATTTATTTAATTTTTTGTATTTATAATCAATTAACCGCGATCAATCGTTAGTCTAGATAAATTATGTGTAAAATTATTCCATTACCGTTCAATTAGAATAATTATGAAACATACTTTCTTATCTTGGTGGCGGTAGTCACCGTTAAACACCGTGCTAAAACTGAGCCTAAATAATTAAAATCATGTGCATAGACGAGTGCTTTATAATGTGTAAAAGCTAAAGAAGACAGGCCCACAGCTAGAAGGAGAGAGCAATAATGGTGTTAAATACCAGGGGAGAAGTAGCAAATAATGGCGCCGGGCCCAGCAACGTCCACGTCTCAAAACCATCCATCAGCTGCTGGTTTATTATTCTATTCAAAAGTTTTCTTCTTCATCTGCTTCCCAAACCTCACACCATTATTATAAATCCATTCCTTCTCCTCTCCTCTTCTCATCATCCAAATCAAATCAAGCCAACCACCAGCCACAGCCATCATCTTCTTCTTCTTCTTCTTCTTCTCCAAAACCAATCTTCCAAACTGCTCCCAAAAAATCAGCCGAGAGAGAAGCAGTCATGTCTTCAGCGGGCCGAGCATCATCATGGATAGCAGCGGCGAGCATCAGCGCCGTGGAAGCGCTGAAAGATCAAGGAGGCCTTTGCAGATGGAATTACGCTCTTCGATCTCTGCACAACAGGGCCAAAAATGAGATGGGTTCCTTTTCACAGACCACAAAAATGTCTTCGTCTTCCTTCTGCGCCTCTTCTTTGGTGGCTGTTAACAGAGGACTGATCAGTTCCAAAGCAGAGCAAGCCAACAGAGCAGAGGAGTCATTGAGAAAAGTGATGTATTTGAGCTGCTGGGGTCCAAATTAGCAGAGGAGTCATAAATCTTCTCTGTAGTTACATTATTCTGGGCTCCCCTTTCAACTTATTTTTGCAATGATTTTATGAAATAAGAAATTAGAAGTATTCAATCAAAATATTATAATCAAAAGTTTTGGCCTAGATCAAACTCTGTGACCCCTATCCTCTCTAGCATCAATCACTGGATTATGAACACAAATCCAGTGAAAATACCTTTGGGCCTCCATTGATGAGGCTAATGAATTGATTCTCAGCCCCTCCGTTGAGTTTTTCAAGAAAATGACTGAGGAAAAGAAGGATTTTTTTTAATCAAAGGAATGAGAAATTAATTTATATCATTATGTAAGCATTATATGTTGAGGGAGACTAAAACACATTTTGCAAGGTGCCCACGACCGAATATTGTTGGGAAAAGATCGGAAAACAATTCTACAAAATCAGTTCTGCAAGAAAGCAGACATTTTCTTTAATTATCACAAATAAATAAATAAATACAAAACGATAGATTATACATGCAGAAAACTCGAAGATAAACGGCTGGGAAAAGATCAATAATATTTGGACTAAATGTCGGGTATCAACTATGATCCAATTTTGCAATTGGACGCGCAACAAATAGGCAGCAGAAACGATCTCCCGTCAACACACGTCATATCACCACCACCACCACCACCACCAGAAAGGCCTTTAGGAACATAAGCAAACTCGCAAGGTAAGAACTAGGACTTTAGAACAAAAGCTGATAGAAATGAGGGGTTACATGGCCTGGTACATAGTCGCGTAACAACGCAGAGGCTCCACACGAGCTCTTTGGGTAATGTCTCTCTTCACAACAAAAAAATCGAGAATTGCATGGTCAAGAACAAGGTCGTGTTCTTGGCCTTGTAATGTGATTTAATTGAGCGAATCTATCTTCTGTATATGTCGTTTCTAGTTGCTGCTTGTGCACGCGAATCCTACAAAACATTGCCTCTAGGTTGCCCTTTCTGTGATCGACCCTACTTTCAGATCGTCGGCCCGCACCTTGATGCCTTATGATGCTTGTGCTCCTCCCTCTCAAGCCTCTCAAAGACAGCTAGGGTTACGCTCTCCTTTAGTATGTGAAATCCTAGACCCCATGGTGTCAATTTATATTAGAGGTTAAGGATCTGCAGAAGTAACCGACGAACCGAGAAGAAAACAAACCGAATCGGCGGTTCTGGTCGATTTATGTGTGCTTCTGTTCAGTTCTTGATCCAAAAAATCTAGAAATGGGAGTTCGTTTCGGTTCTCGACTTCTATGGCTGGTACCCAAGAACCGACCCGAACCATATAATTTAAATTTAATCTTATGCGCGGCATCATAAGCCATATGATTCCAATCATACAACCCGGGCTTCTAACAATTAGGTTATACAACTTATATACTAATAATACTATAATAGCTTAAGAACCTGACTTCCCTCAAATCTAGCACAACTTTTAGTTTGGGAGGGGAGTTCATGTACACTTTTGGGTATAAGGCCTACCCACATAGCTGTGACTATTTTTCTTCTAATTTACCATTTTTCGTCTTCTCTTTGTGTGGGTCAGTAACCTTTGCCTATACCCAAGTACGGATTCTGAAGTAGAGTTCTTGACTTCAACATCTTGGTACGATGAGTGTGAACAATGGGGAGAGGAAAAAAATTCCGAAGTATACACCTATGGCACGGGGAAGCTCATTGAAGGGGAATATTGTGGCATTCGACAATGCACCAGAGACAGGTCGCAACGCCTTGCGTAAGCACGACAACCTCATCACTCAAAGCGACCACAAATCATGCACTCCAAAGTGGCTAGCGCCGATAAAGATACTTGGGAGATAGGCACTCGTCACACACTATTAAGCTCGCATGGCAGGTCACCCCAAAAGGGAAACATTCCATGTGCACTATTACATAATGAAATGGACCTTGGTCGCAGCACGAAGGCGATACAGACTCACTCGAGTACAATTTTCAACTTGATCTCAGTATACACTCGAGATAATCGAGAACTTGCACATAGAGAATTCCTTTCAGAAATCCTACCTCAGCCACGCAACTATAACCTCCTATGCCGAACCACGGAAGGTTCGACATTGATGAACGAATGGATCAACAACCTCAAATCAGACACCTCGCTAGTGAGGATTTTTTCCCGTGAACTCTGCACGACAAAGTGAACTATGCGTGTCTTTGATTACGGTGGAAGGATTGTGTACAATGATAAGCATCGAATGTACCACTTATGTACTTGATGATAATAAAGCTGCCTATTATATTTTTAACTTTCCAGTTTATTTTCTTGCCAACGGGAATCCGGGCCGCGTGCGAGGTGGTCGTCGTCAGCCGTATGACATGTCTCTAAATCCAAGCCACTTTATTGACGGACAAGATTAGCTCCCCCCCCCCTTGCATGTTGGGTGACTATTCCTGATTGGTATGACATCTCCTCGCAAACGGGGATGGCACGCCTCCAACCTCCTGGATGAATGTGACCCATGCTTCCTGAATATCATTCGCTGAACGAGCGGACGACACCCCTGAGTGCGTGTCTCTAAATCCAAGATTTTACATTGATGACTGAGATTAGCTCCCCTTTACACGTTAGTTTGCTATCCCTCAGGTACTCGTATCCCGTCGCGTCCAAATGCTCATCAGGAGACAGAGGGACAAATATTTAAAGAGAGTTTTGTTGAGACTAGGTTAACAGAAACAACTCTCTCTAATGTCCACCTCCTACAATTGAGCTTGTCCTCCCTTCACCATCCCAGCCAAAGGCAACCTGCAACATGGTGGCCTCGATCTCACACTACCCCGTCTCGAAGTGTTCTCCCTTCGCCCGCGTAGTAGGTTGCGGCAATGTCGGGGTTACGACCCCCACGTTGCTGAAAATAAAGAATGCAAAACCAAGCCGCGCATAAAACAATAGTGTCATCACCACTAATGCAGTCATTACAGAAATAATGTCACAAGCTAGAACAATCCACAAACGGCTATACAATCAGCAAAAGGAATTCAAAATGCCACAAATACAAGGTACAAAGGTACCAACTCAATACAAGAACACCACCAAATGGGGAAATATACAAAATAAAAGATCCAGAAACAAAAAACTACTCCTCGCCCTCGTCCTCAGAGGTAGTGTACTCGTCCTCTGAAAGATCCCCGACGCCCAGTCCAGACACATCGCAATTACGCGTCCGCGCAACCAGACGGAGGGTATTCGCCATCCCACGCAAAAAAGCCATCTCGTACTCGTCTTCTAGCTGAGGCTCCACTTTCTTGCTCCAGATATCCTCACGAATCTCCTCCGAGAGCAGAGAACAGTCCCACATATAGTCAATGGTGTCCTTGTTTTTAGTTATTGGGTGTCAACTTATCACCTAGAGAGGGGGGGGGGGGGGTAAATAGGTTTTTCAAATTATTTTATCCCCTTTAGATGTCCTTTGATTTCTGGTTAAAAGATCTATAGATTAGAATAACACAACACAGAAAGCACGCAAGAACTTATAGAGGTTCCTCAAGACCGGGTGTCTTGAGTAGTCCTCTGTCCCTCTGCGCCTACCTAGTAGTGTGCTAGGCTTGGCAAACTCCGCCAAAACTTCAGGCCATCAAGCCTTACAACACGGACCCTCAAGTCCTACAGCCTAAGCCCGCAAGCCCTTACTGCACCCGAGCCCGCAAGCTCAACACTCAGGCCCTCAAGCCCTACACAAAACAAACCAGCAAGTCCTGTGCCTACAGCCTAGGCCCGCAAGCCCTTACTGCACCAAAGCCCTCAAGCTCGACAATATCAGACCCGCAAGTCCACTGCCCTGGCCCTCAAGCCTCACAGCTCTCCAGCCCTGAAGCTAGACAATATTGGACCCGCAAGTCCACTGCCCTGACCCTCAAGCCTCGCAGCTCTCCAGCCCTCAAGCTAGACAATATCGGACACGCAAGTCCACTGCCCTGGCCCTCAAGCCTTACAGCTCTCCAGCCCTCAAGATAGACACTTAGGCCCTCAAGCCTTACAACAATGATAGATTTACAGTAATGAAAATTGTTTCTTCTGCCTGATGAAGATCGGAAACTTAGCCTGATGGAGATCGGCTTCTTAGACGTGAAGAAGATGCTTCTTGATTTTTTGTTTTCAGCACTGGATCTTCTTCAGCCTCCTCTTCTTTTGCCTGATGTTGATCGGCTTCTTATCATTCAATGGAGATGACCGATTCTTCTGAGAACGCTTGATTCTTGTTCTCTACTTGTTCTTCTTCTTCTTCCTCGCAGAATGTACTGTTGTATTGAAAAGTAACGGCGGGATTATTTTTTCGTTCTTCTTTTTCTTTTTCTTTTTCTTTTTCTCACTCCGATGATCTAGAGCAACTTTTGTTTCCTCTTATAGTTCCGAGAAAACGCTCAACGGTCATGAAAGGTGTCCTTTAATGTCAGACACTCATTCCGCAAGAAGCATGCACTGATTGGACAATCAGGCGGTGACATTAAATGCATGACTGCGCGTCCGCAACATTTGAATTTGCCTTGACGATATTTCCAGCTTTATGCCGATACTGATAGCATCACGACGACAAACTTCGTCGTTGTCTTAGACCTTGGTAGATCTTCAAGTCTTCTTGCTTCTGCCTCTAACATTGATATCTCGACGATACGAGATATCCTTGCATTTCTACATATACAACGATGTGTCATCTCTGACTGTGTCGTCGTGATCTTCTTTCTTGCAGATTGTCGTCGTAATCACTTTATTCTCTCAACGACATGTTCATTACGTTGATAGTCACTTCGTCAGGGAATGATGTCTTCATAGCAGCTTCCCTAACCTCTTTGACATCAGCTCTCCTTTACGCCGATATCGGCGATACTTCTGGATATTGCCTTCTCAGCGATAAGGCTACTTTGATGATGTCGACAATACTGCATCTTCTCGACGACATTCCTTCCTTTGATATCTTCGATGTTGCTTTCTCATCAGCACATGTCTTCTCTCCAATATTCTGTCGGCATTGTGATGTCACAATGATATGTGCATCACGACGATAACTTCCATTTTCCTTCAGCTTTGCTTTGCTCATCATCATGACGACAAGCATACTTTGTCGACGATATCTCCTATTCTTCTCGACGATATTGTACTTTAACTTCCTGAGATTATGAGCTAGAGACGTGATCAAATACAAAGTGAAGTTATCTTGACCTGGTGACTTCTTCAAATCAGGAATCATGTGGGCAAGATTCCCAACAATCTCCCCCTATTTAAAAAAGTCAGAATCTCAATTCAAGACTACTTCACTTGACAATAAATATTATGAACTTAAATAGAAGGCATGAGTATTTAAGATTTTACTTATCTTTTGCTGAACTTATGAGCACATCAAGCTTGTACCTCCCCCTTGATTTGATGTCTCTTCTTTTGTGGCTCCCCCTACTCCTATGCTCCCCCTATATTTGAGGTCTTCTTGAGCATCTTCTCTTGAACATATTGATACCATTTCTCCCCCTTTCTGACTTCTTTCCTGTAGATCATTCTGTCTTTCCTGCACCCTGCATAACCTGCATCTGATGACTAGCATAGACACGTGTATGATTGTAAGACATTTTGCTAGGTAGGCACACAAGGTGCAAGGCATGTTATCGGTTATCAGCAAGCAATAACTGAATATAGCAGTAATTGCACATTTATGAATACCATACACATCAATAATAGGATGCAGCAATATAATCACAGGCATATGCCTTATAAGCATTCATATATAAGTATTCATCTACTTAGATTGTTTATATATATATAACTAGTCATATAAAAGGACTAATTGTTCTTGGAGTAAGATTAGCCTTAGAAATATACGTCATTCTATAGTCTTGAACGAGACGTCTCCTTAGGGCTTGCTGCAACTGGCTCCCTTTGCTCCCTTCTTCTTCTGTCTCCTGTAGAAGTCAATTGGCTTCGGAATCTTCTTTGGAGGAGGAGGTGGACCGTGGGGAAAGGCCATCTTATGCAGTTTCCTTGCCTCCAGGTCTCTCAGGTGACGATTCCATTCTGTTGAGGAGTACACTCTTTCGTAGTCTACCTGACTGTGTCCAAACGCTATCCATGACTCTGTGATGACTTCATTTGAGCGAGGGCTCCACCTGCTTGATTCTGGATCCTGCTCAACTTCATTTAGTCTCTTCTTTCTGTACTCTGCGCTGGAGGTTTTCCTCCTCTTCCTGGATGTTGCGGATTTGCCCGAATCAGCTTCATAGACTTTGGAGTCGGTGCTGATGGAGGGTTCAGTGGGTACATATACGGATGGGGTTATTTGTAATGCTTGCTTTATTTGATTACTTACCCATATTGCTTGATGTGAACAAGCATCTATGCTTCCCTTGATTTCCTCCTGGATTTCTTCCTTAATCTCCTCTTTCCGTTTTTGGATTTCTTCTGTCACGGAGTCCGTCAGTTCGAACAGCTGCTCCAGGGTTTCCTGATTTCCGACATCTATGAGGTTTCTCACTTCCAGAAGACGAGTGTCTAGGGTTTGCTCGTGAATGGTGATTCTGTCCAGAATAAGACCGGTGAGCTCCACTTGTTGAGTATGGAGTTGAGAGACATCCTTCTTTATCTATTTTATTTCTTCCTTCATGTCATCCCTGATTCTGTTCACGGCCTTTTCTATAAGAGTTTCCATTTGCTCCCATTGAGCTGTGAGCAGGAGTGACATCGAACGATAGACCGGACCTGTCATAGCGGAGTGCATCTCACCGGATTCTTCTAGGTTATCTTTCGGGGGTTCTTTCTCTCCTAGAGCGTTCCCTGGCCCTTTTTCGGGTGTCATTGAGGCTGAGAAGGTGATACGTCGGAGACGAAGAGAGGGTTTGTGGAAGAAATGAAAGCGTACTTTTTTTTCTAGGCAATCATTCTATTTATAGTGAAAGAAGGTGAAGAGGCGCGTACTTTCAACACCGTTGATGAAAGATGATCAGACGGCTCCGATGGACCGATCCTAGTGCTGTGATATAAGGCTCGTCTTTATTTAGGCGATACTGCTTATTGTCGTCGAAGTGATCCTTGGATGCGCATCCGTCCAGCTCGATCCATTGTCGTTGTAAAGTCTATTGTGTCGTTGTAACAACTTTTTGTATCGACGATTATAGATTCCAAGACTTATCAGCTAACGTCATCTTTTTAGGCCCCTTTTAGTAGGATGACCTGTAACATCCCGACTTTTATTGGGCCACTAGACCCTAGTGAGCCCAATAAAAGTAGGCCCGAGCAGTAGAAAACGACCATTTCGGGTATCGTAGCGCGCCACTACCCCCATTATTATGAATAGTGACCGTACGAACCCCGAATTGACTTCCGTCAGTTTCGTTGAACTCGTATGGACAATACGAGCGCAACGGAATTCGTTGCACTTCGATCCGAGGTCGTTTGGAGAAAACGACAATTTCGGGTATCGTAGCGCGCCACTACCCCATTATTATGAATAGTGACCGTACGAACCCCGAATTGACTTCCGTCAGTTCCGTTGAACTCGTGTGGACAATACGAGCGCAACGGAATTCGTTGCACTTCGATCCGAGGTCGTTTGGAGAAAACGACCATTTCGGGTATCGTAGCGCGCCACTACCCCATTATTATGAATAGTGACCGTACGAACCCCGAATTGACTTCCGTCAGTTTCGTTGAACTCGTATGGACAATACGAGCGCAACGGAATTAGTTGCACTTCGATCCGAGGTCATTTGGAGAAAATGACCATTTTAGGTATCGTAGCGCGCCACCACCCCATTATTGTGAATAATGGCCGTACGAACCCCGAATTGACTTCTGTCAGTTCCGTTAGGATCGTATGACCAATACAAGCACAACGGAACTCGTTGCGTCTCGATACGAGGTCGTATGGAGAGTATGTCATTTTAGTCCTATGCAGATCGCCTCAGTGCAACGCACGAGATATAAAGCACACGAACCCGGCAACTCTTATCGTGCCCGGGAGCCAAGGAGGACCCCGCCCTAAGTTGACTTAGTCAACCCCCCCCCCCCCCCCCAACTCGAAATTGCTAAAGAAAAGGGGGGGAGAGAGAAAAACCCCCCCAAGGGGGGGGGGGGGGAGGGGGGGGGGGGGCTGCCCCTATTGGGGCAAGGGGCAAGAGAGAGAAAGGAAGGGGGGGGGGGGGGGAGAAAATATCTCCCCCCACTCACCCTCCCTTCATACACGTGGAAGGGAGGGAGAGGGGGGGGGGGGGAGAGCTCCCCTCCTTCCTATAAAAGGAGGGGCAGCCCCTCTCCAATCCCCCCCCACACCACCTCTCTCTCTCTCTCTCTCAACTCTCCTCTGCCGGCAGCCCCCCCAGCCAGCCACCCCCTCCTCCTCCTTGCCGGAGCAAGCCGCCGCCACCACCTCCTCCCTCATGGCCGGCCGCCCCTCCACCCGAGCCCCTCACCAGGTAGAACCACCTCCCCTCCTCCTTCCCACCTCCCGGAGGAAGACCCCCCCCCCCCCTCCCCCTGTTGCCGGAGCGCCGCCGGCCGCCGCCCCGAGCCTTGCAAGGTTCGGGGAGGAGGCGGCCGAGGAAACCCTCTCCCCCAGCGCCGGCGGTGGCGCTGGGGGTCCCCCTCGAGGACCTCGACGCCGGCACAGGGGAGGTGGCCGGGCCGCCGGCGGCGCCCGTGGCCTCCCCCTCCTCCCCGCACTTCCTGTAGGAGGATAACGCCCCCCCCCCCCCCCCCCCCCCCCGGCGGCGGCCGGCGGCTCCAGGCTGCCGGGCCACCGCCGGAGTAAGCGCCGACCCCCGGCGCTCCGACCGGGGGCGACACCAGTGGCCCCTCGGCGGCGGGGGGGGGGGGGGGGGGGGGGGCGGCGCAGCGGGCCTGCATTGCCCATGCAGGCCACGCCCCCGCCTCCCGCCCTCTGTATCACCTCCCCCGACAGTGGCCGGCGGCGCCAGGCCGCCGGACCACCCCCGGAAGAGTCGCCGGCCCCCGGCGCACCGACCAGGGGCAGTCCCCGCACCCCCCCTGGCAAAGGCGGCGGCGGCTAGCGTGCACACTGCATGCAGGCCGCCACCGCCCCCGTGCCGCTCTCGGCACTAACCCCGGCGGTGGCCGGCGGCACCAGCCCGCCGGACCACCACCGGAGTGGTCGCCGGCCCCCGGCGCACTGATCGGGGGCGGCGCCGGCCCCAGCCGGCCGCTGCCCGGCGGCGGCAGCGGCTGCCAACCGTGCGCGAGCGGGGGCCGCACGATCTCCCCCAGGAGATCGAGCGGCCCCCATTTCCTATTTTCCCGCCCCCCCCCCCCCCCCCCCCCCCCCCCCCCCCCCCCCCCCCCCCCCCCCCCCCCCCCCCCGCCTCCGTTTGTGCGCCCCCCGCAGCGGATCTGCCACAGATCCGCTGTGGGGGCCGCGGGAGGGCGCAAGGTGCAAAACCAACAATCTACGACAAAGTGACCTATTTTGCAGCAACACCAACAGTCAAACTTGTTGTACCTTCTCTTAGTATTCTCCTGCTTAACTTTTTGAATGTTTGTTTTGACAGGAGCATTCCTTCTAGATGGGGATGCCTCATGAGTACAACACACACATGGTAGTGCTTTCTCCTTAGGCTTAGGTGCAACAACCTTCACTATTGGTGCTCTCTTAGCACTCAGACCATGAACAAAAGGACCATAGTCTTTCAGATTTATCTCTTGATAAGGTGATTTGAAAGCACTTTCACCGAGGTTTCGAGGACGAGTCCACCCCTAATAGTCATTGACAGACGCAAAATTAATTGGTCGTGTCAAGTGACCATAAGTGCTCTCCA
This sequence comes from Dactylorhiza incarnata, assembly GCA_033032865.1. Classification (NCBI taxonomy): domain Eukaryota; kingdom Viridiplantae; phylum Streptophyta; class Magnoliopsida; order Asparagales; family Orchidaceae; genus Dactylorhiza; species Dactylorhiza incarnata. The sequence continues at coordinate 17,688,687 of JAWHQI010000025.1, read as the reverse complement.
TATCGTAGACATTTGTAGGAAAGATAACTTTCTTGAATGCCACTTGATCTTGATGGGCTTTCCCTTTCTTTTCGGTGGTAGCTTTCTTTGCATTCTTATCTTTCTTCTTGGCATGGGTGCCCTTAGAAGAATTACTAGGACCAGCCACATGACCTAATCCACTGCTACCTGCTTTATCAAAGAATCTATCAATGATTGGAAGAATAGTTTTAGGTTGAGAAAACTTTTCAACTAGCTTCTTCTCAGAGGCTAGCTGTTCTTCCAGCTCTTTGATACTTTCCTCTCTCAGGACAAGGAGCTCTTCCGAGCTTTTGATCTTGTCTTACAAGACTTGGATTTCCTCTCTGAAAGAAGAAAGTTGTTCATTTTCCTTTCTCAGATTAGATTCCACTTCCTTGAGAGACATGATCTCCTTGGCCTGGGTTTTGACTACCTTTCGACATTTGTCAAAGCTTTTAAGCATGTTAGTATATTGGGTCATGAGTTCTGAGTCATCATCTGAGGGGTAATCCTTTTGCTCAGCTGAGGCATAATCATAATCAAATAAGATGGTGTGAGAATTTACCTTCCCGGTATATGGAGGTTCTTCTTCATCATCAGTCATGGCCATTAGCCCGAAGTAGGCTTCTTCTTCATCACTTGACTTCTCTGAGTCACCGCCGCTTAGAGTTTTGGACTTTTTTGCGACTAGTCTTCTTTCAGTTTTCTTTTTCCCGTAGGTGGATTTCTTATCTTCTCTCTTTCCACCTTCTTTCTTCTTATGAGGGCAATCAGCGATCATGTGCACTGGCTTATTACAGCAATAACAAACAATGTCAGAAGAAACATGTTTATTCGGTTTAGTCTTATACCTGTCATGGTTGCTTGAGCCCTTTTTGTGATGATCGCCATCACGTCGAGAATGCATATAGTCTGAGGAAGACGGCTTGTTCTTCATGTGCCTTCTTTTGCTTAGTAACCTCTTGAATTGACGAGAGATTAGAGAAAATTCCCCATCAGACATTTCAGAGCAGGAGGAGCTAGCTTCTAATTCTTCTTCATTGTCAGTTTCTTTTTCTCTGATCAGGGACACAACTTTGCTTTTCCTTGTACTTTCAGCCTTCAGTGCCAATGTCCTTTCCTTGCTTGAGGCCCGATTCACATCCTCTTCAGATTTGCGGATGTTCATTTGCAGTTCATGTGATAGTAGCTTCCCGAACAGATTTTGTGGGTCAAGACTTGGTAGTTTTCCAAACTCCCTGATTGCAACTATCTTGCTATCCCAGTCTTTCGTCAGGGATCGCAGGAATTTGTAATTTAGCTCACCATTTGTAAAGACCCGGCCATAGTTTCTTAGGCCGTTAACTATTTTGAAGAATCTTTCATATGCATCGGCAATGCACTCCTTCTTACCCTGCTTGAAGGCCTCATACTCTTGGTTGAGTAGAGATCTTATATCATCCCTTACTTCTTCGGTACCTTCCATGAGAACAATCAAGGATATCCACATCTCTTGAGCAGATTGGCAGTGAATTAAGTTTTGCAACATCGAATCGTCCACTGCACTGGCAATTATGTTCTTCGCCTTTTTGTCCAAGGCAACGATGGCGATCTCATCCTTGGTTAAGTCCATCATCTTTTTAGGCACCCTTACAGTAGGGTCAATTGTAGAGGCAGTCATAGGCACTTGAGGGCCTTCATCCACAACTTGAAAAATTCTCGGATCTGCGGCCTCCATGTAGAATCTCACTCTCTCTTTCCACATGGGGAAATTAGCCTTTGTGCAGATAGGCAACTTCAGCGAGGAGGATTCCTTGCATCTTTCCATGATTTGCTACAACAAGAATGGATAGATCATGTTCAAGGTGTTAACCTAGAAACGAACAGCGACCCTCTGATACCAATTGAAGTATCTAGTTGCCAACCTAAATCACCTAGAGGGGGGTGAATAGGTGATAACTGCGTCTTTTGCGGAATTACAGACTTGATGAATTAGAACGCACAGAAAGCAAATCACAAACACAGATAACACAAGAAATTTATAGTGGTTCCCTGTTCTTGGGTACTCACTTGCCGGCCTCGCCAATCTAGCACCACAGCTAGACTTGACTACTTCACTATAACTCGGATCAAGAATGATCCTACAATCTCGGAGTCAACACTTCTACAATCTCAGAGACAAATCTCCTACAAACTCAGAGAGAATCTCTCTCTTACAACTCGGAGAATAACCTCTCCTACAACTCGGAGAAAACATCTCCTACAATCAAATGTAATAATAGATTTGATACAAAATTATCAAAACATAACCAGATCAGAAAGGCTTGAGAGATCTTCTTCCTTCTTGTGGCTTGAAAAGCTTTGACTTGATGTCGATGAGGAAGAACAATAAAAACTCAGATATGACCTTCTTCGTTTCGATTTGATCCAATAGATGCAGTAGAGGAAGGAGCAACGACCAATCGAACCTATTCTTCCACTGGAGACAACTGATTTAGAACAGCAAATCAATCTCCAGCTTTTCCGACAGGAGGCGGCACTTTCTCGTTCTTGGAACGGAAGGAGAGTTAGGGTTTTATCAAAATAGAATTAATGAATACGAATCTTAAGAACGAGAGCCTTATATAATCAAAGTCTTAACGACATCAATTAAGGTAGAATAAACCTTAAACGAAATCAAAAGAGCCGTCAGAATAGACAGAATGAATTAACGTCCCGTCAAAAAGGATTGAAAAATGATTTCGGGATATGAATAAATTTCTCGAGGACAAAAAGGACTTTTCGAGAAATAAAAGAGCTTCTGAGAAAACAGGATTAAGAACAAAACAATTAATTTCTCGAGAACAAAGTATTTCTCGAGAAATAAATAGGCTTCAGCTTCGAGAAGAAATATAGAAGGATTTTATAGGAGAGAAAATCTTCTCGAGAGATAGATAATTTTCTCGAGAAAAGATCGAAATGGAGAATCAAAACAGCATTGAGTCAGTTCGTCGACCTCAGAAGATTAGTCGAACTGAGCTCAAAGAAATACTTCATTTTCAACAAAACAGCGATCGACGAAATAATAAGAGTTCGTCGAACGAAGTTCAACAAAAGGCGATCAAGGAAATTAATTTAAATTTCAGCTAAACAGCGGTCGACGAAATTTCGTCACTTCGTCGAACGGAGATCGACGATCGACGAAATTGCTTTAACTTAGGCAGAACAGCGGTCGACGAAAACTTCTTCTGTTCGTTGAACGGAGATCGACGAACGCGATCGACGAAAACAACTTCAACTCTGGCGAAACAGGGGTCGACAAAAACTTCTTCTGTTCGTCGAACGGAGATCGACGAACGCGATCGACGAACTACTTTCAGCTTAGGCACAATCGAGATCGACGAAATTTATTCAGTTCGTCGAACTGAGAACGCCGAAAGCTGAACTTAGATCTTCAGCAAAAAAATGAACAACGGACATAGTTCGACGAAAATACTTCCGTTCGTCGAACTGAGATCGACGAGCGCACCAACTTTCGTCGAACGCAGGATTACTAAGAAAAATTTTGTTTCTTCCTTGAACACAGAACAGCAGCACCTTCTTTTAGCTCTTCCTTTGTGTTTGAATAAGAAGTACATCCCAATAGAGAGATTTCACATGAGTCAACACCTTGGTCCATACAAATGAGGAATTACATTGCATAGGCATGTGTTTGATGACCCATTGAAACCTGACATTGGTTTGTACTTAGCCATTTAAAACCTGCAAACACAATACTAGAGAGCAGCGTCAAATACAAACTCAATTGAACTTAGTTCAAGGGGACTTCTTCAAATCAAGGTAATTGTGGATACAATTCCCAACACTTTGTACATCATCAAATAGTTAAGTTTGGTCGGCACCGTCCCGACCACGTAGTTTTCACCCCTTTTCGGGGTTTTCCACGGTAAAAAGGTTTCTTGCCAGCCGTCTCGTTACTCTGAGACTGATTGCGCGCTCGACCGCTCCCGGGCTAAGGCAGTCCAATCTAGACCGATTTCAAGAGCCTCGAGTGGGCCACAACAAGTAGCTTACGGTATCCTTCGCCTCCTTAGCATTCATGGCTAGCAGTTCAATTCGTTGGTCGACATACTCCAGAGATTTATCCACTCACCCCGATTCCCTTCTGTCGGGAGAGAAATGGTTATTTTAAGGTGATTGTTATCCGCATTACATTTTTGGCTATCCGCACTTGTTTGTATGAGTTATTATGCGCCTTTTGGAAATACGTCTTGTTCGTGCATTTTTAGGAAAAGTGATCAACACTAAAGTTGTAGATCTCGATGAGATCTACAACTTTAGTGTTGAACACTTTTTCTAAAAATGCACGCACAAGACGTATTGCCGCCCTAATTGAAACATGTGCGTAACTATAGCGATTTTTTGAAAATACGCCCTGGACATGCATTTTTAGGAAAAGTGTTCAACACTAAAGTTGTAGATCTTGACGAGATCTACAACTTTCGTGTTGAATACTTTTCCTAAAAATGCATGTACAAGACATATTTTCAAAAGGCGCGTAATAGCTCATACAAAAAGAGTGCAGATAGTCAAAACTGTAGTGCGGATAACAATCACCTATTTTAATCACCTCAGGAGTTGATTTGGATTCACAATGAGATGCCAAGAAGTTCCCGGACAACTAGCGAAGATTCGTGAGTAGGGGAAAGTGGTACGCACAACTCGTCTGATGCGTATTCCCACAAAGATGGGTTGTAAATTTCACGGTTCCGGCAGTCAAATGAGGAGTATTTCCCCCGGATGTGCAGAGATGGTGTAGGTTTGGTTCATCAACTCTTTGGATTCGGCCGGAGTCGAAATTTTGGGGTGGAGCTGGAGAACATTGGGTGAAGTAATTCCCTCCCATAACGGCTATATATAAAAGGAAGAAGTAATTGTTTCACGAAACATTGACTTGGCGTTCGAACATGCTACAATGTCTCTCTTTGCTCGAACGATGCAATTCAGTTTTCCATCTCAGTCAAGTTCATGCCCTCGCCGCCAAGACTGGTACCGACGCTTGCACCTTCTTCACCGGAAAGATTCTCCTCCTCGCCGCCGTGACGCTCGCCGATGGTCTCGACTACGCACGCCACATCCTCGAGGACTTCACCTCCCCCGACGCCTTCATGTTCAACACCGTAATCCGTGGCTTCGCCGAGTCCGGCCAACCCCATCTTTCCTTTCTCTCCTACGCCCAAATGAAGCGCCGCGCCCTCTCCCCTGACAGCTTCTCCTTCGCCTTTCTCCTTAAAGCTGCCGCAAATTCCGGTTCTCTTTACGCCGGCGCTCAGCTCCATTCCCATATCATACACCACGGTCTCGATGACCATCTCTACGTCGCGACAACGATGGTCAGCATGTATGCTGAATGCGGCTGTTTCTCTTCTGCAAAGAACGCATTCGACGAACTGTCGCACCCAAATGTTGTCGCGTGGAACGCAGTCGTCACGGCCTATTTCCGCACCGGCGATGCACATGGTGCAGGGAATGTGTTTGCTCAAATGCCGGTGAGAAATATCACTTCTTGGAACCTTATGCTTGCGGGATACATAAAAGCTGCGGAATTTGGGGAAGCGCAGAGTTTGTTTATGGAGATGGAACGCAAGGACCAAGTTTCTTGGAACACCATGATCGTCGGCTTTTCCACTCACGGCCATTTTGAGGAAGCTTTCATCTTCTTCAGGGGATTGATGTCTGAAGGAATTATGCCTAACGAGGTCAGTTTAACCGGTGTTCTTCCAGCATGTGCCCAGATGGGGGCCTTCGAATCCGGCAAGATTCTTCATGGGCTTATCCAGAAGATAGGGATGACTTCCGTCCTGCCCGTCGCCAACGCGCTCCTCGACATGTACGCGAGATGCGGCAACATAGAGATGGCTCGGCGAGTCTTCGGCTGTGATATGGCGAAGAAGAAGAACATTGTTTCCTGGACATCGATGATTTCGGCATTGGCGATGCAGGGTCATGGCGAGGAAGCACTCGAGCTCTTTCATGAAATGGTGATGGTGGGAATCGAACCCGACTGGATTGTATTCGTCTCAGCCCTCTACGCCTGCAGCCACTCCGGTTTGGTGGAGGAGGGTCTCGAGCTTTTTCGAAGAATGACAGACGAATGCGGCATCCAGCCGTCGGTGGAGCACTACGGCTGCATGGTTGATCTTTATGGAAGAGCGGGATTGTTAGAAAAGGCCTACAAATTCGTGTTAGAGATGCCGATAAAACCAAATTCTGTCATTTGGCGAACCCTTCTGGGGGCCTGCAGCATCCATGGCAATGTCGAATTGGCGGAAGACGTGAAAGTGCGGCTTGCAGAGCTCGAACCAGATGATTCTGGCGACCATGTTCTTCTATCGAATGCCTACGCGAAGGCTGGGAAATGGAGCGATGTTGTCGATGTTCGGAATTCCATGAGCGAGCGAAGCTTGAGGAAAGATCCTGGATGGAGCTCGGTGGAAGTGAACAAGGTGATTTTTCGCTTCGTTGCTGGCGAAAAGCTGAGCAGCGTGCGCGAGGAGGCATCGAAGAAGCTCGAAGAGATCATATTGAGGCTTCGGATGGAGGGCTATATGCCGCAGGTTGCGAACGTTTTGCACGACATTGAGGAGGAGGAGAAGGAAGATGCGGTCGTGAGGCACAGCGAGAAGTTGGCGGTGGCATTCGGGATAGCGAGAACGGGCGGAGGGGAAACCATAAGGATAGCGAAAAACTTGAGAATTTGCAGGGATTGCCATGAGGTGATGAAGCTGATTTCGAAGGTTTTCGGTAGGGAGATATTGTTGAGGGATCGAAGCCGGTTCCATTGTTTTAGGGATGGGTCCTGCTTGTGTGGAGATTTTTGGTGACTGGAGAACAATGAATGAAGCTAACCATGGAGGTAAACTTTACATAAGAGATCTGATATTTAGTTTCTAAAGTTTCTAGGTGCAAATATTGTATGATGAAATGCTTAAATGTACAATGAAATCAAATACGAGCAATTTGAATGCATAGAGAATTTAAATGATTAAGGCTTTGTTTGGCGCGGCTTATTTGCTCCGGTGAGTCAAAAACTCTATTATCATAGATTGTATGTTTGGCAAGACAAAGGTTATGACCGCTACCAAGAAATAAACTAGTTTTGAGCATAAAATGCATGAATTTTTTTAGGTGAGGTCGGGCGTTCACGAACGACGGTTCATGACCACCGCGTTCACGACCGTCACCACCGCGCTAAACGAAGCCTAAGACTGTTGTTTGAGCGTTTTTCCTCCGTTTCAGCTTTCAAAAAACACAAATGTTTTTTTTATCTATTTGAATAGCCTTCATTTGAAACCAACAATCCCTCAAAATATCAATTTATGTTTGATTTCATCCGCAGTGAGTGAGCTCGATTCAAGAACACTATTTTAGCTTCATCTCAAACCACCCCATCTCCAACCACCACCACCCACCCAAACAGACCCTTAATCAAATGTGGAACGAGATTAGAAACTTCGTTCAATTAATTGATTTTTCTATAGAGACGTGTTATTAGAAACTTCTTCAGGATTCTTATGATTAGATTCTTCATTGTGTATCAACTTCAGCATGCATGATCAGCTGCTCAACTTCTTGTTCAAAAACACCTTCAATTTCTTGTATATGTTCAGGCTCATCAACTATGATATGGTGCACAAATTCGGGAAGTATATATGTGTGCTTGTGTATCTATAACTATATAAACACATACACTTATCTCATGGTAAAGTCCAAATATTAGAATTTCTAAACAAAATATGACCTCATAATAATTCATTCTCACATACGCGTGCACAAACACACACACATATACACGCGCACACATATACATATATAGGGTCGTTTACCTGGATCACTCCTGTATGTTTGCAAAATTATAGGTTGCACCACTCTATCTTTTGAAGTTACAAAAACCTTCCTTGCAAATTTACATTTAATAACTTGCCCCGCACAAAAATACCCCCCCTGAAGAAAATATCCAGGGGGTGTTTTTGTGCATGCATGTTATGAAATTTAAACTTGCAGGGGAGGTTTTTGTAATTTCAAAAGATAGAGGGGCGCAAACTGTAATTATGCTAAATACTAGGGGAAGTTTGGGCAATTAATAGTATATATATATAATTATATATACATTTACATATTCAATTTCTACAAATCCAGACATACTTGTACACACATATATCTTAATGTGAACAAATTCGGATACATAACCGTAATATGATTTTGTGATTATGATTTATATTTTGAAGTATACTTTATAAACTGTTGAATTAAACTTTACGAATAATTCTGAAAAACTACCTTATTAGCTTGCATAATTATAGTGAGCTTTCCTCTACTTTTTAAAAGTATCACGGCCTCTGGTGGAGACCAGCCCCGATTAGGTCGACACAAAAGTGCCCGACGCCGCACACGTCCGGACCTCTACCGGCCCTGAATTCTTGTATTTTAATTTTGTTATTTTGCAATTTATTTTAGTTTGCATTTTATTTTATTTGCACGCCTGCGTGCGTAGCCATATTTGGAGCTTTATCTCTTTCCCCAAAGATATATATATATCTATATTTACTCGTATAAATATATATAAATATATATTTAGCTGTAACAAAAAAAAAGCAGGAGCCGGTTCATTTGATCCGACCCTTCCTCCCCAATCAGTCAGAACCGCAGGAGTTCTTTAGTTTTCGCCGTTGCTCGCAATCAAGGCTCCCGCACGTCGCGCGTCCTCCGCCCGCTTCCATCGCCAGATGGAGCCTCCACTTCCTTCGGACGCACGCCCACGACGCTGCCCACAACCGCCGCCTGCAAGAGCTCTCCCCAGGCGGTTATGCCAACTCCCGACCACGACTCTCTGCTCCACGGGGCCGACCAGGCACGATTCTTTGGGCGTTTTTCTTGTTCGTCGCTTCCGCGGTTGCCCTATAAAAAGGGAATGATTTATTTTATCAAGGACAGGAGAAGAAAAATTTGCTGTGTATGTTTCTGTTAGAGTTTTTTGCTAAGGGAAAGGGAGATCTAGAGAAGAAAGGGAGAACAAGAGAAGAATTAGGGTTAGGGTGAGAGAAGAGAGTAATACCTTGATAATAGATTGCCTGCCCAACATGAGGGAACCCCGGGCCTATTAATACCCGGGGTTCATGAGGGGGCCGGCCGGCCCCCATATGGGGACTGAACCAAGTGGTTCAGTCCCCCCTTGGTTCACTTCATTGGTTGGGGGCTGAACCGGATGGTTCAACCCCGTTGTTTAGCTCCCGCTCCTTAGGTCGCTTAGAGTACGTCCGACCTGTGAATTGTAGTGGATGCGAGGACGTAACATTCCCCAGCTCTTCAAGCACAGACTTGTCCTCAAGCTGGAATTCTGGAAACCGTTCTTTGAACTCCAAGTAATCAACCCAAGAGTTGTGTACTGCTGACATCTGCTTCCACTTAACGAGCACTTCCAATCGGTACTCGCTTCCCCGACGCTTCCATTTGGTCAACAGAATGGACTCTGGGGAGGGCCGTAGTTCACCATTGGCCGTAGCTGCAGGTAGGGTGGGAAGAATCGCCGTCGAACTGCCGAGCTTTTTTTTCAACAAGGACACATGAAATGTGGGATGAATGCGCGACCCTTCCGGGAGGGCCAGGGTGTAAGCCACGGGTCCCACCCGACGGAGAACGCGGAAGGGGCCATAGTATCGAGGTGCGAGCTTCTGATTTGCCCGCCGAGAGACCGAAAGTTGCCGATATGGCTGTAGCTTCAGGAACACCTCATCTCCCACCGCAAACTCCCGTTCCGTCCGGTGTTTATCGGCCTGGAGTTTCATGCGGTCTTGGGCGATCCGTAAATTATTCCGTAGCAGCGACAGCATCCGATCTCTATCTGAAAGTGTCCGGGCGACCGCGGGCAGGGCGGCGCTGGCTGGTTCATACGAGCTCAAAGTAGGAGGAGGACGCCCGTAGACTACCTCGAAAGGGGTAAGCTTGCTGGCGGTGTGGAAGGAAGTGTTATAGCAATACTCCGCCCAGTGGAGCCACCTCGTCCACGTGCGGGGCTCATCCATGACAAAACATCGCAAGTAAGTTTCAACCCCCCGGTTGAGGACCTCCGTCTGCCCATCGGTCTGAGGGTGGTGTGCGGTGCTCATGCGCAGGGAAGTCCCCTGTAACCGAAACAACTCCTGCCAAAACTGACTGATGAAAACAGGGTCCCTATCTGAAATGATGGCCCTGAGGAGTCCATGGAGTCGAACAATCTCTTTCGCAAACAATTCAGCCACCGTCTCGCCCGTGTACGGATGGCTTAAAGCCAAGAAGTGCCCATATTTGGACAATTTGTCCACCACCACCAAAATGACCGACTTACCTTGAGACTTGGGCAAGCCGTCAATAAAGTCCATGGATACAGTTTCCCAGATCTGTCGAGGAATCTCAAGCGGGGTCAGCAGCCCTGCTGGGGAAGTGGTCTCGTACTTTTGCCGCTGGCAAACATCACATTCGCGGACAAACTGCTGAACGTCCTTGCGCATGCCCTTCCAAAAAACATTTGCCCGGACCCGCTGGAGGGTGCGAAGAACCCCGGCGTGACCCCCCGTGGGTGAAGCATGGAACTCCCGCATCATAACTGTCCGCCACGTCGAGTTGGCCGGAATGACTATTCGGCCATGATAGTGAAGCTGGTCGCCGTGCAAATGATAGCCGGCCTCGGCCGGTTCCCCCCGTCGCAGTGTCTCCATGATGGGCCGCAACTCCGAATCCAATTGAACCTCTGCATGTATTTCCCCCAAAGCTTCAATCACCGGCCCCGAAATGTGGTACGCAGACCCTTCTGGTATGCGGGAGAGTGCATCCGCTACCACGTTCTCCTTCCCCTGTTTATACGCGATGTCATAGTCGTATCCCAACAGTTTGGTAAGCCACTTCTGCTGCAACGGAGAGGCCAACCGCTGGTCAAGGAAGTGCTTCAGACTCTGATGATCCGTGCGAATCTGGAAGTGATGCCCCAACAAGTAAGGTCGCCACATGGCGACCGCGTGCAGGATCGCCAACATCTCCTTTTCATATGTAGAGAGACCCAGAGTCTTTGGTGCCAACGCCTTGCTGAAGTAGGCTAAAGGCCTGCCCTCCTGCATTAAGACTGCTCCGATTCCGACCCCGGAGGCATCTGTCTCGATGACGAACTCCTTGGAGAAATCTGGTAATGCGAGCACCGGGGTGGAAGTCATGGCCCTCTTAAGGGCCTGGAAGGCGTCCTCCGCCTCGACACTCCACTGGAAGGCGTCCTTTTGTAGCAGCTGGGTCAGAGGACGGGCTATCTTCCCGTAGTCTTTCACGAACCGCCGGTAATAACCTGTCAGGCCGAGGAAACCCCGTAGTGCTCGAATCGTCGTGGGGGTCGGCCACTCCACCATGCTCGCGATCTTCTTTGGGTCGGCCTGAACTCCGTGGCCTGACACCAAATGTCCCAAGTACTCGACCTCCTCCTGCCCAAAAGAGCATTTGGATCGCTTGGCGTACAACAGATGCTCCCGTAGAAGCGTCAGGACGACTCGAACATGCTCCAAATGCTCCTCCCAGCTCCTGCTATAAATAAGTATATCATCAAAGAACACGAGCACGTACCTTCGGAGGAGGGGGCGGAAGATCTCATGCATCACCGCCTGGAAGGTAGAAGGTGCATTAGCCAACCCAAATGGCATCACCAAAAACTCATAGTGGCCATCATGTGTGCGGAAGGCCGTTTTATGAATGTCTTCCTCCTTCATGCGGATCTGATGGTAGCCGGATCGCAGGTCCAGCTTGGTAAACAAGCGCGCGCCATGAAGCTCATCCAGAAGTTCCTCGATCATCGGGATGGGGAATTTGTCCTTGATGGTGGAGCTGTTAAGCCCCCTGTAATCGACGCAAAACCTCCAAGACCCGTCCTTTTTCTTCACCAATATGATCGGTGAGGAAAAAGCGCTCGTGCTGGGGCGTATAATACCAGAGGATAGCATCTCGCGCACGCTGCGCTCTATCTCAGCCTTCTGAATGTGCGGGTAGCGGTATGGTCTGATGTTGGTGGGGTCCGTGCCCTCCTTAAGCTGAATCTGGTGATCGCGGAAACGGGGCGGGGGCAGTGTGCTTGGCTCCTGAAAAACATCTCCGTACTGATCCAGGAGTGCCCTGATCTGCTCTGGCTCCACACTCGTCTCCAACCCAATAGCGGACATGTCGACAATCATAGTCACCTCCCCACCTTGCTCCTCCAGCCTCTGTAGGCTCCTGAGTGACACCTCCTTAAGAGGCGATGTCCTGATGCCCTGCAAACAGTGCTCTTTCCCTTGTTGGGAAAACTCCAGTGTCATTCGGTCCCAATCCGTGGTCACCCGTCGTAACTGCCGAAGCCACTGCACTCCCAAAACCATATCTGAGCCCCGTATAGGGAGAAGGTAGATGTCGGTGTGGCAGCAGTACCCCTGCATCCGCAACTCAGCCCCCTTGAGTACCCCTTCACATCTCAACTTGCTCCCATCCGCCACCATGACCTGGAAAGCGGCCTCACGATCGACTTGGAGCCCGGCCTTTAGGGCCACATCGGGGTTGATGAAGTTGTGGGTGCTCCCACTGTCGACAAGTATCGTCACCTTCTCCGGGCCCACCATACCGGCGATCCTCAAAGTCAGTGGTGCCGTGCATCCGGCCATTGCCTGTAGGGATATACCAAACTCCGCTAGATCAAGGTCATCCTCCAGAATAGTAGTGTCCTCTTCCTCATCCTCCTCACGTAACATGAAGACTTGGACCTTCTGACATCTATGCCCCGGGGCGAACTTCTCATCACATTTGAAGCAAAGACCCTTGTCCTTCCTGGCCTGCAGCTCTTGCCATGTCAATCTCGTCACCGTGGGTCGATTCCCCGTTGGTTGTTCACGGCGGGGTGCTTCAGTTGTCGGATTGGTCCGGATGGCCGCTCTGGTACGCTGCCGGTTGAACCTTTCCTCTTGAATCCTCGCTAGGCTGATGGCGTGGCTCAAGCTGCGGGGCATGTATGCATGGACCTCGTCCCTCAAATGGTCCTTCAAACCGGAGACGAAACAACTCAACATCGTCTTCTCTTCCCAGTTAACCCGGTTTGCCAGACGCTCAAACTCTGTCCGGTACTCGGTAACTGTCCCCTTCTGGCGAAGTTTTTGCAACATGGCTTCAACATCTTCATATTCAAGAGGGCCAAAACGGGCGGAGAAGGACTCCACAAACTCGTTCCAAGGCGCGTAGTTGCGTCCCCTGAGGAACCACTTAGTCCACTGATAGGCGTCATCTTCCAGATGGAAAGACGCCAACTGCACCCATTGTCCCGCCGGTATCTCCTGGTATCGGAAGAAGAGTTCCGCCTTTTGAATCCACTCAAGTGCATCTCCTCCCCGGAATTTAGGGAAGTTCATCCTCGTCAATTTGGGCTGCATATACGGCCGGTGCTCCCCTGGTGCTGGTTGGTACGGTGGTTGTTGAGCGATAAGGTTCCCTGGCTGAAATTGGTCCATTCCGTACCCTCCTTGTTGCCCTCCGGCCCCCGTGTTGCCATTCCCATAGCCTGGTGGCCCTCCGAGAGGTCGCGGTAGCGGTAGGATACCCGCCACGCCTCCGATTGGGACCGCATTCGCCCCCGTAGGACGAAAGGGCGCTGTTCCCTGACCTGGGCCCCTCCAACCAGCAGCCGGCTGCCATTGGGGGCCGATTCCGGCCGCCCAGGGACCGGCGGCTTGGCTCCAGGTCGCCGGCGTCTCCGGCGGCCGCCAGGCCTCCTGCCGAGCCTGGCCGCACTCCCCCATACCACCGGCGGCAGCCGCGGGGCCCCCAAACCCCTCCGCTGGGTTTCCGCCCGTGCGGCTGGGCGCAGGGCCGATCCTGGCGGGATCGGCTTCTGCCGCGCCGGATCCCGTCAGGGATCCCCCTGTGGACGTCGACCCGCTTCCCGGCGGCCATCCCCCTGCTCCGATGTAGAATCCAGCGCCGTTTGTCGCTGCCGGGAGAAAGGATGCCGCTCCGGCTTCGGATCCTTCAGAAATTTGAGTTTTTCCCTTCAGATTTTGTAAGAGGAGGCTCTTGATTTCTTCCAATCGCAGATCCATGCGTTCTTCAAGTTGATCCGTTGTTTTCTTCAAGCGTTCTTCCATGGAGTTGACGGTGTCCGCCAACCCTACGTAATTTTCTTCCATTGTGGCGATGCGTGCGAGTTCCGCTTCGGAGCGAGTAACCATGGCCGAGGAGCGGCTGCTCTGATACCAAATGTTAGAGTTTTTTGCTAAGGGAAAGGGAGATCTAGAGAAGAAAGGGAGAACAAGAGAAGAATTAGGGTTAGGGTGAGAGAAGGGAGTAATACCTTGATAATAGATTGCCTGCCCAACATGAGGGAACCCCGGGCCTATTAATACCCGGGGTTCATGAGGGGGCCGGCCGGCCCCCATATGGGGACTGAACCAAGTGGTTCAGTCCCCCCTTGGTTCACTTCATTGGTTGGGGGCTGAACAGGATGGTTCAGCCCCGTTGTTTAGCTCCCGCTCCTTAGGTCGCTTAGAGTACGTCCGACCTGTGAATTGTAGCGGATGCGAGGACGTAACAGTTTCCCCCTCCGATGACAGGGATGATGAATAGTGTTTAGGAGTTGTAGGAGTTAGTCGGCTATTCCCCTTTGGAGAAGATGAACAGTGCCTCATCCTTGCCGATGCTAGAGTTGTTGGATTGATTAGGATCGAATGTTTGAATTTCTCCTGCTTTCAATTTCTGAAATTTTGTGAGATTTTTTTGATGTCTTTGAGTTCTGTATGTGTGTATGTTGAAGGATTGAGGTTGCTGTTGCTTTGTGAAATCCCGTATGAGGTTATTCCTGGAGAATATGAACAGTAACATTAAAGTTACTGTTCATGATTAATTTAATATTGTTGTAGGTAAACGTCTTAATTACTTGCTTTCGTGGAGCCTCTTGTGTGAATAGTGAGTGAGGTTCAGTTCTTGTGTTAGAGATTACGTGGAACCACTTTCGTGTGAGAGAGTGAGTGAATTTAGGTTGTTTAGTTTGTGGCCTCCTTACACTAGTGAGTGTTTGAGATTCCGTGGAACCACTTAGTGTGAGAGTGAGTGAAATTTCTCCTTGGTGCCGTGTGCGATAGCGTCCGACTTCGGAGAGGGAGATCGAAGGTGACGAGGAATTCCTCGCGGGATCGCCGTCGACTTAGGTTGCGGAAAGACGCCTCTTTCCGTGGGTAATTTGTTTCTTCCTCCTCTTTTGCGTGCATCTAAATTTTCTCTTTAGGATATTAGACTCATTGTTGGGTTTTTGCCCGGATTTTGTCAGCGAACGCTACGTCGAAAACTTCAAACGGAAACGTATTTGGAGTTCACGATTTCCGTTTGCTACAACAAGGGGAACGGAACGAAAGTTGCGAACTTCCTTCCCCGGATTTAGAAGTGAACCATATTTCAAGAAAATTCATTTAAACATAAAATAGTAATTTTATGCTTACAAAAATCTAGTTGCTTAATTTCTTAAAGTTCGTGCACGCCCGCTCAAATATCAATTTTTTAAATTGCATGCATTTAGGGTTTCCTAGAATTAGCCGACAGGCGCGCAAACCCTACGCGCCGTCCTGCATCAATTTGGTATCAGGGCGAGGTTTAGGGCATCAATTTTTCTAAATTTCGAAATCCGCCCTGCGTAGAATAGAAACCCGCATAGCATTTAATTTTCAAAAAAAGTTTTTTTTTCTTCATCCATCTTACTTGTGTGTCTTGCATGCATCTGTGTAGTGATAGGTTAGTGAGATGCGTCAAATTGAACGTGGTCACCCGAGTTACGGAGACGAAGGTAATGAACCACCCCCGTGGTTTCTACCCTTCGCCCACCAAATGACAACGTTAACCGAGAGTGTCTATCAAGTGCGAGAAAGATTTAAAAACCTTAGTGGTAGGATGAATAGTCTAGAGGTACCCCCTCGAGGTTCAATGTCACCTACCATTCAAGATTGGCATTCCATTAGACCCCATCACGAAACCCCACACCACTACCTAGAAGGGTCTACACATTGGAGAAATCCTTTATTTGAGGATTACGAGTCCATTTACACCCACCCCCATGGAGCCCGCACTCGAGTGGATCCTGTTGATCCTTCGACACCATATTATGAGGGTAGAGTTCAGTATCACTCCAGTTACCGATACTACACGTCACCTTTATATGAGGAAACTGAGTCGTTATATGCACGACCACCCCCACACGTTCGTAGGACTCACGTCAAACCACGAGAACGACATGATCCTGTTATGGACGATCATCACAATTACCCTCAAGAATCTTGTAGAGGTCACCCTCGTCAAGATTACATTACACGTTGTAATCCTCCTAGTGTTCCAAAAGCGAACATGATGGTGTCCATTAAGGGTCGACGAGAGCACTCCTCTTCCCAAGACAGGGAGACTTCACCCACTCTGCCTGATATTCCAGTACAGGATGTGTGGAGTCAACCCCCACGAGAGTCTGCCCCACTTGGTGAGACCACCATTGAGACCATATCTACATTGAGTGAAGACTTTTCTCATACTTCACCCGAGATTCTAGATTCTCTATTGAGTTAAGAATTTTGGCACACTTCACCCGATAGCGCACCGAGTCACCTCACGATTGAGAGCCGGGAGCTTTGTAGTGATCTCGAGGTTGTCACCTCTCCCTTTTCCGGGAGCACGACCCCTTCTGATGGTTTACTTCTGGTGGACCATCACTCTACTGATGGGTTCTTTGACGATCCTCCTATTGAGCCTCCAGATGAACCACCTCGTCCATGTATAGCTGAGATACCTGTGAGTAATACCCTTATGAATTCCAAGACATGGATACCTGCTCCATTGTCGCCCTTGATGTCACTGGTGCTCCAAAGAGATGGTTTTGACTGTGACATTCATATGGTGAGGATTGATCGTAGACATCTGGTCACTCACACTCTAGATAAGTTATGTGACGTACCGCCTACTCAGCTCATTCAAGAGTCGCATCATATTTTCAGTGAGTACGATCATCACTTTGAGGACCATCGTATTCGCGACGAGTTTTCATATGTCCCACCTGGTGAGCCTCCTGATGCCTCACATTCCCTTAGTAAGTTTATTACGATTGTCACACTTCACGTGCATTATTATTTATATGAGAGCACTTCCTATGTTATTGGAGCCTATACCGGTACTCGTCGCGTTGTGATGAATTTTATTATACCCCTCCCGGTGAACCCCCAAATGAACCACATATGGGTTCACCGCACATTTGGGATGTATTTATCCTTAGTTGCATAGTCGAGTTTGAGGGTGCACTCGATGATTCATTGATTTTATATCTTATCACCGATGTCTCTAATTTTCACTTGAATGTTCATCGCCCGCGCGATGAAGTCTTTTATGAGCCACCTTCCGAGCCTCCTGATCACGTACCTATCTCAGGAGTTGCTTTTAGTATTTACCGGTTTGTGGAGTCAGTCGTGTTAGTAGTTCATTTCTTTGCATTTGCATGATTTGCATGAAAACTGAGCGGAAATTGCATAGTACTTTTTATTTATATGCAACTCAAGCTAACAGGCATAAAAGAGCTACAAGTTTCAAAATGGATGACTTGGTGATGGTTCGGCTAAATCCGGAACGGTTACCTTCGGGTACCGTAAAGAAGTTAGCTAACCGTAGAACTGGACCCTTTAGAGTGGTCAAGCGGATTGGGCAAAATGCGTATGAACTTGAAATGCCTTCCGTTTGGGGAGCAAATCCGGCTTTTAACGTAGCCGATCTGGCTTTATTCCACGATTATCCACATGAGTCTCTAGATTTTCCATTGCCTTCTCCTCCATTTGATTCTTCTGGGTTGGTGAGTGTTAGTGAGGAGCCACATTCAGGACACACTGATTCTCATTCAGTTTACTGACACACCACCAGCAGTTCTAACCGTTTTCTGTTGACAGTTCTCAGAGATATTTGGTTCGTTGGTATGGCAGACCAGAGACCTAGACCAGATGGGTCTTGGCCGAGGAGTTATAACGCATGGATGCTGATCTTCTACAACACTACCGCTCGGAGCAGTCACCAGTGATGAGTGATTTCGAGAGGGGGAGAGTTGGTGGAGACCAGCCCCGATTAGGTCGACGCAAAAGTGCCCGACGCCGCACCCGTCCGGACCTCTACCGGCCCTGAATTCTTGTATTTTAATTTTGTTATTTTTCAATTTATTTTAGTTTGCATTTTATTTTATTTGCACGCCTGCGTGCGTAGCCATATTTGGAGCTTTATCTCTTTCCCCAAAGATATATATATATATATCTATATTTACTCATATAAATATATATTTAGCTGTAACAAAAAAAAAAAGCAGGAGCCGGTTCATTTGATCCGACCCTTCCTCCCCAATCAGTCAGAACTGCAGGAGTTCTTTAGTTTTCGTCGTTGCTCGCAATCAAGGCTCCCGCACGTCGCGCGTCCTCCGCCCGCTTCCACCGCCAGATGGAGCCTCCGCTTCCTTCGGACGCACGCCCACGACGCTGCCCACATCCGCCGCCTGCAAGAGCTCTCCCCAGGCGGTTATGCCAACTCCCGACCACGACTCTCTGCTCCACGGGGCCGACCAGGCACGATTCTTTGGGCGTTTTTCTTGTTCGTCGCTTCCGCTGTTGCCCTATAAAAAGGGAATGATTTATTTTGTCAAGGACAGGAGAAGAAAGATTTGTTGTGTATGTTTCCCCCTCCGATGACAGGGATGATGAATAGTGTTTAGGAGTTGTAGGAGTTAGTCGGCTATTCCCCTTTGGAGAAGATGAACAGTGCCTCATCCTAGCCGATGCTAGAGTTGTTGGATTGATTAGGATCGAATGTTTGAACCTCTCCTGCTTTCAATTTCTGAAATTTTGTGAGATTTTTTTGATGTCTTTGAGTTCTGTATGTGTGTATGTTGAAGGATTGAGGTTGCTGTTGCTTTGTGAAATCCCGTATGAGGTTATTCCTGGAGAATATGAACAGTAACATTAAAGTTACTGTTCATGATTAATTTAATATTGTTGTAGGTAAACATTTTAATTAATTGCTTCCGTGGAGCCTCTTGTGTGAATAGTGAGTGAGGTTCAGTTCTTGTGTTAGAGATTACGTGGAACCACTTTCGTGTGAGAGAGTGAGTGAATTTAGGTTGTTTAGTTTGTGGCCTCCTTACACCAGTGAGTGTTTGAGATTCCATGGAACCACTTAGTGTGAGAGTGAGTGAAATTTCTCCTTGGTGCCGTGTGCGATAGCGGCCGACTTCGGAGCGGGAGATCGAAGGTGACGAGGAATTCCTCGCGGGATCGCCGTCGACTTCGGTTGCGGAAAGACGCCTCTTTCCGTGGGTAATTTGTTTCTTCCTCCTCTTTTGTGTGCATCTAAATTTTCTCTTTAGGATATTAGACTCATTGTTGGGTTTTTGCCCGGATTTTGTCCGCGAACGCTACGTCGAAAACTCCAAACGGAAACGTATTTGAAGTTCACGATTTCAGTTTGCTACAACAAGGGGAACAGAACGAAAGTTGCGAACTTCCTTCCCCGGATTTAGAAGTGAACCATATTTCAAGAAAATTCATTTAAACATAAAATAGTAATTTTATGCTTACAAAAATCTAGTTGCTTAAGTTCTTAAAGTTCGTGCACGCCCGCTCAAATATCAATTTTTTAAATTGCATGCATTTAGGGTTTCCTAGAATTAGCCGACAGGCGCGCAAACCCTACGCGTCGTCCTGCATCTGCCTCCCTTTTAAGTTTAGATTGCTAACATACATGATGGTTTTCTTTTGTACATTTATGCTAATTAACAATGTAAATGTAACTAATTTAAGTTTGTATATGGTAAATCTACAATCATGCTGATGGGTTTTGTAGCATGATTAATATTAATACCTAATATGCTTGTGCAGTCTCAAGTTGAGCCTTACTTGGACTTGATAGAGAGATTAAGCGGAACAATGAAACCTTATTCGTCAAGAATATTTGACAATAATACTCGACAAAAGTTGCGACAAATGAAGGCTCTCTTCGTGATGTCAATGACATGCTGCTTCGGCGCCGTACAAAACACAACAGGAGGAGCGCCCAAAGGAGGAGCTCGGAGACATGCATTGCACACAGAAGACCAAATTCCGCCAATGGCGTGCCATTTTTGGACTAGAGGTCTTGACTCTAGGCTCTGATGGCATTCTCCTTTTCGCTGCGACCTGTGGTTGGCACACAGGTTTCCAAGTAAAACTGAATCATAGTTAGGAATACTTGATTAGAAGTCTACTCAGCAGTATGGAGGAACTTTGTGAGTCACAAGCTCTTAAACAACAAACTCTAATACAATTTATTAGGAGACTGGTCTGGATTACCAAACTTTAATAGATCAAAAAGTTTAAAAAAATCTTCATCATTCTATCTTTTCGACGATCTTTGCCGATTGGTTATCCAAGGCGAATCAATGACTTTGATCCAATGGATTCACTACTCTTTGACTTGCTTGGACGACGGAATGAGTCAAGTGGAAGATATTAGCAGTTGGGTCTCTAGGCTTATGGGGTGCACAAGATTGAGCACATATACCGTATTGTGAACAATGTTCCTAATTGTTGTCCTAACATAGCCATAGCGCAGGGGGGCTTCTCTTTTTCTGACGGGAATCCTCACTGAGGTTAGGATTTTTGTGGAGGAACGTTAATCGGAGGCTGTATGAAAGAACACGTTAGCCTTGATGCGTGTTCTTCTTCTGCACCACAAAAAGGTTTAAAAATGAATAGATAAAATTGTTGCTATGTTAGGATCCATTTCTTGCTTCTCTTTTATTTGTGACTAATTTCCAATCTTAAGTAAATGTTACTGGCACCTAAAGTGGTGGGGTGATTCACACATGCAAAATCTATATCACATAAATAACAAATAAAGTCAAGAATGTTTCTAATTGCACCTTGGAGATTATAATTGCACTGTTACCTCCAAAACAGTAATTTGATTACATGGTGATGAGAGTAAGGGACCTTGCAAGGATGATTAGAATTTGTTCCCTACCCTTTTAATTATCATGAGGATACCCCATATATATTTGAATATATAGATGAATCAAATGTTGGACCGTCATTTCATATTTTGTTTTCATATCCTCTCTGAATTCTCTAATGAGGACTGGATTAGTTCCAGTGAATATTAAATCATCTACGTAGATGTGGACATGGATAACATCCTGTAGACTTCTTTTTAAATACATTATACAGAGAGGAATCATTTTTACCTTATATAAAATTAATGGAAGTTAGGTAATGATCAATATGAGCATTCCATGCTCTTGGTGCTTGTTTCAGCACAAACAATGCTTTGTTTAACTTGTACACTTTAGTTTCTGCTCCTTTGATTCATATCCGGCTGGTTATTCTACAAAAATATCTTCTTCTATAATGCTATTGAGGAATGCTGACTTTAATCTAGTTGGTACAGATGAAAACTTGATTGTGCAGCATAAGCAAGGAGAGTTCTGATGGTCTCCATTCGAACCACAGGTGCATAGGTTTCAGTAAAATCTACACCTGGTATTTGTGAATAACCCTTTTGCCACTATCCGAGCATTGTATTTTAAAATCATTTTCATCTTCATTTTCTTTCACTTTATAAACCCACGTCAAACCTATAATTTATGCATGTGGGGGTCTGTCAACAAGCTCCTATGTTTTATTTTTCTTTATCATTGTTATTTCATCATTCATTACCTCCCTCCAAGCAGAGATTCTGCTGGCTTCTTCATATGTGGTTTGAGCAATTATGCTTAATGCTATATCACTTTGAGAGTAAATATCTTCTAGCAATCTCATTTTCTTAGGTGGTGATGATGAATCAGGACTGTTAGAGAAAATTGATGAAAATGGTGTTGCTGGTTGATTATTGGGTGAGTTAGTTGATGGAGTACATGGATGACTGTTTGGTTCAACCATCAGTTGATCATTGATTTGGAAGGGATCAGCAGTCTCTTCATTTAACCCAATTGAAAAATCCAGTCCACTTTCTGAATCCCATTTCCAACTTCTATTTTCATCAAACAATACGTCCCGAGATATTATTAATTTCTCTTGATCTGGTTCATATAATCTGTAGCCTTTGGATTCATTGCTATACGGCTATACCCTACAAAGATACACTTCTCACTCTTCTTATCTAGTTTCCCTCTATCATCTTTCTGAATAAGAACATATCCTATGCATCCAAAAATACGAAAATGTGATACATTGACTCTTCTTTTAAACATTACCTCATATGGTCTTCGATTTAACAGAGACTTGGCGGGGGATCGATTTAAGATGTAAGTAGCTGTATTTGCAGCTTCAGCCCAGAAGGTTTTTGGTAAGTATTTACTGAGTAACATTGTTCTTTCCATTTCAATTATTGTCCTATTTCTCCTTTCAACAACCCCATTCTACTGAGGTGCTCTGCTAGCTGACAATTCTTTTCTTATTCCTAGGTTTTAAATTCAATTGAGTTGAATTCTCCTCATAATGTAGGATAGGGTGTGTAAATGGGCTCCTAGAATGCGCACTAGTGGTGAGTGATGGTTGAGTCTCGACTTCCCACTAACTCAATGCATTACTTACTTACGGATAGACGTTAACAATTAACACAAACCATAAATAACATAATTAACATTGCATCAAATTATAAATGAAGATAAGAATTTCTTTTAGGCTTAAGGCATGGCTTTCCTCCGCAAGGAGGGCCAAAACAAGTGCGCGACAAATCAATCCTTCATGCAGTTAGAGAGTTATCAAAGAGCAAGTACTATAATAAACTGAAATACCCAATCAAGCACGTAATAAACAGTCCGTAGAAATGTCTACATCCATCAATCAATACAGATAACAACACGAAATATTATGGCTGCTGTAATAGGCCTGGCTCTGAGCGTTGGAGGACTAGAAGTGGAATTTCGGTAGAGGGTGGACTGGATCGAGTAAGGGGAAGGCTGGTTGGGGTTGGGAGAGCTGGATCGGGGAGGAGGGTGGTCGGATCTGGGCTGGAATGGCCAGATTTGGGCAGATTTGGGCAGATTTGGGGGCGGACAGAGGATGACAGCAAGGAGGGCTGTTGGGGGGCTTGCGGGTAGGCTGCCTGGGGCATGGAGAAGGGCGGCGGCCTGTTGGAGGGGCGAATGGCAGTTTCTGGACAGTTGCTGGGCTGGACAAGAGGTGGCGGCCTGCTGGTAGGCTGCTGGAAGGGTGCGGGCGGAGCGGTGGCTGTACTGAAAGAGGCGGGCTGCTGTGGTGGACGCTATGGTGTGTGGTCATCTGCACACCCATGATAATAGATTTTGCTATGTGCACCCCCATGATGGGGTTTTACTACGCACCCCCATAATAGGTGATTTTACTATGCGCATCCCATAATGGGGGATTTTACTTTGCCCCCCCCTAATGGTGGATTTTACTATGTGCACCCCTATTATGTGTGGTTTGACTATCCGCACCCGAATGATGGGAGATTTTTCTATGTGCATGCACCCCTATCATGAGGGTGTGCTTTCGTGTGCAAGAGGAGTCTCCCGCGCGGGTCGTGTAGTCGAGGGGCCGTGTGGCGGCGGCCGCACAGCTAGCGGTGTCGTGCAGCGGCGGCCACACGGTTGGAGGTGGCCGTGCGGCGGCCGCATGGATCGTGGCGGGGGCCGCATGGATCGTGGCAGTGGCAACGGCCGCACTGCCGGAGGAAGCCGTGCAATGGCTTACACTCAATTACTCATGGATTAGAATATTAGATACATTAAAAATTGAAATATCATGGCAAGCTGAAATTAGTAGTACACAAATAACTATTAATAGCAAACTGAGTTGTAATAAGTAAACTTGCAAACTTAATTGTTAGGAACTGCCAAGCTGAAGTAGATGCAGCCATATATGGGAAATCAAGGGGTAGGTCTATGTTCAGATATGGAAAATGAAAGAAAGCTGAAAATCAAGGCATACAATAGATGTAGTATTATGTTTAGATGCAGTATTATGTGCAGATGTGTAGTATTGCATGATTTGTGTAAGATTTTAGTTTTAACTGCAAAATTCCTCTCTTACTGGAGTAGAAAATAAAAAAAAATGATAGAGCTAGCATAAGGAAAGTTGCGAGATTTATGTATAAAAAAAATTCAGAGAGAGGGAGAGATCGGGCTGCGAGTAAATTCAAAGAACTTGATCCATGTCAAAAATAATAAACTTTCCAATAATCAAATTTGTTTTATCTTCACCAGTCATATACTCTCCTATGTAATTTAAATTACAGCAGGTTACAGTGTAGCAACTAAGATTTCAAGGCATACATTACACCAGCCAAGGAGTTGTTGACATGACCGTCATCACGAGGCAGAAGAAGCTCTTTTGGACATATTTGACACTCACAATGCGCTTCTGCAATCCTAAAAATGCATGTTTGAAGCAAATTTGAGTAACATGAGAAAGGTGTGTAATAATGAAAAACTAAATTTAACTTTGACATGACAGACAAAACATATAACTCACAAACTGCTTCGAATGTCATTATCTATTGGAGCTTGCAGCAAGAATCCCGGACTAACCTACACAGTGAAAATTAAAGAACATGCAACAAATAAAAGGGTAGATTAATTCAATAAAAATACGAAACAATTTAGTCTAACAAAGGAACAATTCGGTTTCCGTAAAACTGCCTTTAGTATTCAGATATTTATTGCCAAATTTTGATTCACCAAAACTGTTTTCACTTATTTTATTCGTTACATGAAGAATATCTCTTTTCTCCTAAACAGAAATGATTGGCATATATCATCTTAGCACAATACATTTGTGTGAAATTTCTAGGGCAAGCAAAATAGGAAACTATGAAAACATCCAAATTTGAAGCTTAACTCTCAGTGAGTATAAAAAAGCGAAAAAGTGCATTGTAGAAACTGAACTCTGCTAGTACTTATGTAATCACATTACAGGGAAGAGAAAACAAACCACGAACAAAGTAGAAATCCACAATCGAATGGTCTTTGATCGATATACTCACATGAACGACGGAAGTTAATGAGAAGTGTCGTCGAGATGTTCCCCGCTACTGCTTTTCTGAGACAAAGAGGCAACATAGTCAATAAATATATGTGGTGGAGGAGAAGAGTGTTGCGATTATCATTGAGTAACCTAATATTTGAAGTTAAGATCTAATTATGAGGAGTTCAATGGAGATAGCAAAATGATAGTTAATGGTAGTTGTAGAGTATGTGTTGTGGTTATTCGACCTACATCTTCATATTCAAAATATTTTGCATGGTTGTATCATACCATAAAACAACATGATATTAACAAAAAACTAAAGACAGGGAATCTTCAAAGCATTAGAAAATTAAAGTACAAAGTGAGGTAAAGCAGAAGTATTATACCATGTTAAATTTTGTTTGTACATATTAACTCTACTAGCTCAATTGCTGAGAATGTATGAGAATGAAGGTCCATATTGAACTCTGAGCAGCTGCATCTGATAGGGTATGAGCGCATACCGCAAACCTGCAACCAAAAATCAACAGTCAAAATATTCTGGCGGGATTTCCAAGAAGGGGTTGAAATCGAACTCTCACCGGCGATGCACATGGAGCGGTAGAGAAGGGAGATGTGGGTGCCTCCCTTTGTGGCCATTTGGGGCATCTCCAGGCACCAGAGGAAAACCAAATCCGTCATTTGTATTGAGGATCTTAGCTTGGTAATGGCCGTCGTACTCGATATCGCGAGGTATGGTCGGAAGAGGGGAAGGTCGCAACCAGCCTCCCATGATAGGCAAACAAATTCAGCTTCTTCTTTTGACAAGAGCAGGGGACGCAGACATGCAACTAGGCAACAAGAAGGAGAAGAACGGAGGAGGAAGAAGATGACGACGGGATTTTGAAAGGACTGTTCAAGGGTTTTCATTCAATGGAACAACGCTATTTAAAGAGTACATGGCCCATAAGATATATTTCGTCATCCCGTCGACGAGATGTTCATTGGTGTTGCAATAAGCGAGGGATATCTCCTTCTCCTCCACCAGGTCCTGTAAAAAATGGTGTTTGATCTGTATGTGTTTGGTTAGGTTGTGAAACATCAGATTCTTGCTGATGGAGATGGTCGATGTGTTGTACACCATTAAAGTTGTAGGCCCAAACCCCTCTTTTTTCAGTTCCTTTAGCAAACGGCATGGCCACACGAATTTTTTAGCAGCATCTCCAATTGCCATGCATTCCCCCTCTGTAGAGGATATGGCAATACTTTTCTATTTTCTAGAGTTCCATGACACAATGTTTCCTCCTATCTAGAACACATCCACTGGTGCTCTTGCGGTCGTCGGCGCTTCCTTCCCAATCATTATCAGAGTATCCAATTAGTCTTGCATCTTCTGTATCCCTTCTCTTATATTCTAAACCATAGTCTTGAGACCCTAGCATGTAACACAAAATGCATTTTATAGCTATCATGTGGTTTGCTCTGGGTTCACTGACCAATCTAGAGACAAGGCTGACAGCTAGTTCAATGTCAGGACGACTATTAGTCAGGTAAATTAGAGACCCAATGATGCTGCGGCATCTCTCTTCACTAACTTTATCTCCTCCATCATTCTTCACTAATTTCTCTTTTGTAGCCATGGGAGTTGAGGTAGGCTTGCATTCCTGTATCCCGAAATTTCTTAACAGTTCTAACAGATACTTATGTTGATGCAGAAAAATGTGTCCTTGGCTTTGATGAATCTAGAGCCCCAAAAAATACTTCATAGTGCCCAGATCACTCATTTCAAATTCCTCTTTCATAGTGTTTTGAATTCTTCTACGAGATGTGATTTCGTGGCCATGATTAGTAAATCGTCTACGTAGATGTTGGTAATTACAAAATTTTCGTTTAGATGATGCTTATAGTATAATGAGGCTTCATATGGGCTTCGGGTGTAGCCATTGTCATTCTGGAAATTGTCAATTCGAGCATTCCATGCTCTTGGCGCCTATCGAAGACCATACATAGCCTTTTTTAGATTATAAACCTTTTCTTCTTCACCCTTAATAACATACCCCTTTGGTTGACTCACAAATACTTCTTCACTTATTTAACCGTTCAAAAAAGCAGACTTTACATCCAGTTGATGGATTGGCAGATTCTATTGAGCTCCAAAGGATAGCAGCATTCGAATTGTCTCTATCCTGGCTACAGGAGCAAAGGTTTCTGTAAAATCTCTTACTGGTTTTTGTGAATACCCTTTGGAAACAAGTCTTGCCTTATAATTTTGAATTCCCCCTTTCTCATCTAACTTCACTTTGAAAAACCATTTCACACCTATGACGTCATGGTGAGCTGGTTTTCATACCGGATCCCACGCATTGTTTTTATGTATAATATTCATTCTGCTTTCATTGCTTCTGCGCATTCGGGCTGGGAGGCAGCTTCAACATACGAGCTTGGTTCTTTGCATGCGAGGGCAATATTGCAGGATTCATATATATTTGCTAAAGATCGAGTTTTTCTTGGATGATGAGTCATACCTGAGATCTGATGGGGGGAGTCTGGATTTCTTGGACTGGGCGGTTGATCAACATCATCCCCTTGTGGTGAGTTGTTAGCATCCTCCAAGAAGTCAGTAAGATATTGACTCTGATCCATCAAGGCATCCCACTCCCATCTTCCTGCTTCATCAAAGATGGTGTCTTTGTTGATGATGAGCCTTTTGGTAAGAGGATTAAAGAGCGTGTATCCTTTTGACTCATGGCTATAGCCTACCATTATGCACTTCTCCCCCCTTCTTGTCCAGTTTATCTTTGTGTTCCTTTGAAGTTAAAGTATATGTAATGAATCCAAAAACTTTGTAATGATGGATGAACGACTTTCTGTGGTACCATGATTCATATGGTATTGAATTGGGAAGAGCTTTTGTGGGAGCTCTGTTGAGAATGTGAATGGCAGTGTGCATGGCTTCCCCCAAAAACTCTTTTGGCAAATTCTTCTGTTGTGTAGGCTTCGTCACATTTCCACCACCGTCCTTTTTTTTTGCTCCACCCATTTTGTTGTGGGCTTTGTGCCACGGTGAGCTGACATTTGATGTTATTGGTATCACAAAAGGAGGCGAACTCAATGCTCAGGAACTCCCCACCTCTATCTGTTATAAGACATTTTATCTTGTGTTCTGATTCATTTTCTACCAGGCTTTTGAATTCTGTGAATTTATGAAACACGTCAGATTTGTGGCCAAGGAAGAATATCCACATCATTTGACTGAAATCGTCTACAAGTAAGAGATAGTAGCAATTTCCAAACCAAGTTGGTGCGGATGCTGGCCCCCAGCTGTTGGCATGGATCAATTCTAGTGGTAATGAAGCTCTCCACTTGGCATGTTGAGGAAAAGGTGTTCTGTGTATCTTGTTCAGAGCACAGATTTCACAGAATTGTTGTGAACCCAAGGAGCCTTGCACACCACTTACCAAATTTTGTAATTTGCCTAAGTCTTTGAAATTCAAATACCCACACCTAACGTGCCACAACATTGAAGTTTCAGAATTATGTGCATTGTTATCATGGAAGATGGAGTCTTCTTGAAATTGCACATTTGGATGGCTCAGTGGCATGGACATGGGAAAATTTTGTTCTTTGACATTTTTACTACAACCACCAGTTTTTTTGATTTCTTGGATAGTGCATTCTTCACTGTCGAAGATGAGTTTGTAACCCTTTCGTAGGAGTTGTCCCACACTGAGCAAGTTCTGTGGCAAGCCCGACACGTATTGAACTTCATGAATGTAGTTGGATGCCCCATTATTCAACTTGACAACAATTGTCCCACTGCCTTGTATTTTACAACATTTCCATCCCCCATTATAACTTCAGATTTTTCTACTTCACTTAATTGCACAAACGAATCCTTGTTGTTTGACATGTGGTTGTAACAACCACTATCAAGAAACCAGAGCTCAGTGCACAGTTCCTGAAGTGTGAGGGATGAGTATAATAGTGACTCTGAGTTAGTAGTGAAGTTAGCTTCATCTTTTGGCTTAGCATCACGATACCAGCTGTCCTTTTATAAGTGGTTCTGCCTCTTGCATTTCTTGCATCTTGACAGACAGTCCTTGGTGTGGTGAGTATTTTTATTACACAACTTGCAGCAGTTCATGGAAGGATTATGAACTTTTTTTCATTACCTCTATCATGGTAGTTCTGTTGGCAGTTGGGAGCTGGCGGCTTACTAGATCCAATAGACAACCTGCTTTGAAATGCTTTCTCCAACTGTATTTCTTTTTTCTTCATTCTTTATTCATGCCCAAGCAATGAGCTCATTAGTTCCGAGGTGATCATTTTTGTAATGTTCTTTGCCTCTTCAATAGCCACCATAACATGTTCATAATGTATTTGTTAAGTTGCTTAAATTTTTTGAAACTACACGCTTTTCTGGCAGATCATCACCATAGGTTCTGATCTGATTGACTAGAGTGGTTATTTTTGAAAAGAAATTTTGGATCGACTCCCCCTCTTGCATATTGAGGGTACCAAACTCTTGCCATAGAAGAGTTAATCTGATAGAAATAACTCTCTCTCTTCCTCTATACTTTGTCTTCAGGATTTCCCATGCTTCTTTAGCTGTTTCTGCGTTAACAACCAGTGAAAGAATTGCCCTCCCGACTCCTTGTTGGATACAGATGATTGATTAGGCATCCCTTTTCTGATTTTCCAGCAGGAGCTGAGCACGACTTTTCTTCTTTATCAACTAGAGCTTTCTCAGAGTAACGTGGGTATCCAGTTTGAATAAGATCTCAAAGACCCTGTGAGGTGAAGTGCACCTTCATCTGCTTCCTCCAATAGTCATATGATTCACCTTCAAAGATGGGGATTCCAGTTTGAGTGCACAGAAAAGCTTGGCTAGTGGAAGAGGTGGCCATATGATGAGGATCGAAGGAAGAATCGACTTTAGATTCAGCACATATTTGATGCACCTGATCTTCAGATGGCTTGAGTCGTTCGCTCTGATACCATTTGTGAGAGATAAGCAAACAAACTTAGCTTGGAAGCAGACCTGCAGCTAGACAATAATAATAAGAAGAAGAACGAATGAGGAAGAAAGATGACGACGGGAGTTTGAAAGAAGCTAGGACTATTCAAGGGTTTTTCATTCAATGGAACAACACTATTTAAGGAGCACATGACCCATAAGATAGGGGGCCCACAGAATTAAATAAAGCATCAAAAGATAACAAAGTCCTGGATTATTGTAAAGACTGCCAACATCACGCGGCAGCTTGGGCTGGGAATGAGGTGCGAGGGCCGCGGAGAAGGAATGGAGAACAGATTGCAGAGTTTTGAGAAGGATGGTTCTGACATCGAAGAGTGATTTCAATTTCAACTACAGTGGATTGTTGGAGAAGGGAAGGTTCCGTTGTATGGATTTGGCAAGGGAGCAGAGGGGGAAGGAAGGGAAGGTGGTTGAAGAAACGAAAATAAACGACCTGATTAGCTAGCCCATGTTGATTTATCGGCCTCCATTTGAGCCGCACGGATGACAGTAGCGGAACCGTAGTGGCGGAGAGATGAGAGTTGAATCCTCGGCGATGAACGGCTACGCGACACGGCACTGAACCGCCTCACCTTTGGAAAAAATGCAGACGGCGAAGAAAACGGCGTGGGAGAGTCATCGCCAGTGAGATTCGTAGCAGGCGTCGCGGGAGCTCTGCATGGAGAGTAATAAGAGGAGAATGAATTTTGAGGGGTGGAGCGGGTGTTTGTGAGCGAACGGAGAGATAAAGCGGTTCAAAATAAAGTTAAAAGAGAGGTTACTTGGAATGGACGGCCCAGATTACTCTCATAGCTAGTTATAATTTAAAAGTCGAGATTTCTGTAATGTCTCAATTAGCAAGTCATTTTTGTTGAAATGATATTTGTTTTTAATATAGTATATATATATACATACGAGTGACAGACACGAGGCTCTACCCTTACGGCCAATCGCAACAATACTTCGACCCTGACATGTACGGGGCTCTGTCCCTATCAATTAATTAATACCGCTTAAAATATGGCTGATGTTATTTGTACACCATAAATGGCTATTTATAGCCCATGGATACTTGTACCCCTCAAAATTATATTTGTACCCCAACAGGCTATATTTGTACCATGTTGTTGTTACTCATTTAGGACATGCTCAAAATGCGAAGGATCTCTTTTCGTGGATTTATAATTCTCCAAAAACTTCTTCAAACTTTCCTTTGGGAGGCCTTTTAATTTTATGGGCATTTTAGGTTCCTTTGTTTGACTTGCATCCGGATTGACTAGTTCACACAATTTTCTTTTAATTTTCTTTCTTTGGAGATTACTAATATTGCTATATTTTTTTAATATTCCTTCCACATCATTCTCTACATCAACACACTCAATTTGTTCTTCCATCACTTTGAACTCAGGCTTGTCAAGTAATGTTAACTATTTCTATTGTTTGTGCACCATCCATAAAGGAATTGTGTTACTCACTTTAATGTACGTAACAAGCTCATGTGCACAAGGCAATCCAAGTGTATATCTGTTCTTATGTGTACATTGTCCATGCTCTACATACCCAGATTTTATTGTGTATTCTTCCTTTTTTTATTATCTCTAATGCAGCAATAGAGACGTTGCCAAGTAGCTCGGAAAAAATAATGTTTTGAAACTTGGGAAAACTTGCATCTTACTTTCCCCAAACATACATTTGATTTTCGTGTGTTGTAAATTGATCATGTTGTCATAAGTTTTCCAAACTGTAGTAAGATTTCCAATTGAAACTTCAAGGAATTTTTTGAGTTGACTATGCCCCCTCTACACGGTTAGTAGATGTGTTTCCAAAGTGCAAGTATTTATCCCCCATGTAGAAATAAACATCTCTTTTAAGGTTCTAACCATGTATTTGTAACATAAGCAATCACATCCGGGTAATTTGTAGCATAATCAATCACCATTTCATTCAATCACGTATTAAACTCATTTTCAGATATTTCATTCACAATATTTTGCCATACACCCAAAAAACATCACAATCTTTTCCTTTAGTAAAATATTTTTTGCAGTGTGCCAAAGTATTGCGATGTATATGTACTTGACATGACACATTTTTTTGCTTTTGGGAAAACAACTTCAATTGCATTTATCAATGCAATCTCTCGGTCCATTACAAAGACATCAGACATCACATTCTCATCAAAAGTAAGCTCGAAACACTCAAGAGCCCATTTGTAATTGGCTTCATTTTCACTTGACATAAAGGCAAAACAAGAGTAAAAAGATTGATTGGTAGATGTAACACCAACGATGGAATGTAGTGGCAAATGATAACGGTTGGTCTTGTAAGTGCAATCAATCATAAATGTGGTGGAGAACATATTACTTAGACGCACTTAAGTTGGATGTGCAAAAAACAAACTTTCAAAATGCATAGTGCTCTTATTTACTTGAGTGAAACTAATATATCCGGAAGAACTAATGCACTTAAACAAATGTTGGATTGGAGTTCCAACATCCGGTTGAGTTCTGTACAGCTTTGCTTTCTCATTGTAGATTGTTCTAAGTGATGTAGAATTCCCCGGATTTCTTTTCTTTAAAGCGGTTATAATTTAACGAGGCTTACATCCGGCATTGAACATCTCATCCACTATCTTGTTCTCATTGTCATCTAGTCTACAGACACATAGATGTGCTTCAAGATGAACGAACTCATGGTTGTGCATACTGAAAGTATCTAGATGCTACCTAAATCACCTAGAGGGGGGGGGGGGGGGTGAATATGTGAATTCTATGGCTTTTATGCAGAATTAAAAACTTTAAAGAAAAACACACAAATAAAAAAGCACACACAAACACAAAGATTTATAATGGTTCCCTGGAATGAGTACGTCCACTTTCCCGCCTAGAACTCTCGGTTAGACTAGTCTAATTCACTAATCTCAGATTGAAACCATCTTACAACTCGGAGTTAGCAACTCCTACAAACTCGGAGAACAATCTCTCCTACAAAAGCTCGGAGAACAAACTCTCCTACAAAACTCGGAGAACAAACTCTCCTACAAAAACTTGGAGAACAAACTCTCCTACAAAAACTCGGAGAACAACCTCGCATACACTCGATCCTCTAAACTAGGTCTATAAAAACTCAGAAGTGAAACTTCCTACAAAAGTTGTAAAAGGTTTTTACAAAACTTTAGATTGAGAAACAATCTTCTGAAATATCAAAGTGATTTTTCTTCAGATCTGAAATTAAGTCTCTGTCTTCCTTTATTGAAAAGAAAGCCTTGAACTTGAAAGAGGAAGAAGAAAGAAATCTTATCTTTGTAGAACTGGATCTGAAAACTTATTGAGACAATAAGATCTGAAAAAGCACTTGAGAGAATCTGAAAAATGTGATCTTGTTGAATCTGAACTTGGAGAAGAATCGTGCAGAAACTTTGTCGGCAGCAAAAAATTTGATGGCGACGACGCCCCGCCATATGTTCGTGACCAGTTCCTTGACGACGCCGACTCGACGCATTATTTTGATCGCTGCCGCAACACTACATTTGAAGACTTGGATGGATGATGCCGCAACAACAATCATGGTGTACGCCATCGCCGCGACAAGCATTTTGAAGAACGCCATCACCGCACCGTCAAGACGAACGCCATCTCCGTTACAACCTTCGTCCGCGGCACAAGATTAATAATTAATAATTATAATTATTTTATTATAATTATTAATTAAAATAGTATCTAGCTTTGTCTTTTATTTTGGACTTTGTTTATGTCCATGTTTTATTTTTAATGTTGGACTGCGTTTAGTTATGCTCATAGTTTATTTTAATTTCGGACTGCGTTTAGCCATGTTTGTTGGCTAGCCTATAAAAGGCCTTCTTGTATTAGATTTTGATAATTATTGAATGATAAGAAAATTTCAACCCTAAACTCCTCTTGGTTTTCCCTCTCTCCTAGCCGCCCTCCTCTCTCTATCTCCTTCTAGGAATTTCGGCCCCCCTCTCTTGTCTCCTTCATCTTGGCCGCCGGCCACCACCTCTCCTTCCTCCTATTCTCTTCCTCCCTTAAACTTCAGCTCTCTTTCATAGCCGCCCCTTCATACTTCCTCCTCTTGGAAGTTTTGGCCAAAGGTGAAGAAAGAAGAAGAACGGCCCGTGGTTCCGGGAAATCAAGATCCGGCGTGAAGCTATCAAGGCGAACGAGTTTCTCTCCATTCGACACGGTTCCGGTGGATCCGTAGAAGAACGATTCGGGCGAGTGCATGCTTGAGGATAATCCCATCTCAAGCGGAGTAACGAAATTTCTACTCGTGAGATTTTCTCTCTTGTTAATTTCTTGTGGTGGTAAATTTTGGCGTGATCTTCGAGTCACTTGGATAATCGTGGTTTTTTCGACTGATTTGTGCGATCTTCTATTTCTTTTAATTTTCAAAGAGGATTGGCGAACCTCGACTTTTTGTTGGGAGAGATCTACCCTTTTTGAATCGTAAATTTTGGTAGATCTCTTTTGGTACAACTCAAGCTCGTTCAGACCGGGTGAGTCCTTTTAGTCGGGAAGAATATTTGCCTATAGCCATCTATTCAACCTCTAGCGGCGTGACTACCCGTACGTTAGCATCTAATTGATAATCATTGCGCTGCGTGTACGTTGCGAGTAATTTTTGTGCGAGCGTAAAATTTGGGAACATTGAGAGGGAACGCGTGCGTATTCGTAGCGATCGTGTCGGAGAGCGTAGCCTGCATCAATTTGGTATCAGAGCGAGGTTCGTGTCAATTTCTTAATTGACGCATTCCTAAAATTTTCTTAGAACGCCAGCACACACAATCTTTACACGATTTCGTGTTCAAAATTTCAAAACTTTTAGTTGGCGGTCTGTGAATAGTGGCCTAAAATTTTTAATTTTCTGCGAAAATAAAAAAATACAATTCTGGGAATTCTCCATATTTTTCTTAGTAAGAAAATCAAGAAAATATTTTAATTACCCTAGTTATTAAGTGGAAATAAAATTATCTTTCATAAAATTTTGACCTGTTTAAAATTTCTGGTCCGCGAATAGCGGCCTAAATTTTTTACATTTTCTGCGAAAATAACAAAAAAAAATATAAATTCTGGATAGTCAAATTAAAATTTTTGAAATTGAAATTCAAATTTTTTATTTTCACATTCAAAATTCAAATTTTTGAATTTCAAATTCAAATTTTTGAAATTTAAAATTCAAATTTTTGAAATTTAAAATTCAAATTTTTTGAAATTCAAATATTTCTGGAAATTCAAATTTTTCTAGAATTTCAAAAAATCTCCTTATAAAATTCTTTTTTATAAATCTGTTTAGTTCAGATTCTAAAATTTTCTATCATTGCATGTTCACTAGTTCTGGTCCCGAGTACACAAACTCTTCGGGTATGGCTCATGTCGTTTATGTTTCCCGTTTAGATTACTTGTATGCCAAAGTTATGGCTAATCGCACCTCAACTTTGCCTCGGGACGTGCGACAACTAATTCGAAACCACTCGTCGGTTGATGATTTTCGACGTGAGATGAATCAACAACTGGGGGAGATTCGGGAAATGGTGGCCCAACTTTCGGCCAACCGAACCCCTCCTCTGCCTTCATACCATCGAACGCAAATGTTTGATGAGTTATCTTCCCTTAGACAAGGGAATCGATCAATTGCGGAGTACATGGGCCTCCTGAAGGACATGATAGCTAGGTGCGATGTTAGGGAGATGTCTGAGGTCACCCTTTCACGATTTCGTAAGGGGCTTAACCCCGACATTCAAGGTAAACTCCTTCGTTATGAACACACGGATTTAAGCACCGCCTATAATGCCGCGTTGGATATTGAGAAGCATCTTGCTCACAAGTCCAAGTCTAGTTATTTTCAGAAGGGCAAGTCCATCTTAGGACCTTCCCCTCCATTATCCCTGAAAGATAAGGGTAAGTTCCAGTCCACTGACTCGAACTCGGTTGTCATTACGGCTAGGGATGTCATGAGACCGCGCGGTGAGAGTATTCCAGTTAGTGAAGTTCCTCCCATAATTTCTACACACAATGCGTCGAGAATGTCTCCTCCCGAACTTCCTGATATAGTTTTTGAACCTTCTGACAATACTGAGTATGCGCCCTTGACTAAGCCTACCGCTGAGGGCGATGTCGTTATTAAGGAAGAACTTAGCAATGATGAGGAGATTGGTTACCCTAGTGATATGGAAGAGGACATCCCCTCTGATCCAGTTTTAGATTCGTCTGATGATTCTGATTTGGAGGACGTACCTAGTGCATTGGAAGATTTACCTTGCGATGAAAGGTTAACTTTGGGTGACTTTGACATTGAGAACCCGGAAGATATTTCTTTGATGTTATCACCTTTTCCTAAAGCTCATTGTGAATTAGAAATTTTGTCAGGTTCGATTTTGTCGGTCCTCCATCCTGACCCGTGGACTCGACCTGCGAAATTTTTAGAACATGAAATTCTTATGCCTCGTCCTAGCCAGTTTGTTTTGCCTATGCTACTAGCCCCTCCGTTGGTCATGTCCCGTCGGACATGTTTTGTTGAGTTGTTAGATTTTGTGCTCGATCTTTTCACCACCCTTCGTAGATCTGATTACGCGTCACCTTTGATGGACAATTATTTTGTATGGCCGTCTACGGATTTGTTGGCGGTCGCGAGCGAATATGATTTTGTGGCGACTGTACCCCTGGACTTAGTTTCTTCACGACGTACTTACTCATCCAGTCCAGTTGTGCATATTTTTCCTCCAGTTGTTTACCACATTCACCTACACGTGTCTATGATTTTAGCTGACCACATGGGTACTTGAGATTTACTTTTTCCTCATGCTCAGTTAGCGAATAATAATTCTAAAAATAGATCAACGGATTTATCGCCGAATGAAATCGTGCACGGTTATAAGGCACCAGTGCCACTTGACTTGATTTTGTTACGTTCATCTTATAAGTCAAGTCAATTTGCACAAGACTTTGCCTCTTACGTTCATAATTTACACAAGCACATTAAGGACACGCTAGCTACTCAATACGCATTTTATCAATCTTATGCTAACGTACATAAGAGAGCGTCTCACTTGAAAGTTGACGATTTGGTTATGATGCGTCTCATCCCTGAACGGTTGGTTGCCTTCGGGCACCATAAAAAAGTTAGCAAATCTGCGAGCGGGTCCTTTTCGAATCTTAAAGCGATTAGGAGAAAACACTTTTCTTTTGGAGTTACCCACTGATTGGGGAATCTCCCCTATTTTCAATGTTTCAGATTTAACGCCATAGATTTCTCCACCACTTGAACTAACCGACTGTCCGTTTGGTTCCACTATATTTTCTAATGGGTTGTGGGGTGAGCTTGTGCCCGATTCGCTCTCTTCTTCGGTTCCTACTGGAGGTACGTCTAATGTTGATGATGAAACTTTTTCTACTTATTTGCCTAACGCATTTCCAAGGGTTCCACAGACCTTTGCTTTCTCTGACAGGTGTTTGTTGATGTCCCACTCATCGGTGATGAGTGATTTTGAGTGGGGGAGGATTGATGGCGACGATGCCCCGCCATATGCTCGTGACCAGTTCCTTGACGACGCCGACTCGACGCATTATTTTGATTGTTGCCGCAACACTACATTTTAAGACTCGGATGGACGATGCCGCAACAACAATCATGGTGTACGTCATTGCCGCGACAAGCATTTTGAAGAACGCCATCGCCGCACCGTCATGATGAACGCCATCTTCGTTACAACCTTCGTCCGCGGCGCAAGATTAATAATTAATAATTATAATTATTTTATTATTATTATTAATTAAAATATTATCTAGCTTTGTCTTTTATTTTTGACTGTGTTTATGTCCATGTTTTATTTTTAATTTTGGAATGCGTTTAGCCATGCTCATAGTTTATTTTAATTTCGGACCGCGTTTAGCCATGTTTGTTGGCTAGCGTATAAAAGGCCTTCTTGTATTAGATTTTCATAATTATTGAATGATAAGAAAATTTCAACCCTAAACTCCTCTTGGTTTTCCCTCTCTCCTAGCCGCCCCTTCTCTATCTCCTTCTAGGAATTTTGGCCCCCCTCTCTTGTCTCCTTCATCTTGGCCACCGGCCACCACCTCTCCGCCCCCTATTCTCTTCCTCCCTTAAACTTCAGCCCTCTTTCATACCGCCCCCTTCATACTTCCTCCTCTTGGAAGTTTCGGCCAAAGGTGAAGAAAGAAGAAGAACGGCCCGTGGTTCCGGGAAATCAAGATCCAGCGTGAAGCAATCAAGGAGAACGAGTTTCTCTCCATTCGACGCGATTCCGGTGGATCCGTAGAAGAACGATTCGGGCGAGTGCATGCTTGAGGATAGTCCCATCTCAAGCGGGGTAACGAAATTTCTACTCGTGAGATTTTCCCTCTTGTTAATTTCTTGTGGTGGTAAATTTTGGCGTGATCTTCGAGTCACTTGGATAATCGTGGTTTTTTCGACTGATTTGTGCGATCTTCTATTTCTTTTAATTTTCGAAGTGGATTGACGAACCTCGACTTTTTGTTGGGAGAGATCTACCCTTTTTGAATCGTAAATTTTGGTAGATCTCTTTTGGTACAACTCAAGCTCGTTCGGACCGGGTGGGTCCTTTTAGTCGGGAAGAATATTGGCCTATAGCCATCTATTCAACATCAAGCGGCGTGACTACCCGTACGTTAGCATCTAATTGATAATCATTGCGTTGCGTGTACGTTGCGAGTAATTTTTGTGCGAGCGAAAAATTTGGGAGCATTGAGAGGGAACGCGTGCGTATTCATAGCGATCGTGTCAGAGAGCGTAGCCTGCATCAAATGTCCTTTGCGAAAACGAGAATGGACGACACAGACGATTTGCGATTTTAGAAATAAAGCACGATTAGGGTTTTTTGAAATAACCCTTAAGTATATATATATAGCACATCCTCTCTAACGGCTAAAAATGAAATCAAGGAAGGACCTCTACGTGTACTATACATGGTAAAGATCTAAAAGGAAAGCCGTCTGCGATTTTGAAAATGAAAGTGCATTGTCTTCATTCGTCGAGTGAACTCGTGAAGTATTTGATTACTCGACGAATTCACTTCATCACTCGACGAAAACATCTTGAAGACTCAACGAAAAGGACTTAGCTGAAAGTTGAGATGGGAAGAAACAACAGCTGAGATCACTCGAGAAATTCGTCGAGAGCACTCGACGAATTCGTCGAGTGTTCACGAGAAACCGACAGACCACTCGACAAATTCGTCGAGTGTTCTCGAGTGAACACTTTATTACTCGACGAAAAGACTTAAGACATTTCACGAGACCTATCAAGTAATCTCGATGAATTCGTCTAGTCCACTCGAGATGTCTCGACGAATTCATCAAGTCTTCTCGAGTGTACTCGATGAATT
The DNA here is from genome assembly GCA_033032865.1 of Dactylorhiza incarnata. Lineage (NCBI taxonomy): Eukaryota > Viridiplantae > Streptophyta > Magnoliopsida > Asparagales > Orchidaceae > Dactylorhiza > Dactylorhiza incarnata. Next base: position 17,649,299 of record JAWHQI010000025.1, on the reverse strand, counting down.
CGTCGAGTTTTCTCGAGTGTACTCGACAAATTGACTTGAATAATTTTACTTCCAGTCCCGAACACAGCAACTACTTCATCTTGACTTCTCCATAGTGTTTGAATATGACGTTCACCCCAATAAAGAGATTTCACATGAGTCAACACCTTGGTCTACACAATGATGGATTACATTGCATAGGTCTGTGTTTATGACTCATTGAAACCTGACATTGGTTTGTACTTAGCAATTAATATCCTGGAAACACAACTAAAATACCAAATCAAATACAAACTCATTTCATCTTAGTGCAAGGGGACTTCTTCAAATTAAGGTAATTGTGGATACAATTCCCAACAATCTCCCCATATTTGAAAAATTCAGAACCCTATGTACTAAGTTGAATTGCACAAAGAATAATTATAATATCAAATACATAAAGTGACATAGAGAGTTAAAGACTTAGCTTTTCAACCTTCTTGCTTTTCAACCTTCTCTCCCCCTTTCAACTTTCTCTCCCCATTTCTGACTGCTTCAGATAGGAAAGTGATAACTAGGCAGTTCAGCAGGGTTCTCCCCCTCAGCAACTGCACCGGAGTCCTTATTTGGAAGTAAACTTTGAAAACTTGTTTCATCTCCCCCTCAATCTTCTCTCCCCCTTAGAATTTCAGTGCTTGGACTGATTTCCTGAGTTTTTCTTCAAGAATTCCTGTTCAACATACCAAGTTCCAACTTGAAATAGTTGAACTTGGCCTCATCTAGCGGTTTCGTGCAAATGTCTGCAATTTACTTTTCCGTCGGGACATAACTGAGGTTGATGTCCATGTTCTTCACATGCTCCCGGATGAAGTGATATCGTATCTCTATGTGCTTTGTTCGGCTCTGAGAGACTGGATTATTAGCAATTATTATGGCACTTGATGAGTCACAGAATATGGGAATCTCCTTCAACTTTAGGGTCTAGTCTTCGAGCTGATTCCTTATCCAAAGAAGTTGTGCACAACAACTGCCTGCAGAGATATACTCTGATTCAGCAGTTGAAATTGCTACACAATTCTTCTTCTTGCTACTCCAAGAAATAAGCCTCCTTCCAAGGAACTAGCATTTCCCGGAAGTACTTTTTCTGTCATCCCTGCTACCTGCAAAATCAGCATCTGAAAAGTCAGTTAGATCGAATTCATTACTTCTTGGGTACCATAAGCCAAGATTCGGTGTGCTTTAAGGTATCTCAAAATCCTCTTTGCAACGGCATAATGAGATTCCTTAGAGTTCACCTGAAATCTAGCACAAACACATGTTGAAAACATTATGTCCGATCTACTGACAGTAAGGTAGAGCAAGGATCCAATTATGCTTCTGTACTTGGTTTCATCAAAAAGTTTTCCATTTCTCATCCTTGTCCAGAGTCATAGTTGAACCCATTGGAGTCCTCATTTAGGTTGCATTCTCTATTCTGAATTTCTTAATTAACTCTTTGGTGAACTTCGTCTGAGAGATGAAAATTCCATCTTCAGATTGTTTCACCTGAAGTCCTAAGAAATACTTCAGCTCACCCCATACTACTCTCTTCAAATTTCTCTTGCATCAAGTTAGAAAACTTTTTGCAAAGGTGATCATCCGTAGATCCAAAGATAATATCATTGACATAGATTTGCACTAGCAATTAAGATCTTGCCTTTTACTTCCCTAAGACATAATATCTTATTTATCTTTCCTCTTGTGAATTTGTTCTCAAGAAGAAAGCTAGAGAGGGTCTCATACCAAGCTCGGGGTGCTTATTTTAGACCATATAAAGCTTCTCATCAGAAATAAACATATTCAGGGTGTAACATCCCCAATCCTTCTAGACCCCTAGATGGTGTTAGGGCATGGGTGGTGTGCAGAGTGGCCACTAGGGCCCTTGGGCCAAGTGGAGTGTGCTAAGTGCACACCAAGGGCACAAAATCAATATAGCCCAATACCACTCCCTTAGGCCAATTGACCCTCAATTCACCAAATTGACCTTCCCCATACTACCCTAACCACTAAGGAAGACCATTATCATGGGAATTGCACTTGGGTGGGGCCCAATTGCATGAAATTGACCAAAGTCAACATTAGGTCAACATTAACCAAACTAAGTCAATTAGGGTTCAATTGACTCCAAATGTTCAAATTGACCTTACCACCACACTCTAAACACCTTAAGGAACCCATTGGACCAAAAGGCCCCATCATGGTGGGACCAATTGACCCCAATTGACCAAAGTCAACTTTAGCTCAATTTAGGTCAAATCACACCTTAAGACAAAATTAGCCCAATTGGAGCCCCTCCATGGACCAACCTATGTTGGGTGAGGTTAAGGGGCCCATGACCCCCAAGTAGGGTCAACCCACTCACCATGGTTGACCAAAGTCAACCATGGTCATCATAGCCCATTAAAGGTGAATTTCAAGCCTAAATTGAAATGAACCCCAACACCAACCAATTAACCAATCATTCATGGACTTAGGACATGCCCATGGTCAGCCTTGGACTGAACCCAAACCATGGTTTGATTAATCAAATGAGAGGGGGGAACCAAAAGTTGATTAAAAAGGCAAAAAGGCAAAAGCAAAAGCTAAACCCCCCTCCTCTACACTCCACCTCAATCAGCCTAGGGCCTTGGGTGATTGCTGGGCACCTGGTAATAGGGCAGAAGGGCAGCTGTACAGCTGATTGGTTGGCCAAAATGCCAAAAACGTGGGCCTCCTAGTTCAAACTCCCTTATACTCTCCTCCCCACTCCCATCTGACCATCTCATTAGCTTCAGAAGATGGCAAGCAGTCGAAATCGACCCTTGGATCAAAGCTTTTGGTGGAGAATGGAGGAAATGGTCAAGGTCGCCGGAGAGGAGCATTTCCATGGCCAACCGCCGCCGCCGCCGCCTCCATGCCCCCTTTAGTGTTCGTTTCTCCTCCTCTCCCTCTATGCTAGCTTCCCATCTATTTTATTTGAAGGTTCGTGCTCAATTGGGTCGGAATCAAACTCTCAAAATCATGGTTTTTGGCTGATTTCGGCCATGATAGTTCGCCGGAAAACACCTCCTCCGGCCGCCTTGTCGCCGGGAAGTAGTAACCCCAACCACCACGAAGGTGGTGGAGGTGGTGGCCGGCCGTGGTGGCCACCAGGTGGACGGGAAATGGAGGAGCAAGTTCGCCCAGCTCTGGTTGATCTCAGCCGTTGGCTGGAGGAAGAAGATGAAGGGGGAGGCTCGGATCTGCTTTAAGATTCGTGCATAATCATTTTTTTCCTGCATTTATTTAATTCAAGTATAGCTATTCTGCCCCCATTTGATCAGTTAACTTCCAACAGAAATTAGGGCCTCTTAAGGGCTGAACTAGAAAAAGTGCCCAACATAAAAGTTGTAGGCCTTGGTCTTAACTTTCATTTGGCCTTGAGTTTGGATCATTTGGTGACCCACATCTCCCTAGGGAGCTGTTTTACTAGGACTGGTCCTACACTAGGTCAGTCCATTAGAAATATTGCCTAGGTCAAACCCCTCCATCTTTGGAGCTGTGCTTTTAACCATGGGTTGGTATACCCTAGAGGCACCCCCTGCCAAAGGGGCAGCCCTTGGTGGACACTTTTACATAGGGTTTTTGTGGTAATTAGATTATTTAAATTATGTTGATTTTTGGAGCATATGATGTCCAAATGACACCAAACTTTGGTGGCATACTCTTTTGTACATGAGTAGTGCCTACCTAAAATATCACTCCATTTGGAGTTGATTTGATATGGAAAATTGGAAACCCTAATGAGGGCCTTTAAGGGTCAAATTAGGCTTAGGTCATTTTGAGGAGTTGAGTGTGTTAGCCTCCTCCTATCATGTTGGATATGTGGGTATGTATATACAAATGCTAGTGTCACACCCTAAGGGTCCATTTGGATCCATTAGGGTGGTGTGATCTAAAACCCTAAGGGTGAATCCTTAAGGGTGCCAAGTGAGATTTGTGAAGGACATAGGGACAAATGTTCTAGCCTTGGCTCTGAACTTTGAGGATATGATTTTAAAGGCATAAAATGTCTTAGGAAATTTAAATGGGAATTTTAGAGGCATTTAAGTATTTTCTACCTAATAAATGAAATAGCCACCCCCTTCCATAATAAATTGAAATGCATGGTCATAGGACCTTGTATGGTGTTGAAACTCCATCAGTGGCTGATTAGGGATGAAATTGTGCTATAGTAATTTTGTTATAATTTATTGAGGTGTTATTCCTTGTGTAGGAAATTTTAAGTACTTGCTAGCTTAAGGGAATTTAATTTTGAAAAATATCAAATCATGGGGCAAAAATGTGATATTTGGTTAACTGTCATTCAATGCTATTATATACCCATGATAATTGTTTGGAAGCCATTGGAATTGTATTTCACATACTTCATGTAGGAATTGAGATTTACATCACTTGAGTATTTAATCTTTTTAAAATATCAAATCATAGGGCTTTGTTATGATACTTGGTGATCTGTGATTTTAGGTTAACCTATACCCATGATAATTGTTTGGAAGCTATTGGAATTGTATTTCACATACTTCATGTAGGAATTGAGATTTACATCACTTGAGTATTTAATATTTTTAAAATATCAAATCATAGGGCTTTGTCATGATACTTGGTGATCTGTGATTTTAGGTTAACCTATACCCATGATAATTGTTTGGAAGCTATTGGAATTGTATTTCACATACTTCATGTAGGAATTGAGATTTACATCACTTGAGTATTTAATCTTTTTAAAATGTCAAATCACTTGGTAATGACACATTCTTTTGGCAGAGGACTCTAGGTCCCCATATGAACATTGGGTAATTTATGTAGAATTTTCAGAAGTGAAATTACTATTTTTCCTAATTATAGTGGCATTTGGGTAATTATACAATTATGATGTTATGGTAGGCCAAATGAAAACCTAGGGTCATGATACTCAGTGAACCACCTTTATTTGGGATATTACCTTACTAATAATTTTCATGTAACATGAGGAATCATTTTGAGGGTTGTTCATGTGTAATTTGGCTTAAGTCCTTAACTATTTTGAATTAAAATGAATACCAAATTAATATAGAAAATTATGGAAATTGGACAATACCTTATTAAGGTCATTAGTAGCCTAGGATAATTATACCAGACCCTGGAGATGAGATTTTAGAGGGATTCCCTTATGGGGTTGAGGGATAGTCCAATTTGGTGGACTGCGTTTAGTAAAAACAGAATTTGGTGGACTGCGTTTAGTAAAACCAGAATTTGGAGTTTTGACAATTTAGATCCCTAAGTAGTGGGTAGGAGTTATACCCAATCAGTAAATGAGATATAGCCCACCATGATTCAAGGAGGGTCAATTCTAGGATTAGTTGTGAGGTTATGCTGGGGTCATTGTAGAAGGAAAGGAGGTACGTCCAACCCAATTGGGTGGGACGGGAGATTAGTTAAATCACTTTACTATATGAAATGATTAAGGGTGAACCAAGTGTTATCCACCAACTAAAATAATTATCTTGAAGAGGATTGTGGGGTTGAGCCCATTGATCTGTAGTACCGTTAGGGGCCCCTTACGGAGTACACCGCGGGAAGTCCAAGATTCACCATAAATATAACACGAACCAAAATGTAGGCAAGAGTAGCCTAAGTGGGTATGCAGACGTGTATGGATCTCCTCTGGGAAGGAGATGGGTTGGATCAGCTGGTGTGTTAGTCCCTGAGCTGGAAGCTCGGGTGGACAGGTTAAAACCTATTTCTTATTCAAATAGTGGCGAGTCTTCGGTACTAGGCTAGTCGTGTCACCGACGGTAGTACGTTGACTCAGGTGAGGGTGAGGTTTAGAGGGCCGGTAAGTTTGAGTACCGCGGTCTGGAGGACAATCCCTAATAACCCACCCCGACCTTAAAGTCTGGTGGATTCCAGCAAGAGTACGCAGGAGCTCCGCTGTTGTGTTATTAGCGTTGAGGCGTACATGAGGTCTAGGCTTGGTAGTGACCATACCCGCCTAGGATGTGGAGTGCCCGATCCACTGCCACCGTGAGCCACGACGGTCGGTACCCGAAAGGTTGGCTTCCTTTCAAACAAATTGGGAACTATAAAGGTCTGTGCGCATAGAGTCGTGTGGGTGAGTCACATTGCATAAACTCATTAAAACATCATAACCATAGCATAGCATAACATATACATTAGCATACCCCCATCATATAAATTAGTATGGGCTCTTTTATATGATGGGTTACCTGGACATCTTAACTTATATGTCGTATGGGCGTTCATATAAGTTAAGGTACGAATCTGTGATGGTAGTTTAGATTTACTTACTGCTTACTTCATTGCTCTACTTTACTGCCTTATACCTGCACTATACTGCTAGCTAGATTTTACTGTTTTACTTATACCTGCTAGAGTAGTGCCATGTCACCACCTTCTTGTTTGCCCCTTGTTTGTCCTCCGCTTCTTCCTCCCGCTCGGTGCCTAGGAGTCGTGGGGGGAGGCGAGGACAAAACGGCTTAGTCTTTATGACTAACGGTCGGTGTGACCACAGGAGTCCGAGGAGACGAAGTTGTCCCGCGCGCAGCAGGACGAGATGGCAGGACCTGAGCAGCAGATGCAGCGCACTACCACGACGCCACAGGTTGATGATTAGATAGCTAGTCTTCCGCACTTTGAGAGTTTTGATGTAGTCTTCCGCATGTTGTAGTGAGAGAGATAGTACATTATTTTGGTTATGTATCGGGCATGAGCCCCTTTTTGCTTGTACTTCTCTTTTGGACTGTTGTTTCCATTATATATATATATATGATGCTGTGACACTGTGGACATGCTTTTTCTTCTGTTCTTACTTCTTTGGCATATTTTACTTATGATCGTATAGCCGGCAGGGTTGGTGCTAAGCGGTGTTGGTCAACCCGAGTGTTGACGACACCGCGAGGCAGCGATTCTGGGCGAAGGTCCACCTCAACCGTGCGATGCGGGAGAGGTTCGAGTTTTCAAGTACCCGATTGGGTTTTGGAAAAAGAGATCTTACACAGGGAGGGAGGAATCAACAAAACCTGGGGGTTGTTCTACGTATACTTCTTCCTTTAGATTACCATTAAGGAAGGCTGACTTCACGTCCATTTGATAGACCTTAAATCCCTTGTGAGCAGCATATGCTAGAAACAACCTAGTCGCTTCGAGTCTTACCACTGGAGCATAAGTTTGATCGAAGTTGATCCCTTCTTCTTGTTTATAACCTTGGGCAACAAGTCTAGCCTTGTTCTTGATGATCACACCATTTTCATCCAGCTTGTTTCTGAAAACCCATTTTTTTTCCGATAACATTCTGACCTTTGGGCCTTGGAACCAGCTTCCAAACTTTGCATCTTTTGAATTGATTGAGCTCCTCTTGCATTGCAATAATCCATGAAGCATCCTCTTTGGCTTCATCAAATTTCTTTAGCTCGATCTGCGAAAGAAAACTTAAATGCAAAACTTTGTTAGTTGTACCTCTTCTTGTCCTTATTTCGACTATGGTATCTCCGATGATTTGATTTGCTGGGTGATCTCTCTGATGTCTGATCACCAGATTCGTTGCATATTCCCTAATACTAGGTTCTTCTACTTCTGGTATGACTTCGACTTCTTGATGTTCTTCTTCTTCAGGTGTAATTGGAATATTTAATGAAACTGTCCTTGGAGCAACTTCTTTAACGACTCCTTCCAAGTTGGGTTCTTTCAGTTTCAAACTTGCACCTGCATCTTCAATAAAAATGCTAGAAGATCTGCTGTGAAGCATACTCATCTCATCAAATACAATATTTATGGATTCTTCTACAACCAGAGTTTTCTTGTTGAAAATCTTATATGTCTTATTATGGCTACTATAGCCTACAAAAATACCTTCAAAACATTTTTCACTAAACTTAGTTTTGTAATACTTCCCGTTGTTAAGTACGAAGCAGTTACTGCCGAAAATTCTAAAATAAGATAAAGTTGGTTTCCTGCCCTTTAGAAGTTCATAAGGTGTCTTACGATGGTTCTTGTAGATTAGTGCTCTGCTTTGCACGTGACAAGCAGTGTTGACGGCTTCTGCCCAGAAATATTCCGGAAGAGAAGAATCATTCAACATTATCCTGCTTGCCTCTATGATTGTTCTATTCTTTCTCTTGGCAACTCCATTTTGTTGTGGAGTGCGAGGAGAGAAAAACTCATGAAAGATACTAAAGCTTTCACAAAACTCTGTCATAGCCCCAAACTTGAATTTTGTTCCGTGGTCACCTCTGATTTTGACTACGGAGCAGTTTAGATCATTCTGGATTTGCCTAACAAAATTAGTGAAAGAGTCAAAAGTATCTGACTTATGTTTCAGAAAGAATACCCAAGCAAAAAGTGAGTAGTCATCAACAATTACCAAGGTGTAAGCTTTACCTCCTAAACTCCTAACTAGCATGGGACCAAATAGATCCATATGAAGCAGATATAAACACCTGGTAGAATCTTTGTCAATGATGCTCTTAAAGTTAGCTAGAGAATGCTTGCCCATTTGGCATGCATGACAAGGTCTCTCTTTAATGCACTTAACATCAGGTGCGTCGCGCACTAAGTTGTGAGAAAATAGCATACTTATAGTTTTGAAATTAATATGTGCTAGTATCTTGTGCCATTGGTCACAAAGAGATGCACTATCATTTGCTAAAAAGCACATTGGTGTAGAAGAATCTAAACAAAGAAAATTTAAGCAGAAAATATTTTTACTCCGAGTGCCTGTTAAAATAGTTTCTGACGTATCAGAAGACTTTATCAAGCACTTGTCATTGTAGAACTCGACCATATAGCCTTTGTCACATAATTGACTTATGCTAATAAGATTATATTGTAATCCCTTAACATAAGCTACGTCTGTGAAAGAGACTATACCTTTGGTAATCATATCGTAGCCTTTTGTGATTCCCCGATCAGATCCACCAAAGATGACCATTGGACCATCCTCGATTGAGGTGTAGTTTTGCAATAGGATTCTTGTTCAGGTCATGTGTCGCGAACATCCACTGTCCATATACCAGATAGGCGTGTTATTGGCCTTTGGACATACCTATAATCAATAATCAATTGATCTTAGGAACCCAAAAGGATTTGGGTCCTTGGCTTCATGTTAGGCGACTTCTACTTGGAGTGTTAATATTGCGAGTGGTCGTCCTTGCATTATTAACTAGTGGAGTCTTGAAAGTTATTGGATTAAACCAACAATCTATGACGAAGTGACCAACTTTGCCACATCACCAACAGTCGAACTTGTTGTACCATCTTTTCCTCTCCTGCTTAACTCTTTGAACGGGGGGACTAGCAGGAGATACTGACTTTGAGGTAGAAGCCACGTGATTGCAACAAACACATGGCTCCTTTTCATGTGGTTTCATAGCAACAGGTTTGACTTTAGGCGCTTTCTTAGCTGACGGTACATGCACGAATGAACCATAGTCTTTGAGGACTATCTCTTCGTAAGGAGCTTTGAAAGAATTCGTTCCGAAGTTTCGTAGATGGCTCCATCCTTGGTTACTCTTATTTGACTCAACGTGAGTTGGTCTCGTAAATTAACCATAAGATGTTTCAAAGTCATAGTTGTTTGTCGGAAAAACTACCTTCTTGAATGAAGGTTGACTTTTATTCGCCTTACCCTTACCCTTGACGGCCCTTTTCTTAGCAACCTTATTTTTCTCGGTATCGTGACCGATACCGCTACCCTTCACAGGAGCTGAAAAACCATCAATAAGAGGGAGGATGTTCTTGTATTTGGAGAAGATTTCTACTAGCTTTCTCTCGACCACTAACTTCCCTTCCAACTCATTTATGGATTTCTCCTTCAACTTTACCAGTTTAGTGGAGCTTTTCAGTTCGTCTTTCAAGAGTTGGACTTCATCTCTGAAAGAAATTAATTTTTCAATTTCTTCCCTCAGATCCGATTCCGCGGCCTTGAGAGACTCAATCTCTTTTTCCTGAGATTTGACTACCTTGCAACATTTGTCAAATCCCTTCAATATGGCTCTATACTGAACTAGTATAGCTGAGTCTTCCTCAGAGGAATAACCTTCATCCGCAATGGAATCCGGCTCAGATTCAGAAAGAGTAGTATGTGAGTTTACCTTCCCCTCATAAGTGGTCTCGTAGATTTCCTCATCGGTCTGAGTCATGAGCCCAAAGTAGGCTTCCTCGTCTGAGCATGACTCATCCAAGTCGCTGTCGCTCAGAGTCTTGGATTTCTTAGATAAGAAGCTCTTTTCCTCCTTCGTATTCTTGAAGGATTTCTTATCTTCCTTTATCGATCCTTCTTTCTTCTTGTACGGGCATTGCGCGATCATATGCCCTGACTTATTGCAGCAATAGCAAATAATATCAGTCAAAATATGTTATTAGGTTTGGGTTTATATCTGTCATTGTTGTATCCTTTCTTGTGATGTTCACCATCACGTCTTGATCTTCAATGATCGGATGAGGAGAATTGACTTCTCCTCTGCTTCCTTTTATTTAGCAATCTATTGAATTGCTTGGAGAGTAGGGAGAACTCTCCATTGGACATGTCTGATCTTGAGTTGCAAGCCACTGACTCGTCATGTTCATCTGACGATTGTGTCCTTATCGGTGACACAATCTTACCTTTCCTTGACCCTTCGACCTTCAGTTCTACGGACTTCTCCCTTCCAAAAGTCTTGCTCCCCTCTTCCTCAGCTTTTCTGATGCTGAGCTTCAGTTCATGGGAAAGAAGCTTCCCAAATAAGATCTGAGGCTCCATTGTAGCCAGCTTACCAAACTCCTTATAGTTATTGTCTTGGTATCCCATTCTTTCGTCATGGATCTCAAGAACTTGTCATTCAATTCTCCAACAGTAAATTCACGGTCATAATTTCTTAGACCGTTGACGATTTTGAAGAACTTCTCATAAGTATCACATATGTTGTCCCTTGGATCTTGCTTGAAGGTTTCGCATTCTTGATTCAGTAGAGATCTATGATCATCTCTTACTTCTTCAGTACCTTCCATCAGAACTGCTAGAGTATCTCACATCTCTTTGGCAGACTTGCACTGGAATAAATTTTACAACATCGAATCGTCCACTGCACTTGCAATAATGTTCTTTGCCTTCTTGTCCAAGGCGATAATAGCAATCTCATCCTTTGTTAGATCAAGCATCTTCTTAGGAACTTGCACGTTTGGATTCATGGTAGATGCTGTCATAGAAACATGAGGACCTTCCTCAACAATCTGAAATATTCTTGGATCGACGGCTTCCATGTAGAATCTGACCCTTTCCTTCCACATCGGAAAGTTTTCTTTGGTGCACACCGGCAACTTCATGGAAAAATCCTTGTTTTTGTCCATTCCAGACATGGTGTCTTTAAGCAACTACATGGAGGACTTTGTTCAAGGTGTTAACCTCTTAACGAACAACCTATCTCTGATACCAATTGAAAGTATCTAGATTCTACCTAAATCACCTAGAGGGGGTGAATAGGTGAATTCTATGGCTCTTATGCGGAATAAAAAACTTTAAAGAAAAGCACACAGAAATAAAGAGCACACGCAAATACAAGGATTTATAGTGGTTCCCCGGAATGGATAAGTCCACTTTCCCGCCTCACCTATCATACACTCCCGGCTTGATTAGGCTACTTTACTAATCTCAGATTGAAACAATCTTATAACTCAAAGTTAGCAACTCCTACAAACTCGGAGAACAACCTCTCCTACAAAAGCTCGGAGAACAAACTCTCCTACAAAAACTCGGAGAACAAACTCTCCTAAAAAAACTCAGAGAACAAACTCTCCTACAAAAACTCGAAGAACAACCTCTCCTAAACTCGATCCTCTAAACTAGGATTTACAAAAACTCAGAAGTGAAACTTCCTACAAAAGTTGTAAAAGGGTTAATACAAAACTTTAGATTGAGAAACAATCTTCTGAAATCTCAAAGAGATTTTTCTTCAGATCTGAAATTAAGTTTTCTTCTTCCTTGATTGAAAAGAAAGCCTTGAACTTGAAAGAGGAAGAAGAAAGAAATCTTATCTTTGTAGAACTGGATCTGAAAACTTATTGAGACAACAAGATCTGAAAAAGCACTTGAGAGAATCTGAAAAATTTGATCTTGTTGAATCTGAACTTGGAGAAGAATCGTGCAAAAACTTAGTCGGCATCAAAAATGTCCTTTGTGAAAACGAGAATGGTCGACACAGATGATTTGCGATTATAGAAAAAAGGCACGATTAGGTTTTTTTTAAATAACCCTTAAGTATATATAATATATATATAACACATCCTCTCTAACGTCTAAAACGAAATCAAGGAAGGACCTCCATGTGTAATGTACATGGTGAAGACCTAAAAGGAAAGCCGTCGGCGATTTTGAAAACGAAAGCACACTGTCTTCATTCGTCGAGTGAACTCGTGAAGTATTTGATTATTCGACGAATTCACTTCATCACTCGACAAAAACATCTTGAAGACTCGAAGAAAAGGACTTAGCTGAAAGTTGAGATGGGAAGAAACAACAGCTGAGATCACTCGAGAAATTCGTCGAGAGCACTCGATGAATCCATTGAGTGTTCACGAGAAACCAACAGACCACTCGAAGAATTCGTCGAGTGTTCTCGAGTGAACACTTTATTACTCGACGAAAAGACTTAAGACATTTCACGAGACCTATCAAGTAATCTCGACGAATTCGTCTAGTCCACTCGAGATGTCTCGACGAATTCGTCGAGTCTTCTCGAGTGTACTCGACGAATTCGTCGAGTCTTCTCGAGTGTACTCGGCGAATTGACTTGAATAATTTTTCTTCCAGTAATTAACACAACAAGTACTTCATCTTAACTTCTCCATAGTGTTTGAATATGAAGTACACCCCAATAGAAAGATTTCACATGAGTCAACACCTTGGTCTACGCAATGAGGGATTACATTGCATAGGCATGTGTTTATGACTCATTGAAATCTGACATTGGTTTGTACTTAGCAATAAATATCCTGCAAACACATAACTAAAATACCAAATCAACTACAAACTCAATTCATCTTAGTGCAAGGGGACTTATTCAAATCAAGGTAATTGTGGATATAATTCCCAACACATACCATGTTTAGCAATAATTTTCCATTCAATATTCGCATCTCTTTGTGCTCTCAATGCAAATTTTCACCCGCAACATTTGGAACTTGATTTTCTTATATTTTTCTTAATGTACTCTTTCTTATTTTGATTGTTAGGAGGTAACCCGGCTCTATCACAACCTAACGTTAACCTTTGTGATGCTCTGGAGGTGAGAGTATTTGTTCTCAGAATAATGATAACAACCCCCAAATTTTTTGCCATTTTTTGCGCCCATTCAATTAACTTTTCTTTACTTTCAAAACTCGTATTAGTACAAAAGTGCATTCCAACATCAAACGCGGTTTCTTTAGAAGACACTTCATTACACAACAATAACAATTTTTCTGAACTCATTCCTATCAAATGGAAGTACAATCACATAAACAAAAGGTCACAACATTGAATATAAAGAAGAAAATAAATTCTACAAATAAGCAAAAAAATTTCTCCACTATAAGCGATCACCAAAATGAAACTATATATAGATGATAGTGATATTAAACAACAAAATGGAACTACACACAATTTTAGGTATTTCCGAATCTGGGGTTTTCATAAGTTAAGGAGGTTAAGGGTGTGAAATAGAGGAACAACAAACAAGCCTAATAATACCTCAATAACTCTGAAATACCATCCAAAGGAAGAAGACAGAGCCTTCTTCTTCGCCGAGGAAGGTATTCGGACGGGCGGCTGTTGGAGGCGTCGAAGTTCTGGGCGGCCAAGGGAGGCGTCAGGCTCCAGAGAAGAAGAAGAAGAGGAGATGTCGGGCTCGAGAGCATCCGGTGAGCGGCGGCTAGAGGGATCGACGGGCGAGCGGTGGCCGGAGGAGCGGCGGGTGAGCGAAGGAGTTTCGCAAATCGCAAGCAAGGGTTTCACAAATCGACGAAAGGAGGAGGGGTACAAATATAACATTTTAGGGTTACAAAAATGTTGTTTTAAAAGGAGTAATGGTGTGTGAATAGCTAAAAATGGTATACAAATAACACCACCCTAAAATAAACACACTATCAATTAATAAATATGATAATTCATTATACATCACTTTTTAAATTTTATTACAAAATTATCACTTTAATGCATATATTATCATACATGTTAAATGAGTTTAATGGTAGATCCTCGAAAATATCGCTGACATACCTAATGATAGTCTTTCTCGAAAAGACCGCTGACATGTCTAATGATAGCCTACTATAGTAGGTCTGAAATTAAGTTTTCTTCTTCCTTGATTGAAAAGAAAGCCTTGAACTTGAAAGAGGAAGAAGAAAGAAATCTTATCTTTGTAGAACTGGATCTGAAAACTTATTGAGACAACAAGATCTGAAAAAACACTTGAGAGAATCTGAAAATTTTGATCTTGTTGAATCTGAACTTGGAGAAGAATCGTGCAGAAACTTTGTTGGCATCAGAAATGTCCTTTGTGAAAACGAGAATGGCCGACACAGATGATTTGCGATTATAGAAAAAAAGGCACGATTAGTTTTTTTTAAATAACCCTTAAGTATATATATATAATATATATATATATATATATATATATATATATAACACATCCTCTCTAACGGCTAAAATGAAATCAAGGAAGGACCTCCATGTGTACTGTACATGGTGAAGACCTAAAAGGAAAGCCGTCGGCGATTTTGAAAACGAAAGCACACTGTCTTCATTCGTCGAGTGAACTCGTGAAGTATTTGATTACTCGACGAATTCACTTCATCACTCGATAAAAACAACTTGGAGACTCGAAGAAAAGGACTTAGCTGAAAGTTGAGATGGGAAGAAACAGCAGCTGAGATCACTCGAGAAATTCATCGAGAGCACTCGATGAATCCATTGAGTGTTCACGAGAAACCAACAGACCACTCGACAAATTCGTCGAGTGTTCTCGAGTGAACACTTTTTTACTCGACGAAAAGACTTAAGACATTTCACGAGACCTATCAAGTAATCTCGACGAATTCGTCTAGTCCACTCGAGATGTCTCGACGAATTCGTCGAGTCTTCTCGAGTGTACTCGACGAATTCGTCGAGTCTTCTCGAGTGTACTCGGCGAATTGACTTGAATAATTTTTCTTCCAGTCCTTAACACAACAAGTACTTCATCTTGACTTCTCCATAGTGTTTGAATATGAAGTACACCCCAATAGAAAGATTTTACATGAGTCAACACCTTGGTCTACACAATGAGGGATTACATTGCATAGGCATGTGTTTATGACTCATTGAAATCTGACATTGGTTTGTACTTAGCAATTAATATCGTGCAAACACATAACTAATACCAAATCAACTACAAACTCAATTAATCTTAGTGCAAGGGGACTTATTCAAATCAAGGTAATTGTGGATATAATTCCCAACACATACCATGTTTAACAATAATTTTCCATTCAATATTCGTATCTCTTTATGCTCTCAATGCAAACTTTCTCCCGCAACATTTGGAACTTGATTTTCTTATATTCTTCTTAATGTACTCTTTCTTAATTTGATTGTTAGGAGGTAACCCGGCTCTATCACAACCTAATGTTAACCTTTGTGATGCTCTGGAGGTGATAGTATCTGTTCTCAGAATAATGATAACAACCCCCAAATTTTTTGCCGTTTTTTGCGCCCATTCAATTAACTTTTCTTTACTTTCAAAACTCATATTAGTACAAAAGTGCATTCCAACATCAAACGCGGTGTCTTTAGAAGACACTTCATTACACAACAATAACAATTTTTCTGAACTCATTCCTATCAAATGGAAGTACAATCACATAAACAAAATGTCACAACATTGAATATAAAGAAGAAAATAAATTCTACAAATAAGCAAAAAAAATTCTCCACTACAAACGATCACCAAAATGAAACTATATATAGATGATAGTGATATTAAACAACAAAATGAAACTACACACAATTTTAGGTATTTGCTAATCTGGGGTTTTCATAAGTTAAGGAGGTTAAGGGGGTGAAATAGAGGAACAACAAACAAGCCTAATAATACCTCAATAACTCTGAAATACCATCCAAAGGAAGAAGACAGAGCCTTCTTCTTCGCCGAGGAAGGTATTCGGACGGGCGGCTGTTGGAGGCGTCGAAGTTCTGGGCGGCCAAGGGAGGCGTCGGGCTCCAGAGAAGAAGAAGAGGAGATGTCGGGCTCGAGAGCATCCGGCGAGCGGCGGCCGGAGGGATTGACGGGCGAGCGGTGGCTGGAGGAGCGGCGGGTGAGCGAAGGAGTTTCGCAAATTGCAAGCAAGGGTTTCGCAAATCGACGAAAGGAGGAGGGGTACAAATATAACATTTTAGGGTTACAAAAATGTTGTTTTAAAAGGAGTAATGGTGTGTGAATAGCTAAAAATGGTATACAAATAACACCACCCTAAAATAAACACACTATCAATTAATAAATATGATAATTCATTATACATCACTTTTTAATTTTTATTACAAAATTATCACTTTAATGCATATATTATCATACATGTTAAATGAGTTTAATGGTAGATCCTGGAAAATATCGCTTACATACCTAATGATAGTCTTTCTCAAAAAGACCGCTAGCATGTCTAATGATAGCCTACAATAGTAGGTCTGAAATTAAGTTTTCTTCTTCCTTGATTGAAAAGAAAGCCTTGAACTTGAAAGAGGAAGAAGAAAGAAATCTTATCTTTGTAGAACTGGATCTGAAAACTTATTGAGACAACAAGATCTGAAAAAGCACTTGAGAGAATCTGAAAAATTTGATCTTGTTGAATCTGAACTTGGAGAAGAATCGTGCAGAAACTTTATTAGCATCAGAAATGTCCTTTGTGAAAACGAGAATGGCCGACACAGATGATTTACGATTATAGAACAAAAGGCACGATTAGTTTTTTTTTAAATAACCCTTAAGTATATACATATATAATATATATGTAATATATATATTTATATATATATATTTATATATATATAACACATCCTCTCTAACGGCTAAAACGAAATCAAGGAAGGACCTCCATGTGTACTGTACATGGTGAAGACCTAAAAGGAAAGCCGTCGGCGATTTTGAAAACGAAAGCACACTGTCTTCATTCGTCGAGTGAACTCGTGAAGTATTTGATTACTCGACGAATTCACTTCATCACTCGACAAAAACATCTTGAAGACTCGAAGAAAAGGACTTAGCTGAAAGTTGAGATGGGAAGAAACAACAGCTGAGATCACTCGAGAAATTCGTCGAGAGCACTCGATGAATCCATTGAGTGTTCACGAGAAATCAACAGACACTCGACGAATTCGTCGAGTGTTCTCGAGTGAACACTTTATTACTCGACGAAAAGACTTAAGACATTTCACGAGACCTATCAAGTAATCTCGACGAATTCGTCTAGTCCACTCGAGGTGTCTCGACGAATTCGTCGAGTCTTCTCGAGTGTACTCGACGAATTCGTCGAGTCTTCTCGAGTGTACTCGGCGAATTGACTTTAATAATTTTTCTTCCAGTCCTTAACACAACAAGTACTTCATCTTGACTTCTCCATAGTGTTTGACTATGAAGTACACCCCAATAGAAAGATTTCACATGAGTCAACACCTTGGTCTACACAATGGGGGATTACATTGCATAGGCATGTGTTTATGACTCATTGAAGTCTAACATTGGTTTTTACTTAGCAATTAATATCCTGCAAACACATAACTAAAATACCAAATCAACTACAAACTCAATTCATCTTAGTGCAAGGGGACTTATTCAAATCAAGGTAATTGTGGATATAATTCCCAACACATACCATGTTTTACAATAATTTTCCATTCAATATTCGCATCTCTTTGTGCTCTCAATGCAAACTTTCACCCGCAATATTTGGAACTTGATTTTTTTATATTTTTCTTAATGTACTCTATCTTATTTTGATTGTTAGGAGGTAACCCGGCTCTATCACAACCTAACGTTAACCTTTGTGATGCTCTGGAGGTGATAGTATCTGTTCTCAGAATAATGATAACAACCCCCAAATTTTTTGCCGTTTTTTGCGCCCATTCAATTAACTTTTCTTTACTTTCAAAACTCGTATTAGTACAAAAGTGCATTCCAACATCAAACACGGTGTCTTTAGAAGACACTTCATTACACAACAATAACAATTTTTCTGAACTCATTCCTATCAAATGGAAGTACAATCACATAAACAAAAGGTCACAACATTGAATATAAAGAAGAAAATAAATTCTACAAATAAGCAAAAAAAATTCTCCACTACAAACGATCACCAAAATGAAACTATATATAGATGATAGTGATATTAAACAACAAAATGGAACTACACACAATTTTAGGTATTTGGGAATCTGGGGTTTTCATAAGTTAAGGAGGTTAAGGGGGTGAAATAGAGGAACAACAAACAAGCCTAATAATACCTCAATAACTCTGAAATACCATCCAAAGGAAGAAGACAGAGCCTTCTCCTTAACCGGGGAAGGTATTCGGACGGGCGGCTGTTGGAGGCGTCAAAGTTCTGGGCGGCCAAGGGAGGTATCGGGCTCCAGAGAAGAAGAAGAAGAGGAGATGTCGGGCTCGAGAGCATCCGGCGAGCGGCGGCCGGAGGGATCGACTGGCGAGCGGTGGCCGGAGGAGCGGCGGGTGAGCGAAGGAGTTTCGCAAATCGCAAGCAAGGTTTTCACAAATCGACGAAAGGAGGAGGGGTACAAATATAACATTTTAGGGTTACAAAAATGTTGTTTTAAAAGGAGTAATGGTGTGTGAATAGCTAAAAATGGTATACAATTAACACCACCCTTGTTGCGGGTCGCTTAGGGTTCTTGGTAGACCGGTCGAATTGGACCACCTTAGCTCGGGAGCGAACTAAGTGCGCAAACAGTCACAAAGAAATTCGTTGAGTACACTGGGATGTTTTAACGTGGAAAACCCCGGAAAGGGTAAAAAAACCACGCGGTCGGGGCTGTGCCGACCAAACTTCACTATCTTCTGAGAGGTTACAATCCGGTGTTTAGAATCCGAGCGCGTCAGGCCGCCGCTCGTTACAATATTAGAGAGAGAGAGAGAACGTTCCGAGGGTGACATGCCACCTCTCGGAAAAAACTAAGTCTTTTCCTTCTGAGAGCGGTAGAGAACGAAAGTGAGAATGTCTTGTCCGCTTTCGTGAAGATGAAAGTGAGAGCGCTGTGTCCGCTTTCGTGAGAACGAAAGTGAGACTGCCGAGTCGCCTTTCGGACGAAGGAAAACTTCAAGTCCACGAAGGAGATCTTCAAGCGCCGAAGGAGAAATCCGTGGAAATCTTCAAGGAGCTCTCTCTGGTCATCAAGGCGGGGTCCCCTTCAAATGAAGCCTAGGGGGTCCTTTTATAGCTTTGGCCGGGGTAGCCCGGTAATTTTGCCGTTGTAACCACCATAACCACCTGGGAGGACGAATCATATTTTCCGGTTCAGAGCCCACAGATCACCATTTTTCGTAAATGACCAGCCCGCCCTTCGAGGAAAGGCGACAAGCTGTTCCTGAAAAGTGAGAAACTGAAAGGACAAAAAGTGAGTGAGCCGAGTCAGAAAAGTGAGCGAGTCAGAAATGTGAGCGAGTCGGAAAAGTGAGCGAGTCGGAAATGTGAGCGAGTTCGGCCGCACCCCACTAAGGGTGCGGTTAGGCCGCACCCCATTAGGGGTGCGGTTCGGCCGCACCCCACGGGGAGTGCGGTTTGGCGCGGCACGCTTACCGGCGGGAGGGGATGGTGTCGCCGTGCACGTTGAGGTTGGCGTGCTTAGCGCGTATTTTCGGATTGGCGGTTGGCGGCAGGAATGACGGTTCCGGCTTTGATCTCCCACTCTCTCCCACTAAAGTAATGGAGCCCATGATGAATCCTCGTCACAAGCCCCCCAAACCTTCGGAGTCCGATCCTCCGTGTGATGGAGTGTGAAGGTTTCATCCCTCTTGAATTGACTCCGGTCATCATTGTTGTCGGCGTGCGGCGCGTTGAATCATGGTGGAGGTAAGCTCTCCCATTATTTTTGTTTCGTTTACAAAGAAAGGAGGAGATGGCGGAGCGCGCCCGCGAGGGTGGTTTCGACTGAGGGGGCGGGCGTCGGGAGGGTGCACGCCCGCGCGTGGGCGGCGCCGGCCGTGGGAGCGAGCCCGCGCGCGGGCGCTGCCGGCCGTGGGGTCGAGCCGCCGGCGGCCTTCGCGACCCGCATGCGCGGGTGCTGCCGGTCGCGGGAACGGACGCCGACGGAGGGGGGTCGTGCGGCCTGTGCTGGGCGACCCCCCCGCGCGGTAGTTTCGCGCCCGGCCGACGGGGGCTGCGGGGGGCGCGCGCGCCCCCACGCGCGCGCGGAGGTTTGCCGCTCGCGCACGCGCGAAGGTTTTCCGCGCGCGTCCCCACGCGCGCGCGTGTGCGCGGCGGTTTGCCGCGCGCGTCTCCACGCGCGCGCGTGTGCGGCGGTTCGCCGCGTGCGTCCCCCGCGTGCGGCGGTTAGCATAGCACGCGGGGCGCCGGGTGTGTGTGGCTCACCGTTCGTGCGGTTCGTTGCGCACGGAAGCCATTGCGTGAGCGGTTTGCTGTGCGCGTGACTTGTTATGCGTGTGCGATTAGCTGCGCGCGAATTGCGGAGTGCGCACGGCTCATTGCTTTCATGCGGTTGGTCGGTGTGATTGCGTGCTGGCGGGTTGAATTTACTTGACACGCGTCTTTCGGGATCTTTATTCACATGCATTTATTTTGTTTGACGTATGCGCTTATGTGCGCGAATTTTTGCTTTGAGGTTTCGAAATGGAGTGGCCAGTCGAGGCCGATGCGCCTGCGCTCTACTCTTGACGGCGCGCGAATTGACATATGGCGGAACCGGTTCGGGTTGCCCCCTGATGTTGAGGTGAAGATCCCACGGGTGGAAGAGCGCGCTCAGAATCCGCCGACCGGTTTCATGGCCCTTTCGGAGAGCTGTTTGAAATCCGGGTTTCACATTCCCCCACCCGAGGAAGTTGTTGAGATATTGTGGTTCTGCGGTGTCCCGATTACCCAGTTTACACCGGCTGGGATGGCGAACATTATGGGAATTGTGGTATTTTTTCGAGAACACAGCGCGCGTTTTTCGCTCGAGATTTTCAAAGATTGGTGCGAGGTTTCCACCGACTCGGGCGGTCGTATTGAAGTTAGGAGTAACAAGAGTTGGTTCCACTTTGGAGTGAAGGCTGATTACCGCCATGGGAACACTCTTTATGGGTATGTCTGGAATCGATGGGAGCTGCCAGAGTTATGGAGATCGCTTCCTGGACGCTGTCGCCGGCAGATTGGTCGGGAAGATGAGTTCCTTCCTATCCCTGGGTTTCCTGGCCGAGAGGGGCTGGCGAAGGCCTTGCTTTCCATTTCTGGTTGCGTCGATGAACGTCGATTGCACTCGGTGGGGCTTTCCTGGGATCCCGAGCGGGAGGCTGCTATTCCCTTAGATCGTGGGAAAAAGAGGAAGATCGTTATTAAGAACGTCCCTTCTGATCCGCGCCCTATTCCACTGGCGCCTATGAGTCAAGATTGCGAGGCTGGCCCGAGCCGTCCTAGGAGAGAGCCGGTTTCGCCCGATCCGGAGGTGGAGATTTTGGCGTCTCCTACTGTCGACCTGGTCCCGCCGGAGGATTTTCCGCCACCACCTCCCCTCATGCCGGCGAAGCGAGTTTCTTCCTCACTTCAGGCGATGGCTTGTGCGGTAAGTGAAGCTCTTCTTTCTTGATTTTAGCCCTTTACTCTCCGTCATTATTTATGCTTGTTAATCGTTTGACTTTTGTTCGTAGGCAGAGGCTTTGACTAGTGTTGCGCTCACATGGAACGATCATTATGTGAGCCTCAAGGACAACGTACTACTTCGCTCTTCAGGAGGAGTTACGCATGGAGAGGTGTGACATGTCCGTTTTGCATAGGAAGAGAGACCGCGACGCAGCTCATATCAAGCAGTTAGAGGGTGAAGTCGAGAAGCTGCGAGCAGAGTATGGCGGTGATACGACGTTCGCCCAGGATGCCCTTCGTCAACTATCGGACACGCAGGGGAGATGTTTCGCCTGGAGGGGGAGTTGGGCTTTCTACGGAGCGAGATGGACCGGTTGTCGTCGATCGAGCAGAGTCTTGAGGAGGCCAAGGCGACTGGGGTAGTCGAGTACAAGGATTCCCTCACTTTTGCGGAAGAGCGTTTCCAGATGGTGGAAGAGATTCGCGCCGAGGTGATGATGAAGGAGGTAGAGCCCCTGATGGCGGATGAGTGCGAAGTCTCTTTTCAGAGAGGCATTCAGAAGACTCTCCGTATGATGGGGAGGAAGTTCGGGTGCGACACCGCTAGCCTCGGAGCCGGAGATCTTTCTGGGGATGACTACTCGTACGTGGCCGAGGACTGATGTTGTTTATCTTTCATTTTCTTGCTTTCAGCTTTGTTGTTTGTTCGTGTGTTTGTCGGATGTGGTTGTATCTCCTTTATTGCATGCGTCGTACTTGTTTCCCTGCATGATCTTGTAAATCTGGTTGTTAGCACCTGCATAGTTTAATTGTTTTCAAAATTACAGATGAGTTTGCGCGGATCTGAGCCCGGGGATTTTATACTAGTTTGCACGAGTCTGTGCTCGCGGCTTTTACATTATATATAAAATTAGTTTGCACGAGTCTGTGCTCGCGGCTTTTACATAAAAAATTAGTTTGCGCAAGTCTGTGCTTGCGGCTTTCGCACGAGTCTGGCTCGCGGCTTGGCCGGTGAATAGCGGGTGTATTCAAACCGAGGGTGAACGTAAGGGGGGCAGGCCCCTACGACACTGGGACTCGACGGCGGAGGAGAAGGGCGAACCTTCAATCGACGACGATGCAAAGTCCCCGGGGCAGGGGCCCGAAGTGGCCGGTGAATAGCTGGTGTATTCAAACTGAGGGCGAACGTAAGGGGGGCAGACCCCTACGACGCCGGGACTCGACGGCGGAGGAGAAGGGCGAACCTTCAATCGACGACGGTGCAAAGTCCCCGGGGCAGGGCCCCAAAGTGGCCGGTGAATAGCTGGTGTATTCAAACCGTGGGCGAACGTAAGGGGGGCAGGCCCCTACGACGCCGGGACTCGACGGTTGAGGAGAAGGGCGAACCTTCAATCGACTGCGGTGCAAGGTCCCCGGGGCAGGGCCCCAAAGTGGTTCCTGCAGCAGAATAGTTTAGGACAGGTAAAACATAATTTTAGAAAATGAACACTGGTACATGCGCAAGTGTAAACTTGCGGCTTTCGAGGTGATAAGCTTCTTGATACAAGTTTGACGAGAGAGAAAAGATAACATTGCACTTCTTTTGTGCTGCGCTGGCTCGAGCTCTTTTGGTCATTCAGCATGGTGGGCGGCGGTGACCCGGCGACTGATCTTTGGTGGCATCCTTCTGTGCCTCTTCACGGAAAGCCTCCAGGTGCCCTAACTGGACGAGACGTTCAATTTCTTCTTTCAGTCTTGCACAGTGCTCCGTTTGGTGTCCTCGGCCTTTGTGGAAGTGGCAAAGTCAATTGATCATCTTGTACTTCAACCCATCGTGATTGCCCGCATATATGACAAGCATTATCATTTTTGTGTACGTCCCAAACTAATGAACAATCATTTTCACATGCATCAATCTTAATATATTTGTGACCCAATTTAGATGTGATTTTCTTGGCCTCATGATAATTAGCTAGCACTGATTCATATCCGCCTGGAATTGCACCTTGTAGAACTTTCAATAACATATCAAAATGTATATTACTCCAATTTCCAAGTGTCTTGATATGAAGGAGATTCAATAAGAAAGATAGTTTAGTGTACTCTTGACATCCTTCCCACAATGGCTTATTTTCCTCTAAGAGAGATGTGTATAGATTATTCGCATCTGCATTAATTGGAGCTTGAGGATTCTCAAAATATGTGTCTACACCGATACCATCATAGGGTAATTCTTGTTCATGCAAGCTCTCATTGTTTGTTAAATTAGGAATAGCGGCATGTAGAAGTTCATTCATCAGATCACTCGAGTTGTTATCATGGATCAGAGGTTCCATAAAAGGAAAATTATTATTTTGTAAGACTTCGTTGTTAGCTAGACGTCCATCATGGTAAATCCAATTTGTGTAGTTCTCCATAATACCATTCCACACAAGATGCCCCTCTACCTCATCCCTATTCCACTTCTTTAGATTTACGCACTTTTTACAAGGACATGGGCACTTCTCACCAATTGGTGTATATGAATAGAATGAATCTAGCAGATATTTCACGCCATCTAAATAAGCCTTTGAATGACGTAACTCTCTCATCCAACTTGTGTCCATTGGTATTAATGAATCCGATTGGTGCCTACATAAGAGAACAACAAAATGATTAAAAATTATTCTTCAATTCTCAAAATCTTTACTAGTCCACTTCAATCTCCAAGAGGTAGGAGAAAATTTTGTGGCAAAAAATATGACATGGAAAGGACGAAAAAACTATGAATATGGAATAATGATTATCAATTTATCATGCATGCATCATATAGATTAGATTTGAACAAGTTATATCAATTTGTCATGCACGCAACCTTGCTAACTCTATTTAGTTTTTTACCACTTTGTTTATTCCAAATTAATTAAATCGTGCAGATCCCTTATTAGAAGCTAAATCCTCAAGCATAAAGTTAACTCGATGCCTTTTACTACTCGTGGCTTGTGATTCATGTGCATCTTTGTTCGTGTATTCCTGAATTGATCCTATTTATGGAAAAAACTTCTCCAAAACAAATTTAATTCACATGTTCTCCCTTGCAATCTCAAAATCTTATAATATTATAAAAATTGGAAGAATAAACAAATGTAATAGATCACATAAGTGCAACCTCAAATTAATAGTTGAACAATAGTGGATGTTAGCTTCTAAATTGGCCTAAACATTTCACAAAATACAAATTTAGCAAGGTGGAAAAACTAAAGTCGGAAGAGAGAAATTTGGCAGTAAAACAAAATCATTGACTACTCCTAGATCACAAGATTCTAACACTAAGATGGAGAGACCCAACAAGAAAAAAAACTATTTGCTCACTCTAGAGAGGAACCCATCGCAAAATCTCAAGTTTAGCTTTAAACAAGATAATGCACAAGATAATAGGGAGGAGTCATCGATTAAGATGGGTCGTCAACTAGCACTTAGTCTAATTTAAATATCTGCATGAAGTGGAGTACCTCCTAAAGTCTACTGTATTCCTCCATGTGTTATTTCATGATTATCTATAGGTCAACTACAATCTAGCAAACGATAAATTGGTATAATGCAGGCAGGTTGAGTACTAGTTGAATGACTACGTACATGTCATTTTAATTCTTTGCAAACTTCATTCACTAAAAATTTTCCATTGTAAAAAAAAAGATGAAAACTATTTGTGCTAATAGTTTATTTCTTTTTCCTTTTGAATTGAAATGATAGAGTCATCTTTCCTCCTGATCTTTTAGGCACCACCTCAATCATTGTAGTAATGTAGTTACTAATAATCCCTAGCTTAATTCAAACTATCTCAATGTAGATCTTTGAGGGATGTTGGACCTCAAATTATCCGTCATCCAAGTTTGACCCTACTAGAGAGAAATCAGAAGAATACCAAGATGAAAACGCTTCAAAAAAGTAAGTTGATCGAAACCTCCTTGATCCCAATAATCAATTACAATGAATCTGCTTGATTATCAATAATCAATCCCAATAATCAAGTACAGAAAGAGAGTGAAGGAGAAGATAAAGAAGCTGCCTTGCGGGAGGAGTGATGACGAGCACCGAGCGGCGGAGGCAGAGCGGCCAAACGGGAGTGAACCTGTTGCGGCCTTGCAGCGGTGCGACTTGCGGAGTTGCGGGAGTGAACGAACGGCAGAGGCGGAGCGGGAGTCGGTAGTCAGGACTCGGGAGTTGGGACGGTGAGGAAACAACGTTGGCCGCCCGGCAGTCGGCCGTCGGGAGTCAGAGCGGCGGAGGCTTGCGATTTGCGGCTACGAGCGGGAGTGGGGAGAGGGATTTAGCGAAAAATTAGGGCACGGGCGGCGGATGGCGCGACTGAAGACAGATCGCGGGAGGGGGGAAATGAAACGCCTGTCGCCTGCTATATATATTTATTTAGGATAAAAAAATTAATTTTATAAAATAGGGAATTGTTAAAGGCAAATCTAATATGGCTATCCGCAAACCAATTTCCCTCCATAAATAAATTTTCCCTCCATAAATTTTTGGAGGGAATTGAATTTTTGCCTCCATAAATAATTTTATATTAAAATAGGGAATTGTTAAAGACAAATCCAATATGGCTATCCGCAAACCAATTTCTATGAGTTATTACCCGCCTTTGAAAATACGCCTTGTACATGCATTTTTAGGAAAAGTGTTCAACACGAAAATTGTAGATCTCGTTGATATCTACAACTTTCGTGTCGAACACTTTTCCTAAAAATGCATGGACAAGGCGTATTTTCAAAAAATCGTCAAAAATTCGCTATAGTTACGATCAGGGCGGCAATACGCCTTGTGCGTACATTTTTAGGAAAATTGTTCAACACGAAAGTTGTAGATCTCGACGAGATCTACAATTTTCGTGTTGAATACTTTTCCTAAAAATGCATGTACAAGGCGTATTTTCAAAAGGCGCGTAATAACTCATAGAAATTGGTTTGCGGATTGCCATATTGGGTTTGCCTTTAACAATTCCCTTAAAATATTAGCATGAAAATTTTGGAAATGTATATTTCATTTTTATTTAAAAACATGTATTTCGTAACAAAATAATTTATTGTTATTTTTGCACCAACAAAAATAGTTGCTAGCTATTTGTGAAGGTAAACTTAAAATTCATATACGTAGGAGCATTTGATATGATGTTATGATCTCTTATCTTAGATTTTGTTTAATTGACTCGTCATTGATCGATGCAGTCATCTTCATCGTTAGCGCAACTCATAATACTTACAATATTGGAACATTCACCTAACGCATCATCGATTAATGTAAACATATTCTCCATACATAAAGAAATATCTTGGTATGATTGCAGGGTATTCCATAACTAGTAACATTTGACAAGATCATTGAGTTACAGGCCGAACAATACATGGCTACATGATGTACGTATGTATGCCGACCCTAACAATTATGTACATTTGTGGAGATATATAATATCCACAGTGAACACATTCATATTATATATATTTAACTACTCGTATCAAGCTTACGATCGAGATCATCGCTATCATCAATATAACTTCACTAGCATCAAAAATATCATTATTAGAACTTTAACAGAAGATCGTACGTATGTTTTGATGACGCTGCGCTCACCGTCTGCCGCAGCCGTCTCCCGATCATGGGAGTGCAGATAGTCAGGTGTATGGTGATGGGTGTGCGCATAGCAAAATACCCTATGATGGCGATGTGCATAGCCAAGCGTGTATGATTATATGTATGCGCATAGCAAAACACCCACATCATGAGGCTAGGGTGCGCATGCATAGCCAAGCGTAGTTATGGGTGGTGCTCATAGCAGAATATATATATACCCGGCCCATCATGGGGCCGGACTAGGTGTGCATAGCGCTATGGGTGTGCGCATAGCGAAATAACCCATCGTACACATGCATGGGTGTGTGCATAAATATAGTTATGGGTGTGCTCATAACAAAATATCCGGCCATCGATCATGTGGTGCGCATATATATAGCCCCAAGCGCATGATTATGGGTGCATGTGTGCATAACAAACTACCCTATATCATTGGAGTACGCATAACCAATTGTATGGTTATGGGTGTGTGCACATGCGCATATAGATAAGGCTGATATATATCATCGACTTAAACATGCATAATGTGCGTCGTATACATACTTCATGCATTTCAATTCATGCATCATGCTCACTAAGTACATGAGATGATTCATGTTCAGTCATTTGATAAATGATAATAACTATATCACTTATATCCCTTTTAATAAAAAATCTTCTGAAATGTTTGATAACAAATTTTGACAGAAGATCATGTATTTTGATGACGTTTTTTAAAAAAAAATCGTCACGAAAGATAAACATGTATGCTGACATGTTTTCATGGAAATCGTGGCTAATGCTAATTTTTTATATTGGCGACGGTTTTAAAAAAATTGTCGCTAAATGTAAACTAACAACGACGTTTTCAAAAACGTCACAATAAAAACATTATTTTAGTTACGTCTTAAAAATAATCGTCACAAGAGCTAAACACGTATGGTGACGGTTTTCCTAAAAAACGTAGCGAATACTATTTTTTTGCATTAGCGACGTTTATGAAAAAAAACGTCGTTAAATATAAAACTAACAGCGACGTTTTCAAAAACGTCGCAAAAAAAACGTCGTCGTAGAGCCTATATCTTGTAGTGACCCCATTAGGGGTGCGGTTCGGCCGCACCCCATTAGGGGTGCGGTTCGGCCGCACCCCACGGGGAGTGCGGTTTGGCGCGGCCCGCTTACCGGCGGGAGGGGACGGCGTCGCCGTGCACGTTGCGGTTGGCGTGCTTAGCGCGTATTTTCGGATTGGCGGTTGGCGGCAGGAATGGCGGTTCCGGCTTTGATCTCCCACTCTCTCCCACTAAAGTAATGGGGAGAGTGATTTATGGGAGTAACCGTCATCCGGTTCTCTCATAAATGAGAGCCCATGATGAATCCTCATCAACCCTAAAATAAACACACTATCAATTAATAAATATGATAATTCATTATACATCACTTTTTAATTTTTATTACAAAATTATAACTTTAATGCATATATTATCATACATGCTAAATGAGTTTAATGGTAGATCCTCGAAAATCTCGTTGACATACCTAATGATAGTCTTTCTCGAAAAGACCGCTGACATGTTTAATGATAGCCTACTATAGTAGATGTAGGAGCTCTACTAAAAACTTTTTTCTATTTTATGAATTTTCATCATTATTTTTAATTTAGGAATATGATGTAATTTCATAAATGAGAATTGTATTTTATTTTTTGAAATATATTATATTATAGGTTAAATCTTCAGAGTAAAACAATAAGAATATATATGACAATTTTGAATTTTGCACTAAAGCCAACTTTTTCCCTATATTAGAGTAAAGATATATATGTTGTTTAGAGTATTAAGACGAGTGATTACTAAAATGAGGCAAACGACAAGAAAGCTAGCTAATTGGCCGTACAGCTCATTAATTTAGGCAGGTTGGGTCAAACACACGCAATTACGAAGCCATAAACTTCCTCTTAGCTTAATACTTTTCATAATTAAAAGAAAAAAAAAAACAAAAACAAAATAAGAAGTCAACGTTCGTCATCAAGTTGAAGCAGCAATAATTAACGATAGATAAAATAAGACGGGTGTTAAAGGCAAACCAGAATTGGCTATTGGCAAACCAATTTCTATGAGTTATTGATATGTATTTGTATTTATAGTCCGGATTCGGGCGGTTAGTTGGCGGTTTTCCAAACCCCCACTAACCCCACTTTCTCCCTCATGACCGGTCAAACCACTACCCAACTTCTCTTTCCTACGTGGCGTAACCGCCACTCGGCGTAACCGCCACTCGACGAAATCGCCCACTCGGCGTAACCGCCACTCGGCGTAACCGCCACTCGGCGTAACCGCCCACTCCGCGTAACCGCCAAGCCCAATCCGGGCTAACCGCCGCCCCCTCTCTCTCGAGAGGGAGGCCGGCCGCCGGCCACCGGCCACCAGGCGCCGCCCCTCCCTCAAGGGGACCGGCCGGCCTTGGCCAACCCCTCCTTGGAGGGGGTCGGCCATGGCCGCCCCTCCTTCGAGGGGGCCGGCCGCCCCCTCTTTGAGGGGGCCGGCCTCAGCCGTCCCCTTAGAGGGGGCCGGCCGCCCCCTCCCTCGAGGGGACCAGCCGCCCCCTCCATGGAGGAGGTCGGCCATAGCCGCCCCCTCCTTGGAGGGGGTCAGCCATAGCCGCCCCCTCCTTGGAGGGGGTCGGCCCGGCCGGCCGCCCTCAACTTGAGGGGGCCGGCCTTGGCCGCCCCCTCCCTTGAGGGGGGCCGGCCGCTCCCCCCTTGAGGGGGCCGACTCCGGCCGCCCCTTTCATTGGAGGGGGCCGGCCGCCCCCTTTCCTTGGAAGGGGCCGGCCGCCCCTTCCTTGGGAAGGGCCGGCCGCCCCTCCCTCTCCAAGGGAGGAGTCCGGCCGCCCCTCCCTCCTTGAGGGAGGGCGGCGGCCCGCCCTTCTTCCCCGCGAGGAAGAAGGACGCCGCCACCGCCGCCCATTTTTGGGATTCCGGCGGTGGCCGGCGTCGCCGCCCCGGCGAGATCGCTGCCCGGCGGTTACCAAACCGCCCGATCATGGAAGGATCGCGTATGGGCCGTCCGATCATCCTCTTTTTCTATTTATTTAATAACTTATTTATTTAAAAACACTAATCACACACCATAACTACCATAACCACCTCCGAATCCTATAAATAGGACCCCAGGGGTCTTCATTTGGGGATCGGATTTCTCTCTCTCTGAAGGAACTCTGCCTCCGGAAAATCCTCCAACGGACTCCGACCGTTCCGACGAAGTGAGCGTCGTCCGTTCCGCGGAAGTGAGCGTCGTCCGTTCCGCTAAAGCGAGCGTTGTACGTTCGCCTCCGACGAACGCACTTGACTCCAGCATACACGCTCTCCCAACGTGCAGCGAGACCCCTGAACAAGGCAAAGCTCGGAGCATCAGCGAAGCGGTCATCATCCAAAACCACAATTCTACAACCGAAGGGTCCGACACATAGAATATTTTCCCGAGTCACTCAGCATCGTGAGAGGTGGCCTGTCACCCTCCGAGCATCTCTCTCACTCAAAATTGTAAAGAGGCGCGGCATGTCGCCCTCTCCTTCTCCGAAAGCTGTAACCTCCCGGGAAGATAGTGAAGTTCGGTCGGCACAGTCCCGACAACGTGGTTTTTCACCCCGCCTTGGGGTTTTCCATGGTAAAAAGTCTCCTTGTCCATTGTCGTCTACATTGACTGTTTGCGCGCACCGGCTCGACTCCCGAGCTAAGGCGGTCAATTTAGACCGGACCGTGGAAGAGCCGTGTGCGACCCGCAACATTTTGGCGCCGTCTGTGAGAACCGTTCCCAAAAGCTCTAGAATTCAGAAGACAGTATCCCAACACAGTGATACTCGACCGACGGAAATGGCAAGAAAGGCTGCTCGTACGACCGAAGAGCCCGCTCACGAAGGGCGGCCGGGATCTGCGCCCTCGCTCTCAGGCGTCAACATCGCCCCCGCTGAAGAAGTGGTCGCCACGCCTATGGCGGCCATGGAGAAGCGGATGAACCGACTTGAAGAATTCCAAACCGAGATGCTCCTGCTCCTCAGGAACGCCGCAGCACCGCGTGCTCCCAATCCCCCTCCACAACAGAATGACATACCACCTCTGGTAGAGAGCCAACTCCGCGGCGGACACACCGCTGACGTACATCACACTGCGAGAGATGGGCAGTCCGACACCGCTAGTTCCACCCATTCACTTCACCGCCACCATTCGGCAGCTACAGTCCCCGATCAGGAGATGAGGAGAATCACACGGGAGGAAATCCGTGAGGTGGTAGCAGAAGAATGCAGACAACTGGGGCGGCCCTCCGCCTATGCTCGGGGGGCACTCGGACGTGGATCCCCGCTGATTCCCCAGATACTAGCTTACCCAGCCCCGCATGGGTTCAAGCTGCCCAGCGTGGAAACCTTTGACGGGACCAACGACCCCCTCGAACACATCAACCACTTCGCAACTGTAATGCGCATCTACAACGCTAGTGATCAACTCATGTGCCAAGTATTCCCAGCGACGCTCAAGGGACAGGCCCGAACGTGGTTCCACTCGCTTAAAGAGGGGGTGATCAACAGCTTCGTCAAGCTGACCCAAGTGTTTGTCGAACAGTTTGTGGCAAACAGAAGAGTCGTCCGGGATCCCTCCCACCTTTCCGGAATACGTCAGAACGAAGGAGAAACACTTAAGGACTTCTTCCGCCGATTCACCACCGAGGCTCGACAAATCCCCGGGGTAGACCCGGAGCTCTTACGAGGGGTTTTCCTTGGCGGACTCCGACCCAGCGGTTTCTACTCAACTCTGATGAGGGAAACCGTCCCAAGCTATCCCGACCTCATCCACCAGATAGAGGCTCAAATTGCAGCTGACGAAGCGATAGAGGCCCATCGCCAGCAGTTCGAGGGAGGACTAAAGAGAAAGAAGGAAGAGCGACAGGACCCTCGGTCCTTCCTTGGAGGCAAGTGTTGGAGCATGCGTTTCGCACTCCTCCGGTTTGATAATAACAAAGTCCCTTTTGTATTTGATTCTATTTTCATTAATGGTGTGCAGATAACAGGTATGTGATGTTCACATTGCTGCTGGAGCTAAAATTGAATGTGGGAAAAATTCACTGTCGGAAAATTCCGACAGCCACTGTCGCCCAGGCGACAGCAGAGAAGTTACAACTACTTCCCTCCACGGCAGATCGACGAAAGACAGTTTTGCGCTGTCGGAATTCCGACATCGATGTCGCCCAGGCGACAGCTCGACGGTTACACTAACTGCCCACGACTTCACCCACGACAGCGGCGGTTTTGCGCTGTCGGAAATTCCGACATCGATGTCGCCCAGGCGACAGCTCCACGATTCCAGCAACTGCCCGCACGACGGCTCGACGACACGACAGCGGCAGTTTAGCGCTGTCGGAAAATTCCGACAGTCACTGTCGCCCAGGCGATAGTGAAATTCTATAAAATGGTTCCTTTGGTTCGTGCATTCCAAGCTTTTGAGAATTCCAGTTCCTTCCTGAGTGCATACGAACCAGAGAGCTCCAGAACCTCCTCAACTCCCATTTGTGCAAAGAAGGATTGAAGATTGAAGACGAGATCGGGCGCGCTTCTACATCAACGATCATCTCGAGGCTTCAACAATCCATTCAGAGATCTGAATTTCTAGGGAGTTGTCTTTTTCATATTGTATTTTCATTTACTCATATTTCATTTTGTATTGGGAAAGAAATCGTCGTCTTGCGTGCGGCGTCTAAGTCCTTGCGCGGCTTAAGGGAAAATCGCTTCCTTGTGCGGAGCGTCCAAGTCCTTGCGTGGCTTGGTGGGAAATCGTGGCCTTGTGTGCTACGTCTAGATCTTGGGAAGATCTAGAGGATATGTTTGGGCTTGATCTTGAGAGAGACAAGCGATAGCCTTCCGATCCTTGGGAGAAGGATTGGTAAACCAAAATTATTGTATTTTTATCATAATTGTGCCTTGATCTTAAGCATTGTTAAGATCATTTTTATTTGTATGCAAATTTCATGATATATATAAAATTATGATCCTTTCACTAATTGCAAATTTGTGTGCTTAAATCTTTATCTTAGAAATTTGTGTTTGGTGTTATACAAAAATTGCATTCGTTTAAAATTATTTTTAAGTAACTTTCTATTAAAGTAAATTTGTCTAAAATTATTAAGAAAAAAATTACAAATTTAAACACACCCTTATTCACCCCCCCCCCCCCCCCTCTAAGGGCGTCATACGATCCAACAAGTGGTATCAGAGCCAGGTTACTCCAAAACGGTTTTACCACCGGGAGTAATGGCGCACAACGATCACGCGTTCGTTGAGGGGCAAGGAATTAGTAGGCCACCACTTTTCACGGGCACGGACTATAATTATTGGAAAACACGTATGCGTTGTTTTCTAATTGCTTTAGATATAGAAGTCTGGAATATGGTAGAAACTAGTTACACTTCTCCAACATTTGTTGTAGGAGATGTAACTATGGAAAAACCCAAAAACAAGTGGGATGATAATGATAAATTAAAATGCAAAAACAATGCAAAGGCCATGAATGCCTTATTTTGCGCACTAGATCGCACTGAGTTTAATAGAGTCTGTGCTTGTGATACTGCTTTTGATATTTGGAATCTTTTAGAAATTACTCATGAAGGTACTTCGCAGGTAAAGGATTCAAAGCTATTTCAATTGGAGTCAGAGTTCGAAAGATTCAAAATGGAGGTGGATGAAGAAATTGACACAATGTACACACGATTCACTAAAATCGTGAACGATTCAAAGGTGTTGGGTAAGGTTTTTTCAAATGGAGATTTAGTTAGAAAAATCTTAAGATCACTTCCCCCGAAGTTCAATCCAAAAGTGACTGCAATTTCTGAGTCACATGATCTTAAGACCTTACAATTGGAAAGTCTCATTGGGAATCTAAAAACCCATGAAGTGGAGTTGAAGATTCAAAGCCAAGAGTATAATTTGGAGCCCAAAAAGAAAAGCTTGGCGTTGAAATCTAAAAAGGAAATTGAGAGTGAGACTGAAGAAAGTGATGAAGATGAAGAAGGACTGTTTGTGAGAAATTTTAAGAAGTTTATGAGAAATCCGGAGAGGAGAAACTCATTTAAAAAGTTTTTCAAAAAGAAGGATTTTGCCTACCAAAAAGGCAAAGGAAAAGTGGAGAATGAAGAGGAGCGTCCGCCACCGGAGTGCTACCATTGCAAGAAGATTGGTCATATCAGAAGCAAGTGCCCAAAATATCTGAAAGAGCAAAAAGCAAAGAGGCACGATAAAAGTTACAAGAAGAAAGTGTTAAAGGCAGAGACTTGGGATGATTCTTCGTCTGGTGAAGAAAGTGATCCCTCAACACAGGAGGAAGAGGAGGCTAATCTATGTTTGATGGCAAAAGGGAACATTACATCTGATGACGACTGCAGTGTCCAAAGCGACACTGAGGTAACGCCTCCATCTTATGATGAGTTATATTCTGAATTTATGAAAACATGCAAAGTTTTGGATAAAAGCTTAAAGGAAATTGATTTTTTAAAATCTGAAAATAAAGGCCTTTTAAAAGCAAATAAAAAACTATCAAATGAGTTGGAATCTATTAGGAAGGAGAAGGTATTTTGTCAAGAGTGTGATCATTCTTCGACAAGGATAAAAGAACTTGAAACTACTATTTCTAAGTCCGATCAAAAATTTGATCTACTTGTAAAAGAAAAAAAGGACTTAGAAAAAGTTGTTAAAACCTCTCATTCTCAATTAGAGAATTATAAGAAAATTTTTGCAAATAGATGTGGCATGATAGTAAAAGAAAATTCAATTTTAAAATCCAAAGTAAATGAGTTGAACATGGCAATTGGGAAATTTGGTGTTGGGAAAAAATCTCTGGATATGCTTTTAGCCAACCAATGCCATGGTACAGCAAAATTTGGACTAGGATACATTTCTGGAAGCTCTGGAGGCTGTCGGAAATTTCCGACAGCTACTGTCGGAACCGGCGACAGCTCCAGGTTCAGAAAACCAATTTCTCAAAATACAAATTTTTCTAAGTCCACACATAAAGATGCTTCCACCAGCAAGAGTCCAGAGAAACCATTGAAAAATGGTTCCTCACCATTCATTGTGTGTGCTAAATGTCATCGATTTGGTCACATCTCGGGCTCATGTTGGAAGAAAGGAAAAGCTAATGTTAAACAAATCTGGGTACCTAAGGCGTCCACCTATACAATGGGATTGACCACTTGGGTAACCAGATCTTTACTCTCATCATCTTTTTAGGTGTGCGTGCAGGCTAGGAACAAGGAAGACGTGTGGTATTTGGACTCTGGATGTTCAAAACACATGACGGGCGATAAATCAAAGTTCCTTAGCCTGGAGATGAAGAAAGGTGGAACAGTGACATTTGGAGATAATGGAAAGGGTAAAGTCAAGGGCATTGGAGTAGTAGGTAACACCGAATTTAAAATTTCAAATGTTTTATATGTTAAAGGTTTGAAACATAATTTAATTTCTATTAGTCAACTATGTGATAAAAATCTAAATGTTTTATTTGACTCTAGCTCAAACCTTTGCAAGATTATTGATTCTAAAACAAACGAAATCGTACTTACTGCACCAAGAATAAACAATGTCTATACGATCACTTTTCATGATTTATCTCATTCTACACTTAAATGTTTTATTTCAAAGAATGATGAACTTGAATTATGGCATAGGAGACTAGGACATTCTAGTGCTAAACGCATAGTAAAGCTTTCTAAAAATAAAATAATAAAAGGTTTACCAAATTTGAATGGAAAGCTATCCTCATTATGTTCACCATGCCAAAAGGGAAAGTTTACAAAATCATCTTTTAAAAGCAAAAATGTCATTTCTACCACTAGACCTTTACATTTATTACATATGGACTTGTTTGGTCCAATTTCTACACAAAGTCTAGGAGGTAGAAAATATACGTTTGTTATTATTGATGATTATTCTAGATTTTGTTGGACTTTGTTTTTAAATTCAAAATCTGATGCTTTTGATGAATTTGTAAAACTAATTTCACGTATTCAAAATGAACTTGATCTAAAAGTAAAATGCATTAGATCCGATCATGGAGGAGAGTTTGATAATGAAAAATTTATTTCATATTGTAATGAATTTGGGATAAAACATGAATTTTCCGCTCCACGCACACCACAACAAAATGGTGTAGTAGAGAGGAAAAATAGAACACTTCAAGAATTAGGACGGACTATGCTGTGTGAATTTAAATTGCCAAAATATTTTTGGGCCGAAGCAGTCAGTACGGCATGCTATATTATTAATCGTGTCATGATTCGTCCCACATTACAATTAACCCCTTATGAAATTTATTTTCAAAGAAAACCAAATGTATCTTACTTTAAAGTTTTTGGTTGTAAATGCTTTATTTTGAATACAAAAGATAACTTAGGCAAATTTGATGAGAAATGTGATGAAGGAATTTTCATTGGTTATTCTTCAACTAGCAAGACCTATAGAGTTTATAATAAGAGAACAAAAATAGTTGAAGAATCTATTCATGTTAGGTTTGATGAGTTTGCTTCATGTGTAGAAAAGAAAACTACAGGAAAAGAAGATGAACCCCTTCCATCGGTGGAGAATAATGATGAACTTGGAGAAAATGAAGAAGAAAAAGAAGAAGAAAGAGAAGAAGAAAGAGAAGAAGAAAGAGAAGAAGAAAGAGAAGAAGGAGGAGAAGAAGAAAGAGAAGAAGAAAGAGAAGAATATGTGCCTCCAAGTGAATTGAGATTCTCAAAGGATCATCCAAAGGAGCTTATCATTGGAGATCCGCAAAAAGGGGTTAGTACTCGTTCATCGCTACATGTTTTATTTTCAAACCTTTGTTTTGTTTCTGAAATAGAACCAAAAGATGTTTCCACCGCTTTAAATGATGAATTTTGGTTTTTAGCTATGAATGAAGAACTTAATCAATTTGAACGCAATAAGGTTTGGAATCTTGTAGAACGACCCAAAAATCGTCCTGTAGTTGGTGTTAAATGGATTTTCAAAAATAAAATGGATAATGAATCTAGAATTGTTAGAAATAAAGCCAGATTAGTTGCAAAAGGTTATGCATAAATTGAAGGGGTAGATTTTGATGAAACTTTTGCACCTGTAGCAAGATTAGAAGCGGTTAGAATATTTCTTGCATTTGCTTGTTTTAAAAGATTTAAATTATATCAAATGGATGTCAAAACCGCATTTTTAAATGGGTATATAAAAGAAGAAGTTTATGTAGAACAACCCCCTGGCTTTATAAATGAGAAATATCCAAATTATGTTTATAAATTAG
Organism: Dactylorhiza incarnata; assembly: GCA_033032865.1. NCBI lineage: Eukaryota > Viridiplantae > Streptophyta > Magnoliopsida > Asparagales > Orchidaceae > Dactylorhiza > Dactylorhiza incarnata. The sequence continues at coordinate 17,611,609 of JAWHQI010000025.1, read as the reverse complement.
ATAAAGCACTTTATGGATTAAAACAAGCGCCTCGTGCTTGGTATGATCGATTAACTCAATATTTGTTAAAGCACGATTATAAAATAGGAAGTGCTGATTCTACACTCTTCATTAAGTAAATTAATCATGATTTAGTTATTTTGCAAATTTATGTTGATGATATTATTTTTGGAGCCACTAATGAAGAGTTGAGTAATGAAGTAGTTGAAATTATGAAAAATGAATTTGAAATGAGTATGGTTGGAGAACTTTCATATTTTCTAGGTTTTCAAATTACACAAAAACATGATGGAATTTTTATATGTCAAACCAAGTATATTCACGATATGTTAAAAAGATTTGGATTTGAAAACCTTAAGCATGCAAACACTCCTATGAGTACTTCACTAAAATTAGGAAAAGATGAAAGTGGTGTTTCAATTGAACAAACCCTTTATAGAAGTATGATAGGGTCTTTATTGTATTTAACCGCATTTAGACCTGATATTATGTTTGCCGTTTGTTTATGTGCTAGATTTCAAGCTAGTCCTAAAGAGTCACATTTAAAAGCGGTGAAACGTATCTTTAGATATCTCATTGGAACATCAAAATTAGGTTTATGGTATCCTCAAAATGATTCTTTTATTTTGCATGGTTTTTCGGATTCTGATTATGCGGGATGTTCCTTAGATAGGAAAAGCACTAGTGGCACTTGTCACTTTATCGGCCCTTCCCTTATTTCATGGTCGAGTAGGAAACAGAATTTTGTTGCCCTCTCAACTACCGAGGCCGAATATATTGCACTAGGTAGTTGTTGTGCCCAAGCACTTTGGATGTCCCAAACACTAGAAGATTTTGGCATACAACAAAGTAGTGTAGAATTAAAGTGTGATAATAAAAGTGCTATAGATTTAACAAACAATCACGTATTACATTCTAGATCTAAGCATATAGACGTCCGACATCATTTTATAAGGGATCACATTAAGAAGGGTAATATAAAAATCAACTTTATAGGCACGGAAAATCAACTAGCGGATATATTCACTAAGCCATTACCGGATTCCCGTTTTTCTATGCTTAGGTTAGAATTGGGCATTCTAGACATTTCACAATGAATATATCACAATTTAAAGCCTATAAAATAAAATAAAAATTATTATCACAAAACATAAACAATGTACAAAGAAAAAGCCAAAATCTTAAAAATTAAAACATAAAATTTCAAAAGACTTAACAAAAATTCAACATCATTAATATTACATCAATATTGTTCAAATAAAAACAGTAGAAACAACTTAAGATCAAGTTCATTAAATAAAAGCAGAAATCTAAAGATTTTCACTGTCGCCCAGGCGACAGTGGATGTCGGAATTTTCCGACATCGCCCTGCAGAAGCAGCAACATAAAACTACTCTGAATCTTCATAACCAGCCCCGCTGCTCTCTGGACAATCTTCTGGAGGTCCTCGTCTCACGGCTTTGCCACGGCGAGTTCGCCTCACCGATTGGCGTGGCGGTTCTTCGTCCGGAACTTGCCATTCGGCCTCTTCCTCCGGAGTTGGTTTCAACTTCAGACCTTTGACGAGAAACTTCATAAATTTCTGCATTCGACTACGGTCCTTCTTCACTTCCCTCTTGTGATCCTCTAATGAATCACGCAAATCATCAATGGACTCTCGTAGTGATCCTGCCCTAGAAATGGTCGGCTCTCTCATCTCAATCCCCGGATGAGCTTTTCTCTGCGGCTTCTTCACCTTCATTGACCCCGTATAATATATTTCCGGGTAACAATCATCCAAATAAGCACCTTGCACTATCCATCCATACTTCTTGTAGAGCACACGCTGTATTACCGCCCCCATTGGCAGCGTATGAACCTTCACCCATCTTGGATGCTTTAATCTATACGCATACCTAATCTGGGCGAGTATGAAGTCCGCCACATCAAAAAGCTCATCCTCCATAATATAGTATGTAAAGAGGGTCAACTGAGCCGTAATGCTTCTTGTGTCTCCACTCTTCAACATCACTGAATTCCTTAATATATCTTGGACTAAGAACGCATCCGGAGTAAGTGAGGTAACTTCAGTGGTAAGAGTCTTCTTTTGATTCCCATGTAAACTCAAGTTTACAAGGGTCCAATCTCTATCCTTTCGATAATTCTCCACTATATCAGGCATATTCTCACTCATCACTAGTCCGAATTCCTCTCGTAGATCAACATGTGTTATTTCCACATGTTGACCTTGGATCCTTGATCTCACTCCTCCATCCAATTCCGTGAAATTTGGGTCTTCCAAATGGTTATAAAATTCACGAATAAAAAAGGAAGAAAACCCCTCTGGTGTGATTATTGAAATTATACCTGCGTTCGCAAGCCGATCATAGATATGATCGTGCTTTGGCGACTCAAATTCCACATACTTCGCTATTCCAACAATAGCCTTCTCCACCCCCGGAAAAACTTGATATGAAGTATGTGCATCTTCCGAAGTACTCTTTCGAGCTTTGGAACTGGAAGCCATTCTGCAATAAAATACAAAAATTTTGATTAAACAAGATATCACATTGTGCACTGGAACACTGTCGCCCAGGCGACAGTGGCAGTCGGAAATTTCCGACAGCCCTCCAAGTGATTTTCTCTCAAAATTTTTACATATACTTCCAGATCTACTCAAAATAAATGTTATTTCAACATCAAGTTTCAAAAATTTTGATCTGTGTTTTTCAAATCATCATATTCTACAAATCTTTTTACTATTCATCATCTTCCACCTTCTTCTCTAAACTAGATCTACAAACCTCCTTTAGAAAATGAACGAATGGAAACATTCCTCACCAAATCAAAGAGAAATCTAACAAAGATAAAAATTTAAGCTAAGATCCTCCAAGATCCTCTTGTTTTAAAACTAGATCTACATTTTTTTTTTCAAATAAAAAAAAAATTCAAAACCTACACCATTCCTCAAAAATCAACATGAAATCTAGATTTTCCTTCTTCTATCCTATCAAAATCACAAAGCCCTAAACATTTTTGAGTTAAAAACACAAAAATCAAAAACCCATACCTTAGATCTAGGGATGTCGCCGACTTCCGACAGCCTTCCTCTCGTTTTTCACTCCAGGAAATGATGCACAATGTGTTTTGACTCGGTCCTCAGCCCTATTTATATTTTTCACTGTCGCCCAGGCGACAGTGACTGTCGGAAATTTCCGACAGCTCCTATTTTACCAAAACTCCAATTTTAGGCCCCTTTGATGATCTACAATAGTTATATGTCATTATTAATGCTTTATCTCATGACTTGATGACAAACCATGTGATATTTATTTTAAATAAAATGACTTACATGTTTATATGATTTCATTTTCAAGCTATCATCGTATTGACATTTCTACTTAGCTGTTTAGACCATTGGAAATTGTTTTCGCATGCCTCTAAGTATGAGAAATTGTTTATCTATCATAATGAGCTATCACGTTCACCTCTTTTGATCAATACATATGTCTACTTCTTTAATATATACATGGATCATATTTGCTTTAACATAATACAATAGCACTTCTTAAAAACAACTTTCACCCTTGATTTTTTAGCACAACAAAAGTACACCATCTTTTGCGGTTCAAGTGAATTCGGAGATCCTTGGTCAATTAAAACATTATCAATATATATAAAAAAATTACGATATCACATCTGTGATCAAATTTTTTTTTAAAATAAAGACAAGGATACTCCACCAAGCACTGTTTACCCTCCTGATAAGTCTTAATGAGCATTGTGAGGTTAAGCACCTTGGACAGAATTGTAAAGTGTCTTGTGCAAAAGAAACATGGTTTTCTATTCATCTTGTGCTATATCTTCAAAGTCAATGTTGCATTTATGTGCTTTTATTATGTTCTACATTTCAATGATCATGTAAATTAAATAAGTTCATATGTTTGTTCTAAGTATCACATGTACACATCATTATGTTATATAAATATTCATCTCATGAGAATTGGACCGAAACGATTTCATACTTCTTTACACTATTGTGTCTTTCTATGATACTTTCAAATGATCTTACTCATGTTTCAGTTATTTTCCTTCATTACTTCATATGGCTATACTGTCACTTCATGAGTTTATTCTTACTATGGCATATTCCTATTATTTCATGGCCTTCAATCATTTCCAGAAAATAGTGCTTCTGCTTAATCTTACTTTCTATATTCTATATACCTTCCCTTTAGAATCATTTCTCTTATCTAATATTCACTTTTGCTAATACCAAAAGGGGGAGAATTAACAAGTATAAAAAGAAAAATCAACAATCTATTCCACCTAAATATTCCACCTACACAAATACATCATATATTTAGGGGGAGCATATATTTAGGGGGAGCATTCATTTAGGGGGAGCATTCATTTAGGGGGAGCTTTCATTTAAAGGGAGATTATTTATTTTAAGGAATATATATAATGTTAATTTTGTGCACACACCTAAGTTTAAAATCAACAATCTAAATAGACATGATTTCTTTTTATGCGGATTTGTTATTATCAAAAGGGGGAGATTGTTGGAGCATGCGTTTCGCACTCCTCCGGTTTGATAATAACAAAGTCCCTTTTGTATTTGATTCTATTTTCATTAATGGTGTGCAGATAACAGGTATGTGATGTTCACATTGCTGCTGGAGCTAAAATTGAATGTGGGAAAAATTCACTGTCGGAAAATTCCGACAGCCACTGTCGCCCAGGCGACAGCAGAGAAGTTACAACTACTTCCCTCCACGGCAGATCGACGAAAGACAGTTTTGTGCTGTCGGAATTCCGACATCGATGTCGCCCAGGCGACAGCTCGACGGTTACACCAACTGCCCACGACTTCACCCACGACAGCGGCGGTTTTGCGCTGTCGGAAATTCCGACATCGATGTCGCCCAGGCGACAGCTCCACAATTCCAGCAACTGCCCGCACGACGGCTCGACGACACGACAGCGGCAGTTTAGCGCTGTCGGAAAATTCCGACAGTCACTGTCGCCCAGGCGACAGTGAAATTCTATAAAATGGTTCCTTTGGTTCGTGCATTCCAAGCTTTTGAGAATTCCAGTTCCTTCCTGAGTGCATACGAACCAGAGAGCTCCAGAACCTCCTCAACTCCCATTTGTGCAAAGAAGAATTGAAGATTGAAGACGAGATCGGGCGCGCTTCTACATCAACGATCATCTCGAGGCTTCAACAATCCATTCAGAGATCTGAATTTCTAGGGAGTTGTCTTTTTCATATTGTATTTTCATTTACTCATATTTCATTTTGTATTGGGAAAGAAATCGTCGTCTTGCGTGCGGCGTCTAAGTCCTTGCGCGGATTAAGGGAAAATCGCTTCCTTGTGCGGAGCGTCCAAGTCCTTGCGTGGCTTGGTGGGAAATCGTGGCATTGTGTGCTACGTCTAGATCTTGGGAAGATCTAGAGGATAGGTTTGGGCTTGATCTTGGGAGAGACAAGCGATAGCCTTCCGATCCTTGGGAGAAGGATTGGTAAACCAAAATTATTGTATTTTTATCATAATTGTGCCTTGATCTTAAGCATTGTTAAGATCATTTTTATTTGTATGCAAATTTCATGATATATATAAAATTATGATCCTTTCACTAATTGCAAATTTGTGTGCTTAAATCTTTATCTTAGAAATTTGTGTTTGGTGTTATACAAAAATTGCATTGGTTTAAAATTATTTTTAAGTAACTTTCTATTAAAGTAAATTTGTCTAAAATTATTAAGAAAAAATTACAAATTTAAACACACCCTTATTCACCCCCCTTCTAAGGGCGTCATACGATCCAACAGCAAGGTCGGTCAAAGGATCGTACCTACACCTATCATAACGGACGACCGGACCCTTGGTCCTCGTCTAAGACAAGCGACAGGACCCTCGATCCTTCCTTGGGGGCGAGGTCGATCAAAGGATCGTACCTGCACCTATCATAACGGACGACCGGACCCTTGGTCCTCATCTAAGACAAGCGACAGGACCCTCGGTCCTTCCTTGGAGGCAAGGTCGGTCAAAGGATCGTACATACACCTATCATAACGGACGACCGGACCCTTGGTCCTCGTCTAAGACAAGCGACAGGACCCTCGGTCCTTCCTTGGGGGCAAGGTCGATCAAAGGATCGTACCTACACCTATCATAACGGACGACCGGACCCTTGGTCCTCGTCTAAGACAAGCGACAGGACCCTCGGTCCTTCCTTGGGGGCAAGGTCGGTCAAAGGATCGCACCTACACCTATCGAAGACGGACGATCAGACCCTTGGTCCTCGTCTAAGACAAGCGACAGGACCCTCAGTCCTTCCTTGGGGGCAAGGTCGATCAAAGGATCGTACCTACACCTATCGAAGACGGACGACCGGACCCTCGGTCCTCGTCTAAGACAAGCGACAGGATCCTCGGTCCTTCCTTGGGGGCAAGGTCGGTCAAAGGATCGCACCTACACCTATCGAAGAAGGACGACCGGACCCTCGGTCCTCGTCTAAGACAAGCGACAGGACCCTCGGTCCTTCCTTGGGGGCAAGGTCGGTCAAAGGATCGCACCTACACCTATCGAAAACGGACGACCGGACCCTCGGTCCTCGTCTAAGACAAGTGATAGGACCCTCGGTCCTTCCTTGAAGGCAAAGTCGGTCAAAGGACCGTACCAACACCTATCTTAACGGACGATCGGACCGACAGCCCTCGCCCAGAACAAGAAATAGAGATTCAGCTCTTCTTAGGCAAGTTCGGTAAAAGGACTGCAACTACGCCAAACAAGACGAATAATACAACCACGGAGCTTTTTCACAATCACACTCTCCCAGGTGTCTTTTTAAACATATCATCACAAAAACAAAGCAAGATGATGTACAAAATCCGGTCAACGAACGGGGACAGATATCACGGCAAACACACGAACAACATACAACTGGATACACATAAAGTACAAGAATGCAAACAAACGGCTATGCGTCAGACGCTAGCCTCGCCCTCCGAGGCATCAGCATCATCTTCAGATAGGTCGCCGACCCCGAGGCCCTCCACGTCCACATCACGGACTCTAGCGATCAGGCGAAAAGCCTTCGCCGCACCTCGACGGAAGGCGACCTCGCGCTCATCTTCCAGCTGTGGCTCCACCTCTGAGCTCCAAATCTCACCACGGATCTCGTCGGCAAAGGTCACACGATCATGCTCGTAGTCAAGCGAATCTCGGTACTCAGCAAACCCCGCGGCCTTTAACTCGACAATTCGCTCCTGGGACGAAAGGCGCCCCACCTCTGCCTCCAAACGAGCCACGTCTTCAAGGGCCACCACCCGAAGACGGGCGGACTCGTCTGCCTGCTCCTTTTCAGCACGAAGCTCCCCCTGTAACTGTCTAAGCTCGGCGCGCAGACCAGACTCAACCTGGCTGAATCGTGACACATCGCGCTCCCGTCTACCCCTGGAAATCAAAAGGGACTCTTGGGACTCCCGGAGCTCCCTCTGAAGCTGCTCGTGGCTATCCTTCAGACCAACATAATGGTCATTCCAGGTGAGGGCGATATTCGTTTGAACACCAATCTGCAAGAAACAAGAAAATGCTCAGAACACGAACGACATTAGAAAGAAAAAACAAGAGAATCGAAATCACGCTCACCGCAGCATTCATCGCCTCCAGCGACGACGATACTCGTACTCCCTATACCAGGCGTCGGCGAGGGACCTCATCGGGAACTCGGGGGGCAGGAGACTCGAGTACCTCCACATCTGAGACGTCGGGCGCACCCTCGGCTTGAGACTCGCCAACCGCCGCATCTTTTACTTGCTCTCCCCCTCTGTCTGGAGATCGAGGGGCTAAAATTCGATCAACACTACGGAAGACAAGACACCTCTTCGTCCCGCGGCCCAAAGGAGCCGCAACAGAACATCCTGCGTCAGTGGACAACCCGCAGAGAAGCAAACGCTTCTCCTCCACGCCCTTCGACAAGTGGAAAAGGGCCTTTTATAGCGAACCCGCGTCCATAAAGCCTAGCACCGGGGCAAACTCATGCTCTCTTCCAGAAATTCTGCGACTACGACTTGGAAGTGATCTCCATTCCTCGGGAAGAGACCAGGAATTGCGAACATATCCATATAAGGTATTCCCATGCCGACGATCGACGCGACTTTCAAACCTAAGCCATCGATTATTGCTGTGAACCCCGATGCGTCCACCACCATCAGATTCAACAAAGCACCACTCGCGGAATAAGTCCAGCGAAATCCGAGACCCGTGCTCTCGAAAGAAGGCGGCTAAACCCATCACCCGCATCATGCCCAATGGCGTGTACTGAGAGACCGGGCACGCAAAGAACCTCAGAATCTCCGCCACCTCCTCGCAAGGAGGCAGGCGAAAGCCAGATCGAAAGGAAGAGTCGCATATGGTCATCCATCCGGTTGGAGGATTTTGGGCCCGCTCTTGGATCCCCGGCACCTTGATCTCTAAGTCGTCAGGTACATTATACCGCTTCCTCCAGACAGCGATACCTTCAACATTCAGAAGAGAACGACCTCTCATCGGGCGCCTAGAACCTCCACGCTTAGATCCCTGCAAGAGCAAAGCAGAAAAACAAGTTAAAAATCGGCCAACATTAGCCCCCACACTCCCCGCGCGTCTCCGCGGTCAAAGGGCAGCACATGCAGAAATATCGCGATATGCCCCCCAGGCATACGATCGGACGCGGTGGATAGGCGCGGACGCATGCACGTGATCGCCCTACATGCACACACCCCGCGCGCGCTCACCCCAAGCGTGCACGCCCGCACGCGCTCTCCCGGAGCACGCGCACCCCCGCGCGCTCACCCGGAGCACGTACGCCCGAGTGCGCTCACCCGGAGCGCGCATGCCTGCGCGCGCTCACCGCGGGCGCACGCGCTTGCCCAGGGCGCGCGCTCGCCCATTTTTGGGATTCCTGAGGAAGAAGGCCGCCGCCACCGCCGCCCATTTTTGGGATTCCGGCGGTGGCCAACGTCGCCGCCCCGGCGAGATCGCCGCCCGACGGTTACCAAACCGCCCGATCATGGAAGGATCGCGTATGGGCCGTCCGATCATCCTCTTTTTCTATTTATTTAATAACTTATTTATTTAAAAACACTAATCGCACACCATAACTACCATAACCACCTCCGAATCCTATAAATAGGACCCCAGGGGTCTTCATTTGGGGATCGGATTTCTCTCTCTCTGAAGGAACTCTGCCTCCAGAAAATCCTCCAACGGACTCCGACCGTTCCACCGAAGTGAGCGTTGTCCGGTCCGCGGAAGTGAGCGCCGTCCGTTCCGCTAAAGCGAGCGTTGTACATTCGCCTCTGACGAACGCACTTGACTCCAGCATACACGCTCTCCCAACGTGCAGCGAGACCCCTGAACAAGGCAAAGCTCGGAGCATCAGCGAAGCGGTCATCATCCAAAAGCACAATTCTACAACCGAAGGGTCCAACACTTAGAATATTTTCCCGAGTCACTCAGCATCGTGAGAGGTGGCCTGTCACCCTCCGAGCATCCCTCTCACTCAAAATTGTAAAGAGGCGCGGTCTGTCGCCCTCTCCTTCTCCGAAAGCTGTAACCTCCCGGGAAGATAGTGAAGTTCGGTCGGCACCGTCCCGACAACGTGGTTTTTTACCCCGCCTTGGGGTTTTCCACGGTAAAAAGTCTCCTTGTCCATTGCCGTCTACATTGACTGTTTGCGCGCACCGGCTCGACTCCCGAGTTAAGGCGGTCAATTTAGACCGGACCGCGGAAGAGCCGTGTGCGACCCGCAACAGTTATTATGCGCATTTTGAAAATACGCTTTGTACATTCATTTTTAGGAAAAGTGTTCAACACGAAAATTGTAGATCTCGTCGAGATCTACAACTTTCGTGATGAACACTTTTTCTAAAAATGCACGCACAAGACGTATTGTCGCCCTGATCGTAACTATAGTGAATTTTTGAAAATTAAAGAAAATACGTCTTGTACATGCAGTTTTAGGAAAAATGTTCAACACGAAAGTTATAGATCTCAACGAGATCTACAATAATGCTTTAACAACGCCCTAAAATAATGCTTTAGGCGTCTGAGCACATATATTATTTTAACTTGGAGCAAAAAAAAGAATATCAAAAGGATGGCAGAAATAATATTCTCATCATATAGTAGATATTGAATTAATTTCTGAAGGATTTGATGGTTGTGCTTGACATAGAAAAAAAAGAACAGAATAGAGCATAATGACAAACTCCAAATTAATTAACTATGGAATGAATACAGCAGCAACGGCTACAATTAAGGCTCAGTTTGGTTGGGTGTTTATCTCTGTTGCGTTTAAAAAAAAATGTTATTCATTGCTCGTTTGAATAACTTAAATTTGGAATCATTGATCTCTAAATGACATTTTCTGTCTGATTCCAACCTTAGGGTGAGCTACGTTCAAGAATGCTATTTTGGATAGAACAGTAATTGTTGCATTCCTATGTTGAGAACTTGTTGGTCAATACGAATTGTGCAGCAACACCTAGGTTTTAGTGTCAAAATCTGGTTGTGATGTCTAGGATATCTGAGACTAGTGGTGCATAGTGGCAAGTGGTTGAAAAGAATTAGTGCAGTGTGTAACAACTCAACCTCAACAATATCAGAAGTATTGATCGTTTTGGTTCAAAACGGATTATACTGAGCTAAATCGTACGATTTTGCACTTTCCAATATGTGGTCAATGAGCACTTCTCAGGAGATCACACATCTCAGAAGAACTACTCTTAACGTAACACACTTAACAATGGAGTTAATTACTATTACAACTCCATTAGTTGCACCTAAAAGGTACCTCTGATATTTAGGGTTTTCAATTATTATTTAAGCATATCAACTTTCCTCCAATTCCAATGTGAGATTCGGTTCATGCATGCATGTTGGAGCCGAGATCTCGGGTCGCAAGGAGCCAAGGTCCTAGCTCGTAATGTCGGACTATAATACGATCACAAGTTATTGGTTTGCGAGTGAGCGCAAATGCATGAGATCAAAAAGCGGACAAAATGTTATTTTATTGTTTGACGAGGTGGCCGTGTTACAATGTGAAGGTCCTGATGCGTACCCATGAGTGTATTGCTGAGGTTATCTGCTGAGTTTGACGAGGTGATTTGTTGAGCTCGCTGAGGTGATATGCTTAGCTCGACAACGTGATCTGCTGCTCGATGATGTGATTTGTTGAGCTCGATGATGTGATTTGTTGAGCTCGATGATGTGTTCAACTGAGCTCAACAACGTGATCTATTGAGCTAGCCAAGGTGATCTGTTGAGCTCGCTGAGGTGATATGTTGAGCTCGCCGAGGTGATCAGGTGAGCTTGCCGAGGTGATTTGTTGAGCTTGCCGAGGTGATTTGTTGAGCTTGCCGCGGTGATTTCCTGAGCTTGAAGAGGTGATTTGTTGTGCTCGCCGAGGTGATCTGCTATGCTCGCCGAGATGATGAGCTGAGCTCGCCGAGATGATTAGTTGAGCTCGCCGAGATGATGAGTTGAGCTCACCGAGATGATGAGCTGAGCTCGCCGAGGTAATCTGTTGTTATGTCCTTCACATGTACTTATGATCTCGACAAATACAAGTAATACAATGTACCTCATTTCACCTGGAAACATGTTAGGAACTGCTTTAGCTGGGCTACACTGCCCCCAAAGACACTCACCACCCTCGTCGAACTGTCCTCATCAGAATCAGGTTATTATAGGCCCGCGAGATTTCACATAGCTCATCCTCAAACTACATATCATACTGAAGAAATTTTGGCTCAAATACTATTTGTAACTACCCAACCCCATAATATCAGAAATATTTACCGATTTGGATTAACTTGCATTGACTCATACATAGCTAAACCACACAATTTTATCATTTTTCACATGTGGCCTACGAGCACTTCTAAGGAGGTCACTCATCCTAGGACTACTCACATCATAGCATGCTTAAGTATGAAGTTACCACCAAAACTCTACTAGTTAATTCAAAAGTCGCATCTCGTATTTTTGTTTCTGAATTATTATTTAAGACCCTCAACTCTCTCTCTCTCTCTCTCTCTCTCTCTCTCTCTCTCTCTCTCTCTCACTCACTCTCCAATTCCAATGTAAGATTTGATTCATTTCTACACTTCCTTTCACCCACAAGCCTAATATTTTATAAGCCCTCCAGGACCTACATTGCTTGGGCTACACCGCCCCCAAAAGATACTCTCTGCCCATATCGGATTCAAGATGTTATAAGCTCACCAGCTTCTGCATAATTCATCCTTGTGTCATTTCATGGAAGAGAGTCATTTCAAGGAAGATGGACATGCCCTCACTCCCATCCATGATCTGTTTCCCAAAACCCTTATCTTATAAGGTTATCACATCAATCCAAATATATAAAATTAACAAAATAATAGTGCATTTGTAGTAATAAGTTGCGGGAAATTGAGGGAGTACCTTTGAACCTATAGATGGAGTCGCCTGGTCTAGATAAGAGAACTTTCTTGTTGTCGAAGTCAATCTGATCTCAATATTCAGTAAAAAATCTATTTTGAAGATTAGGTCAAACCCAGTGATATGTAGAATGGTTGGTACAACATCTATTTTTATCTCGTTCATGGTGGCCTTGAACATGCAATTGTCTGTTAGTGTCATCTCAGAACCGTTGGAAGTCCGATCTATAAAGAACTCCCATGAGCATGGGCCACATCAGACTCCTTATAAAGTCATGGGATACAAAGGACCGCGAGGCCCTGGTGTCAAACAATGTGTTCATTGGTTTTTCGTGTATGAGGAGGATTCTGGGTTTATGTTACAAATTGTTTATATCTACACTAATTTTTAGGAAAGGAAGGCAATTTAATAAGGAAATAAATTATTTAATAAACTTTATGTACTGGTCACCACATCCAGACCTAGTTGCAGGTCTAAGGCATATGCTAACATGGGATGGAGAGGAAGAATGGTGTTTTGAGAATGAAGAAGCATAGAGACTTTCTCTTGACTTCATTGAAGAGCTTTGGGACCTCACCCCCACTCGTCAAGAAGAAATCAAATGAAGCATGGCGAGATACTTCAACAAACACATCAAAACCAAGTTGTTCCAAATAGGAGATCTCGTGTTGAAGAAGGTAGACGCCATAAAAAGATCTGTTGATATCAGCAAGCGTAACCCTAATTGGGAAGGGCCATACGTGATACTAGAATCTCCAACTAATGTAGGGTATCGATTGGAAAATTCAAAAGGAGAACCCCTCGGGAACACTTGGAACAGATATTGTTGGGTTTTTATATCATTCTAAATGAATAGCATATCAAATATGCGCAGCAGAAATAACAAACAAGAACAACCCAAAAGAGTTCAAGGATCTTACGATTTCATGAATCAAGAAATAAGAAAGGTAACAACAACGAAGTACTTTAAGGGGATTGAGTCAACACTCAATCAAGATGCTCCAAGATCTGATCCCGAAGACAAAATCTGAGTTCCAAGCGCTGAAATCGATCGACTCCTCTATAGAAGTCCACACGAGTGAAGAAGAACCCTAGCTTCTTGCCGCACAAGAACTAACTCGGAGAAAAAGAGCCCTCTACGTCTTCCACGGACTGCTAGATCCGATGACAGGAAGAGGCGGCGTCGGGTTGCGGAATCAAGACCGTCAGAATGCTTCCGTCGGTTCTACAGAACACTTCCATCGTTCTTCTAAGAGTCGCAAAAAGGTCGAGCAATACTTAGGGTATAAATCGGGTTCTATTTATACCCAGGCGAAAAACAAGATAACCGCAGACCCACGACTTGAATTGGAGTAAACACAGAATTCATCGAATGATCATGAATTCGTCGAGTAAACACAGAATTCGTCGAGTGATCATGAATTCGTCGAGCCATGAATTCGTCGAGACACCATGAATTCGTTGAGCCATGAATTCGTCGAGACAACATGAATTCGTCGAGACAACATGAATTCGTCGAGACAACATGAATTCGTCGATACAACATGAATTCGTCGAGACAACATGAATTCGTCGAGTCAACATGGATGAATACATTCGACGAACTGAGGTAAGAGTCGTCGAGACATTCTCGAAAACTTGCCAACACGCTCCATACAATATTCACAATACATGTGGAGCATTCAGTTGACTCGACCCAACTCCAATAAGTCGTAGAATTGGTCCTTCACTCATATCCAATATGAGTAAGGCCAACACAATTCTTCCTCCAACTTCGCCAAACGCTCTTGTGTGTGACCTCATAGGCTCATATCGCATTGGCAGCGAGACTAAATGCTTGATCACTTCCAAATCACCTTGGAAACACCAACATATATGACTTGAAGTTGTTCTATCCATGAACCCCTAATTTCAAAGTAGCGACAAATACTCATCAGGTGATATTGATCATATATGCTTACTCCTTTCTCACAAAATACTAACATGAGAATGATGTGAAGGATTTTGCTTGATGTTGCATTAAGGAGAAACACATCTTCACATGTGTTCTATAATATAAAGCTCCATCTCATTCCTTCACACCCTTAGTTGAGTGATGAGACGATGTTTCGAGCCCTATGGCACGTTCCTAAGTCCAGGATTCTACATTGGCGACTGAGATTAGCTCTCCTTTGCATGTTGGATGATGCCCTCTTTTCTAGATCCGTACACCAAAATACTTCCATATTCTTTAAAATAAACTTCATAGAGAATGGTATGGATCAGTTATTTGGATACACACCTTGCCAAAGGTGATAAGAACATCCTCCAGTATAAGATCCCGGAAAGAAGGAAACAATTAATAATTTTCAATTTGAATGTCCTCTTATCAATGATGGCAGAATGACATTCTCATGTAGACAGATAATGGAGGGAAGGATCCATCCATGAAGAGCGGCGATCGATTTCCATAACCTCTCCTTCTTCAATTCCTGGATGAAAAAGTTTGGTAGTTGTACAACCGAAATTTAGCGAGTAGGGGATAGATGATTTTCGACAGACCCAAATGAGGGGGTTTAGCCCATGATGCAGTGTGTGAGTTCAGAGTATGAATCTGACTCGCTGCAGATCAGAAGCGGGTTCAACTCGCAGTTTAAAGGGCGAGGCCGGGTATCAGGGAGTACTCGCCAGTGAGTAGGCGAGGTGAGCTCAGGGCGATCGGTCTTCAAGCACTGTGGCGCTTGCCATCAGAAAGGCGAGGCAAGTACTAAGCCTTTTAGCCCTTGTACTCGTTAACTCAATGGGTAGCAGCCTCTTGGCATTTTGGTTATCTGCAGATCTCCAGGGTCTGGGAATTGTATTCTCAAAAAGGTGGACCGCAGACCATCTGGGTCTGTGAATAGTACTTCTGTAAAGACAGAGGAAGCTACCAGCGGGCCTTTTTAAGACATTTTTACCCTCGAGCCGTTTTGCCTATCAATATGACCCAAAGCCCCTCGGAGAAGGCAGGCCCAACCTCCGGGTGCTCGCCCCTTTTGAGCTCCTTCTCCAACTCATTCGAGGTGTTGAGCTCAGTTTTGGCTTTGGAAGGGGAAGTTTAGAAAAGAACTTCCGGGTGTGTGGCGAGACCTCCTCGCTACAGCTCACGGGTCTGTGTGTAGGCAATCCACTCTCCACTAGTGAGGGTCATCTCTAGGCTTAGAATATCTAAGTTAAAAGCTTTCGACGGTGAGTCAAGTAACACAAGCTGCCCCCTCTTAGTCTGATCCGTTGAACCAGTTTATGGGTTTCAACAGTGGTCATCCCTACTGATAGGAGCCCGAACTTAGTGATTTCATCAACTTCCATATTTTTGGTTGGGGGTATATGTTGTATTCACAAAATCCTAAAGCTTCACATCTCTCTTTTTGATGCGCATGAATCATGTCACAAATTTGGTATATAGATAGAGTGCGTATATTTAGGCAAGTGCACCTATCGTTTGTAGTAGTTGATTCGTTATATAAAGTTTGTATTCCACGAGGCCTTTGTAAGTACCGTTGATGGGGTTTTAAGCCCATTAAATATGAGATCGCCACTTATGGAATCCTCCCCGCAAGGAAACCCAATATTCATGAAATCCTCCCTGCAAGGAAACCCCATATTTGGCAAATCCTCCCCGCAAGGAAAGTACGCCCCACGCGCATGATCGGCACACTGGATTGCACGCGCGTACCGCGATCCCTGTGCGGCCCCTCATGCTCGCAGTTGGCCATGCAAGGGCAGGCCGCCCGGGGCGCTGCCGCCAAAGGCCGCGCCGGCCTTGGGCGCGGCCGCCCAAGGCGGCGCCGGCCATGGGTGTGACTGCCCAAGGACGCACAGGCCTTAGGCGCGGCCGCCCAAGGCCGCGCAGGCATTAGGCGCGGCCGCCCAAGTCTACGATCACACCTACGCCTTGGGCGCGGCCGCCCAAGGCCGCGCACGCCTTGGGCGCGGCCGCCCAAGGCCGCGCACGCCTTGGGCCCGGCTGCCCAAGGCCGCGCCGGCCATGGGCGCGGCCGCCCAAGGACACGGCCGCCCAAGGTCGCGGCCACCCTTGGCCGTGAACGCCAAGGGCGCCACCGACCTAGGCCGCGGGCCGTCCAAGGCCACGACCGTCCAAGGCCGCGACTGCCTTGGGCACGACCACCTTTGGACTCCGCCGCCAAGGGCGCCGCCGCCCTAGGCCGCGACCGCCTAGTGTGCCGCCGCCCTAGGCCGAGCCGGCCTCCCTCCTTCCGGCCACCGTCTCCTCCTTCCGGCTACACCCGTTTAGGGTTTGGGGGTAGAGCCATCTTTTCTGGAAATTTGGTGATCCGCGTGACCGAATCCGAGCGATATTATTGGCCGGTCCAATAATTAATGGGTATAATTACCGGACTGCCCCTTCAAAAGCCTATAAATAAACCCTTTTATTCTCTCATTTGGACACTTTGGGAGGCGGAATTCTCTCTCTTTCTCTCTCTTTCTCTCTTTTACTCTCTCTTTCTCTCTCTTCCTCTCTCTCTAGAGATTAGAGGCTTGGAGCTTCGCTATTCGCAGACCACTTGGAGCTTGTTATTCGCAGACCACTCAGAGAATTGGAGTTCGCTATTCGTAGACCACTTGGAGACTTGGAGTTCGTTATTCGCAGACCACTTGGAGACTTGGAGTTCGTTATTCGCAGATTGCTAGGAAGCTTGTGACTCGCTACTGTCAGACCTATCAAGGAGTCGAAGGCCCGTAATGGTACGAACGAAGCTTTGACTCGGGGGGCAAGCTCGCATTGGAGCAAGGAAACGAACGCTCTCTCGCACCCCATCATTATAACGAGGCACGACATGTCGCCCTCGCTCTCACAAGAACAAACCTGTAAAGGAACTCAAGGCATATTGAAGGTTAGGTCAGCACAGCTCCGGTCGCGTGGTTTTTCACCCCGATTGCGGGTTTTTTACGTCATCAGCTCTTTGACTCGGTTTTCTCAAGAAACCCATTTATCTGTTTGCACGTTCGGGCGCTAGCGGGCTAAGGTGGTAAATTTGCCCGATCTATCAGAGGTTTTCTTGCATCCACGTACGTGCGCACATCCTCTCGCGCACATGCGCTCGAGCACGAGCAGCGCGTGCCCTCCACGCATAGGCGACACGCTCATCGGCACACGCTCCACACACATGTTTCTTGCACCCCTTACACGTGCTCTCGATGCGTTCATGTACCTTGCCGGCCTCCGATGTGCCGCCTCGATCTCCTTCAGCACCATCCACCATCGCGAGAAAAAGAGAAAAAACTCTCGAAACTCTCTTATTTTGATACTTGGCTCTGAAAGCTTTGAGGGGCAAATGATGGGGTTAAGCCCATTAAATAAGAGAACCTCACTTATGGAATCCTCCCCGCAAGGAAACACAATATTCATGGAATCCTCCCTGCAAGGAAACCCCATATTTTTCGAATCCTCTCCGCAACGAAAGTCCACCCGCGCGCGCGATCGGCGCACCGGATCGCACGCACGGACAGCAATCCCCGTGCGGCCCCTTACGCTCGCGACCGACCACACAAGGGTTGGCCTCCCGGGGCGCCGGCCATGGAAGCGGCCGCCCAAGGTCACGACCGCCTCAGGCGAGGCCGCCCAAGGCCGCCCCGGCCTTGGGCACGGCCGCTCAAGGCCGCGGCCGCCTTGGTCGTGGACACCCTTGGCCGTGGCCGTCAAGGGCGTCGCCGCCCTAGGCCGCGGTCGTCCAAGGACGCGAACGCCTTGGGCACGACCACCCTTGGCCGTGGCCGCCAAGGGCGCCGCCGCCCTAGGCCGAGCAGGACGCCCTCCTTCCGACCACCGTCTCCTCCTTCCGGCTACACCCGTTTAGGGTTTGGGGGTAGGGCCATCTTTTCCGGAAATTTGGTGATCTGCGTGATAGATCCGAGCGATCATATTGGCCGGTCCAATAAATAACGGGTATAATTATCGGACCACCCTTTCAAAAGCCTATAAATAGACTCCTTTATTATCTCATTTAGACACTTTGGGAGGAGGAGGAATTCTCTCTCTTTCTCTCTCTTACTCTCTATTTCTCTCTCTTCCACTCTCTCTCTCTAGAGATTAGAGACTTGGAGCTTCGCTAATCGCAGACTACTCGGAAACTTGGAGCTTGTTATTCGCAGACCACTCGGAGACTTGGAGTTCGCTATTCGCAGACCACACAGAGACTTGGAGTTCGTTATTCGCAGACCACTTGGAGACTTGGAGTTCATTATTCGCAGACCGCTTGGAGGCTTGTGACTCGCTACTGGCAGACCTATCAAGGAGTCGAAGGCCCGCAGTGGTACGAACGAAGATTTGACTCGGGGGGCAAGCTTGCATTGGCGCAAGGAAACAAACTCTCTCTCTCTCTCTCTCTCTCACCCCCGTCATTGTAATGAGGCGCGGTCTGTCGCTCTCACTCTCTCAAGAACAAACCTGTAAAGGAACTCAAGGCATAGTGAAGGTTAGGTCGGCACAGCTCCGACCGCGTGGTTTTTCACCCCGATTGCGAATTTTCCACATCATCAGCTCTTTAACTCGGTCTTCTCAAGAGACTCATTTATTTGTTTGCACGTTCGGGCGCTAGCGGGCTAAGACGATCACTTTGCCCGATCTACCGGAGGCCCCGAGCGATCAGCTCAACCGTACTTCATCTCTCGTTCTATTATTATGTCTAATTTTTATAAGATAAGTTATGATCCAGGATATGATTGTCAAAGATCACGATAAGTTTTGATGCATTGATTTCACTTTCCAAAGCAAGAAAATAGAGATTAACATATATTAGTTTTATTTTGTGAAAACTATTTAATTCTATGTTGTAGAAAATATAAATATATTTATTTTAATTTAAAGATTTCTTTTCGCCTATCTCTTTTCATGCTAGACATCAGAATTCCACACCACTCTGGTCTCCCTGGGTGAGATGGCACTGCTGAATTTAGACAGGCCTACCCGAGATTTGAACTATGGGTAGGTGTGTTGAAATTGTTGAGTGGAAGTTAGAAGCCTTTTGGACCTGGGCGGTCTGGGAGGAGGTCGGGCGGTCTGGTGTGATCGCACGACTTGGCGGTCTGTCTCTGCGGTCTGGCTTGTCTAAGCCTAGCTGCGGTCCTCTGGTATGGCCGCTGGTTTCTGGTCCAAGGCGGCTGAAGGTGAAGGCCGCGCGGTCTGTCTCTGATCGCGTGGCGGGCTGTTCGTCTTCAGGTGTGCGCGGTCTGTGTGTGACCGTGTGGCGTGTTGTCCTCTTCAAGGTTGTGGCGGTCTGGTGTGACCGCACAGCTTGATCCAGGTTTTTCTCCAGAATGCGGTCTGGTGGCTGACCGGGCTTTCTGGTGGTAGTCGCAGACTAAGGGTCTTAGTCGCGCGGTCTCAGTTCGCGGTCTCAGGAGGTGGCTGGTATGCGAGCTGGTCGCTGTTCGCGGTCTCAGGTGGAGACCGGCATGCGGACAGGAGTTCGCGGTCTGTTAGCGAACTGGCTGTGTTCGCGGTCTCGGACGAACACAGGGGGTGAACAGCTTGGGCGGTCTGGCGATCTCTCTTGGAGTCGCGATCTGCTGTGAGAGTGGCGGTCTCTCACGACACCCGAAATGGTCGTTTTCTCCAAACGACCTCGGATCGAAGTGCAACGAATTCCGTTGCACTCGTATTGTCCATACGAGTCTAACGGAACTGACGGAAGTCCAATCGGGGTTCGTATGGTCACTATACCCTAATGACTTAGTTGTGGCGCGCAATATTACTTAAAATGGTAGTTTTCTACTGCTCAGGCCTACTTTTATTGGGCTCACTAGGGTCTAGTGGCCCAATAAAAGTCGGGATGTTACAGGTGATCCTATCCCATAGGGTGGTGACTGGATCAGGTCTCACGCCTATAAATAGGACCCATCAGCAGCAATAATTAAGACACACCAAGTGTAAGCTGAGTTCGCTTCTTTCCTGCGGTCTCTATTTGTCTGACTGGGCGGTCTGCTGATTGAATTCTTCTTGTGCAGCTTTTGCGGATAGTGCGGGCAGCAGCGATCACCTCTTCCTCTGAAAGTGTTCGGGCGGTCTGCGGCTTGGAGTT
The DNA here is from genome assembly GCA_033032865.1 of Dactylorhiza incarnata. Classification (NCBI taxonomy): domain Eukaryota; kingdom Viridiplantae; phylum Streptophyta; class Magnoliopsida; order Asparagales; family Orchidaceae; genus Dactylorhiza; species Dactylorhiza incarnata. Next base: position 17,591,097 of record JAWHQI010000025.1, on the reverse strand, counting down.
GTGTTGCTGGAGTTCGAAAGAATCAGGAGGTCGGAAGGAAGGGTGCGGTCTGATCAGTGGGTTGGTGTTGTTCTGAGATCGACAGCGGGTTGCGGTCTGGCGGGTTGCGGTCTGGCGGGTTGCTGAGGTCGCAAGGGAGACCGTGCGGTCTCAAGTTATCTTCAACATTGTATATTTTCCTTTGGTGTTTGTGCTGGCAAAATCATGTCTCGCCAAGCATGCCTTGCCTTGTAATTTGAAGTTGCTATCAATAAAGATCGTTTGTTTGCCTTCATTTGCTTCTGGTTGTTTGGCTTGTAACTCTAAGTTGACTAACTCCTGCTCGCTTCATAAAGATTCGAAAAATTTCACATGTTATCAGAGCAAGGTTGGAGTGGTTGAGCAGTGAGTGACTTAGAGTAGCCATCGCCTTTGTGAAGAAGGAACCAGTGGTAGAGCAATGGAAGCGAGGGGTCTTGGAATTGAGATGCTTACATCGACTAACTTCAAGAAGTGGAAGTCATGTATGCAGAGCTATCTTCTAGGTGAGGACCTCTGGGAGGTAGTTGGAGGAGATCAGACGCAGGAAGTTGTCCCGGAAGGAGATAATGGGGCTGAGGTGAGAACTTGGAGGAGGACGAATGCGAAGGCAGAGTTCACTCTGAAGAGGGCAATCTCACCTGATTTGTTTGATCACATTCTGGGATGCGGATCAGCTGCGGAGATCTGGAAAGCCCTGGATGGGCTGTTTAACAAGAAGAATGTAGCAAGGCTACAGTTCTTGGAGAATGAGCTGGCAAGGTCGGCTCAGGGTGATCTTTCTATTTCCACTTTCTTTCTGAAGATGAAGAACTTGTGCGCTGAAATCTCAGCAGTGGATCCTGATGAGCCTATCTCTGAGGTGAAGCTGAAGAGGCACATCATCCGCGGCTTGCGGAAGGAATATGTTGCCTTTGTGACGTCGGTGCAGGGATGGGCAAATCAGCCGTCTCTGTTGGAGCTGGAGAACTTGCTTGCATCGCAAGAAAGTTTGGCAAGGCAGATGGCGGGGATGTCAGTGGTTGGGGGAGATGGCGAAGTGCTCTTCTCACGCAAGAAGAAAAAGTGGGATAAGAAGAAGACCGCTGGAGGAGGCTATGGGCCTTCAACTTCTGGGCAACAGGAAAGGGGGTATGCTCCCAAGGTTGACGGGAAGAAGAAGGGGGAAGGTCTGAAATGCTTCAAGTGTGGCAAGTATGGCCACATCAAGAAGGATTGCAAGATGGTCACCCAAGCTGGGCATACTGCGGAAAAGGAGGAAGCTGATGTCAGACACTTTGAAGGAGGTTGGGGAGGAGCCTTCTCGGCTTCTGTTGGAGCTTCTGCTCCAATCAACTATCTGGAGGACTGGATCGTGGACTCGGGGTGTGGTCATCACCTCACCGGAGACGAGACCAAGCTTTCCTCTGCACAGCCCTATACAGGTAACAATGCAATCATTACTGCTGATTATACTGTGCATCCAGTAGAGAAGGTGGGGATTGTTTCCTTGGGCAGTGATAGAGGGTCACTTACTTTGAAGAGTGTCTATCACGTGCCTGGTATGAGGAAAAACCTCTTCTCCGTGACCAATGTTGTAGACGCTGGGTATCACGTTCTGTTCGGCCCAACAGAAGTGAAGTTTCTACGCAATTTTGAGGCTGTAAACGCCGAGGTCGTCCATGTCGGGAGACGGGCAAAGGACTTGTTTGTTTTATCAACAAGTTTCTACGTCGACAAGATGAAGACGAATGATGGTGCCGTTATATGGCATGAGAGGTTGGGGCACGTAGGGATGGACAAGCTGAAAGCTATGGCGGTGAGAGGTCTGGTCAAGGGCCTGCCAAGTCTATCTTCCTACGGTGAAGGTCATGTTTGCGCGGGATGTCAGTTCGGCAAGTCTCATCGTCTACCGTTTGACAAGTCGCAGACAAGGAGTAGTGTGCCGCTGGAGTGCATCTACGGTGACTTAATGGGACCAACTGCTACCCCAAGCCTCAGAGACAGCAGATATATGCTGGTGTTGATCGATGATTACACCAGATATGTTTGGGTATATTTCCTGAAGGAGAAGGCGGAGGCGTTTGCCAAGTTTGTGGAGTTCAAGGAGCTCATGGAGGGTCGACTAGGACTGCGGGTAAAGAAGCTGAGAACTGACAACGGAGGGGAGTTCACCTCCAGTGAGTTCTCTACTTTATGCAGGAAGGCAGGCATCCGGAGAGAGCTCACTTGTGTACTCCACAGCAGAACGGAGTTGCAGAACGGAAGATCCGTCATCTGACGGAAACCTGCAAGTGTTGGCTGCATGCCAAGAGTATCCCAAAGTCCTTCTGGGCAGAGGGAATGTCTTGTGCTGCCTACGTCATCAACAGGATGCCTTCAAGTCCCATCAACATGTTGACTCCGCATGAGTTGATGTTCAAGGAGAAGCCAAGCATGGCACACCTTAGGGTGTTTGGATCCACCTGCTACGTGCATGTTCCAGATGCTCTTTGGACGAAGCTAGATGCGAAAGCAAGGAAGCTAGTCTTCGTGGGATACGATGAGCAGAAGAAAGGATGGAAGTGCATGGACCCGAAGACGCGGAGGTTTGTAGTATCTCGCGACGTCGTGTTCGATGAGGTGACATCTTACAAGGGGTCTTCAGATGTGGAGCTACCAGAAAGTAGGATGGAAGTGCCAGAGAAAGCTGTGGAGGATCTTCAGGTGGAGCTACCTGTGTCACCAGGTGGACCATCTCCTTCTAGTTCCGAGACGGGGGCTTCTGGTTCAGGGAGTAGGGGGAGCGATGCTCCTAGCACGTCTGGAAGAGGAGCTAGGGAAGAAGCAGCTGGAGATAATGCGGTTCAAGGGAAGGAGCTGAGGAGGTCGAAGCGAGCGATCGTCGCCCCTGATCGCTATACAGGAGAAAACGCAGTGAGCTTCGTCTCATGTTTCTTCGCTGGTCCCTTGGATAAGAGGAAACCGTCGAGCTTTGAGAAGGCCAGAGGCGTGAAGGAGTGGGACGTTGCAATGCAAGATGAAATGGCAGCTCTCGAGAAGAATGAGACCTGGTCTCTTGTGCCTAAGCCCAAGGGCACCACTCCTATGACATGCAAGTGGGTCTACAAGCTCAAGAAGAAAGCTGACGACAGTATCGAGCGGTACAAGGCTCGCCTTGTAGCTCGGGGGTTATCGCAGCAGTACGGTGAAGACTACGAGGAGACTTTCAGTCCAGTGGCAAAAATGACTTCAGTTCGATTCATCATTGCTTTGGCGGCGTTCAATGGATGGGAGATTTGGCAGCTCGACGTCAAGAACGCTTTCTTGTACGGCGAGATTGACAAGGACATCTTCATGGTCCAACCACCAGGCTTTGTGTCTGAAGATTTTCCAGAGCAGTTCTGCAAGCTGAAGAAGGCCCTGTATGGGTTGAAGCAAGCGCCGAGGGCGTGGTACAGGAAGATTGCAGAATATCTCCTATTCTGTGGATTTGGTGCTTCAGACTCAGACTCAAGCTTGTTCGTCAAGAAGAGCGGAGAGCTTCAAGTCATCGTGCTGCTATACGTCGACGATATGATCGTGACGGGAAACTCGAAGGAGGAGGTAGCGCAGCTTCGGGCCGAGCTGTCTATCAGGTTCGAGATGAAGGACTTAGGTGAGCTTCACCACTTCCTTAGACTCGAGGTGCAGAGGAAGGAAGGTGGAGTGCTGGTGACCCAGGCCGGTTATGCCGAGCGGATCGTGGAGCGATTCGGCATGAAGGAAGGGAAGTGCACCTCCACACCTCTGGAGAAGTCTATGAAGCTTCGGAAGGATGAGGGGAGGATTATGCAAGATCCGTTGGTGTTCCGAGCTCTGGTTGGGAGCCTGATCTATCTGACGATCACGAGGCCGGATATTGCATATGCAGTTGGCAGAGTGAGTCGATATATGGCGGAGCCACGGGTACCTCATCTTCTAGCAGCCAAGAACATTCTGAAGTATGTCAAGGCGACCTCGGACATGGGTCTCCTGTATAGGAGGGATGCGGGCTTCGAGGTGCACGGGTTCATAGATGCTGATTACGGGGGAGATTCGGATGATCGGAAGTCGACGTCTGGATTCGTCTTCATGGCGGGCCCTACAGCTATATCATGGTGCAGCAAGAAGCAGGATTCCGTGTCGGTCTCCACCACGGAAGCGGAATACAAGGCTTCGGCCTTGGCAGCTCAGGAAGCCATTTGGATTATGAGGTTGGTGGGAGACGTCCACAAGGAGGTTCGGGAGCCGACTCTGCTACGCGGTGACAACGAAAGTGCTCTCAAACTGGTTACCAATCCAGTTTGTCACACGAGGACCAAGCATATCGAGATCGAGCATCACTTCATACGGGAGAAGGTGCTGGAGGGATCTCTTTCGGTCGGGCATGTGCGGAGTGCGGACAACGTGACAGACATCTTCACAAAGGCGCTGGCAAAGGGGCCGTTCACGTGGCTAAGGGGCCTACTGGGGCTAGTTTCAACTTCCCACTTCAAGGGGGAGTGTTGAAATTGTTGAAGTGGAAGTTAGAAGCCTTTTGGACCTGGGCGGTCTGGGAGGAGGTCGGGCGGTCTGGTGTGATCGCACGACTTGGCGGTCTGTCTCTGCGGTCTGGCTTGTCTAAGCCTAGCTGCGGTACTCTGGTATGGCCGCTGGTTTCTGGTCCAAGGCGGCTGAAGGTGAAGGCCGCGCGGTCTGTCTCTGATCGCGTGGCGGGCTGTTCGTCTTCAGGTGTGCGCGGTCTGTGTGTGACCGCGTGGCGTGTTGTCCTCTTCAAGGCTGTGGCGGTCTGGTGTGACCGCACAGCTTGATCCAGGTTTTTCTCCAGAATGCGGTCTGGTGGCTGACCGGGCTTTCTGGTGGTAGTCGCGGACTAAGGGTCTTAGTCGCGCGGTCTCAGGAGGAGGCTGGTATGCGAGCTGGTCGCTGTTCGCGGTCTCAGGTGGAGACCGACATGCGGACAGGAGTTCGCGGTCTGTTAGCGAACTGGCTGTGTTCGCGGTCTCGGACGAACACAGGGGGTGAACAGCTTGGGCGGTCTGGCGATCTCTCTTGGAGTCGCGATCTGCTGTGAGAGTGGCGGTCTCTCTTAGTTGATGTTGAAGCTGGCGAGTTCACCAAAATGAAGCAGGAGTACTGCTGCTGATCGTGTGGTGTGACCGGTCAGGTCGCGCGGCCTGGAGGGTGGTGATCCTATCTCATAGGGTGGTGATTGGATCAGGTCTCACGCCTATAAATAGGACCCATCGACAGCAATAATTAAGACACACCAAGTGTAAGCTGAGTTCGCTTCTTTCCTGCAGTCTCAATTTGTCTGACCAGGCGGTCTGCTGATTGAATTCTTCTTGTGCAGCTTCTGCGGATGGTGCGGGCAGCAGCGATCACCTTTTCCTCTGAAAGTGTTCGGGCGGTCTGCGGCTTGGAGTTGTGTTGCTGGAGTTCGGGAGAATCAGGAGGTCGGAAGGAAGGGTGCGGTCTGATCAGTGGGTTGGTGTTGTTCTGAGATCGGCAGCGGGTTGCGGTCTGGCGGGTTGCTGAGGTCGCAAGGGAGACCGCGCGGTCTCAAGTTATCTTCAAAATTGTATCTTTTCCTTTGGTGTTTGTGCTGGCGAAATCATGTCTCGCCAAGCATGCCTTGCCTTGTAATTTGAAGTTGCTATCAATAAAGATCGTTTGTTTGCCTTCATTTACTTCTGGTTGTTTGGCTTGTAACTCTAAGTTGACTAACTCCTGCTCGCTTCATAAAGATTCGAAAAATTTCACAAGATGTCCCTAAAGATCATCTCATCGTTCTTAAATCCCCACACGAGGGTTTGCAAGCACCTAGGCGGAAGAATCATGGTTCCCTACTTTTTCAGAGAGCAATCTACTCTCTTTATCCAATGTATGATCTTCACAAAATAAAACAAAATCCAAAATCACACAGCATCATTTACTTGTAACTGATATGAAGAAGTTAGTTGCTAATTAACGCTTCATTTTATTATAAACACCGATAAATCTTAGCCAGAGAGGTGGGCCGAAGAAAAGTAATTATTTTATTAAAACAAAGTAAAGTTACAACATAGAAACAACATGGAGAGACATGATTACATAAACAAACTAAAATAGGATACAAGAAGTAGAGATGATGGAAGAAGAATGCAAATATATGGAACCATCCATGAAGAACTTCCACTCTCCAAGTCTTCTTCTCATTCTCCTTTTTCCTCTATGGTGTTCACATCTCTTGAAGTTCTTCGGAACCGAAACAAGTATGTTGGTGCTGCCAGAATTGCCCCCGGCGTGCTGCGCTATTCGAAGCAGGATGTGATTCCTGTGGGCCTAACTGGCTGCCCCGTGGATCCGCCCGAGGGCCAAGTTGATACAAAGAGCAGTTGCGCCATTGACCAACAGACCGGTCTTTTGGTGCAGTTGGTTGCGCTGGGTCCTCTCAATTGGTATCAGAGGGGGTCGCGGGTTCGAAACCTCGGGGTCGTTTCGGGGGGGGGGGGTGTTGGTGCTGCCAGAATTGCCCCCGGCGTGCTGCGCTATTCGAAGCAGGATGTGATTCCTGTGGGCCTAACTGGCTGCCCCGTGGATCCGCCCGAGGGCCAAGTTGATACAAAGAGCAGTTGCGCCTTTGACCAACAGACCGGTCTTTTGGTGCAGTTGGTTGCGCTGGGTCCTCTCAAAGTATGACTTTTTCAAGAGAAATCTTCCTTTTTATATAGGCGCGTTCAACCATTCAATTCCCAGGGCACACAGCTAGGACACACGAGCATGTGCATCCGACCGTGTACATCAACCGACATGTCTCTAGGCTTCGGTCATGTCCCTCGTGCATTTGTTGCAGTCAGTTACGCACATGGGAAGGACACACAGGCGTGTGGATCTGGTTGTGTGCATCAACCGACGCGTCTTTAGGCTCTGATAGTGTTCCCCGTCCTTTTGCTGCAATCTGTTACGCACATGGGCATGACACACGGGTGTGTGCTTCAGGGCGTGTGTCACCAAAAGTCACGCCTCTTGATCTTTAAAACTACCACCATGTGTTGGGCCACGAATAAATGCTTTCCCAAAGTCATTTGGGATGTGTCCTTCTTTAATTAGATCTATTTTACACCCAAATAGTGTCAAGATTCATCAGAATCCGAATTTAACATATATTTATACACTTAAACAAATATTAAACGCATAATATCATATAAAACACTAACTTCAAGTATTTTAATTAATTTAAAACAAATAAACATTGATGAAGCCCGAATAAAGATGTATAATTCAATCGTCATCAAATACCCATACACTTAGTTTTTGACATTCCATGGCAAAACTTGCTACAGATCAGATTTCATTTAGGTACAAAAATCTTAGCAAAGTGTCTCATGACTCTCCCTTCAACATATTAGATGGAAGTAGCATGATACACACATTACTAAAACATTGAATTTATTTACAAAATTAATTGTGTCTTAAATAAAATGAAATTTAATTTAACTACCTTCTTTTTGTATTCTTAACTTATATGTACTTTGTTCTCCATACCTAGCTTTGATAGGATCACATATGCTTACTTTATATACAATATTCTATATATTTATTAGTACTACTCTTTAATAAATTTTTACAAGTTTAAAAATAAGGGGAAGAATAAGAATCTTTAGGACTTTTGATGGGATGTTATGGGGCGTAGATAATAAAGATGCGGGGATATATCTTGATAGCATACTTTATCACCACAAAACCATATTTGAGCTTTGTTCTTAAGAAAGGATCACATTTCTCACTCCATATATATATGTACATATATATAACTACATTAAAGAAGTAGTTTGGAGTTATAGAATTAATCATAACCATCCAATAGGTGACAAGCTTTTGATCTCAGCTATGCATTGAAGAGAGAGAAAGAAAGAGAGAAGAGAGAGGGGGGAGAGGGAATCTTTATATCCCTCTTATACATACATTTAGGGATATGAGGGGGAGAGAAGAGAAATGGAGAGAGAAAATAACTGTTAATCATAAATAGATGCTGAGATAGACAAGATTAGAAAATAACTGCTAAGACATAAAATACTTAGATAGCATTTTCAATATAAAGTAGAAATACTTCAGACATTAGAGAGGGAGATAGCATGACAACTTCAGAAAAATAAGGGATAGATAAATAGAAATAAGCATACTAGCCGAATGAGCATGACTAGATTGAATCTAGTCATTGCACGCATAACTTTGTTTTTAGGACATCACCGTGCATTGTTTGAATAATTATATAGACCCAAAATAAATAAAAATAGTTAGAGAATAGTTAGAGTTTATCAAAGCATTAAGAAGATTTATTCAAAGCATTCTTTCTCCGACAGGCTTTCATCTCCCCCTGGGTCCATGAACTGGACTTTGCCGTACTTGTTTCCCATATTGTCACTCTCCCCCCATCAATGCTTCATTTATGAAAAAGCATTGACATCCCATGGGAAAAATCATTGCATTAGAGGATGAATCATCACTTGAATTCAGTCCTTCTTCAGATTCTCCTGTCATGGATTCAAAATAGTAGTTTGTTGTTATTCTTTTTTTAAGAATACAAACTCCATGGAGATAGGGATGAGGGCATATGCATCCTAATATCATGCTTATTAATCTTCCATGATGGATAGTTGGATGCATTCTTTCTCCGACAGGCTTTCACCTCCCCCTGGGTCCATGAACTGGACTTTGCCATACTTGTTTCCCATATTGGCACTCTCCCCCTCAATGCATCATTTATGAAAAAGCATTGACATCCCATGGGAAAAATCATTGCATTAGAGGATGAATCATCACTTGAATTCGGTCCTTCTTCAGATTCTCCTGTCATGGATTCAAAATAGTAGTTTGTTGTTATTCTTTTTTTTTAGGAATACAAACTCCATGGAGATAGTGATGAGGGTATATGCATCTTAATATCATGCTTATTACTCTTCCATGATGGATAGTTGGACGCATTATTTTCTGCTCAATCTTTTTATAAATCAGCATTCCCTAGTTACATGACTTCTTCAATATGATTCTCATCATAAGATGTAACAGTTCTCTAGAAAACCAAATGTATGTTATTGATTTACCTATATAAATCCATTATACCCAACACATCTCCCAGGAATCGAAATTCTATACTTATTTCTTCTCTACTAACTCTTTTTGGGTTTTTCCACATAATCTCATAATTGACAGGGTCATACCTATTTCTTCATATGTTAAGAGTTCTTCTTGCTCATTACTTTCAAAATCAAAAGTAAAATCGATCATTCTATGGTTAAGAATAACAACAACAAAATGTACAATTGCTTTTATATGATTTCCATCTGAGATCTTCGCACTCCCATGGAATTCAATCAACTCGGAGGGATATATAGAAGCAGGAGCAGACAGAAAGGAGTTTAGATCGCTGTCTTTTTATAAGTTAATAACATTCTTACATTCTTCGCCATGATCTTCAAAACTTTCAAGATCGAATTCATACCTGGTGTTAATTCGGACTGGTCCGCGCGCCATTTGTTGAGTCTGAGCGAGACAAAAAATCCTAATCCCAACTATGAGGAGAGTTAGGAGGAGAAAGAGAGCGAGAAATTGTGAGACCACCTTTTTCAGACACGACTACAATTTTCTATTTCTTTCCTTATTTATTTTGATTTGACTTGACGATACAAATGAAATGCGAACAACCTGAATTTTGTTAAACAATTGTTCTAAAATCTTTTAGTTACTAAATAGAGATTATTATTAATTAATAAGACTTTTAGAAGAAAGTAATAACTACATTATTTCACTTTCTTAGTTATCTAAGACCATTAGAAATTTTGTGAACCTAAAAATTTGTATTTGCTCAAATATCATTTTATCAGTTTAGTCTTTTACTGAGCCTGATTTTGTTTTGACACTCTTGAACTTTGATTTGACATTTAATTTCTTCACTATATTTTTTATACTTTTGATTTAGTACTACTTACAATTTTAATTATCATCAACTTTTTATATGAACATGATTTACATCATCTTTAGTTTAATGTTTTGATTAATATGAGAATTAATCAATAATGTGCTTAGCAGAAAGCAAAGCATGGTTTAGATGCCATGTATTGCCAATATTCAAGTTTTGTATGATAATCATAATTTGGTACATCTTGAGATTGATTGTACCAGCAGTCCTTCATAAGATGGCAAAATTTTTCCAACCAAAATTCATCATTTAAAAGCGGTAAAACGAATTTTTAGATATCTCATTGGGTCATTTAGATTAGGATTATGGTACCCGCACAATAATTCATTTACACTTCATGGCTACTCCGATTCGGACTACGCCGGTTGTTCACTTGATAGAAAAGCACTAGTGGTACTTGTCATTTTCTAGGACCTTCATTAGTTGCATGGTCTAGTAGGAAACAAAATTCGGTGGCACTATCCACCACGGAGGCCGAATACATTGCATTAGGGAGTTGTTGTGCACAAGCACTATGGATGAGCCAAACTTTAGAGGACTTTGGTTTTCATCTAAAACTTATTGAACTAAAATGTGACAACAAAAGTGTTATTGATCTCACAAATAATCACGTACACCATTCTAGATCCAAACATATAGATGTACGTCATCATTTCATAAGGGATCACATTAAGAAGGAAAATGTTTGAATAAGTTTCATTGGCACGGACTCTCAACTTGCTGATATATTTACTAAACCTCTTCCCGATGCAAAGTTTCAAATGTTAAGGTTGGAATTAGGAGTCTTAGACATCTTAGGTTGAATAACATGTAAAATGCTAATGTTTTATGCAATTTGAGCAATCAAGACATCTCTGAAAATTACAAAATTTTTGCATAAGACTACTCTTAAGACCCCTAATCAATATGAAAAATCTGATTTTTAAAATACTCAAAAAATCATGTACTGTTTCCAGCGCTAGCGCCGACGCTAGCGTGAGTATTTGAATTTTGTGATTTTCAAAATTTGTAAAAATCCTTAAAAATATGTTAGTCTATATGTACTAATTTGTTTTTGTGTTTATGACTCTTTTATTTTTGTTTTATTTATACTATGAAAAATGAACTACAAAAATTCAAAATTCAAAAATACAAAAATATATTTTTGTGATTTTTCTGTTTTTATTTCATTAAAAATTTTTCAAAACAACAAAAAAACTGCATGATCTTTATTGCTAATATCAAACATGAATGAATTCTATTATTTAGAATTATTTACAATGTCAACATTTATTCTTTCAAATTACTGTGAACATTGTTTTGTTTATCATGCTTTGATATATCTATTTAAGTGCATCAATAATATTAAAAAATATGTGTAGATCCAAGCTTAGCATGCCACTAAGTATGAGTAACTGTTTTATGATTGATAATGATACATTTCACTCACTTATATTGATAATGATACATTTCACTCACTTATTTTGATAATCAACATGTGTGTTTAAATCTAAAATGCTTGCTTGTGTATTGTATTTGTACAATGAATTAAAACTTGCATAAGTTTATTGCCTACACTACATTTGAATTGCACTTATGAAATTTAGAAAAGTGGTTAAGTTAAAAAAAATTTGGGTTTGCAAAACAAGTGTATTCGGAAAATGTTGTCTCACAAATGTGAACAAAAAATTATATATGTAGACAAATATAACTCCACCAAGCACTACTTGAACCTCCTGATAAGTCTTCATAAGCATTGTGAGGTTGAGCACCTTGGAAAGAATAGTAAAGTGTCTTGTGCAAACCTTGGTTAATACACCACTTTTTTCTCAAAATATATGTGCATTAAAAGTATGTGAAAGGAATATACTTGTGTTTTATTCTGCATTTTACTCTACATTTGTCTTGTATTTTGTGATTTAAATCAATTGTTAGCATTGCTCAAAATACACTTATGTGCACATCATTATCTTTCATAATACTTCTTCTCATGAGTATCGGATTCTAATGTTTTATCTATACTAATCTTTATATAAGAAATGCACTAGATAACCTAGCATGATCTCTACAATGTTTTGGTATCTCTTGAACTTAAAATTAAGTAACATTGTAGTATAATCTCTCTTTGATATGTTCATTTCATACTTGATATCTTTATGAAAAACTTTGAGATTTCAAAAAGGTTAAAACATCTTTCAATTTTGAACTAAAACTCATATCTTTACTTATGCTTTTCATGCTTACAAAAAGATGTTTTTTATAATCTTCCGCTTGCTTAAAACTCTTATCTATTTATTTGAAATCTCTTCAATTTTATGCTTAAACTCTTTATCATTTCATATATTACAAAAGCTCGATCATGATTTATAACTAGCCTAAAGAATGCCTCCTTACTTCCCTCACCCTACCTTCTTTTGATAATACCAAAAGGGGGAGATTGATTGAAGAAATCTATATATGAGAAATATAGAAGATTAAGGGGAGAATAATTCATGTAATATATAATTTAGGGGGAGTAAAACATAAATTGCATTTATGTAGGGGGAGAATTAAGATATGAGGAGTATGCACATTTCTCATTCTTATCATATTCTATAGTTGCACTATTTATCATGCTTATCATATACTATAACCACTAATGTTGATTTCTTACTAAGAGGATTTATTATTATCAAAAGGGGGAGATTGTTGGACATGTGTGTCACATCCCTTTGTTTGAGAATAATAAACCCTAAATTGTATTTGATCTTGCTTGTCGTGTGTTTATAGTGTGCAGAAACTATAGGTGCAATACTCCACAGGTAGAAAGCAGCTGAATTCAAACATCTGGAAGAATGCACTACCGCCAGCGTTAGTGCTAATGCTCCGCGGTAGATCATTTCGTCTGGCCAACTTACATCTCAGCGGTTTCCCTTCCCAGCGGTTTCTTCTCAGCGTCTCAGTGGTTTCGTCTCAGCGGTTCCATCTCAGCGGTTTAGTTTCGTCTTAGCGGTTCCTTAGCGCTACCGCCAGCGCTAGCGCTACCGCCAGGCGCTAGCTCAAGTTCGTGCGCAGCGCCACGCCGCGACGGTTTTGTATCCGCTTCTACACAATCGATACCGCAGGCGCTAGGAGCTACCGCAGGCGCTAGGAGCTATCGCAGGCGCTATCTTCAAGGTCTATAAATTGATGGGCTCTTTCTCGTTTTGGTGATCCATCCCAGAGAGATTGCTAGTGCCACAATTCTATTGCTGCCATGCTGCCGAAGATGGATCTCCCACAAAAAGCTTAAGGAGAATTCTGGAGGAGGACTACGTCACGCTACATCCGAAGGACGATCGCTTCGACCTCGCTCATACTACAGCGATCCTTCATCTCCGACTTCAGAAGATCTCATATAAGGAGTTTTCTTATTGTTATCTTTATTTTCATTCCATATATTTTTGTAACCGTTTAGAGAATTCGCCTTGTGTTGGCGACTAGGTCTGGGTAGGACTTAGGGAGGAATTCGCCTTGTGTTGGCGACTAGTTCTAGGTGATTAGATCTAGGGGTGCTCGAGGCCATATCCGAGGAAGGATTGGCTAGAGCGGCTTGAGGCCTTATCCGGGGAAGGATAGGCTAAAGCCAACCGGTTTGTGGGGATACAAGTCGGTATAGAAAAGGAAAAGATAGTTACATTTGTACGCCTCCGATTTCTAGCGATATTGAAATCAAATTTATGTAAACACCTTTTTATATAAATATAATCATGCTTCTATTTCTGTTTACTTGATTTCTCTCCTTTGGCATAATCTCTAAATATTTGTTACAAAGTTTTCAATTCTAATTACTTTATCTAAATTATTTATTTCAATCTCTTTAATCATAAAATAATTTAATACTTATTTATAAACATGAAAATTATGGTATTCTCTTAATTTAGCTAAATTGTTATTTCGTTCTAATATTACTTTAAATAATTTAGTAAATCGTATAAAATTATAAAAAGAATTTTTATTCCCTTATTCACCCCCCCCCTCCCCTTTAAGGGCGCCTATCGATCCAACATGTGTGGCATACACTTTTTGCACGTGGGCCCGGAGAGAGAGGTAGTCGGTCTCCTAAGAGATCTCCGGGACGAAAAATTTTTATGTCCGGGTACCGGTCCAAAAAATGTTGCCATAAGATGGTCTACCTTGTTACAACAATAGCAGTTTTATTTATTATACACTCTTTTCCTTGTTGCTAAGAAATTTGAAGGAGCTAATTGAAATAATTCAGATGGGAAATCACAACATCTTGTACTATGATGGTAAAGATGACCAGCCTTATAACGATTAAAATATTGGTTTGTATTCAACATGCGTTGATTAATATTTGACGTAACATTTATTATATGATGAGGTCCATTCAACACATGTTTATACAAAGTCGACGTACATCTAGAAGAGTTTGACGCACATTATAAGTTATGTTGATTTCTGTTCAAGTGATTAAGTGGCTTTCCTAAGTTGCCTTTTTGTTCTGGAGAGATAAGAATCTCCAGCATCTTTTTCTTTTTATTGGGCTTCCTCTTTCTATGAGTTTTTCTCCTGATGTTTGTAGAAGTAGAAGGGACATTAGTTCCTAAATACATGGTCTCTTTGTCAGTAGTATTTTCAGAAGATATGGGATTTTTTCAAGCATAAATGCTTGTATAATACTTCTCATTTGAGTCTACATCTCCGAGACCAAGATTCTTAAATCTCTCAGTGAGATTTTTATAAATAAACTCAAGCTATTAGCTCCTCCCATTGAGTATATCCTCAAATGTCTTTGCCTTCTTTACTTTATCTTTAAGTTAGTATTCTCTAACATCAAAGAGTCGGCCTCTTCTCTAAGTTTATTATTTTCCATTTTTAATTCATAATTAACAATTACTGAGTATTCTTCAATCAATTTTTCTTTAAGAGATGAAATTTCTTCCCTAAGAATTTGAATTTGCTTTTCTGCAACAAGTTGACTATGTACCTCATCTTCCTAAATACCTCATCAGATGAAAAATCAAATTTATTTAAGCATGATACCTCATCTTCTTAAATACCTCATCTTTCTGAATAGGAAGAACCAATGCCATCATGCATTTTTCTTCAGTTTTATCTTCATCACTATCTGAACTGGAGTTGCAGTCATCATCAGTTGCATTACAGGTCTCAGCAATAAACCATTTGCCATTCTTCTCGTTTTTCTTCTTTTGATCATTATACTTCCTAAGATCTTTGTTTTTCTTCTGGGATTTGTCCTTGATTTCCTCTGGACATTCTGATGTAATGTGTCCAGGTTTTCTGTAGGAAAAATAAACAATCTCTTTAGCATGAGTTTTATTATACCTTTGCTTGATGATCGAGACTCTTGTCCTTTCTTTTGGAATCTTCTGACTTAATCCACCTCTTGAACCTTCTTGCCAAGAGGCCCATGAGTTCATCATCTACTGCTAAACTTTCTTCATCAGCAGCCTTCAGTACAATTGACTTTTCTTTAGAAGAAGATGAAGCCTTCTCCTTAGCTTCACTTTCCGCCCTTCTTCTAAGTAACATCTTATAGGATTTAAGATATCCTAAGAGTGCATCAGTGGTGATCTCTTTGTGACATATGACCTCTTTGATAGCCCAAATTCTTGAATCGCATGATCTGAGGAAGCACATGAGAAGCTTGTAATTAATTTCTGTAACAAAAACTTCTTTCTCAAGCCCCTTTAGCTCATTGACTATAAGATTGAATCTTGAGTGCATATCAGCCTCTGATTCTTCACGAACTTTCTTGAAATTTTCATATTGAGAAATCAATGAGTATTTCTTGTCTTTTCTTTCAATTGATGAGCCTTCAACCAATCAGGGTAATGAATCCAAGATTTCCTTGGTTGATTGACAACCAGTAACTTTCTTGAATATGTCATTAAACATAGAAGACACCAAAATGTTCATGACTTTGGCATCACATGATATTGCTCTCTTTTCTTCTTTTGCAAGTCAGCTTTTGCAGCTTGAACAACTTTACCATCTTTATCATTTTGTGTAAGACTAATAAGACCCGTAAGAATAGTATCAAAAATATCTACTTCATCAATAGAGTTGGTGTATAACTTAATTCTTGATTTCCATAAATTAAACTTATCTAGATTACACATGATGTGTCTTGTTGTTGCATATTCTTTTGTCTGTGTAGAACTCATAATTATGTAATTTATTCACACAAGTAATTCCTGACTTGGATCCTTATTAATCAAGGTGTTAATATTTTAATGATTAACCTTTCTTTGATACCAAATGAAAGTGGATAATCACAGTCAAGAATCACTCTAGAGGGGGGTGAATAAAGTTATAAAAATTATTTACACATGTTGGCACCAAAATTATCACCAACTATCCACACTCAGCGACGAGTCAGACGGACAATTGAGGAATCGAGAACCGCAAGCGATCGGTTACTAGCCCTTGATGGTCAAACGAACATAACACAGAAAAGAAGTCTCTGCAAGCAGTGGCGTGCACCAGATTTACTCGCAGCGGCGAATATCACTTACTGCGGGCAGTATTATTTCACAAAATTTGTTATTACAAGCTATTATCAGGGGCGAATGAGAGTGAATTCTAGGCAACCGACGGGCACTTAGAACTTGAAACCGCGCCTACTACCGGGTAGATTCTAGCCCAAATTGTGTGTCCCCTTCCAAGCACCCCTGACCATCTATTTATACATGAGGCCGGGTAGGTTGCCCAGACGATTGAGAGTAGTTTATGCAACATTAAATGATTGGCTACCCGGGGTACACAAAAGGTTGGGTAGCGGACGGGGGAGAGGAAATGGGGCCGCATGGACACAACATGTTATGACCGCATGGACCTTTGCTAGCTAAAAAGGGAAGAAGGCGCTAGGCGGATTCTGGACTGCATCCACCCATTGCTTCTCCGATATGGACGCTGCTGAGGGCTGGCAAGAGTTGAGCGCATACTCTTGCCAATTAACCGTGCATACCCTTTCCGGGGAGGGGAAAGAGCGCGACCACTAAATGAGAAACCGCCCATCCCGCTGAGTGTCCGCCAAAAGTATTGGTGTTGGAGCGGACTGGTGCTGGCTGAGGGATGTCCGGCTTGGCCAACGGCTGACTGGAGGAGAGCGCGATTACTTTATATGTAACCGCCCTTACTTCTGGGTGCCAACTTTTGGAGGGACTGGTCGCCCACTGGGGAGGTAGTTGCGTAGAAGTCCATGCGAAAATGGAAAGAAAACCCGCCTAGGGTGATGATGTTCGGCTCGGGCGTCCTAGGGGTGATTGCCGACTTCTGGGGTAGTAGTCGCGACTTCCCCACTTGAATCCGCACAATGGGTGGACACTCTCTGGATTGGGTGAACACTCCCCAGAGTAGCCGCACTCACTAGAGTGGTCATGGGGGTGATTGTCGACTTCTGGGTGAAGAACAAAATTAATCTCAGCACATGCCACAAAATTTTAATCTAATGCAGTGGAATATTTAAATACGAGAATGAAAATAAAAAATCATGCACCCAGAAGACACAGAGATTTATAACGGTTCCCCATAATGTTCGGCTCTCACTCTTCTGCCACTTTGTAGAATATCCACTATCAGTGTCTGAGTCTTTTAGTAATGAGACTCTTTGAACTAATTACAACTTAATTTTTTGATAAGGAAGATTCTTATTTCCAAAAGAAATTTTAATATGGTATTTCAAAACTAAACAAACAGCATTTTGATAAGGTGACTCAAAAACCAAACCAACAACCTTTTGCTAAGGGGACTCAAAAACCACTGAATCTTTTAGAGAGGAATTCTCAAAACTCTATCAACAAGAAGTAGTTGTAATCGCGTTTCCACATTGTAATCCTCTTCAGTTATCTCTAAGGATTTGATTCTTGTAAGCACTGTGTGGATACTAGATAATAGTAGCATCATGATTGTACCATTGTAATCCTCTTCAGTTATCCTGAATCCGCTCCTGTTCCGGCCCCTGAGACTTTTAGAATTCTATCAAAATCGGTCCACCGGAGACTATGGATACAAAGTGTCCCAAAACTAGGCCAGATGTCGAAGGGCCATGGATTACAAGATGCGGTGTTCCGAGTTTGTTTCAGCTACATCCGGGTCGTACACCACTTTAATTACTTTCAAGTCATATCGAATTGTGATAATTAAGTGACTATTGTAACTGAGCGGACCTCTGGAGAATACGGCGACGGACGGCGAACATCAATCAAGATTTCGCCTATTGCCAAATTTTATTTTTTGTTTTACTTTATATATGTGTCTCCCCTTATTAAAGGGTGTTGTTATAAGCAAACCATTTTTGGTTGCTAGCAAACCAATTTCTATGAGTTGTTACACGTCTTTTGAAAATAAGCCTTGTACACGCTTTTTTAGGAAAAGTGTTCAACACGAAAATTGTAGATCTCGTCGAGATCTACAACTTTCGTGTTGAACATTTTTCCTAAAAATGTATGTACAAGACGTATTTTCTTGTTATTTTCAAAAATTCACTATAGTTACGATCAGGGCGATTTTAGGGTCTTGTCCGTGCATTTTTAGGAAAGGTGTTCAACACGAAAGTTGTAGATCTCGACGAGATCTACAATTTTCGTGTTGAACATTTTTCCTAAAAATGCATGTACAAAACCTATTTTCAAAAGGCGCATAATAACTCATAGAAATTGGTTTGCTAGCAACCAAAAAGGTTTTGCTCATAAGAGCACCCATATTAAAATTCCCAAATCCGCTAATGGCACACCTCAACCTATTTTGCTAACGCCCTCCATCCACATAAACTTGACAGCTCATCACTAAAGACGAACCCAAAATTACTTATAAATACCCTCCCTTGGACTGTCCGGCCACTTCTCTACCCAGTATTCTCTCTCTCTCTCTCTCGCTCGCTCGCTCGCTCTCTCTCTCTCTTCCGCCGCATTTGCATGAATTGATAATCGGAATCAATGGCGGGAGGTGGCTTCGTATCTTCCCGTCGGACGGAAGATTACCCGGGAAAGCTGACTCTGTTCGTCTTATTCACCTCCGCCGTCGCCGCCACCGGGGGTCTCATCTTCGGCTACGACATCGGGATCTCCGGTGAGAAAATCGATCTGCTCCAACGAGATCTGAAATCCGATCTCGCTACTCCCAATTATTCACATAAATTATCTCTACCATTCCACCAATTTTCACATAGGTAATGGATTTCTAATTTTCCTCACCGTCGTAATTGTTGAAGGTGGGGTGACGTCGATGAGTTCTTTCCTATCCAAATTCTTCCCGGAGGTGCTCCGGAAGGAGAAGGCGGATCACAGCAGCAACCAATACTGCAAGTTCGATTCGCAGCTGCTGACGACTTTCACGTCATCTCTCTACCTGGCGGCGTTGATCGCTTCTTGCTTTGCGTCGGCGGTGACGAGAATGTTTGGCCGGAAGTGGTCGATGTTCGGAGGTGGGATTACCTTTCTCGCCGGCGCGGCGCTCAATGGCTTCGCTAAGGATATCGAGATGTTGATTGCTGGCCGTATTCTGCTTGGTATTGGCGTTGGATTCGCAAATCAGGTGCGTTACGCTGCTAAATTGCTGCTGTTTGTTCTTCGCGTTCTCTCTCTTTCCCCTGTTTTTTGCTTTTTTTAATTTCGCAAACCATATAATAAAGTATTTTTTTTATTTATATATTCCACCAAATTTCACTGTCAAGAATTATTTCAGATTGATCCGACGGTTCACTAATACCATCATTTTATATTTTTTAAATCAAAAAATTCAATACCAATTACCATTAGATTAAGGTTATGTTTGGGACAGTTTCGGCGGATGAAAAATTTATTCGTCAGAGTTGTTTTTTAACTGTTTGGGACAACTCTCTAGTCCAGCTTCTCAAAAATCATTTTTCATAGAGCCACATTTTTGGTCTACTTTGAGAAGCTGCAAGAGACCTGCTTTTGTGGATCAAAATCAATTTTCCCATCGAATTTGGGGAAAGTATTATAACTATTATAATTATTAATATTATTATTATAACTATTATTATTATGTAACAACATCGAGCATGAATCATCAATCATCAAGGAAAACAGCTCTCAAAAAACTATTCTACCAAACACTCAAAAGTGAAAAATCTATGTTTTATCAGCAATTATACACAGACTCTCCAAACAGTCTGCAGCATTTTAAAACAGCTGTGTAAAGAGCTCTGTGCGATCAACAGTTTTTCAATCCGCAACAACTCTCCCAAATGAAGAGAATCATGATCCTGATAACATTCCTTACATTCCGGTAAAAACATTCTGAGTTATTTTTAAAATTATTAATTTTTAAATATAGTGCAAAAAAATTCCTTACAAAAGGGAATATTTGAAATTTTATTTATGATCATAAATCTAAGTGTTCATTTGGCGCGCGGGGTTCTTGCTTTTGTGATTTTTGATAAAAATGTCACCATCATAAAATATGTGTTTAACTTAACTATTATGATTGTTGCAAAAAAAATTTTGAACATAAAAATAAACCGAATACCTTAGGTGAGATCGGTTGTTCACGAATGACAGTTCATAACCACTGTGTTCGCGAACGCCACCGATATTCCAAACCGACCTTAAGATCCAAATTTAATTTGTAAGTTAATTATAAACAAAATTTAATAATGTTCGCAACTTTACAAGATTTATGGAGAGTTCTGATGAATCTGGGGTCTTCTGTGTTTTGCCAAAGGTGGGTGGTGAATTGTTAAGTTTTTTCCCCTTTCTTTTTTGCTCGGTCCATTTAAAAGCTTTCCAGTTCCCTCATTTCTGTGGTCATTTTATCTTTCCTCATTAAATATTTATTCACTATAAAGTATAGACTATAGAGCGGCGGTCCTCAATGCGGTCGAAAGTATTAAGGTATTAGAATTAATAATTGCTGAAAATAACAATAATAAAAATAATAATAATAATAATTCAAAGATGTTTTACACCGAGAAATAGTATTATTTTTAATAATAATAACAGTAACAAGTCCATCCGCACTTCCATAACCACACTTCCACAATCGGAATTTAGCCCCCCTCTCTCTCTCTCTCTCTCTAATAGACTAAATTCATCTTCCCATCTCTCTTTAATAGCATAATAAGTTCATCTTCTACCATTTGTTTGTAGTGGATGGAAATACAACAACAATACTCAAGCTTTTATCCCACCATAGTGGAGTCGACTATATGGATTCTTTTTCGTCATTGTGTCATATCTTTAGTCATAATCTCACTAATGCCTAAGTACATTATGTCTTTCTTTATAGTTTCATTTCAAGTCTTTATCGGTCCACCTCTCCCCTGTTTAACATGTCTGGTGACTAAACTCTCACAACGCCTAACAAGTGCATCTAATGGACTATTTGTACGTGTCCAAACCTTCTTAGTCGAGCTTCTCGCATCTTTTCTGCAATTGGTGTCACTCCTGTCCTATCCTTGATACATTCATTCCTAATTTTATCCAACCTTCGTGTGTCCACACATCCACCTAAGCATTCTCATCATCTCCGCAACTCCCATTTTTTGCTCATTGAAAGTGCACAGTGAGTCCTCTGAGTATTCTCTAGAGGGGGTGAATAGAGTTTAAAAAATGTTTCTACAAATTATGCACAGAACAATAAATTAAACTAACAATTATGCATTCAAATTTCCAATCCAGAATAAAATAAACACAAAAAAGCAGAAATAAAGAATGGACAGCACAAAAATTTCACAACACAGATTAGACAAGATCTATAGTGGTTCCCCAAAATGTGGGTAGTCTATTCTTCTACCACCTTGGTAGGAATACATTATCCAGTGTCTGAGTCTTTTGATAAAGAGACTCTTAGAATCAGGGTCTGAGTCTTTTGTTAAGGAGACTCTTAGAACCAACCACTGAGTCTTTTGATAAGGAGACTCTTATAACCAAAGTCTTAGTCTTTTGTTAAGGAGACTCTTAGAACTAAGCTAGATCTTTTGATAAGGAGATCTTGAACCACTGAATACTTTGGAGAGGGATTCTAAGGACTATTTACTCAGTTTACAAGAGAGAAAGAAATAGTAAAGGAGAAGAAGAGAAATAAAGATTATTCTTCTGATTGAATCCTCCTGCATCAGTCACTGAGGATTCAGGCACTTAGTATTTTTGATGGATATCTATTCAGTAGATGAATCCATGCTTGAGAGAGAGTAGAATGCAATGATTGTTAAGCTCTGATCCTGATAATCTGTATATTTGTAGACTTCTTGTTGTGAGAGAAGAAGAAGCCTTGAGTATTTCTTGTATAGAGATTTTTTTTGTGTTCCTGTCTGTGAGAAAGCTTGAGGAAGAAGAAGACAGAATAATAGAATCCTTATTGTTCTCAATCTTCTTGATTTTACTTAGTCTTCTGTCGAATAACATTTGAATTACTTTTCTCTTCTGTTGTATCCCTAGTAGGAATGTCCAAGGAATAATAATGTTCTCTTTTTTCAGTTGACAGGTCGTCAATCCCTTTTTGAATAACTTCCAAAAGTATCTTTATTATCTCTCTGGAGTCCTTCTTTCCATTCTTGGTTATGAACAACCCGTTAGAATCCAATCATTTCCATTTATGACCTTTGAGTTCTAATAGAAGCTGCTTCGAAATCCTCCTCAGCTTAGAGATGAACTCTAATGTCGGCGCTGCATCAAATACTTATCGACGTATTCATCGAGATGAAGGCCTAAACTCTAAGTTCTTCCTTCTGCGTCGAATGTAATTCTAAGTTACATCGACTTTAATGTTGCTTTGACTGACTCCACCTTCTACGTCGAGTACATTTTGACGCTGCGTTGACTTCAATGTTGCTTTTGCTTGCTCTGCCTTCTACGTCGAGTACATTTCGACATTGTGTCGACTTCAACTGATGCATCGACTACCAGACTGAGTTATCTTTACTTTTATTTGAAGTTACTTTGACTTGCAGTCGAAGCTGCGTCGACTTCTATTCAATGCAGATTTAATTCAACTGAATTTTGCACACTTTTGGACTGGTCTTTGACACTCTAATGAAAGTTTGGCATCCTAGGATATCTAATGACCAAATTACCCTTTCTATACAATACGGGTAATGAATCATAGATGATGAAATCACTTTTACATAATTTGTAAGATAGATTCATATGTTGTTTTTCCCAATAATCTCCTCATATTTATCTTAACAAATTTTACAAATATTTTAAGTGATTTCAATCATACTGAAAAATAAAGCATAATACATGTGAATATACTATAACAGAATAAATTCGCACATCTGATTAATAGAAATAAATGTTTATCAGAGTTTGTTACCCAAGAAAATATTCTACTTTTTCTTTTTGAGAAAAGTAGATATTGTCTCATAGACTTTTCTGAACTTTGCTTCAACATATTTGAAGTTGGCTGGTTTGGCCTTTTCTGGATTCTTCTAGATTTTTTCATGCCCTTTGAATAATTTTTCCAGGCCATCTTATGCATCATGGTAGACTTCAATGATCTTGAATCCAAGGTTGATGACTATAGCAGTCAACTCATTTATTTCAACCAGATCAAGTTCTTCTGAATCTGGATCTTGCACTATGAATGTTGACTGTGGGTTACCAGAAGTTGGAGCTATCTTGAACACAATCTTCTTCTGTTTATATGGTTGATCTTCCATGTCTTGATTACATCCAAGACCCTTTTTGTCAAGTTGTCCTTTGTCTTTCAGAATTTTAGCTTTAGGGTTCTTGGCAGCATATTTTGAAGAGTCAAATAGAATACTTGGAATTTGAATTGCCTCTTTTATTTGTTTTCTTCCACAGCATCTTTCCCATTTTTCAGTCTTTCAATAATCTCTTTCTCTTTTCTTCAATTTCTCTTTGAGATGCCTCACACTCATATTGTTCTATTTCTCTAACCTCTTCAAAGACTTTCTCAAGAATTGGGTCAGTGTATAATTTCATCTGATTTTTAGGTATTTCAATTTTCTCATAGGTTTTGTTGTATTACCTGTCCTTTTTGTGTTGTCTTCTCTGTTCCTTTGTGTATATCTCCCAGATAGGTCTGTTTCTCCCATATCCCTTCCTCTGAATGTGTTTCTTCCTCTGACTATATTTCTTCCTCTGAATGTGTCTCTTTGTCTGGGGGCTGGTGCTGGGGCATAAATGCAGGAGGAAGTTGTGCGGGAGTAGAGTCAGGGGAAGAGAGAATAGAATCAGAAGCAAGAGCAGGCACTGCATGTGGTACTATTGTTGAATCTTCAGAAGCAGGCTTGATGTATGGTGTCTCAGGAATGAGTGAATCGGCACATATTGAGAATTCTTTCAAACTGGCTCAATAATCCTCATCATTTGAGAATAGATCATACTCCCCCTATTTTGATGACTCCCCATGGATTACAGGCAGAGTTCTGGAAGGATAGGAGGGTGCAGGTGTCAGAGAAAACTTGGAGGTGATAGTTGGTTCTCCTTCAAAAACATAAGGAGAAGGAATAATGGCAGTGTCGCAAATTGTGTGCTCAACATCAAAGGCTACAGAACCTCACTTTTGATGTTATATAAAGACCTCAGTAAAAAGACCTCAGCAAAAAGACCTTAGTTCTGTAGCCTTTGATGTTGAGTACACAATTTGCGATAACAATCTTCTGAAAAATCTAGATATAGAGAAAAGAACTGAGACAACAATGTTTCTAAGGCTAAATAAACTGCATAAAGAATGTCTCTTTGATCTTTAGTTGGAGCCATTGATTATCAGCGTATACCTGCAAAGAAAAAAAATAGCAGTAGAGAGGCAGAAAAGGAGGAGAGTGAAAGGGAGAGAATTCGAATGCACAATAAGGTCTAACGACTGTGTTGCTTTGAGAAGACGAATCATCGCAACTTAGGGTTGTATTCGAAGCAACGTCGAAAAGGAGTGGATTTAGCGCGCCAAAATGTGTCAAAGTAGCTTCTAGAAGCCAAGTCTGCGAGCGCTTTGAAAAGTCGATGTGACGTCGAGTAGAAGTCGACGTGGCTTCAAATAAAAGCATCAACTTTTATGTCGACGTAAGCGTCGATACGTATTTGGCGCTGCATCGAGTTCCATTCGAATGAACCATCCCAGACAGTTCTTGAAGCTAGCGTTGAGTAGAAATTGACGATGCGTCGATTTGTATTTGACGCAGCTCTGAATAAATAGATATGTTTTTATAAAAAAAATTTGTTGTTTTTCCCAGCAATACCTTTCTATAATAAATAGATCTTATTACATAATAAATGTGTCCTAAAGTGCTCCAACAAGCATTCTCAGTGCATTGATGAAGAAATATTGTTTGCTTTCATCAAGTGGCTTAGTGAATATGTCAGTCCTTTGATTATCAATGGAAATGTATTGAAGATTAATCTTACCCTTCTCTATATTGTCCCTGAGAAAGTGATATCTTATCTCTATGTGTTTAGTTCTACTGTGGAGAATAGGATTGCAAGTAATAGAAATAGCACTAGAACTATCACAGAATATTATGGAGTTCTCAAAAGTAAAGTTGTAATCTAACAACTGATTCTGCATCCACAATATTTGTGAGCAGTAGCTTCCTGCAGCTATATACTCAGTTTCAGCTGTAGAAGTGGAGACTGAAGTTTGTTTTTTGCTAAACCAGGAGATCAGTCTAGCACCTAGGAATTGACAAGTTCCTGAAGTGCTCTTTCTATCAAGCCTGCGTCCAGCATAATCTGCATCTGAATAACCTACTAAATCAAATCCAGATTCTGTGGGATACCACAAGCCAAATTCAGGTGTACCCTTTAGATATCTGAGTATTCTTCTTACAGAACTCATGTGGGATTCTTTGGGGTCAACCTAACATCTAGCGCATATACATGTAGCAAATATGATATCTAGTCTGCGAGCTATAAGATAGAGAAGTGAGCCAATGGTTGTTCTGTAAGTCTTCTGATCAATTGACTTACCTTTTTCATCTCTATCAAGTACAATATTAGTATTCATGGGGGTTTTCATGACAGAGGCATTTTCCATCCCAAACTTCTTGATGAGCTCTTTGGTATACTTGGATTGGGATATAAAAATGTCATCTGCATTTGCTTTACTTGGAGGCCAAGAAAGTAGGATAATTCCCCCATGCTACTCATCTCAAACTTAGACTACATTAGGTCAGCAAACCTTTTCCAAAGACTTTAGCCTGTTGAGCCAAATATTATATCATATACATAAATTTGTACTAGGAATAGCTGTTTTTTATGTGCTCTAGTGAAAAGTGTTTTATCCACCTGACCTCTTACAAAAGAGTGTTCTAGAAAAAAGTGTATAAAGTATCATACCAAGCTCTTGGAGCTTGCTTGAGACTATACAATATTTTATCTAATCTATAAACAAAGGAGAGATGAGATGTGTACAACCCCGTGTTTGCCGAAGGGTAAGATGGAGAATCAGACATAGGGGAAGCGGGTAGAGGCTCGCCGACTCGCAGCGAGTGAGTCGCGAGGGCGAGGCGAGGCGAGCCAGACTTACCTCCTTGCTAGGAGCGTAGCGCGAGGGCGAGGCAGGTGTAGGCTCAACATTTTGGGGTGCATTTAGCAATGGCGAGGCGAGTGAGGGCTCGTGGCCTCGCGTAAGCGACACAGACTGGTACTTATAGCGCCAGGGGGCAAGAGTGGTGCCCTCACGGGCCGCTCACATAGGGAGAGCTCGCGATTCTCGCTCGCAAAGAGGAGTGGCGAGTGGAGCATTCACTAGTCATTTGCCTAGTGGGGGTATATGGGTGAAATTACCTGGATACCCTTGGTGGACTGTCAATAGCCCTTCAGAACAGCGGAGTTTGGTTGTTAGCAGACCAGTTTGGGGTGCGTTTAGTAAAACTAAAAGGCGGAGTTACGTTATTAGCATACCAAAAGAGAAAAACTATATATAAACCCTGAAGGGCACCTTTGGAGAGGATCCAATCTTTGGCTTCTTCCTCCCGAGGACATCTTTGGTTAGCTCCACAGGCTCTCCAAGGTGTCCGACTTCATCTTTGGATTAGGAGGGGAAGCGCTCTAAGATCTTTCGGGTGTGTGGTGAGACCTCCACGCTACATCCAAGGGTAACTGTTTAGCTCTAAGTCTTTGGTCAGGTTCCTCTGCGAGATTAGTAAGTGCTAACTGCCCCCATTCAGGGGTCCGAACTTCTCGTTGGACCGAATCTCAGTTCCAACAAGATGGATTGACAAAACCTGGGGGGTTGCTCTACATATACTTCTTCCTGAAAAGTTCTATTTAGGAAAGCACTCTTCATATCCATTTGTTATACTTTTATCTTCATATGTGCAACATAAGCAATAAACATTCTGATTTCTTCCAGTCTAACCACTAGAGCAAATGTCTAATTATAGTCAATTCCCTCCTCTTGCATGTATCCTTGAGCAACAAGTCTGGCTTTTTCCTAACTATGACTCCATTTGAGTCCATCTTGTTTTTATATACCCATTTTGTTCCTATGATTGTGTAATTTCTAGGTCTTTCAACTAGAGACCAGACTTTGTTTCTTTCAAACTGTGCAAGCTCTTCTTGCATGACAGCTATCCAATGGGGATCATTATCTGCTTCTTCAAACTTCTTTGGCTCATATTGTGAGAGAAAGCACTGCAACATAGTCTCATTTGTGATCCGGTTTCTTGTCTTCACTCCCACTGTCATATCTCATATAACTTGAGTCAGAGGGTGATCCTTTAGGGTCATCCTGTTTCTTGTTAAATTGTTCACTGGATTCACATCCTCATGGATTTCCTCTCTCTCATTGACTGTGGGAGCACCATTTTCATTCTCTAGAATAATCTCTATTTCTAGTAAAGCAGGTGCTTTAATGTCATCATCATCTGTAGCAAAGTCTTCATTTGATTCATTGTCAGTTTGTTGTTTTCCTTTGTCCTGACCCCTGATGAGTGAGTTATGACGCCGAGCCTTTCAACTTGATCTGCAAGTCGGTCTTCTTCCTGCAATATATCATTGGTGGAAGTTTCATTCCCCTTGGTGAACATTTTAGTCTCATCAAACACCACGTGCATTGACTCCTCAATTTTAAGAGAGCTCTTATTATAACACCTATAGGTCTTGCTTAATGAGGAGTATCCCAAGAATATCTCATCATCATCCTTCTTGTCAAATTTAGCAAGTTGGTTCTTTTTGTTGTTCAGAATGAAGCAAGTACGCCCAAAAATTCTAAAGTATGTGACTATAGGTGTCTTTCCTTTCAATAACCCATAAGGAGTCTTTAACATAGTTTTGTGGATGAGTCTTCTATTCAGAATATAGTTGACTCTATTCACTGCCTCAGCCCAGAAGGACTTTGGCAAATTGGATTCAGCCAATAATGTCATTCCTGATTCAATTAGGGTTCTATTTTTCCTTTCAACCACCTCATTTTGTTGGGGGGTTCTGAGAGCTGAAAACTTTGTCTTATCCATTCATCCTCACAGAATCTACAAATTAACTGGTTTTCAAACTCAGCACCATGATCACTCCTGATCATAACAACCTGAGTATTGAATTCAGATTAAATCTATTTAATGAACCTTGAGAGGATCTTGAAGGTTTCTGACTTAGCTTTTAGAAAGAACACACAGTTGAATCTAGAAAAGTCATCTATAATGACTAATGTATAAGACTTACCTGCTAAGCTTTGAGTGGAGATATGACCAAATAGATACATGTGCAACAGATATAAGGTTCTAGGGGAATCATTTTTATTGAATGATGATTTGGTTTGTTTTCCTAGTTGGCAGGCTCTACATGGATGGTTTTTCTTAAACTTACCAATTGGTAAGCCTCTTACTAGGTTATGCTTGGATAGTTTAGCTATTCTTTTAAAATTTAAGTGACTAAGTCTCCATGCCATAACTCATTTTTTTCTAGGTTGGAATTAAACAGATAGACTTCAGACTTAGTGTAGTCAAAGTCTACTACATATACCTTACCTTTTCTAAGTTCAGTTAATACTATTTGATTACTTATAAAGCTAACTATATGACATAAGGACTTAGTGAATACAACTTTGTATTCTCCATCACATAATTGGCTAATACTGATTAGGTTATGTTGAAGCTTCAACATAAGCTACCATAGAAAAGGAGATTTCTCCAACTCTGAGCACACCAAATCCTCTGGTCTGTCCAGAGTGGGAGTTACCAAAAATTACCTTAGGTCCTTCCTTGGCCATGTAGTTTTCCAGCACCACTTTTGCTCCAGTCATATGCATGGAGCATCCACTGTCCAGGTACCACTGTTGGTTTGTGGTAGAACAACCTCCTTTCTGCACATGAATTTAAACATTAGTATAAACTCTCACTTGCAGGGGTCCCTTTCTTCTATCATCATATAAAGTAATAAAAGAATAAGTTGTTCTTTCTGGATACCCCTTAAGTTGAAGAAGTGTTGGTTTATTATGCTAGCCATGTTTGGCCTTGTGCCCAACTTTAGAACAGTAGAAGCATCTAGAATTATAGTGAGAAATAGGAGAGAGAAGTCTATATGTTTTAAAATTACTTGTTGGAAACATGCGTCGAGAGAATTCGACGCATTTCTAGAGTTGTGTGGAGTGTAATTCGACGTATCTGCATAGTTGCGTCGATAATAAGCTGATGCAGAACAGTGGTTACGTCAAGTGTAATTCGACGCACCTTCATACCTGCTTCGAGTTGATGTCGAAGCATATACAGAACTCCGTTGAGTTACATTTGAATTGAGTTCTATTCGACGCATAATTCCTTTTATTAATAATTTGATAATCTTTGATTGAATTTTCTGAGGGTTGCTTACCTAGAATTCCTTTTTGATCAGCAATATTTACTTTATTGAATACAGTGATCTTATTATGGTTGTTATTCGATTATTCACTAGATTCTAAGTTATTATTAGATTAATTTTCACTAGGTCTAATGAACACTACAGGATTTTCCTAGGCAGGTTTGCTAGGGATTAATATGTTGGTGGATGGATCTGCTTCTAAACCAAGGTGCTTAAATCTCATGGAGAGATTCTGTGTAATATCCTTAAGCTTTTGACTCTTCCCATTGAGTGAGTTTTTGCCATTGTAAGCTCTTCTTTTAAGTTTGAATTTTCATTAGTTAGTTTATCTATTTTTGTTTCTTTCCTATATATATCTGATTTCTTAATTCATAATTATCAGAATACAAGTGATGTTTCTTAAGGTCGTCTAATTCTTCTCTAACTGTTACAATTTCTTTTTGAAGATTAAGATTGTTTTGGTAAAAATCTTTAAAACAACTTCTGAAGAAAAAACAAATTCGTCAAATAAAGATACATGATCTTCTTCAATTGAGTCTTCTAAAGTCATTAAACAAGCTTCTTCAGCAGTACATTCTTCATCACTGTTAAATGAAGAGGAATTTGACTCAGATTCTGAGTGACTCCAGGTTTCAACTATGAAACTTTTTTCCTTCTTCTTATCCTTCTTCCTGAAGGACTTCTTCTTATGCTCCTTCTTGTTGTTTCTTCTGTCCTTTTAATCTTCAGGACATTCAGGGGCAATGTGCCCTGGTTTTCTGCATGCAAAGAAGATTATCTCCTGCTTTGGAGTCTTGTCAAACTTATGTTTGCTTGAGTACCTTTCCTTCCTTCTAGAGTCTTCAGACTTGACGCACCTTCTGAATCTTCTGGCCAAGAGATTGAACATCTCTTCTTCAGAAGTAGGTCTAACACCTCCCCTGTAATGACCATATAATATGGGTCAAGCCGGGATCCTACATCATATAATCGTCACAACTTTAGTATTAAAAGACGATATAGAATCTACCCAACTCATAACTCAGAACAAACACAGCGGGAACACTAACAGAAAACACAGAAGTTGTATACAACTACATAGGAGTAACCTGGCCTTAAGGCCTTATAAAAACGGTGTTCAGATCATCATCCATACACCACAAAACATCCAAAAGATAATAGCATTCTTATTCTAACCCGGCATGCAAGCCGGAATCAACATAACAAAATCATAACATGTAGGAGGACAGGAGCAGATAGCACTTCATGAGGCTAAGGCCTTTTTTGCCGGCGAGCTGGGTCCAACTTGCGATCCTTGTCCTGCATTCATTACACAAAAAGCGGTATAATGAGGGTCAACTATGGTTGACTACAAACGGTGTAACAACACCCCTCCTCCCGGTCGTCCTAGCAAACCCCGGAGAACTACATCACCCTGCAAGTCAGCACTTCGTATGCAAATGTAATTAAACAAAAGTAATATAGAAACAACAAGTATGAGTGTCACAAGCATCATCCATGTTTCTATGTTGAGCAAATAAAGTAAGAGGGCCTACCAATGCAACATGTATGCAAACCCGGGTTTCACCCAAGGCACCCTAAAACGTGAATGATTCTAACATATCATCACACATCATCACATCACAACAAACACATGGGCACTCATCAATTTCCCCAAAGGCATTCAATCCTAAGGCCGAGAACTCCCGCTGAGACCCCACCCACACATGGCCCACAATGTCATCGGTCTATCAGCTCACTTGTTCTCGCTAGAATCACCAAAACAAGCAGAATCAATGCTAAGAACTCTTGCCTAGACCCCACCCGCACATGGCTCACACTACCATCGGGCTTGCCCATCAACACATATCTTCTCTTTAGTTATCACAGAAGGGGACTTGTCTTACCGGGACACTCTCCACATATGAATCTCAGTATTCACGGGCTAGCCAGCCGACCACAAAGACAAACCATGCCTCCAAACACAAACATGCATCACAAGCCATTCATTCGCACATTTTCCCGCCCCAAACCAACATTCGTTCACACACAAAGATAAAAGGGAATCATAATGATGTCTTCGTCGTAATCAGATTTCTTGCAAAATCCCAAAAATGCATGTTAACCAACATCACTGAATCGGACTATCGGTCGCGATTTTGGCTTCTAATCCACTGGCAGAGCGGATCTCTAATGCAAAATCATGTATGGGACAGACTCAATCAATCCGATGGTTTATCTTGAACCAAGGCGACCCGAACCCCTCTTACTTGAGAGATCTGGTGCCCAAAAATGCAATAAAGGAAAGGCAAAACAAGAGATGCCATGCACGCATCCTAAATACCGGGAGGAGAGATGTCATTACCCTTTGAGATCTCTTCCTCGCCATGGATCGATTGAAAAGCACGAAAAGAAACAAATGCCTTCGAACTCTCTTCGCAAAGTCGGTCTCGGATCGACGAACGGAGCTCTGAAGCTCCAACAATGGAGGATCCTGCTCTCCTTCTCCCTCCAAGCCCTCCCTTTCCCTTAGCCCCCCAAAACACAAATGACTTGGGAATGAAGGAAGAGAACTCATCAGCCCTACTTAGGGCTTTCGGACGCACTAACCTCAACACTTAGATCAAGATCTAAGAAGATCGGATGCCCATAAATGCTACTTATGGATCTGGTTATATAAGTTACCGCATTGCGCTAACTTCGCGCTTAACCTCTCGCAGCGTCCCGTCGATACCCTCTCGATGACACTACGACACACGATGACTTGAAGACCTACCGCCGGTGGTATCGCTACCATGTCGCGCTAGTGTCTCGACGATATTAACTCGCCGACACAGCGAAGCTTCCAGTTGATAAAGCTATCGCCAGATGTAGCAACTACCACCCAATGCTAACTAACAGAACTGTCTTCAATGATATAGTCCTTTCCTTTGGGATTGAGACTTTCTTATTTGCCTCAGTCTTAGCTCTACTTTTCAGCAGTAGCTCATAGGACTTGAGCTTGCCTAACATGGCATCAGTGTAGATTTCTCTATGGCATCTGGACTCTCTAATGGTCCAGATCCTTAAATCTCATGTGCTTGGGAAGCACATGAGAAGCTTATCATTAATTTTAGTTAGAGATATTTCCTCATCCAGTCCCTTAAGCTCATAGCTTCCTTTGTTTTGCCTGTTCGCTCAGCCTAAGTATCCAGGCTCCGTTCAGAGAATAAATGGTTGTTCAAGGAATCAAAGAAAGTCTTCTTTTTGAATATCTAATAAATTCGTTTCGCTCGAGTTACCGCCACGCGCCTCTTCGCTTCGCTATTCTGCTGACACAGATAGAGAGTTGTAGTAATAGTGATGTTGAATCTCTCATACATCTCAGCAACATTTTCTTCAGCCTTCTTTTGAAAGTTCTCATATTGGGATATGAGAAGGAACTTCCTGTCCTTTCTTTCATTTGAGCTACCTTCTACTAATCTGGATAGTGACTCCCAGATCTCATTTGCTGATTGGCAGTCAGCCATTTTCTGGAATATGTCATCTGACATAGTTGATACCAGAATGTTCATGGCCTTTGCCTCACATGTCTTCTCCTTCTACTCAGCATCAGTCCATTCAGCTCTAGGGACAAGTTCTTGTGTCATAGTCTCACTTGCATCTTTTCTGAATAGGACTGGAGGGTCTGATACAATGACATCAAAATTTCTTCATCAATAAAATTCATATAGAGTTTTATTCTGGTCTTCTAGAGTGTAAACTTATTCATATTACATATTGGTGGTCTTGTGGATGCATAGTCCTTAGAACTCATTTTTTAAAAATAATTTTAAAATACAAAAAAATTGAGTAAGAGGATCGTTTGATCAAGGAGTTAACCGGTTTGTGATTAACCACCCTCTTATACCAATTGAAAGTGCACAGTGAGTCCTCTGAGTATTCTCTAGAGGGGGTGAATATAGTTTAAAAACTTTTCTACAAACTATGCACAGAACATTAAATTAAACTAATAACTATGCATTCAGATTTTCGATCCAGAATAAAATAAACACAGAAATGCAGAAATAAAGAATAGACAACACTGAAATTTCACAGCACAAATTAGACAAGATTTATAGTGGTTCCCCAAAATGTGGGTAGCCCACTCTTCTATCACCTTGGTAGGAATATACTATCCAGTGCCTGAGTCTTTTGATAAAGAGACTCTTAGAATCAGGGTCTGAGTCTTTTGTTAAGGAGACTCTTAGAACTAACCACTGAGTCTTTTAATAAGGAGACTCTTAGAACCAAGGTCTGAGTCTTTTGTTAAGGAGATTCTTAGAACCAAGCTAGATCTTTTTGATAAAGAGATCTTGAACCACCGAATCCTTTGAAGAGAGATTCTAAGGACTCTTTACAAGAGAGAAAGAAAGTGTAAAGGAGAAGAAGAGAAATGTAGATTATTCTTCTGATTGAATCCTCCTGCAGCAGTCACCGAGGATTCAGGAACTTAATGTTTTTGATGGATCTATGTTCAGTAGATGAATCCTTGCTTGAGAAAGAGTAGAATGCAAGGATTGTTAAGCTCTGATCCTGATAATCTCTGTATATTTGTAGGCTTCTCGTTGTGAGAGAAGAAGAAGAAGAAGCCTTGAGTATTTCCTATACATATATTTTTTTTCTGTGTTCCTATCTGTGAGAAAGCTTGAGGAAGAAGATGACAGGATAATAGAATCTTTATTGTTCTCAATCTTTCTGAGAATACTTATTTTTCTGTCGAATAATATTTGAATTACTTTCCTCTTCTGGTGTATCCCTAGTAGGAATGTCCAAGGGATAATAATGTTCTCTTTCTTTTTCAGTTGACAGCCCGTCAATTCCTTTTTGAATAACTTCCAAAAATATCATTATTGTGTCTCTGGAGTCCTTCCTTCCATTCTTGGTTATGAACGACCCGTTAGAATTCAAATCATTTCCATTTATGACTTCTAAATTGCCTTTAGAAAAGAATACAGAAAGTATTCTAATTCTGTGTCTGTATTCAACGTAGCGTCGAATACATTTGCCTTATTATCGACGCGCCTCTGAGTTCTAATAGAAGCTACTTTGGAATCCTCCTCAGCTTAGAGATGAACTCTGATGTCGACGTTGCGTCGAATACTTATCGACGTATCCGTGGAGATGAAGGCCTAAACTCTGAGTTATTCCTTCTACGTCGAATGTAATTATAAGTTTTGTCGACTTCAATGTTGCTTTAACTGGCTCTACCTTCTACATACAGTTCGACGTTGCGTAGACTTTAATGTTGCTTTGACTGGCTATGCCTTCTACGTCGAGTACATTTCGACGTTGCGTTGACTTTAACTGATGCATCGACTACCAGTCTGAGTTATCCTTACTTTTATTCGAAGTTACTTCGACTTGCAGTCGAAGCTGCGTTGACTTCTATTCGACGCGGATTTAACTCAACTGAATTTTGCACTCTTTTGGACTAGTCTTTGACAACCTAATGAGAGTGTGACATCGTAGGACATCTAATAACCAAATTATCCTCTCTATACAACATGGGTAATGAATCTTAGATGATGAAATCACTTTTACATAAATTGTAATGATAAATTCAGAGGATGAGTTTCCCAACACTCATATACACAATCGATTGTCCAAAACTCGGAACCAAAGAGCATCGCTAGTCTAATTGCAGTACGGTAAAACTTGCATTTAAGTTATAATGATACTTTACGATCACATAAGATCCCTGACGCGCCTCTCCACTTCAACTAACCTGCTTGGGTCTCACATAAATATTTTATAAAATATATTTCCGACTGTAATACGGCCCGATAAATCACATGCTTGGGTCTCACCCTTTCAGTTCTCACATAACTATAACTTATTTGCATAATCATCCTGTACAATCACAGAATTATTTTACAAAATATTCCTCGTAAAATACGCTTAGGCTCTGTTTGGCTCGGCTGCAACAATTGAAAAATCAGTGGGGGGAAATAGTGGTGGAATAATCAGCTGTTTTGCAAAGTGGTGGAATAATCACTAAAACTGTTTGGAAGATTAGCGTTTGCAGTGCTTTTTCACAACTTTATTTTATAAGTATTATATAAATAAACTATATTTATTAAAATTATATTATAAATTGATATTATTTTGATAATTAATATAATATAACGTTATTAATAATACTATTATATTAATAATACTATTATATTAATAATACGTTATATTAATAATTTATAATATGTTATATTTATATATAAATTATTTATATTATATAATACTTTAATTATATTATTAATAATACTAATAATAAAAACATAGGTCGTGGCCGGGGGGAGGCAGCGGCGGCAGGAGGAGAGATTCTGGAATCCATGTGCCATCCCCATGTGACCCGTGGTTTGACGGAACAGAAATCTTAGCCGGTGAAACTAGGATCGTTTTTTTCCTCATGCAGGCTGCTCCGGCGAAACTGGAACGGAGAAGAAGAAACAGCGGCAACGTTCGGCGTCGCCGGGAGAAGGCAGCAGTGTTCCTGCTAGGGCTGGCACGTAGAGGAGGAGGAAAGAAGCACGTGAAAATAGCAGTGGGAGGATCACGATTTCAGAGTCGTGAAAAGATTTCACGACTCCTAAACTCGCAAAAACAGCGATCTGCCAGGGGGGGCTGTTTCCACCATTGCACAGATTTTTTTTGTTGGCGTAGCGGTTGAATAAATTGCTGCCGACTGCTCCTAAATCGTGGAGCCAAACAAAGCCTTAGGCTCTGTTTGGCGCGGAGGTTGGAGGAGCGGCGGATTGGAGGAGCGGCGGTTGGAGTGATCCGCAACCGTGGAGGCGCAGCGGCGGTTGGAGGAGCGGCGTTTTTCCGCTGATTCAACGGAGGCGCTGCAAACCGCCGCTACGCATCCGCTCTGCCAAACGGGAGCTTTCCACGGCTGCGGATCAGGAATCTCTCCCTGATCCGCAGCCGCTCCGCCAAACAGAGCCTTAGTCCACCGAAAATGCACGCATCTCAACTGATCTCTTGTGAGATATAGGACATCTATGGCGAACTCTCTTACACTATTTTCCAAATTACTTCTTGCTAGCTCGGTGCTATTCATATACTAGCATACACATGTACACCCACTTCGAGGATTATCATGTCCAAAGATCGATAAATCATTAAATCCTTCAAGTCAAATATTCTTTGATATTATTTTCGTACTGTTCCCAAGACAATCATAATAATCTGGACTAATTAGATCAACGTATTATAATAAAATGAGAGGGGTTCGGGTTGTTGTTCAGACGAGATTATATTTCATAAAATTAGACTAATCTTGGCGATGTTGTTCAGACAGATGTTGGATGTTGGACTTATGTCGGTTTGAGTTTTTTATGTTGGATGTCGGATTGCGGGGATATATCAGAGACATCTCAAAATGTTATATGTTATAATAATTTTTTAATTATATGATAATTATTTTATTTAATGAAGTATACACTAAAATTCATATTAGAAAATGAAACTACTAACAAACGTTTAATAAATTTGTAATAAATAAGAAATGTTGCATACTTTCAAAATGTCGAAGTGTAACCAAAGGAGAGCTGCGAAGAAGACGAGAGTAAGAGGCGGAGATTAGGGCAAGCGAAGAAGACGAGAGCCCAGAGCATCGTGAGGAAGACGCGAGGTAGATGAGGAGTCGTCGTGAAGGGCAAATGTAGTATAACTATATAATATATAATAAAAACTGATTTAATTATAAATTTTAATAAAATAACTTATTAATTTCTAATGGCCGCCATAACGGGCCGACATGTCCGACATGTCGGCCGCAATACTGGAAAATGTCAGTTTCGTGATATGTGACGGTAACGTGTCGATTCCCCCTAAAAAAATGATATGTCAGCCGACATCTACAAGCTTGAATTACAAATAGGAGAGACAAAAATACATAATTGTTACAATTACACTGCGCAGATGAGACAGATTAGCATCATCCGTGAGAGATCAAACGATCTTGGACTACAATCATTTGAAGGATACACCGGATTCGTACCAGAATGAATCTTCGTCATCGTCACCACCACCAAGATGAAATCCAAATTAGAATTTAGCATTGTCGTGAACGCGCTGCCCACCAACATCACCACTTTTGCACAACCACTGCCACCTATGAACATGCAACCATCGAACAACTCGCACCTTATCGTAGCCCGCGAATTTTATGTCTTGCCGCTACCCACATGCTTTACGTTCTCTGATGTCGATGTTGCCTGCAATCATATGTTTACGCTTACTGACGCCTACCATGACCTTCGTCGTGCACCACCACTCCCATCTTTATGGCTTTATCTTGGTGTGCTTCGCCACAAGCCAATCACCCTTTTATAGGGCCCAAATAATTAAAATAAGGAGGGCATGAAACACGTGGACTAGCATGGGTGATTAGGTTGGCTAATTATATGGGATGGTTAAGTGGGTGATTAGGTGGGATGGGTAGGTGGGGTTAAAAAGCATAGTTTGAAATTTAAAACCAACTCAACAATCACCACCATGATTTGAATTTTACATCATATTTTGCACAAAAGCATTATCTGCATGAAGCATTGTCTGCACCAAGCAACTGCGCGAAACACCAAACTACATTGAGGATCTGCACAAAGCACCACCTCACTGACCGAGACGTCAGTCGACCTACTCCAGTTGACTCCATCCTGCACCGGCTCAACCTGGGAAAGTCGACGCAGCCAGATCGCAAAAACTGACTCGTTCAACCGAAGTCCCAGGAAGGTGATCCACTACACTGCCCACCACGACTATCAAGCCTATTCTCAGCATAAATCATGGGGCCACCACCTCACAATGTGTGTTAAAAAAATTTAAAGGTCCGGAGTGAAGTAAAAATGCGAAATACTTCAACACAATCCACAAACGTGACAATCAATGATAATGAGAAGACATAATAGTGCTCTTGTATTAACTATCTCTTTACACCACGAGACATAAATGACGAGACATGATTCATAAGAATCACAGAGGAGAGAAGCACAAGACACAAAAATAAGTCGCTAGCGAACTGCCAGAGCAGAGACCGCCAGACTGCTCGAACAGGCAAGGCGCACGGCTATTTCTGAGACCGCGCAAACAGAGCACAAGCCGTTGCTGTCAGACCACAACCACAGACCACACAACTAGGTGCTTTATTCAACTGCTGAAAACAACTGTCCGCACTTCTTGATCGCTCAGACCGCACGGTCTCAAGATCACTGAAGAACCCGCGAACACTTGACGAAGAACTGCTTCCTGCTGCAAGACCGCAACTCAAGACCGCCCGACCACTTAAGGCCGCCTGATCAACTGAGACCGCTGCACAATCCAGGAACTTCTGAACACAGTCCACACAGACAGACCGCTGCCGAACTGGTTTATTCAAAACTGGAAAAAAAAAGAATGCTGACGGTGACTGCTAGCCGCTAACAGCTCTTGCGTATTGATGGCTACCCCGACATCCCTATTTATAGGCAAATGAACAGATGTCGTCACCGCCCCAAGGGACACAATCACCTTCCTTATTGAAGCACGCGGTCTCCAGTACCAGACCGCGCGGTCTCTTATAAGACCTTATTTACTTAAAGCACAACTGTCCAAGAAAGAAGCTTGCCAAGACAACCCGACAGACCTCCCGACCTCTTGTAAGAACAGACATGAGCATCTGAACGACTAGGAGCAGACCGCCAGAACAAGCTTATACAACCCGCAATCAGAGACCGCCCGGTCTAAACCAGAACAAGGATACTTGGGCACAATAAGCAGACCAAACACAGCTCGCCAACACCAGAGTCACGCGACCACACAAGCCAGGTCGCCACACCGAGCTCGCGGATTCCAGAGGTAAACCAAAACACAGGTCGCGCGGTCTCTGCGGTATCCAAGAAAAGACCGCCCGGACAGTCCACTTCCACTTCAAAAATTTAACACTCCCCCTTGAATCGGGAGGTGGAAGTCAGCCCAAGTAACCTCCTCAACCGTGTGAACGGTTCTTTCGACAACGGCTTTGTAAATATATCTGCGACATTTTCCTTGCTTTGCACATGCTCAACCATAAGAGATCCCTCCAACACCTTCTCCCGAATGAAATTGTGTTGAATCTCTATGTGCTTGGTTCGCGCATGACAAACTGGATTGTTCACTAGTTTGAGGGCACTCTCATTGTCACCCCGAAGTAGAGTAGGACCATGCACCTCCCTATGAATGTCCTCCACAAGCCTCCTAAGCCAGATGGCTTCCTGAGCTGTCAAAGCTGAAGCTTTGTATTCCGCTTTCGTGGTAGAGACAGACACAGAATCCTACTTCTTGCTGCACCATGATATAGTTGTAGAGCCTGTCATAAAGACGTATCCAGAAGTTGATCTCCGATCATCTAAATCTCCTCCATAATCAGCATCCATGTATCCATGCAAGCAAAAGCTCGAGTCCTTCCCATAGAAGAGACCCAAATCAGAGGTGGTCTTGACATACTTCAAAATGTTCCTTGCCGCCATCAGATGAGGTTTCTGTGGCTCTGTCATATACCGACTCACCCGACCAGCCGCATAAGCAATATTCGGCCTTGTGATTGTCAAATATATCAGACTTCCGACCAAAGCCCAGAACACCAAAGGATCAGAAAAAACCTTCCCCACATCACGTCGAAGATGAATACAAACCTACAGTGGAGTAGAACTGCTCTTCCCCCCTTCCATGTCGAATCGCTTCACAATTCGATCTGCATACCCCTTTTGGGATACAAGCATTCTGCCCTCTTTCCTCTCCACTTTGATTCCAAGGAAATGGTGGAGCTCACCCAAATCCTTCATCTCAAATCTGATAGCTAGCTCAGCACGAAGCCTAGCTACCTCCACTTCAGAATTCTCCGTGACGATCATATCGTCAACGTATAGTAGCACCAAGACCTGAAGCTCCCCCTCCTTCTTTACGAATAAGCTTGAATCAGAATCAGAAGCAAAATATCCACAGAACTGGAGGTATTCTGCGATCTTCCCATACCACGCCCGATGCGCTTGCTTCAAGCCGTAAAGAGCCTTCTTGAGCTTGCAAACATGTCTTGGGTGCTCTTCGGAAACATAACCAGGTGGCTGATCCATGAAGATATTCGTGTCAATCTCGCCGTATAAGAAAGCATTCTTCACGTCGAGTTGCCAAATCATCCACCCTTGGCAAGCTGCCAACGCGATCACCACCCGGACCGAAGTCATCTTGGAAATAGGACTGAACGTTTCTTCATAATCCTCCCCATACTTCTGAGAGAAACCTCGAGCTACAAGGCGAGCCTTGTATCGCTCAATACTTCCATCAGCCTTCTTCTTCAACTTGAAACCCCACTTGCAAGTCACTGAAGTAACACCCTCAACTTTAGGCACCAAGTCCCAAGTCTCATTCTTCCTGAGGGCAGCCATCTTTTCATCCATGGCCACTTCCCACTCCTTGACTCCAACGACATTTTCATAACAAGATGGCTCTCTCTCATCCAGGGGACCTACGAAGAAACATGAGACGAAGTTCACCAAGTTTCCCCCTGTATACCTATCTGGTGGAATAGTGGTCCTCTTGGACCTTCTTAGAGCTTTACTCCGATCCACCTCTTCTACTGCAACTTCTGGACTAGCTCTTCTCCCGGGTACACTTGGAGCATCGCTCCCCCTGCTTCCAGAACCTGAAGCACCTGACCCAGAGCTAGAAGCAACTGGAGCACCTGGAGACACAGGCAACTCCACCAGAACTTCCCTTGCAGCTTCTTCTGGTCCACCATCTACCCTGCTTCTTTATAACTCAACAGAAGAGCTACCCTGGTACGACGTCAGCTCGTCAAATACCATATATCTTGAGACAACATCTCTCCATATCTCTGGATCCATGCATCTCCAAGCCTTCTTCTGATCGTCATAATCGACGAAGACTAGCTTCCTTGCTTTCACATCTAGCTTCATTCTTAGGGCATCAGGAACATGCACGTAGCAGGTAGATTTGAACACTCTAAGGTGTTCCACCGTGGGCTTTATCTTGAACATCAACTCATGAGGGGTCTTCATGTTGATGGGACTAAGAGGCATCTGATTGATGATATAGGTTGCACAAGACATTCCCTCTGCCCAGAAGCACTTTGGGATATTCTTGGCATGAAGCCAACACTTGCAGGTCTCCGTCAGATGAAGGATCTTCCGCTCTGCAACGCCATTCTGTTGTGGAGTGTGAGCACAAGAAAGCTCTCTCCGGATGTCATGCTTTCTGCAAAAGTTAAAAAACGTTTGGAGGTAAACTCCCCTCCATTGTCAGTTCTAAACTTCTTTATCTGCAGGTTGAGCCGACCCTCCACGAGCTCCTTGAACTCCACAAACTTCCCGAACGCTTCCCACTTCTCCTTCAGAAAATATACCCAAGTATATCTAGTGAAATCATCAATCAAAACCAGCATATACCTGCTGCCTCCAAGACTGGCATTCTCAGTAGGTCCACACAGATCACCATGAATAAACTCCAATGGCACCTTGCATCTGCTTTGTGACTTGTCAAATGGAAGGCGATGAGCCTTGCCATATTGACATCCTGCACAAACATGACCTTCGCCGAAGGATGACAAACTAGGCAGACCTCTCACAAGGCCTCTCCCTATCATAGCTTTCAATTTGTCCATCCCAACATGCCCAAGTCTTTCATGCCAGATAACAACGCTATCATTAGTTCTCATCTTATCAACATAGGAACTTGTTGATAACAAAAACGAGTCCTTCACCCTTCTGCCGACATGAGTGACTTCAGCCTCCACTGCTGACACGTTTCTAAGAAACTTCACTTCTGTTGGACCAAACAGAACGTGATAGCCAGCATCCACTGCATTGGTCACTGAGAAGAGGTTTTTCTTCATCCCCAGAACATGATAGACACTCTTCAACATAAGAGTACCTCTATCATCATTCAAAGAAACTACACCCTCCTTCTCTCCTGCATATATTGTATCATCAGCCGTAATGATAACATCATTACCTGTATATGCCTGCAAAGAAGAGAACTTCGACTCATCTCCAGTTAGGTGATGACCACAACCCGAGTCCACTATCCAATCATCCTGATAGTTGATGGAAGCCATAGCCCGAACACACGTGCCTGTCATGAAGGCTCCATCACCCCATCTATCATCTGCATTGGAACCAGCATCCTCCTTTCCTGCAGCATGCCCCGACTGAAGATTGACTTTGCAGTCTTTCTTGAAATGACCAAGCTTATTGCACCGGAAGCATCTAGGTCCTTCCTTCTTCTTCCCATCACGCTTAGGAGCATAGATCCTCTCCTACTGATATGAAGTAGATGGACCATCATCTCCAGATGTCTTCTTCTTCTTATCCCAACGCTTCTTCTTTCCAGAAAAGAGAACCTCATCTTGTCCCCCAGAGGCTGACATCTCTACCATTTGCTTAGTCAAACTCTCTTGCGACACAAGTAAGTTTTCCAGCTCTAGCAACGATAGCTGATTGGCCCAGCCTTGCACAGATGTAACAAATG
The DNA here is from genome assembly GCA_033032865.1 of Dactylorhiza incarnata. Lineage (NCBI taxonomy): Eukaryota > Viridiplantae > Streptophyta > Magnoliopsida > Asparagales > Orchidaceae > Dactylorhiza > Dactylorhiza incarnata. Next base: position 17,547,933 of record JAWHQI010000025.1, on the reverse strand, counting down.
TCACATACTCCATCCGCAACCCGCAGATTATGTGCCTCTTCACCTTCGCTTCTGAGATAGGCTCATCCGGGTCCAATGCCGATATCTCTGCGTATATGTTCTTCATTTTCAAGAAAAATGTTGTAATGGACAAGTCTCCCTGAGTTGCTTTCGCCAACTCATTTTCCAAGAATTGTAGCCGAACTACATTCTTCTTATTGAACAAGCCATCCAAGGCTGTCCAAATTTCAACAGCTGACCTACATCCAATGATGTGGTCAAACAACTCCGGAATGATAGCTCGCTTTAGAGTGAACTCAGCATTTATATTTGTTCTCTTCCAAACCTTCACGAGCTCAGCATTCCCTTTAGCAAGAACAACAGCTTGTCTTGTTTCTCCTCCAACTACCTCCCATAAGTCCTCGCCAAGAAGCTAGCTCTCCATGCACTACTTCCACTTTTTAAAGTTAGTCTGCATAAGGAGCTCAATACCAAGAACTCTAGCATATCCTCCTTCCATTGCTATCACACAGATTGACAACCGACTTACAGAAATCCAAGCAGAAGACAACGCTGATTACTGCTCAGAAACCTAGCTCTGATACCATGTTAAAAAAAATTAGAGGTCCGGAGTGAAGTAAAAATGTTGGGTATTGAATCCACAATAGCCTAGATTTGTTAGAAGTCACCCTTGAACCAAGGTGAATTGCTAGTGTATTTGATATTGTCTTTTAGTTGTGATCTTGCAGGTTGTTATTGCAAAGTGTAGACCAATGTCAGATCACAATGGGTCATGAAGCACAGTTTCATACAATGTAATCCCTCATTGTGTGGAACATGGTGTTGACTCATGTGCGATCTCTCTATTGAGATACACTTTATTTTCAAGGCACTTGAAGCTTGGAAGATGGAAGAGTTGTTGGTGTCCAAGAGAAGAAAGGAGAAAAGTTCAAAATTTTCCTAAGGGTATTTCTCGAGAATTCAAAGGTATCTCTCGAGAAATCCAATTCATTTCTCGAGAAGTCTTCTCTAGTTTTCATGAAATCCCTCTCTGTTTTCTATTCTTTTGTTTCTAAGGAATTTCTCGTGAAGTCTTTTATCTTTCGAGAAGTTGAATTCATTTCTCGATAAGTCTTAATTGTTCTCGAGAAATCATTCCTATTTTCTCTTAGAAGCTTTTCTCAGCGGTTTTCCGAGAAGTCATTTGTTTTCTCGAAAAGTAAAGTTCATTTCTCGAGAAGTCTTTTTATTCTCGAGAAATATTCTTCAAGTTCTCCTGAAAGTTTTTCTCAGCGGTTTTTCGAGAAGTCCATTCTTTTCTTGAGAAATTAATTATCTCTCGAGAAGTTTATTTCAAGCCTCCGAAAATCCTTCTATGTCTTTTCTCGAGTAGAAGCTGCAATTTCTCGAAAAGTCCTGTATCTCTTGAGAAATTTTATTTTCGTCCTTTAAAGTGATTTTCAGTCTGTTTGTCGGGACGTTAATTCCTTCTGTCTGAAGTGACGGCTCATGTGGTCTTGTTTAAGGTTTATTCTACCTTAATTCATGTTGTTAAGTCCTTGGCTATATAAGGCTCTCTTTTAAGGATTAATTAAGTATCAATCATTCTAATCACTAACCCTAATCTCTATTCGATCTGAAAGAACGAGAAAGTGTCGCCGCCTGTCGCCATTGCTAGAGATCGATCTACTGTTCTGAATCAATTGTCTCCAGTGGAAGAAAAGGTTCGATTGATCATTGTTCCATCCTCTACTGTATCTATTGGATCAAGTCGAAACGTGGAAGGTCAGATCTGAGTTATTTTCAATTCTTCCTCATCGACAACAAGTCAAATCTTTTCAAGTCTCAAGAAGGAAGAAGATCTCTCAGGGTTTTCAGATCTGTTAATGTATTGATAAGTGTTGTATCAATCTCAATTTACATTTGTTGTAGGAGAAGTTTTCTCCGAGTTGTAAGAGAGGTTTTTCTCTGAGTTGTAGGATAGGTTTTTCTCCGAGTTGTAGGAGAGGTTTTTCTCCGAGTTGTAAGAGATATTTTCTCTGAGTTTGTAGGAGATTTGTCTCCGAGTTGTAGGTGTGTTGACTCCGAGATTGTAGAGTCAAGTCTAGCCGTGGTGCTAGATTGGCGAGGCCGACAAGTGGAGTACCCAAGAACGGGGAACCACTATAAATTCCTTGTGTCATCTGTGTTTGTGATTTGATTTCTGTGCGTTCTATTTTATCAAGTTTTTAATTCCGCAAAAGACGCAGTTATCACTTATTCACCCGCCTCTAGGTGATTTAGGTTGGCAACTAGATACTTCAAAAAATGCGGAACACTTCAACACAATCGACAAATGTGACAATCAATGACAATGGGAAGACAGAATAGTGCTCTTGTATTAACTATCTCTTTACAACGCGAGACATACATGGCGAGACATGATTCATAAGAATCACAGAGATGAGAAGCGCAAGACACAAAAATAAGCCGCCAGCGTTTTGCCAAAGCATAGACCGCCAGACCGCTCGAACAGGCAAGCCGCATGACTATCCCTGAGACCGCGCGAACAGAGCATAAGACGCTGCTGTCAGACCGCAACCACAGACCGCACAACTCGCTGCTTTATTCAACTGCTGAAAACAACTGACCGCACTTCTTGATCGCCCAGACCGCGTGGTCTCAAGATCACTGAAGAACCCGCGAACACTTGACGAAGAACTGCTTCCTGCTGCAAGACCACAACTCAAGATCGCCTGACCACTTAAGGCCGCCTGATCAATTGAGTCTGATGCACAGTCCAAGAACTCCTAAACACAGTCCGCACAGACAGACCTTTGGCGAACTGGTTTATTCAAAACTGGAAAGAAAAGAGAATGTTGACGGTGATTGCTAGCCGCTAACAGTTCTTGTGTATTGATGGCTACCCCGACGTACCTATTTATAGGCAAATGAACGGATGTCATCACCGCCCCAAGGGATACAGTTACCTTCCTTATTGAAGCACGCGGTCTCCAGTACCAGACCGCGCAGTCTATTATAAGACCTTATTTACTTAAAGCACAACTGTCCAAGAAAGACAGCTTGCCAAGACAACCCGACAGACCGCACGAGCTCTTGTAAGAACAGACATGAGCATCTGACCGACTAGGAGCAGACCACCAGAACAAGTTCATGCAACCCGCAGTACGAGACCGCCCGGTCTAAACCAGAACAAGGATACTTGGTCACAATAAGCAGACCAAACACAGGTCGCCAACACCAGAGACACGCGACCATGCCAGCCAGGTCGCCACACCGAGCTCGCAAATTCCAGAGGTAAACCGCAACACAGGTCGCGCGGTCTCTGCGGTCTGCAAGAACAGACCGCCCAGACAGTCCACTTCCACTTCAAAATTTTAACAATGTGGTTCCCATCAACCGATCTAGCCCACCGTGCTGTGCAACTTGCATGAGCATGGTGCGCTCTCACATCATCAGAACTCCACACCAGACCACCAATTGTAGTCCTCCGAGTCCAATCTGCCCAATGAAGCCAGATTTTTACGTAACCTGGCCACTAGATACACCCCCTCAAACCTACGTATCACTCCATCACGCGTATATAAGTCCATAGTCCCTATCCTCATGACCTCGCATCTCGAGTCGTCACACAGAATGACCGACTCGACCATCACTTCTATGGAACTGAACATCATCGCTTCTGAGCAAGCATGTCGTGATGCTTCGTAATCAAGAATACAACAATCAAAGTTGCTCCGACTCTTAGTGTTGCAATGCAAATTGTGGGGTCCCCTTGATCCTTTGTCGAAACTATTCTCAAGTACAGGCACTATCAAGATCTGATCACCCCTAGGAGTAGGGTCCTTTAGCATCTGTTTGAACAACATCGCCAAGGTGACTTCTCCAGTCCCACTATATCCTTCTCATACAGGAGCGTAGTCATTATGTGCATGTAGGATGCCTGGAGCGAGGTAAGAAATAAAAGAGTCTTGTCTTCTTCCTCTACCATCAAGCCAACCACATGTAATTGACTTAGAAGATTATTGAACACATTTAAGTGTTCATGCAGGTTGCCACCTTCCTACATCTTCAACGCGTAGAAACGCTGCTTCAGCAACAATCTTATCGCCACAGATTTCGTCAGGTATAACCACTTCAACTTCTCCCAAATCCCGACTACTGTCTCTTCAACCCCGATGTTGAAGAGCACTTTGTCAGCGACACACATCCTAATTGTGTTTGTGGCTCTTTCATCAAGATCCTTCCAGTCCTAATCCATTACTATTGCGTGCAATTTATTGCGCCCCCGTAAGACTCAAATAAGCCCTACTGAATTAGTATATTCTTAACTAGAATCTGTCATACGCTAAAGTTGTCGCCACCGTCGAACTTCTCAACTAAAATCTCTCCATAACTGTGTCCTTTCCTGCCATGACGGTCCTCAACACAAAGTAGTGAAACTTGACTTGTTCCAAGGTCAGATCTGAAAGGATATGAAGTGGATCTAGTCATTCACCACCGCAGTCATACCCATTCCTCGAGCGTCCAGTCACTGACTTTCTGCCCAACCTGACTCTGATACCACTTGTTGAGATTCGTACAATCCCCGAGACAATCACAATAATCTGGAGAACGATGAACACATGATATAAATAAAAAAAACTGCAAATATGAGAGACAAAAATATTAATATGTCACAAGTATATCGCAGATGAGACGAATTTGCTTGATCTGTGGGAGGACAAACGATCTTGGACTGCAATCCTTTGAAGGACACACAAGATTCGTACCGGAATGAATCTTCGTCGTCGTCATACGAACCACCACCACCACCGAGAAGAAATCGAATTCAGGACTTGACCTTTCCGCAAACGCACAGCTCGCCAACATCACCACTTATGTACAACCACCATCGCTTATGAGCATGCAACCATCGAGCACCTCGCACCTTGTCGCAGCCCGCGAATCTTACGCTTTGTCTCTACCTGCACGATTTATGTTTTACGATGTCGGTGCAGCCCGCAATCGCAGGTCGACGCCTAACACGACCTTCGTGTGTTTTGGTGCACTGTCACTCCCCACTTTAAAACTTTTCCTTAATGTGTTTTGGTGTGCTTCACCACAAGCCAAGTCCCCCTTTATAGAGGTGATACATAAAATTTACGATATATTTTTCTCCAAATTCTACGAACTATAAGTAAGATTACCTATCGTTCATAATATAAGATATTTTATAAGAAAATATCAAGTGTCGTATTCTACGGGGCTATTGAGTACTTTTACTCATGCAAATTGTTATTATTTTATCGGTAAATAAACTAGAGTTTTGAGAATAAAATAATTAAGGAACGAAAATATTTGATTGAGAATCAATCTTAAGAAATATAATTCGTAAATTTAAATTTCATAGGCAATTGATGATAAAAACTCGACCGTGGAGATTCTCAAATCATGATAACACATTTCTCGAAGAATACTACCAAATAACCTTAGGTTGATCGATTAAGACCTCTCGGCCAGTCGAAACCTCTAAACTTGTTTTACGAGGTGAACCTCATTATTGGATTTGACTCCAATCCGGAAGATTTATGTCATTCTCTCTCGAGGAGTGCATGCAACTCTTTTTATCAATGAGCGATCTCTTCGTATGCATGGACCTCCCGACCATCTAGAATACGAATCATATATTGACTTTCATATACCGGTAATACGAAATCAAAGCAAGATAAATCAATGGTAAATCGTAGTTTTCTAAATCAAAGGCTATGAAAAGAGATTACGAAATGAAATTACTTAAGAGATCACCCGATCAAATAATATAAGATTAGCTAAATATGATTAAAGGGAAAGAACAATTTTATAAATAGGAAAAGAAATTACAATTGCAAGAAATGAAATTCTATATTAGGAATTGAAAAGTGCAAGACATAAAGTAAATTGCATAATGGAAATTGCATAAAAATGCAGTAAAACTAAGCTAGAAATGATTCAATCGAAGCAAGGACTGGATGATGATCAACTAGGCAGCAACTGTTTTTATAGACAGAAAATTGAGGAGTCACGCTCTTGGTCACGCCCGTGTCCATAGGCATGTTTGGGAATAACTGCTTTCTTAAAAACCCCGAGAGCATTGGTAAGAATCTACCAAAATCGATGTAACTCAAAGTTACACTCCCTAGGACGCGGGCGTTTCCATGGGTGTGTCTGGCTGGATCTGGAAACGGCAGCGGAACAATTCGATTTGGAGTGATTGTAGCGGTTGTCGGACGGGTTCACGGGTCACACCTTCGGTCACACCTTCGGTCACGTATGTGATCGAGGGCGTGTAATATTAAACTGAGCAGACAGCGTGATCTTGGCAGCTGGATTACGGCTGGGTTGGGTCATGGACGTGACTTGGAGTCAGGCCCTTGGTCAACCAATTGACCAATTTGACCAAAGTCAACTCTATCTTAATTTAGGTCAAAATCATACCTTAAGGCTAAATTAGCCCAATTGGGGACCCACCATGGACCAACCAATATTGGGTGAGGTTAGGGGACCCATGAGCCCCAAGTGGGGTCAACCCACTCACCTTGGTTGACCAAAGTCAACCATGGTCAACCTAGCCCTTTAAGGTGAATTCTAGGCCTAAATTGAATGGGACCCAACACCCCCTTAATTAACCTTTATACATGGACCTAAGGCATGCCCATATCAGCCATAGACTGAACCTAAACCATGGTGTGATTAATCAATGGAGGGGGGACCAAAAGGTTAATCAAAAAGGCATAGAGTATAAAGAGAAAGCATAAAGCAATCTCTCCTCTACACTCCTCCTCCAATCAGCCTAGGGGCCTCCCCTGATTACTGTGGGTCTGGGCTTGACCCAGGTGGAAGCAAGGGGCCAGCTGGTGCAGGAGGGTGGCAGCCAGGAGAGGACCGAGGAGGCTCCAATTCAAAACCAACCAAAGAGGCCTCCTCACTTCATTCCAGCCACGCCATTAGCTTCAGGAGGTCGAGAGCAGACGGGAACAACACCTGGAGCAGAGCTTTAGCTAGAGAATCGAGATCGGGAGCGGGGTCGCCGGAGCAAGGAAAATCCATGGCCAATCATCGCCGGAGCCGCCGCCACGCACCAATAGTGGTTCGTTTCTCCTCCCCTCCCCTCATGCTAGATCCTCATGTGGTTTATTTCAAGGTCCAGGCTCAATTGAGCCGGGATCAGTTCACGAAATCACCCCGATTTCCATGGTTTTGGAACTAACGGGTTCGCCGGAATACGCCTCCTTCGGCCTCCATGTCGCCGGGAAGTTGTAGCCCCGACCACCACGAAGGTGGTGGCGGTGGTGGCCGGCCGTGGTGGCCACCAGGTGGCCGGGAAATGGGGGAGTAACTCGGCCCAGCACGGGAGAATCCCAGCCGTTGGCTGAGGAAGAAGACGACGGCGCTGCCGTTAGATCTGCTCCAAGATTCGTGCAGATCTCATATTTCTATATTTAATTAATTCATTAGTTGGATTTTCTGCCTCTAATATTTAGTCCACTTCAATAATTAATTAAGGCCTCTTAATGGCCGAATTAGAAAAAGTGTCAAACATGAAAGTTGTAGGTCTTGATCTTGACCTTCAGTAGGGCTTGAGTTCAGGTCATTTGGTGACCAAGGGCGTGTAACTTTAAAATGCACCAGAAAGAGTTTTGGAGAAGCTTCTGGCCATTAACACATGTCACACCCTAGGTCACGCACGTGACCTATGCTGTGTACTTTGCAATTTCGACAGAAATACTTCAAATCATCTCCTGATCACTTCTATGAGCTCCAAATTGCTATTAACAGCCTAATTATTCCTGAAAACATTAAAAAAGCATTTTAGATTATAATTGAGATAGAATGCAACTAAAATTGTTTATTTAATTATTAAATATTATACTAAAACATATATAAATATTACACTATCAAATACCATCATACTTATGTTTTTGCTATTTCAGAGCAAAACCGATTTATTAGTATGAGAAGAATTCATAGGACATTTCAAAAAGAATAATTTCTAATTATGTACTTTAAATAACATATGACTCGTATCAAAATATGTTTTGAGATAAAATTTAGATTTATAAGAAATAAGTCATGATTCGCCAATAATTGATATGAGAAGAATAAATATTAGTTTAGAAATTTTCTAATTAATTTTTCATAAATAAAATTGTATTGTGGCCTTCGTCTAAACGACTCATCTGAATTAAAAAGAATAATTTAATATTAAAATTATAAAAACTTTTAACTACGTCGAAAACTTTATAGAAAAATCTCAAAATATTTACTAAGTTCTCTCATAAATATATTGGTTATGGATTGAAATTGGCTAAATAGGGATAAATTGGCAATTAAGAAAATATTTTTTATATGTTTAAGAAATAATAAATTTTATCCTATCAATTACATGACATATATACTTTTTTAGATTTTTTTCTTCATTCTAAAACTTCTCAAATGTATATGCTTATGAGTGACAAAATTTTATTCTCTCAACTTCATGACATATAATCTTTTATAAACTTTGGGTGCATATATTTAGGAATAATGAATTTTATCCTCTCATTCCATGACAGTGATCTTTTATAAATTTTTTTATATTGTCAATCAATAGGTTAGATAAAAGGTAGGGGAAGAGCTAAGGTTTAAATGCTATAATATTCTAAAGATATATGTTTTGAGAGCATAAAAAATAAATTGAGAAAACTTAAGAATCTTTGAGCTAAAGTTAATATAAGTAAAATCTAAATATTTTTAGCACAATTTCTACAAATTGATTCATGATATTTAAATAGAGAAAGTAAAAAATAAGAAATATTCTAAACAATTCAAGATAATGAAAAATTTATTAAATGAAATTATCTAAAATTTAAAACAAAGAAAATTTTGAAATTAAAAGAAAATTTTGAAGTAGTATTAGCGGCAAATACTATTTACAGTATTAGCCACGGTTTAAATCGTGGCTAATACTTCTAAATGGAAAAAATTCCTTAAAATAAAGAGGCGTTAAAACCTAAAAGCCCGAGCTTCTCCCTTCCGCGAACTCACGCCTCGGGCGTTTCCTCATTTTCTCATGCGGCAACACTCAAGCTTTCTCCCTTCCAATTTTAGGCGGCATGACCGGCGAGCTCGCGTCTGCAATATCTTTCGACAGAGACGAACTGTTCTGACTTGGAGAGACAAACTGTTGTGATGTGGTCCATGTGGAGAGGCAAAATGCAGTATCTCTCTGTTTCTTGTAGGATATAAGGATTTTTTTCTATTTATTTTTTGTTTTAATTTGGTTTAGCACTTATTTCTTCTTCCTGGAAAGGATTTTCTATTTATTTTTGTTTTATTTTTTTCACTCCCATTCCTCCTTCCTGCAAAAATCGAACCATTTCCAACATATCATTTTCTTCTTTTGATTTTGTTTTAAAGCTCATGTCTCATTCTTCCTGGATTTATCCTGCCCATCTTCATACTACAATTACATATTTGCATATCACCTGTTTGATGAATTGCCAAAATGGAATCGGGAATAAACCTGTTTGATGAATTGTCAAAAAAACTAATTTATCATTATCTTAATGAACGCCCACACTGAGAAATCGTTCTGTGTCCGCCAATGCTTACGCAATAAATTATTTTTTTAGTTTTATAATTTCTTTTGTATTTTAATGTGCATAGATAGAAGAATAAGATATAAAGATATAAATATTTAAAAGAAAAGATAAGAAAAATATTTTTTGTATTTTGTAATTTAATATAATAAAATTGAAAACAAAGAAAAGAAAAACAAAAAATTTCATTAGTTTTTTAAATGTTTTCTAATCTTTTTGGATTTTTAATAAAAACAAAATATAAGAGAATACACCTCTATACTTTAAAATAAACATTGTCCATAATGTTTATAAACTAAGTATGAAGAAAACTTGAAAGAAAAATGCGCAAAAAGAAAATTGCAAGAAAAATAAAGATATGCAAGTTGATTCATAATATTTTAAAGAGAGAAAGTAAAAATAAGAAATATTTTACACAATTCAAGATAATGAAAAATTTATTAAATCAAACTATCTAAAAATTAAATCTAACAAATTTTGAAGAGACATAAAATCAAAATGCATAAAAAGAGAACTCTTTAAAAAGCCTATAAATAAAACTCATAATTTAAAAATATCATGAGGAGAAATGTAATATTACAAGATTTATAAAAACAAAAAAAATTTAAAATAAGTTTTTTAATAATAATTTTTTCTTTTTTTATTTGATTTTTTATATTAATTTGAAACATAAAAACATAAAAAATATTTTTTTTAAGATCTTGGACTTAGGAATACCCAATGACGGGCTCAAGGTGCTAGGCAGTTTTGTGTGATGAAAGCCTAACACGGCCCTTCCGAAATAAATTAGTTTTCTTTTAGTTTTATAATTTCTTTTGTATTTTAATGTGCATAGAAAGAAGAATACGACATGAAGACATAAATATTGAAAAGAAAAGAAGAGAAAATTATTTTTTGTATTTTGTAATTTTTTTATAACAAAATTGAAAACAAAGAAAAGAAAAACAAAATTTTTTATTAGATTTTAAAATGTTTTCTAATTTTTTTGGATTTTAAATAAAAACAAAACATAAGTGAATACGCTTATATACTATAAAATAAACATTGTCCCTAGTGTTTATAAACTAAGTATGAAGAAAACTTGAAAGAAAAATACGTAAAAAAATGCAAGAAAAATAAAGATATGCAAGGGGTGCCTCCCAAGAGCATTTTGTTTAATGTCTTTCAGCTAGACGTTAAAGGTTAGTTAAACGGATAGTTATATTTAAAATACACAGGCAACTCTCTTAATTCACGTTGAGGTGAATATGCTAAAATCCATAGTCTGACGACTCCTCGGCTAGAGTCTTGATTCTTTTGTTCTCCGTTAGCTTGAAATTGTAAATCCAAACTATATATACATACATGAGGTAATTCTGGGGACACAATGTTTTCATGAATTCCATTTTTAAAAGTATTATGTGATGTGTTTGAAAATTTATGAAAAACAAAAGTAGATTCGGGCGGAGTAGGAGAAGAAACATGTTCATCTTATATTTCGTTCGGTGCACGCATACTATTAAGAAATTCTTGGTATAACAAAATTTCTTGTTCTCTGTTAAAAGAAACTACAGGGGTACCTGAAGAGTCACGCGCCTCCGTAGATAAATCGTTATGCGAAGATATAGAAATAAGGTTAGAATTAAAAATGTTCTTATCTATATTTTAGAAGTTAATATCCAATTGATATTCTGTGAACTCCCCAAAATTAGATATGAAGCTTTGTGGTTCTAAGGTGGAAGAATAAAAATTAAGATCAAATGAATTTTCTTCATCGCACCGTAAACTATTCAGGTTATCCGGCCACCACGAATAATTATTATCAGAGCAAGAAGGAATTTCATTATGATCATAGCATATAGAAGAAATATTGTGATTATAAAAAATTTGAGAATGAAAATAACAGTCCTCGCTAGGATGATCATTGTGAGCACAAAAGTTACAAAAAAAGTTCACTTGCTTGCGGCTTCCAAAATATTAATTTTGTTTGTAAGCTCGACAAGTTTAGCGGCTAAATGTGATAATTAACATTTTTTATAAAATTAAACTACCTTCACTTAAATGAATGGAATTTGAGAAGAGAAATAGAGAAGAAGAATAATTAAATTAAAAATAGAATTTGAGTGGGGGAAAGAAAGAAAAAGATAAAATTAATAAAATTTCCGCTTTCAAAATATCAACAAAAATTTCCCCGGTAACGACGCCAAAAATTTGTTACGTAAAATTTACGATATAATTTTCTACGAACTATAGACAAGATTACCTATCATTCATAGAATGAGATATTTTATAAGAAAATATCAAGTGTCATATTCCACAGGGTTGTTGAGTACTACTCACGCCGTGGAGGTTCCCAAATCATTATAGCACCTATCTCGAGAAATACTACCAACTAATCTTAGGTTGATCGATTAAGACCCCCCGGTCAGTCGAAACTCTTAATCTTGCTTTACGAGGTGAATCCCACTATTGAATTTGACTCTAATGCAGAAGATTTGCGTCATCCTCTCTCGAGGAGTGCATGTAGCTCTTTTTACCAATGAGCGATCTCTTCGTATGCAAGAAGCTCTCGGCCATCTAGAATACGAATCATAAGTTGACTTTCATATACCGACAATATGTAATCAAAGCAAGATAAATAAAAGGTAAATCTTAGTTTTCTAAATGAAAGGCTATGAAAAAAAGATTACGAAATGAAATTACTTAAGAGCTCATCCGATCAAATGTTATAACTTATAAAATAAGCTAAACAAGATTAAAGGGAAAGAACAATTTTATAAATAGGAAAAGAAATTACAATTGCAAGAAATGAAATTTTATACTATAAATTGAAAACTGCAAGATATAAAGTAAATTGCATAAAGGAAATTACACTAAAAATGCAGTAAAACTAAGCTAGAAATGATTCAATCGAAGCAAGGACTGGATGATGATCAACTAGGAAGCAACTAGCTTTTATAGGCAGAAAATTGGGGAGTCGCGCCCTTAGTCACGCCCGTGTCCAAGGGCGTGTCTGGAAATAACTACTTTCTTACAAAACCCTGGAACGTTGGCAAGAAATCGCCAAAAACTACGTAACTCAAAGTTACATGACCTAGGACACGGGCGTGTTCATGGGCGTGTCTAGCTGGATCTTGAAATAGCAGCGGAATGACTCGATCTGGAGTGATTACAGCGGTTATCGAACGGGTCACACTCTCGGTCACGCTCGTCACCAAGGGCTTGTAATATTAAATTGAGCTGGCGGCGTGATCTTGGCAGCCAGAATACTGTTGGGTCAGGTCAGGGTTGTGACTTGGAGTCGCGCTTTTGGTCACACCCGTGACCAAGAGCGTGTAACTATAAAATGCACCTGAAAGATTCTGGAGAGTTCTGGCCGTGAACACATGTTCGCCCTAGGTCACGCCGTGACCTAGGGCGAATTCGGCATAAATGTTCAAATCACCTCATGATCACTTCTATGAGCTCCAAATTGCTATAGCAGCCCAATTATTCCTGAAAACATACAAAGAAGCGTTTTAGACTATAATTAAGATAAAATATAACTAAAACTTTTTATTTAATAATTAAATATTATACTAACATATATAAATATTGCACTATCAAGAGACAAAAAATAATTGAAATAAGAAGGGCATGAAACACATGTGCTACCATGGGTGATTAGGTGTGATGGTTAGGTGAGGTGATTAGGTGTGATGGTTAGGGGAGGTGATTAGGTGTGATGGTTAGGGGAGGTGATTAGGTGTGATGGTTAGGTGAGGTGATTAGGTGTGATGGTTTGATTGGGTGATTAAAAAACATGATACTTAAAATAAGCTCAACAGTCATTGCCTATACAACATCTCTGAATCAACCCATGCTCACTTCCCCCAACGGGCTAAAATAAGGGTGTTTATATAAGCAAATTCACTCAAGATATTTGCAGCCCTAAGATAATTGTAGCCCTCAACAAGATATTTATAAACTTATACGTTATTTGCTGACCCATCATGTTTATTCAGATTTGGGAAGTGGTCGAGCACTGTCATAGAGTCCCCCAACTTCATGACGTAGGGAATATTTTTCGATATCTCTCCGATGAGGCAGTATGACCAGACCGAAGCAAAGCTTCGGTGTACTCGGCCATGAATCCTGAACCAAACACAAGAACTCCTCAGTGACAACGAACAACTCCATTATGATATCAGCTGACACCTTATTTTGCTCCATACAAAACTTTACGCAGTCGTAAACCGCGACATTAATCACATGACCACATACCACTGCCAAAATTTCAATTTCGACGAAGAAATCACAGTGGGGAAACATGGATACTCTCCGCGGAAGTAAAGAAAAAACCATGCGTTGATGAAACGAGGGGAGTTGAAGCCTCTTCATGGCCGTCATAGATGACGATGAATGTCGTGAAGGGGCTGGATACCTGCCTCCGGCTTTGCGGGCCGCCAGAGGGGAGAAGCGGCTGGGTGACCTCGATCGAGTTCTAGCTAGGCTGTCGAGACGGGGCTGCGATTTTCGAACCGGTTTGGGGGCGTTTGGTTGGGCTGTTGCTGATGAAAAGCTGCTGATCAGAAATGGATTTTTGAAAAAGAGTTGTTTTTCTGAGAAATGAAGTTTTGTCATAAAAACTGTTTGGGTCAAATGGAGTTTTCAGTGGATGATCAAGGGGTAACGAGATAATGAAACTAGTACCTGTTACAGTAGTAGGCGGTGGATCGAGAGCCGGAATATCGAACTGGCGGAAGCTCGTTATCACAGTGGAAGCTCGGCGCCAAAGTGGAAGCTCAATAGGAAACCGCCAGCTAGGAGATCTGGATCGGTGAAGAGGAGACCGGCAAGGAGGAGGCGCAAAGAACCAGTGAGGAGGAATCGCTGCAAGAGAGGAACTAGCGAGGAGGAATCGTTGGAAGCTCGCGGGATCGGTGAGGACGAATCGCTGGAAGCAGAAGAATCGACAACGATGAAGCGTCGCTCGCGGGATGGGTTAGGGCATCAAGAGGGAGACGTGATTTCGTGCGGTGAACTGGAGCCTAATCTTGCATCTGGCTCATAAGAAGAAATGCCGGTATATAATAACTTCCGTTTTAGACAAAAATCGACCCAAACACTGTCTATTGTCCAACCTCCGTTTTGACCAACCCGTACCGGAGCAAATAAGCTCAACCAAACGTGCCCTTGGTCTTATTTGGTTTTGTTTTGGTGATTTACGGGTTGCAAATAACAAGATTAAACGTCCTAAAATTATTGTAGAAAAAATGGAATTGGTCGGCAACAAATTTCTGTCAAATTATTTTTTGTCAAAATAATACGTTTTTGGAAGCAAAAGTAAATTGTTTTTGCAAGTTTATAATACGCTCTGACAAAAATATCCTTGCTCTGGATTCAAATTTTCAGTCCGTGCCCGTCTACCTCTCCGAAATTGCGCCGGCGAAACGCCGCGGAACTCTCAACATCGGTTTCCAGCTCATGACCACATTAGGCATCCTATCAGCAAACCTCATTAACTACGGCACTTCAAAGATGAAGGACGGCATCGGTTGGCGCGTAAGCCTGGGCCTCGCCGCCGTCCCCGCCGCTATCATCTCCACCGGATCCCTCTTCCTCCCCGATACCCCCAACTCCCTCATCGAACGCGGCCACGAAAAGGAAGCCCGATCCATGCTCTGCCGCCTCCGCGGCACCGACAACGTCGACTCCGAATTCAACGACCTAAAATCCGCCAGCGAAGATTCCAGATCCGTCAAGCATCCATGGCGCAACATCCTCCAACGCCGCCACCGCCCGCAGCTCGCCATGGCCATTTCCATCCCCTTCTTCCAGCAGCTCACCGGCATCAATGTCATCATGTTCTACGCCCCGGTCCTCTTTAAAACCATCGGCTTCGGCAGCGACGCCTCTCTTATGTCCGCCGTCATCACCGGCCTCGTCAACGTGTTCGCCACTCTGATCTCGATCTTCACCGTCGATCGCCTCGGACGCCGTAAACTCCTCCTCCGCGGCGGCGCCCAGATGCTCGTTTGCCAGATCATCGTCGGCACCCTCATCGCAGCGAAGTTTGGGACATCCGGCGAGGGACAGCTGTCGCGCGTCTACGCCGGCGCCATCGTAACGTTCATCTGCGTCTACGTTGCTGGGTTCGCGTGGTCATGGGGCCCGCTCGGGTGGCTGGTGCCGTCGGAGATTTTTCCGCTGGAGATCCGATCGGCGGGTCAGAGCATCACCGTGTCGGTGAACATGCTTTTCACCTTTGTGGTGGCGCAGGTCTTTCTCCCCATGCTCTGCAGATTGAAATTCGGTCTATTCTATTTCTTTGGTGGATGGGTGATCGCCATGACTGCGTTCATCGGTTTCTTTCTGCCGGAGACGAAGGGCGTGCCTATAGAAGAGATGGTGCAGGTTTGGAGATCGCACTGGTTCTGGCGCAGGTTCTTCGAAGAAGAAGCAGCAGAAGATTTACGTCAGCCGGAGAGTATTCCGGTGACGAATGGAAACTCCGGCGACAACGGCGGCGGACGATACGGAAAGGTATAATAGTGATTCTCTTCATTTGTAACAAATAAATTCTATACATTTCATAATTAAAATTATTTTTTAATCATATAAAGTTGTTAAAATTGTTGTACACAGTCCTGTTGTCGACCAGTCAGGCAGCCCTTCCAATACGTTATTTGTCTTTCTGCTCGGGTCTTATTCTTCGTTTGGTCGCAGCAAACGAAATTTTAGGGTTTAGGATTGCTACCCTAAACCCTAAAGTTTTAGCGTTGCTATCTCTAGATGCGAAATTAATTTTGTAGGCTAATATGTATATTTTCTTACAAAATAAAAATCTTAATATCGATTCATATTTTTTACTGTAGAAAAATTGTTTTTGTTAGTGTTAAATATAACTGTATTTTTTTTGCAAAAAAGGTCTGAAAACACAGTTTTTTGGAATTGTATTTTCGACTACTGATGTCCACCCGTAAAAATGATACGGGATGCGGTCCCATAAAATGTATCCGGACGGGTACCGCCGCGCACGCAAGCACCACATGTGGCGTGAAAATCAAAAGGTGTCACGCGGCAAGCGACGCATATCAATCTACGTGTCAATATACGCACAAATTACGGTGCCAAGAGGGTGCGACATTCGTCGCGCCAAAAAGGCACGTCATTCGCCGCACAAAAGAGGCGCGACACTCGCCGCGCCAAAGTGGCGCGACATTCTCCGCGCCAAAGTGGCGCGGTACTCGCCGCGCGAAAGAGTCGCGGCCTTCGCCGCGCCAAAGCGGCGCGGCAGCCGCCGCACTGAAAGGTGCGGCCCCTGCCGCACCAAAAAGGTGCGGCACCTGCCGCACCAAATTGGTGCGGCACTGCCGCACCCCCCAGCGCCCATTTAATGGGTGCTGACCAAGTCAGCGCCCATTTTGGGCGCTGACTTGGTCAGCGCCTATGTGGCACTCCCCCATTGGGGAGTGCCCCACTACCCATTTGGGGATTCACGTAACTCCCCTTGGGGAGTTACGTGAATAGTAACTCCCCATGGGGGAGTTGCGTGAATAGTAACTCCCCTCAGCACTCCCCAATTGAGGAGTGTTCGGCACTCCCCAACTGGGGATTGCTCCCGACCACCTCGGCCTCGAGGTCTTCTCACGGTCGTGCATCAATCGCCTTCGCGTTCGCCGCGCTCAGAACGTTGACCAAACTACACGCCGAAACATTATTCTTGCATAAATATTATTCCCCCGTAGATATTATCCACAGCGCTCATCGCGCGCTCAGAACGCCTCCGCGCTCACCGCGCGCTCAGAAAGCCTCTGCGCTCACCGCGCGCTCTGAACGCCTCCGCGCTCATCGCGCTCTCAGAACGCTCTCATGTTCGTTGCGCGCTCAGCATGCCTCCCTGTTCGTTGCGCGCTCAGAACGCTTTCCCGTTCGTTGCGCGCTCAGAACGCTTCGGAGCGCGCTCAGTCCACTTTCACATTTCGGACATGCTCACTTTTTGTCTTTCAAATTTCTCAGATTGCAGGAACGGTTTGTCGCCTTTTTCGCCTTCAACAGAGTTGCCCGAACTTCCCGAACTGCCCGAGGGGCGAGACGGTCATTTACGAAAAATGGCTATCCGTGTGCTCCGAACCGGAAAACGTGATTCGTCCGCCAGGTGGTTACGGTGGTTACAACGGCGAAATTACCGGGCTACCCCCAACCAAAGCTATAAAAGGAGCCCAGAGCCTTCTTTTGGGGGGGGGGGGGGGACCTTGCCTTCTGCACCCGGGGAGAGCTCCTTGAAGATTTCCACGAAATTCTCTTTCGGCGCTTGAAGATCTCCTTCGTGGATTTGAAGATTTCCTTCATCCCGAAAGGCGACTCAGCGTTCTCACTTTTGTTCTCCGGAGCATTCTCACTTTTGTTCTCTACAGTTCTCAGAAGGAAAAAGACTTAGTTTTCTGAGAGGTGGTCTGTCACCTTCGGAACGCTCTCTCTCTCTCTATTATTGTAACGAGCATCGGCTTGTCGCGCTCGATTTCTAAGTACCTGACTGTAATCTCTCAGAAGATAGTGGAGTTTGGTCGGCACAGCTCCGGTCGCATGGTTTTTTACCCTTTCCGGGTTTTCCACGTTAAAAAGTCTCAGTGTACTCAACGAATCTCTAATTGACTGTTTGCGCGCTCGGTTCGCTTCCGAGCTAAGGTGGTTCAATTCGACCGGTCTACCAAAGCACCCGAGCGACCCGCAACAACTACAATTGTAGTTAATAGGGAAAATACAGTCCCGCAGCTAGAGGTAGCAACGCTACACGCATAAAAATATTTCTCTTTCTGTGTTTGACAAGCCACCCCGGTGTCACGCCAGTCCGGTGGCACGCCAGGAAGGAGAGAGAAAATGGCCATCGACAACGGTGGACTGGTGCTCGCGGGGCCAGCGGCAAAACCGTCGGTTTGCTCCTTTTCACGCCAGCCGCCGTTAAAGAGAGCTCGTGTTGGTTTCCCAAACACCTCGCCTCCGGATCGGCCCTACCGGAACGACGTCACGCTGGTTTGTCAAACGCAACCTAAATCATATTTGGCTACTAGCAAATAAATTTGAATTTTCATTTTAGGTCTTAATTCCTAAACGATATTTGACTACTACTACGCTGGTTTGTCACGCTGGGTTGCACGGGGAAGAGCGGCATTTTTTGAGCCTCGGGCCATATGCCCTTTGCACGCCTGCCGTTTCTTCATGAGTAGCCCGCTGCTCGTTACATTGAGCTCAACCCCTTTTGGGAAATCGTGTCAACTCATCAGTCGGCCCGCAGTTTTCTCTCCGCCACTTTTGTCTGCCCCTTGTTGAAATTCCTGAATCCGCCCCTGATCACAGTAGCTCATACACTCCAACAACAGTCCATGAAGATTCTTGTAAGTGGTAATGCACAATCCTGGAGATCTACAAATTTGTGCATTGTTGATTCATAATTATGCTCAAGAGAATACTGAAGAGCACATAAATTCCTAGAGAGATTGGTCACTTAAGAAAATTATGAGCAACTAAGAAGATGTTGCTATTTTGCTAAGCCGTTTGTCGAGCAAAGACAACAAACCAAATCCATCACCCCTCTAAAGATTAAAATACAGTGAATGTCTGCTATTATTGATAAGTTGCATTTTGTGTTTTGTTAATGTTAATGTTATTTTACCCTCAACTCTAAGACAAATGAGGAGAGAATAGAGAACCGTGGAGCTGATCAATAAGGACGAAAAAATTGAACTTGAGATTCATGCAAGTGCTACTAATTTTTGTGCATTTAAATTTGTGGAAGTACCTCTATTTATGTTTTTTTGATAATGTTGTGTTTTATTCCATTATATATGTCATGTGCTTTGATTATAACACTTGCATACTTTATCAAAACATATTTTGTACACATCGTTATCTTTCATAAAACTTTCACTCATGAGAATTGAATTCTAATGCACAAATACACTGCTTTCTGTAAACTTAAGTATATCCACTAAATGACAAAGCATGATCTCTCTACAATGTTTATTTTTACTTGAAATGCAAATTATTTTACATTGTAGTTATTATCTCTTCTTGATATTTAAAATCGTGCTTGCAATTTTTCAATGCAATTGTATTCTTTGTACAACATTTCAAACATCTTCATTCTACGTTTATAACTCATTATATTACGTGCTACTACTTTCTCAAAAGATATTTATTCTAAGGATGCTTAATTAATTTTTCGCTGCGTTATTGCTTATATATGCTCGATCACGATTACCTTTTCTTTACCAAATTTTTTTTTCAACAATTGGTGTCATGATCATTTTTTAACTCCACCAACTAGTATATAACAAGATTATATTACATCTTCTTTCATACCTACATAGGGCAATATACTTTATATCGCTAAAACTCACCTCAAGCCTCTTTTGATAATACCAAAAGGAGGAGAATAAATTGAAGAAATTTATAATTTTGGGGGAGTATAACAAAATGCTCAAAGGAATCATCTATGTAGGGGGAGTGTACAACCCATATTCTTTGAGGGTAGGATCTGATTCAAGCCGCGTAGGTAAAATCAAAGTCAATGGTCAAAAGCAGAAGCCATGAATCAAAGATCAAAGACAACTCAGCTAGCAGGAGCAGCAGAAAGCCTATGCGAGTATGTGCGAGCACCCTCTCATACTCTCCAGATGGGCGACCATAGGCGATGCACGCCGAAGCCAGGCGAGATTCCCTCAATGTTGCATAGTCGCCAAGCAGGGCTGACCTATGAATAATCCCCCCTCCCTTTTGGTTTTCTAATAAACAAGACCTTAGGGGTACCAGAAATTGCACCTTTGACTGAGCTTTTGGAACTCATTTTTGAAGACTTGGACCGTGAGATCCGATCATCCCCCTTGGTTACCATTCTAGACACTCGCCAGTTGGTGCATTCCTTGTACCCTGCTCGACCATCTTTGGTTGTGGAGGGGAAGTCTCTTTTGAGCTTCTGGATATGTGGTGGTACTTCCATATTGCAGCGTCTGTAGTCTCCTTGTCCTTGCACATCAAGCCGTCAAGTTGGACTGCTAGATTAGTAATCTTAGGCTGCATTGATCCGAATAGTTGGAGTCTGGAATTTTCTGGCTTCAACACATTGGTGTGGTGAGCATGGATCACAAATAGAGGACAAAAACCTAGAAATAAAGCAATATGGTGGAAGTTGGCGACCATGAAGGGATAGTCGGCAACTCGGCAAGAGGAGACGAGTATATGACAAGGGCAGATTTCGAGGATTTTGCGAGACGAATGGAGGGAACCTTGCGAGAAGTGTTGTTTCCTCGTACGGAGGGCACGATAACCACACCTCATCGCGTGACTCTGTTCGAAGATGGTGGTCCTTCTAGGCGATCAGGGAAGGAGCATGTAGAGGAAGAGCCGAAGCGACTAAGGAAGTCACGACGGAGAACATTGCCAGCAAGGTGGTAGGAGCTCATTCTGTAGTAAAATTCTCTCAGCCCCCATTCCGGAGGGGTTCGGAGAGCAAGTTATGAGCTACCATTCAGGGAGTGATGATTATGTCCGCCAACTCCAGTGGTTTGAAGAGGTCATCTCCATCGGAACCATGTCAGATTCCTTCAACTCCAAGCTCTTCGTCATCATCTTCGATGAAAGGCCAGAGATCGGTTCCACCAGCTGGCGGGAGGTTCCATCTACTGCTTTGAGGACTTGCTGTAAGACCCCATTTTTTTCGCTACAAAAACCCGGGTCTTATGCCCAGAACCGCCGCTTTGTGGTGACAGCCTCGCACGGGAAGGTCGCCACTACAAAGCGCCGATTCTGCCGGCCAGATCGATCACAAAGAAGAAAAGAATACTTGAACAAATATAAATCCAAGTCCACAATCACATGCTATATATAAATATAAATGTCCACGTTATATTAACTGAATACAAAGATAACAATAATAAGAAGAAGGGCTCATGCCCAGTACATCATAACCTCACCACAAGATCACTCGTGAAAACTAGCTACTAATCACTCTCTGATCCTATGACTGGTGCTCCTGTACTAGACTAGTCCGCATCCGTCTGCACCGGCCTCTGGTGTTGCTGCGTCTCCTCGATCCCCTAAAATGATATGGTCCACCGACCGTTAGTCAAAAAGACTAAGCCAATCCCCCACCCCTCCCCCGGTGACTCCTAGGCACCGAGCGGGAAGGATGAAGCGGAGGACAACAAGGGGTATAATCAAAAAGCAGATGACGGGGCATAATCTACAGGAAGAGTTCTACCACTACTCAAGTATATATATACATAATCGAAGCAGTTAATAAAACATAGTAAGAGCAGGTAAAGAGTAAGTAAAGTGCAGTAAGTAAAGACAATAATAATAGAAAAGTAACCATTGATTTATAGGAATGCCCATACAAACCTATAGACCAAGGGGTCGTTTAGCATGGCCTATCGTATAAGAAGTCCCATAACCGACTTATACGATAGGGGTAGGGGTTGAAATGCAATGTTTATGCTATGACATGCAAGGTATGCAGTTTATGCTATGTTTATACAAGTGCAACTCACACACTTCGACTCTATGCGCATAGACCTTTAGTTCCCCCTTTTTGGAGCTAGCAAGACTCTCAGGATACTCCCGTAGTGGCAAACAGAAGCGGTGGGTTGGGCCTCGCCCACCTCTAGGTTGGTATTCACACTACCTAACCTAGACCTATCGTACGCCTCAACGCAAAACCGCGGAGCATCTGCGTACTCTTACTGGCTGGACCACCAGACTTTTATGGCTAAGTGCAAATTCCACACTTGCTGAGTCAACGTATTGACATCGGTGTGAACGACCGTCCAATACCGAAGACCCACCACCTTTATGCCCATGCAAACATGTCCTACTATATCCCAAGCCATAAATTCCCCGAGCTAACCTGCCTGTCATCATAACCTTCCAAGCCACTGGCTCGCTGGACCAACCCGTCCGCACCAACAAGCATTACTGAGTCACAAGCTCACCGGACTAATTAGTCCGCTGCTTCAACCATGAGCCTACCGCTCATACAACTAAACTAACTAACCTCCCATAACCACGGGGTGTGGGTGTGCGTATTATTAAGTTAATCTTGTATACAACTTAACCCTATAATTTATGGTTAATCTTGGACTTCCCGAGGATTGCCCTGTGAGGGGCTCGCTACGGTACTAGGAACCACAATGGGATGAAACCCCAAAGTTCCATTTCTCAAGACACTTAGTGTTGTTGGTGTCTACCCATAAGAACACCCCTCTTATCATTTCACTTGAGTTAAACCTAAGTGCTTTATGACACGCTAGGGAAAAGACGATCATTCGTCAATCCCAAGCACTACCTTACCCTTAACTCACCAAACACTCTTAATATATAACTCTTTTTTGGTGACCTAAATCTCTTCATCCTGACCATGTACACCAACTACATGCCATTCCCACTTAGTAGTCCACTAGTAACCCAAGTTCCACAGTTTTATTAAATGCAGACCAAACTAACTATATGAAGCTTGTAATTAGAGGTACTCCAAATATTCATCCAACTGACTCAAGATAATTACTGGGGGTCTATCATTATGTTATAAGACTAAATCCAGAGAATCATATTTTTACTTAATTATTTAGTATTTATTTTAATTTCTCCAAACATTTGCCAAGTATGAAAATGAACATGAAGTATAAGGAATTA
The DNA here is from genome assembly GCA_033032865.1 of Dactylorhiza incarnata. Classification (NCBI taxonomy): domain Eukaryota; kingdom Viridiplantae; phylum Streptophyta; class Magnoliopsida; order Asparagales; family Orchidaceae; genus Dactylorhiza; species Dactylorhiza incarnata. The sequence goes on along the minus strand of JAWHQI010000025.1, from coordinate 17,524,705 downwards.
TTATGATATGGCTCTCCAAAAATTATGATAAATCTATAATGACTAAATAACAACAAATATAACATATCATATTCTTACAGTAAGAAATTGTCCTCTATAATTAATATTTAATTTCTATCCAAATTTGTAAATTTATGAAGCAACCACCAAAAATACTTACACCAAAATTATTGGAAAATTACCAGACCTTTGTATTTATCAGAAAAGGCTACCGACTAATTTGTAGAATTTATGAGAATCATTTTCTCACTAAAATGAATTCTTTAAAAAAACCCCAAATAAGATAAGTTGTGAAGTAGCCTACTGATTAATGTCTCCAAAAATTATATAAAAATTCACAGAGCTTCCTAATACTCTGAAATGTCCTATCATCAATTTCCACAATTTATCAGAGAGTATTGGTCCCTTAATTATTTTTCTTAAGCCTAAGACAAAATAAATGCCTTGTGAATGAAGTACTGGTTAAATCATTTAATTAATTACACAAAAATTACCAGAGGTCTATCACATGATTATAAAGGCACTACCAATGTTTCATCATCATCCAAGACCATTTGAGCATGTAATTATCTATTATAAGAAATTTCTCTAAAGGGGTTGTGACCTAATTCAAAGAGAATACTTGTTCCTAAAATTCTTATAAAATTACCCAAGACCTATTTACATCCTATGAACTTATCCACCAAGTTTCATAACCATCAAGGGACTTTTTACCACATTGCCTTCACAAGGTCCTAAATGCACACCTAGGAATAAAACTAGTGTTCTAGGGCTTAACCACCTCCACACCACCCCAAACCACTCATGGCGGTACTTTAGGTGATCTTAAATCAGTGGACAAGGTTTCACCTCATGGTGAGGAGATTTGACCACAAAATCCCAAGATAAACACCATGCCCTAACTATGGCCCAATTTGACCTAACTTGGGTTAACCAATTACTCAATCAAAATAGTCCCAATTGGGCTGAGATTTTTAACTATGTCACAGCTTAACCCTAAGGAGCACCCACCAAAATTTGGGGGGCATTGGAGGTCATTTGACCCACTAATTAATTAATATATGATTTATGAAATTATCTCAAAAACCTTAGAAAAAGGTTCTCCTAAAAATCCCATATTTTAGTATGTTGTGTGGGTGTATATAACTAGCCTAGGTGTTAAATATCAAGACCATATCATCTACCTATAAAAAGATATGAAGGAAAGAGTGAATGCCCTACCCTAGGGACCAGTCCCACCATTTTGTCTCTACAGGGAGCTACAGAACTCCTTCTGGGGTGAAATCAATTTTAAAACACAGTAGACTCCAAGAGCTACAACTTTGATGTTGACCACTATTTCATCAAAGGACCTAAGTATTTTTAATAATTAAATCTATGTACAGCAAAATATGTGACAGAAATTACATAAACATTTATTTATATAAGGGATTCTGCGTTCGACGAAATGTTTATTGCGCTCGACGAATTGTGAACAGCGTTTGACGAAATATTATATAAGCTGCGTTCGATGAAATCTTATATAAGCTGCGTTCGATGAATTAAACTCTGCGTTCGACGAAATCAAACAGCGCTCGACGAAAACAGAACAAATCTGCGTTCGACGAAATACTGACTACGCCTGACGAAAACAGATTAAATCTGCGTTCGACTAAGCAAAGCCAGCGTTCGACGAAATGAATTCCGTTCGACGAACTCTAGTATCAGTTCGTCGAACTCAACTATCAGATCGACGAAGTCTAAAACGCGATTGACGAACCATTTCCGTTCGACGAATCCAGAATTCCGTTCGACGAACGCACAATTGCGTTCGACGAATGAAATGAAATAAACGTAAACAATAATAAGTAGATCTGACGGCTCTCTATAATCATCCCCAAGGAATGGACGGCGCGCGACAGCCCGACCTGGGCTTCTTTGCGGGGTGATTTCCCGGCCACCTACGCCTCTTTCCGGCCAGCCAATGCCACCACCACCTCCGTTGAGGTGGTGGTCGGCGATAGGGGTGGTTGGCCGGCCGGATATGGTCGGATCGGGGTTTTAGAGGAGGGAAAAAGAGTACGTTTCGCACCCTTTCGGAAGAACAATCCGGGCCCTTTTGAACACGGATCAAGCCCCAAATTTAGAAAATATCTAACACCAAGGGAGGAGAGAGGATCAGACCTGTGTGGGGGCTTGGTGGCGTGAATTCCGACGAGTTGCCATTGACGGTGCTGGAGCTTTTTGTGCCATGCCGATCCTTGCTCCTGGTGCTCGATTTTTTTGTGGAAGAGGGGGGTTTCACTCCTTTCCAACCTCTGAAGATGTTAAAAGGGTCGATTGAGGCTAAGGGTGGGGAATTACTCGGATTGCCATTAATGGCCATAAGTGGAGATTTCGGTTACACTTAGGGGGGATGAATTGGCCATCAATTAGGCCGGGAAGAAGCTGAAAACTTCTCCTCTCCCCAAGGGGAGATGAATGGAGCCATTAATTGCTCAGATTGGGGGGGGGGGGGGGGGGGGGGGGGGGGGGGGGGGGGGGGGGGGGTTTCTCCTTCTCCTCCATTAATTCCCCCTTCTTTCTCTCTCTCTTCCAAATTGGGCTCTCTCTCTCCTGGCCGATTTCTGAAATTGAATGGCCAACTCAGCAGCATTCAATCCCCAATAGGTGGTGGACCACACCAATTGGGTCTATCTCAAGTGTAATGGGTTCAATTTGGGTAAAGTAGGTCATGTTGACCTAAATTTAGGATAATGTTGACTTTGGTCAAATTAACCAATTGGGTTGACCACAGTGGGTGGCTTAGGCTCCAATGGCCTCCCTTAAGGGTTAAGAAGGTGTAGGTGGAGCCAATTTGGCAAGGTGGGGGTGAATTGCCCCTTAATAGGGTACTTTGACCAAAATAAGGCTAAGGTTGACTTAGGGTAAATTGGTCAAATTGGAGGTCTCATGATGGGGCTTTTTGGTCTAGGTTCCTAGTACCCATACAAGGGTAGGGGCAGGGTCAATTTGGCATAGTGACGGCCAATTGACCTTAATTGAGTTAGTTTGACCAATTTAGGGTTAAAGTTGACTTTAGTCAAATTGGGCTCTTAGGTTGACCCCAATGGGTCCCTGGGGCTCCAACGAGACCCCTAATGGGTTAGGGATGCTATGGTGGGGTCAAGGATCAAGGTGGGGCCCTAAAGTCCAACCCTAGGCTTGGGATCTGAAAATTGCTATTTGCAGACCACTTGGGTTTTCTCCTTCTCACTTAAATTCACATGGTCTTGGGCTCTTCCTATGATTTTGTCATGACCTAGTCATATCAAAACCAACTTAGGGGTCTAGCTGTTTGGGGGATGTTACACTTGCGTCGGGGGGGGGGGGGGGGGGGGGGGGGGGGGGGGGGGGGGGCGACGATGTGATTCGCCACATCAAAGAAGATGAAGAAGGAAGCAACGACCCTCTTCGACCTAGTGTCAGGGGTGCAGGAGACATTGGGAAACTACATCGACCGCTTCTTGGAGGAGGTGTTGGACTTCCAGGAGGTGAATTGATTTACCTTGAAGCTGGCCCTGACGTTCAGCCTAAGGGAGGGTATCTTCAAACTGGAAATCAGCAGAGATCCCCCATGTCTTACGAAGAGCTTATTGAAAGAGCTAATAAGTTCGTTCAGGGGAAGGCCTCAAATCGCAGAGTCCTAGCAAAACTCACCAAGCTGATCAATGAGGAGGAGTATGAAGAGGAGAATCCCCCGGTGCGAAGAAACAAGGAGGAGCCCCAAAGGAGGGAAGGGAAGCCGCGGGAAGAAAGAAAGCAGGAGAAGCCAAGGAGAAGGGAAGAGCCCATGAGGGAGGAGACGAGATGGCAGGAAGCGAGAAAGCCCTTTATGACCCCAGAGCGTCGAGAGGAGGAGAGGAGATATCAGGTCCCCGTCAATAGGCCGGCTTGGAGGACGGCAAGAAGGCCACAACCTCAAGGTCTAGGAAGAAGATTCTTCCCAGAAAGAAGAAACTTCAACCAGACCAAGAGGCGTCAGAAAAGAGGATGCGATGAAGCAATGGCTGCTATCCGGCATGGTAACATGCCAGTCCGAAGGAACCATCGTAGGAAGCCTTAGGCGGAGAAGATCCCCCTCTACTGTGATCTGCATCAAGTAGAGGGGTGATGAGTAGTGATTTATACATATTTTTAGTATTGTTTTAAATAAAATTATAAATTTTCTATGTAAAATAAGAAATAAATTGTTTGTTTTTATTATTTTCTTACTAACTTAGTTTTATTTCTGTTTTGCAGCATTTTGGTATTTTTTTTGTTAGGGCACGCTCCAAGTCAGCAAAGTGATCAAGTCACGCCCTCGGTGATGCCCGTGATCGATGCCATATAAGGTCACGCCTGTGTTCAGCCAACTCTCTCGCCAACCCTTCCAAACCCATCCAGAAGGTCAACTTTCCTGACCCCTCCAACACACTGCTGGCCACGCTCTCGGTCACGCTCATGACCGAGGGCGTGTAAATCCAAATTTTTGCCAATAAATACAGGTATTCAACTGAGTCCATGGGTTCACAATTTGTATTTTGTTTTTGAGTGTTTGTGAGCTACTTTTGTGTATTTCTTTGTTCCCTTTTTACCCTCGGTCACATTCATGACCCTAGACGTTTTAGCTCCGGTGAGTTTGGACAAAAATGTCACTATCATAGAATGCATGTTTGGTATGACAACGGTCACGACCATCATCAAGAAAGCAAAACTACTTTTGAACATAAAAAATGAATGAAGTTCCTTAGGTAGGTCGTCATTCACGAACGACGGTTCATAACCATCATGTTCACGATCGTCACCCGCGGTCACAATCAGTGGCGGAGCCAGGATTTTTGCTTAGGGGGGGCGGAAATTAATGTTTAACATATATTTCACAAAAATAATATATTAATGCATAATAAAAATTAACATTCCCTTACAATCAATCATAATTGCCCTCGACGTGTTTTCATTGCTTGAAATCGCTGGATGATTGACTCATTTTCAATTAATTTGAATCTGTCTCTCTCAATGTAGGTCAATAAGCTGTCATTAAACCAATCATCACTCATTCGGTTGCGTAAACGTGACTTGATAATCTTCATTTTGGAGAATGCTCTTTCCACTGTAGCTGTTGCAACTGGCAGTTATAATGTCAATTTAATCAACTTGAAAACCTGAGGATATGTTATATCTAACTTGAACTTAACAAATTGTTTTGCTAGATCGCTAACTCCCGTAAGATTCAAAAATTCAGCTCGGGATGATGCATCTAAAATGTAAGTTTCAAGCTGACTTTGAAGACTTATAAGCTGCATTTCAGAGAAGTCTGATGGATAGAATTTGGCAAGACACATACACTTCTGTATATCAAACGCTGCAAATTGTTCACTTGGGTCTAAACAAGCCATGCAGATCAATAGCTCTGTGTTGACTTCATTAAACCGATGGTTTAATTCATTCATTTGTAAATCAATAACTGCATAAAAGACATCAACACGATAATGGTGCAGATTAGTTCTTTCATCTACCTTTCGTCTTGCACGTTGGATTACTAATGCAAAAAATATGCTGGGGACGGACACAATCGACCCGGAGGTTCGCAATGAACCGAGGGAAACACACACCGCATCCAATTGAAGGCGGGTGGCCCTCCTAATCCTAAGCAAAGTAAAACAGAAAACCGGGGAACAAGAGTCGTTACCCTTGAGTTGGCGCGTGTTTCTCTCGACGATTGGAGCTCCAAATCGACCCTTCACAGTGGAGGTGTGCAACACAACGATTTGTACAAGCCCAAATCTGGATTCCCAAATCAGAAATCAGCAATCAAACAACAAAATTTCATAAAAAAAAAAAAAGAAATCTGTTTAACAGATGATGAAATCTGTTCTGTTAAACAGATTTCATCAAAAATCTGTTCTGTTAAGAACAGATTTCATCAAAAATCTGTTCTGTTAAGAACAGATTTCAAAAATCAAATGCATGCCTAATTTCTTGATCTCCAAAATGTGACTCTGCGGATGAAAGAAGACGCTCCAGAGAAGATCGAAACCTCGATGTCTCCTGGCCTCCGAGTCCTCGCCTGGATCTGGATGGCTGGATCTGGAAATCTGGGTGCCGATTGGTTTATCGGGAGAGAAATCGCATGGATAAGAAGAAGAAGAAGAAGAAGAAGAAGAAGAAGAAGTACCAGGTGGTCCAGGTCGAGGTCGAGGTCGCGCGGAATCGAGCGAGTCGCGATTCGCTCTTGCCCTAGGTTCTGTTGCCGTCGAAGAAGTACCAGGTCGAGCCCGTCGAGGTCGCGAAATCGAGCGAGAGCTGCGCCAGCACGCGATCTGGAGAGGAAGGCGGAGACCTAACTTCGCGATTTTGAGGGGGGGCGGGCGCCCCTTCTCGGCCTATATTGGGTCCGCCAATGGTCACAATCGCCACCGCCGCAGCAAACGGAGCCCTAGTCTTGTTGGTACATGTCTCAGGTTTAAACCTCACCGTTTTGTTAAATTATTAGTTTAATATTGTTTAAATACATAATTTATTTTTATTATAAATTTATTTAATTCGAAAGTTAATCTAATGATCAAGATTACATAATGATCCTCCCCATTAATGTATATGCACACACATATAAGTAATTTTGCACGAGGTTATCTTGTACCCCCATTCAAGATTCCGTAGAAATTGTTGGCCGGGCAAATACAAAACTAAAAAAAAAAGAGGGATAATGACATAATATTTAAAATTAAATAAAAATGCACAAATTAATATCTGTATTGTGTTAAAAATTTGCGATTGTTATCCGCACTACAGTTTTGATTATCCGCACTCTTTTTGTATAAGTTATTACGCTCCTTTTAGAAATACGTCTTGTACATGCATTTTTAGGAAACGTGTTCAACACGAAAGTCGTAGATCTCGTCTAGATTTACAACTTTCGTGTTGAACACTTTTTCTAAAAATGCACGCACAAGACGTATTGGCGCCCTGATTGAAATATGTGCGTAACTATAGTGAATTTTTGGAAATACGCCTTGTACATGCATTTTTAGGAAAAGTGTTCAACACGAAAGTTGTAGATCTCGACGAGATCTACAACTTTTGTGTTGAACACTTTTCCTAAATATACATGTACAAGGTGTGTTACCAAAAGACACGTAATAACTCATACAAAAAAGTACGGATAGCCAAAATTGTAGTGCGGATAACAATCGCCTACAAATTAATATGCCGAATCTCATAAGTAATTCATTCAGTTGAGTAAAAGTAAAGATTTATTTTGCTTCAATCATTGTTAATGGCAGATCGTAAAAATTTAAAGACAGACCATTATGTTAATGGCAGACCAAGTGAAAAAAAATTTAAATCAATATAATCTAAGTTATACAAAATTTGCAATAATTAGAACCTTCTAAATTCTCCAAAAATTTATAGAAAGTCATATATATGTTAGATAGTACATGAATAATTAGTTAAAACTAGTTGAACCAAAAGAGCCCGTCAAAACTAGGTGCATATATTACTCCATATATAAGAGCTCTATTGTTTTGCAACCTTCTAATTAGCCAAAAACTGCACATCCAAAAGATATTAGTTAGTAAACGTAAGCTTAAATTAAAAGAATGTAGAAATTAGATATTTGCAGCATCATCACCAATGAAGTTCGAAAATATGTTTGAATACCAATTTTGCATATTTTTGTCATTGGATCACCTCCAGAAGATTGGTTGGAGAACTTACGAGCACTACACCTAAACAACCAAAAAAAATTATTATAAAAGCTTCAAACTTGTGAAAGGAAACTATAAAAATAATTTGAATTGTGTAATATGTACCAAACTGTCACATCCAATTGTTTGCAATCTCTTGACGATATCTTCCCCAACATGGGAATATTGGAGGTAGTGGGCAACCATCATGCATCAAAAATTTGACAAAGTGAATGTCATTTATGAACCCAATGTAAACTTGTTGAAACCAATAAATAGTCTCTGTGGAGTCTGGGGGCCCCCAACAAGTTGGGGGGCAACTGGAACTTACTAATCCTTCGAAGGGACAGACTGAAGCCTCGGAACTAGACACAGACCCTTAGACTCAGCAAGGAGGACCCACCACACACTCGGAAGATCTTTAGAGCGTTTCCCCTCCCAAGCCAATGCTAGAGCCCGGGCACCTTGGAGAGCTCTAAGACTGCCAACCAAGGAAATGATGGCGACGACTCCCCTCCATATGTTCGTGACCAGTTCCTTGACGACGTCGACTTGACGCATTATTTTGATCGCTGCCGCAACACTACATTTGAAGACTCGGATGGACGATGCCGCAACATCACATTTCAAGATTATGATGGTCGATGCCGCGACGACAAATATGGTGCACGCCATCACCGCCCCTTTTGAAGATCGCCATCGCCGCAAGGAATTTTAAGTTATAATTATTCAATTATAAATTATTAAATATCATTATCATGTTTATTTTTATTTAGATAAATAATAATTATAATTATTCTATTATAATTATTAATTATCATTATCATGTTTATTTATATTTTGGTCTGCATTTAGTGAGGTTTATTTTGTTTAATTAGGGATTATATATTTCCTTATTTTCGTTATTTGATTTGGGTTGCATGTAGCCATAAGTTATTCTGCATTCATGATGGACTATTTTTGAGCCATCTAATTTTAGAATTATATCTTGGAGGAGATTGAGTGGTGTAGCCTATAAATATGCCATATATTGTAATGAGATGAGTATTGAATGATAAAAAAATTGAATCCTAAAAATTGAATCCCCTCTTTTGGTTTCCCCCTCTCTAGTTCCTTCATTGGAAATTTCGGCCCCCCTCTTGGCTGCCCCCCCCCCCCCCCCCCCCCCCCCCCCCCCCCCCCCTCTATCCTTCCTCCTCTTGGCCGCCGGCCACTACCTCTCCTCCCCTCATTTTCTTCTCTCGACTGGAACGACCCTCTCCTTTAGCAGCCCCCTTCTCATCCTTCTCTTATTTGAATTTTCGGCCAAGGGAACAAGGTGGTGATCTCGTGGAACCAAGATCCGGCGTGAAACAACCAAGGCGGACGAGTTTCTCTCCATTCGACGCGGCTCCGGTGGATCCGTTGAAGAACGATTTGTGCGAGTGCATGCTTGAGGATAATCCCATCTCAAGCGGGGTAACGAAATTTCTACTCGTGAGATTTCCCTCTTGTTAATTTCTTGTGGTGGTAATTTTGGCGTGATCTTCGAATCACTTGAATAATCGTGGTTTTCTTCGATTGATTTACGTTCATCTTAATTGATTTAAATTCGTGAGGATTGACGAACCTCATTTTCTTTTTGTTGGGAGAGATCTACCGTTTCCGAAAATCGTTATTTTCGGTGGATCTCTTTTGGTACAACACTTGGTCGACCGGATCGGGTGGATCCATTTGGCTAGAGAGAATTTTGGCCTATAGTCAATATTCGATCTCTAAGGGTGTTGCCGACCCGCACGTTAGCCTTTGAATGATAATATTGCATAACGTGTTTGTTGCGATTAATTATTTGTGCGAACGTAGAATTGGAACGTAGAGAGAGAATTCGTGTTTTGATCGTAACGATCGTGTCAGAGAGCATAGCCTGCATCAGGAAAGCCTGAGGAGAGAGAAGCTCAAAAAAGAGAAGCCCCCTCCAAAGGTGCCTTTTGGGTCTTATTTATAGATTTTCTGGCCTGGCCTACAAATAACAGGATTTCGCCTTTTGATTTTATTATCCGCACCCCAAAATTGGTCTGCTAACAACCAAACTCCGCTGTTTGGGGAGGCTAATGGCAGACCACCGGGGGTAAAAAGGTAATCCTTCCCTATCAACCCACGGGCAAGGGGTTTGCGAGAACATTACTCGCGAGGGCTCTCGCTGCCTCCTCACGTATTTCTTCCACGACATCCCCCTTGGCGAGCGCGTCGTTAAGACCTCGCCTGGGACCCCTTGCGGCGATATCCACTGAGACCTGGTCTCGCGCGCCTTCCTGCGAGCTCACCCTGGTCCCCCCGAGATGACTGCCTTCCTCAGCGGATCTGCTGGGATGAGGCTGGGCCGCCGAGACGATAGGTCCTTCCAGCCCAACCGCTGAGATAAACTTATCTGGTTGAACTCGACATTTGTCGAACTGAGAAGCGAGTTCGTCGGACGCAAAATAGATCTCGCCGAGCGCGCCTGATTTCGTCGGATGCCCCTCGTCGAACCCAGAACTGCTGTAAGCGGCCCGCGAGCGGTTGGCTCACCATCCCTTCTCGCGTATGCACGACGAGTACCCATCTCGCCATCCTACCAGCGAACAGTTGGCGAGGGCTTGTCTCGCCCGCCCGACTCTTGCGAGGACTTGTCTGGCTTGCTCCCCTTATTACTCTCTTCACAATGCTGACCTCTAGAGACACCAACCATTGTCTAGCGAATATCGGGGTTGCACACAATCCCCGCTCTTCGTGAGGCTATCTAGGCTCGCGAAGAAATGTGCAACCCCTGGTATTCGCCAGCTTCTTGATGATCTGTCAGGAATCTTTGGTAGGACCCACCTGAAAGCTATAAATATCACCCCGAGCCACCGTGATGCGCACCATTATTTCCTTCTTTTCTCCTTTCCCCCTTACTGTAGTTGTCGAAAGATGTCGCTCTCCAAGGAAATGGAGACTCGCCTACAGGCCTCCAAGGCTGGCGAGCAGTCTTCAATGGCCAAAATTTCTGCATGGGCGAATCGTCCGCCTCCTGCTCCGGTGCCGACCACTAAGAAGGCGAAAACGGTTCACCGAACCGGGGATGAGTCAGTACTGCTGGAATCTTCCCCAGACAACCGCTCCCCCGAGAGGGTATGAGTCATAGCTCTAGCCAAGCCGATAAATGAACTTCTCTGACCCTCGCTTAATCGCAGGATCACGCCACCAACAATGGCAGTGCCGAGCCCGAAACTGGCTCTCGCAACGTTCCGCCAGCGAGCACAGATCCCGCTGGTAAAAAGGCTGCATGTACATCACTATTCTCGCTCGCTCACACTCATTTTGTTGACTAATGGCTCCTGGTTTCTTACTCCTCGCAGTCTCTCCCCAGAAGACCCCGCCTCATCAAGGCTCGCGACCTCTGTGCCCGGTCCTCCCTTACACGACCATAAAGATGCCGGGGTTCAACCTCCTGGCGAGCGAGGACTCTGGCGGCTCAAGACCGCCAAAGATTCCCCCAATCAACAGCGCGACATACCCTCCTGGCCTAGGCAAATCTCTTTTGCCCCACTACGACAATGTCTTTGAGGGTCGGCCTGGATCTTCTCGCACTGGGCCTTCTCTCCCTCCTTCGGGTAAGGGTTTCTAGACCCTTGCGATCTGTGAGGATTTCCCCACCTATTTAAAACTATCTATTCCCTCTCGCAGAGCACTCCGAGACCCCGCACACTGATTCTGACTTCGGGGACGAAGGGATGTCCCCCCTCCCAGAGCAGATGGAGGACTTCTTGGGTGATCCGCGAGATCCCGAGGCGATGAAGAGACGAACTGTCGAATTATTTCAGAAGCAAGGTCGGATGCTGCTGGACCTCAACCTTCAAGCGAGAGGAGATAGAGAGGCACGCCACCCTGATGGACGAATGCGCGAGACTCCGAGGCGCGTTGCCTCGTGACCATGATGAGACTGTCACGCCACTGGAGGTGCATATCGCGAGGATGCAGGACTATGCCTTCCTGATGGATAAGGAGGGCCGGGCGGCCCACGATTATTATAACTCCAGGGTGCCGCTGCGGTCCGGATCGCGAGGTGGCGGCAGATGGAAATGGTTGCCCCATTAGACTCGTGAACCCGCCTCCCTTCTGCGAACTCTTCCTATTTATTAATGTTTATTATTATAATGGACAATCCCGCGACTATTCGCTACTTATATTTATGAGTTCTCGCTTGTTAGTAGTTATTATCAGTTGTTCATGGGTTCTCGCTCGCGATTCTCATAGCTACGCCTTTTTCTTATTTTAATCTTGTCGTAAGCTATTCTGTTCTCGCCGAATATGTATTCATGCTGACCTCGCAGGAAGATCTCGCCCACATATTATTTTTTGAAAACAGTTTGTGTTTCCCGCTCGCGATCATGCAATGACATTTTGCTAACCGCACCCATCGGCGCTTGGACTTATTCCCGCCTTTTTTATTTTGCTATAAATAGGGTCTCATAATTGAGAGCCACCTACCACATTCATCGTCAACCCTCCTTGTTCCCTTGTGTCAGAGATCTCGCCGTCTCTCCCTCTTGCTCCCTTCTTCTTTCGCAGGCATTCAAGATGGTCGCTGATGCTGCCGAGGCCGAGGGTCGGCGGAAGTGCGCCTGGGCTTTCTCCGACCACTCTTTCTTCAACTGCAACCTGACCGAGGAAGAGTTCTTCATTGCGGTCGCCGATTTCGTCCCCCCCCCCCCCCCCCCCCCTGCATTCTCGGCTCGTCGCCCTCGCGAGGATGACGTGATCAACACCCTCCTCGCCGATGAGCTAGCCTTCCGGACGACCCATTTTGCGGTTGGCCTGCGCCTGCCCTTATGGCCTGAGGTCCGCCAGGTACCGATTAATCTTGCTTACTTTTCCCTTCTGCTGAATCGACCTCGCTCACAGTGTATTGAACTCGCTTTCTATTGCTTGTCAGGTGTTCAAGCATTATGGCGTCATTCTAGGCCAGCTCACTCCCAACGCCATGGCGGTCATCATAGCCTTCGCCTGCTACATGCGCGAGGAGCGCATTGAGTTTAGCCTGCCGGTTTTCCGGAAGCTGTTCTCCTTCCGAGCCTATAAAGATGGCACCGCCTACTTTGTGGGCTCAGGTCCCAAGGTCGTCGAGACCGTGAACAAGGCCCACTACTGGGCCCAAAAGTTTCTCTTTGTGAAGGGGAACTTCGGCAATGTCCCCTTCTCGCCGATCCAGCACGGCGAGACCACTTACCGGCCGCCGACTCTCGGCGGCCACGATGCTGCTTTGTACCAGTTCTTCTGCAAGAAGAACTTCGAGGTGGTCCATCTTCGCTGGAACCTCGACTCGCTGCTTCCAGTTCTTCCTGGGGAAGGTAATAACCCCGCTCGCTAACTTGCATTATTTCAACTTTTTGCCACCTATTATCTTTCTTAATTACAGGGGAGTGAGATCTTCCAAACCACCCACCTTACTTGAGCAGTAGGAAACCTTCCTCCACCCTCGCTCTCGCGACAATGGGAGCGGAGGCCTGCTGCGAGACCATTGAAGTATCTAGTTGCCTACCTAAATCACCTAGAGGGGGGTGAATAGGTGATCTCTACGTCTTTTGCGGAATTAAAAAATAAGCGTAAAGCACAACACACAAAATAAATCACAGCCACAGATAACACCAGGAATTTATAGTGGTTCCCCGTACTTGGGTACTCCACTGCCGGCCTCGCCAATCTAGCACCACAGCTAGACTTGACTACTCACTAAATCTCGGATCAAGAACGATCCCACAGTCTCGGAGTCAAACTCCTACAAACTCAGAGAGAATCTCTCTTACAACTCGGAGAAAACCTTCTCCTACAACTCGGAGATAACAACTCCTACAATAAATGATAAAAGGTTTTGAACAATGAGATACCAGATCTGAATAACAGAGGCGTTTTCTTCCTTCTTCTTGAATAGCTTTTGAGAACGATGAGGAAGAACAACGATCCTTCAAATCTGTCTTTGGCAATCCGAAATGATCCAATAGAGATTGTAGAATCAGAACACGGATCAATCGAATCCTACTTGATAGAAATCGGCAACTCCAATGAGTAGATCGATCTTCAATCGTAGACGACGGCGAGGCGGCGCTTTTCTCGTTCTTTTTGATCGGGAGAGAAATTAGGGTTTGAGAACGATTTGAAAACTTGTTATAAAAAAACTCAAGAGCGATCCTATATATAGAGGGAAGCAATTAAGGATTAAATCGACCTTAAATGCACTCCATATAGCCGTTAGGATCGGGAGAGAGCGTTTACGAAACGACAAGAACAGAAAAACAAATTAGATAATATTTCGAACAGAATTCTCGAGACATAAGGGTTCTCTCGAGACATGAGGGATCTCCCGAAATATGAAGCAAAGAGTGCAGGAAGGAGATGTCTCGAGAACTCGATGATCTCTCGAGACATTACAAAGATTTCGGACATAAGGTCTTTCGAGACATGCTTGATCTCTCGAGACATCAAGGACAGAAATACCGAGTTCCAAAGAACTTGCCTCTCGAGACATGTCAGAACTCTCGAGACATACTTGATCTCTCGAGACATGTCCTTAGGAAAATTGTTTTCAACAATTTTCTTTTCTTCTCTTGAACACTTGCTGCAACCGCACTCCAAAGTCTTCAATAGTCTTGAAAATGAAGTGTACCCCAATAGAGAGATCACACATGAGTCATCACCATGTTTCATATAATGAAGAATTACATTGTATGAAACTGTGTTTGCAGACCCATTGTGACCTGACATTGAGTTACACTTAGTAATGATAATCTGCAAGACAATACTGGAAAAGCATATCAAATACAAATGCAATTCAATCTTAGTTTAAGGGTGACTTCTCACAAATCAAGGTAATTGTGATTACAATTTCCAACAATCTCCCCCTATTTGTAGAAGTCAGAACCCTATATCCTAAGTTGAATTACAACAATATAGACTAAATATGCTACACTACACAATGATATGAAAATGAATAAGTAGAGAATATCAAATCAACAATTATATATATATGTGTCTAAATTGAATTGTTAAGAAGACTTTATGTTCAACAAAATCAGAACCAAAGTAGAATATGTCTTGACAGCATCAGCATTATCCTTCAAGATCTTCTTTTCATCTTTTCTTCTTGTCTGGAGAAATAAGCATAAGGCTTGGGATGGTAAAACGGAGGTGGATCCGGAGCATCAGCATTATTATAACCAAAAGCCCTGAAATGAATCCTTCTCTTCCTTTGAGCTGTCTTATGTTTTTCCCATTCTTGAGAGCTGTAGCATTCAGATCTATTCATTTTACCTTCATGAACTAACTTATAGGTTTCAAGAATAATGTCTTTTGAGACTAGGCTCCAGATTTCTGGAAAACTCTTCTCAACCTTAGCTTTGCACTGACCTGTAGAGCTAGAACTTGGAACAGATCGACTAGCAGAAGGACCTTCACCAAACATTCTTTTTCTTTTGGTCCCAGCCCTATCTGATTGTTCTTCAACAATAGGAGCCTTCCCAAGTAGTTCTTCTGGCCTTGGAGAAAACTGAGGAACAGGAACATCTGGATCAATTGCTAACTCAGGAAAAATCTGATTATGAAGCCACGTTGTTGTTTTGAAGGAATAAGCATTAATATCAGCAACTTGCTTCAGCATCCTGGAAGAGAACTGCTCAAACTGAGATTTCCATGAGCTTTGAAGAGCAGATACGGAGCTTTCAATCAAGTATGTCATTTGAGCTACTATATTTTCCTCCCCCTTTCTGACTTCTACAGATAGGGTTTGGAGAATATCATCTTTGAAATGGCCCACCTCATCAACAACTCTGAAGGTGTTAGCTTCTGCATCATTACTCATCGATTGTTGAAGTTGGGTTACTATTACAGTCTGTTTCAACACTGTGCCTACACCTTCAGTTGCATGTTCAATTTGCTTGCTCCCTAGACTCATCAAATCAGAGAGATTTTCATAATTTGATTTGATTTTGGCTAACTCTCTACCAAGATCACTTTCAACTGAGGCAATCTTCCTGTGAACAGTTGTCAAAGAGTTCTCAAACTGTTCACTTTGCTTCTTGAGCATAGCTTCAATCTTGCCCAGAAGAGAATCTGCATCAAGGATTGGAGGGGAAGGATGAAAGGATGGAAGAGTAGCAGCAGGGGCAGCACCAGGAGCATCATCAGGGATTTCTTCAATCTCAAGAGAAGAAACCTTATTATCTTCTGCACAACCTAGCTCATCTGGAGCATTCTTGGTTGTGTCAAACTCTGACTCCCCCTCAACATGTACTAGGGGAGGTGATAATTCATGAACTGACATATCATCATCATCTTCAAAAACAAAATCAGCACCAGACCCTGCCTGTTGGCCACTAGGTCTGTGCCCTTCAGATAGTTCTTGTTGAATATTCTTCAGAACAGCTGAAACTATCTCATTCGCTAACGAAGTTTCTGCTTCAACAACTGATGGAGAAGGAGGTGGTGGTGGAACTGAATCTGGAGTGTGAACAGGTGAGAGTGATGGGATAGTATCTGACGGATCTGACTGTGTCACTGATGGAATGAGTTCTGTTGGAGCTGATGAGGGCTGACCTTTTGCTTTAGAACGGATTGACAGCTTGGCACGACTTGAAGCTTTAGAACGAATCCGAGGAGGAGGAATTTCTGCTTCACTTGCAATTGCAGACTGACGAGTCTCCCCCTCAGAAGTAGCACTAGCCATTCCCGGCTTCTTTATTCGAATGTCCCATCTCTGCATGGAGATGACATCGATCTTCTTGAGATGGTGGATGACTGTACCTTTAGACATGTCAAAGATAGCTGGGTTGAACTGATTCAGGAACAATGAGATGATCCGGGCAAATTTTGGAGAATTAATACAGGCTTTGATATTAGAGAATAAGATTGAGGCCCAATCTCTCTTTTTCCCTGACACGATTCCAGCCATCAACAGAAAAGTCTCTTCAGACACATGCCCTTGTGTGCCTGTCTTGCAGAATAGAACTTTTAATATAATGTCCACCAGGAGCTTCCCTGCATCATTCATCTTATGCCTCTTAACTGCAGAAAAATCTGAGTCCAGACCACAGTACCTTGTTGTTCTCAACCAGTCATTGTCATCTAGATCTTCTTCAGCTTCTATTTCAGACATCTGCAAATACTTAGTAAGAGTCTTTGGAGAGACTTTGATTTTGATACCCTTAACAAAAGAGATCAACATTCTTCCTTCCTTAATAGGTTTCACGTTGATAAAGAATTCTTCCACCTCATCAAACAGCACGCGGCAAGGATGTTCCAGAACGAATGAAAGACCAGCGGCATCAAGCATACAGAAAAGATTTTTGAAATCCTCGGATAAACCGGCGATTCCTGAGCGAACGACTTCACTGCCGACGCCGATCTTTGGATGAGAAGAAGGAGCCATTGAAGCAAGATATGGAGAACTGTCAAACGGAGAGGATGAAGAATCGAGAGCCACCGAGAGCACTGAGACCTGTCGCTAACCGTCGCCGCTCGAGAGAAAGTCGAAAGGTCGGGGAGAACTCGGAAATTGATTTCGTGAACATCAAGTTTTCGATTTCTTATATATATATATGATTTTGATTTGACGTTAAAATGACATTTTGAAGAAAATTAAAAGTGGAAATAGCGCGTACCTGACGTTTGGAATTCTTAAAGAAAACTATGTCTCGAGACATCGGGTATGTCTCGAGAACTCAGGAGTTTCAACAGGTTATTTCCTTCATTGATGTCTCGAGAGATATCCCATATCTCGAGACATCACCATATCTCGAGATCTTGAACTTGTCTCGAGAGAACTAGCTTGTCTCGAGAAATCCCAGAAGTTCTTTTGGATTTCGAGACTTAAAGTGATTTAAGTTTCCGAGAAAAGAGAAAGTTCCCGAGACCATGTGGTTCTCGAGATATATATATATATATATATCTGATCTTGAGAAAATCATCTGAAAACTTGAACTTCCCTGGAGATTTTCTGGATTTGTAAAGTCTTCAGGTCTTCATGGTTTTGGTTGATGTGATCATTACTCCATGTTGAGCATTCCAAGTTCCGTCTTGAAGAAGGAGAACTTATTCTCATCCAGTGGCTTCGTGAATATGTCAGCAACTTGCTTATCCGTGGGGACATAACTTAGATTTATATCACCCATCTCCACATGCTCCCGGATAAAGTGATATCGTAGCTCGATGTGCTTTGTCCGACTGTGAGAGACTGGATTATTTGCGATAGCAATTGCACTGGAAGAGTCGCAAAACATGGGAATGTCTTTGATCTTCATGTTGTAGTCTTGAAGTTGATTTCTTATCCATAGAAGTTGTGCGCAACAACTGCCATCAGAAATGTATTCTGACTCGGCGGTTGATATTGCAACACAATTCTGCTTCTTGCTACTCCAGGAAATAAGTCTCCTTCCGAGGAATTGACACGTCCCAGAAGTGCTTTTCCTGTCGTCTTTGCTACCTGCAAAGTCTGCATCTGAAAAACCAATTAGTTCGCTATCATTACTTCTTGGGTACCATAAGCCAAGATTTGGTGTGCCTTTAAGGTATCTCAAAATTCGCTTTGCAGCAGTATAGTGGGATTCCTTAGAGTTCACCTGATATCTAGCACATACACATGTAGAGAACATTATATCAGGTCTACTGGCAGTAAGGTAGAGCAAGGAGCCAATTATGCTTCTGTACTTGGTTTCATCAAAAGGTTTCCCTTTCTCATCCTTGTCCAGAGACGTAGCTGAGCTCATTGGAGTCCTCATAGAGGTTGCACTCTCCATTCCAAATTTCTTAATCAACTCCTTAGTGAACTTCGTCTGAGAAATGAAGATTCCATCTTCAGACTGTTTCACTTGAAGTCCTAAGAAATATTTCAGCTCACCCATACTGCTCATTTCAAATTTCCCTTGCATAAGTTTAGAAAACTTTTTGCAGAGGTTATCATCCGTAGAGCCAAATATGATGTCATCGACATAGATTTGCACTAGCAGAATCTTGCCTTTTACTTCCCTAAAAAATAATGTCTTATCTATCTTTCCTCTTGTGAACTTGTTCTCAAGAAGGAAGTTAGACAACGTCTCATACCAAGCTCGAGGAGCTTGTTTCAAACCATATAAAGCTTTTTGTAATAAATAAACATGATTGGGATGATCAGGATTAACAAAACCTGGGGGTTGTTCAACGTATACTTCCTCTTTAATGTCTCCGTTTAGGAAAGCGGACTTGACATCCATTTGATATACGGTGAAACCCTTGAAAGCAGCATAAGCAAGGAAGAGTCTGATCGCTTCGAGCCTTGCTACTGGAGCGTACGTCTGATCGAAGTCGATACCTTCCTCTTGTCTGTATCCTTTAGTTACAAGTCTGGCTTTGTTCTTTATGATTGTTCCTTCTTCATCCAGCTTGTTTCTATACACCCACTTTGTTCCAATGACATTTTTGTCCTTGGGTTTTGGAACAAGTGTCCATACCTTACAGCGTTTGAACTGATTTAATTCTTCTTCCATAGCAATTATCCAGGATGGATCTTCATTTGCCTCTTGGAATTTCTTTGGTTTGACCTGCGAAAGAAAACTTAAATGCATATTCTCGTTAATGGTACCTCGTCTTGTTCTTATTCCTTTATGAGGATCTCCTATGATTTGATCAACTGGATGATCCTTCATGTGTCGTAGCCCGAGGTTCCTTGCATGATTTGAACCAATAGGAGTTTCTTCTACTGTTGGAGTATCTTCCTCCACTTGGATTGGCTCTTCATCAGGATGATCTTCTTCATAGGTAGTTATTGGGGGAATCTTGATGAAGTGTTGAGAATTTTCTTCAACTGGCTGATCCAAGCTTAAGTCCTGCAGCTTTGAACCTGTGTCTACAGAAGAAATACTAGAGGAGCTGCCTTGTAGCATGCTCGTCTCATCAAATACAACATTAATAGATTCTTCTACCACCAGGGTTTTCTTATTAAAAACTCTATATGCCCTACTATGGCTACTATAACCTACAAAAATACCTTCAAAGCTCTTTTCACTAAACTTAGTTTTGTAATGCTTTCCATTATTTAGCACAAAGCATTTACTACCAAAGATTCGAAAATAAGAAATGGTCGGTTTCTTGCCTTTTAGAAGTTCATAAGGAGTCTTTTCATGGTTTTTGTTTATGAGTGCTCTGTTTTGCACATGGCATGCAGTATTGACAGCTTCAGCCCAGAAATATTCAGGTAGTGAAGAGTCACTCAACATGGTTCTGCAAGCCTCGATAAGTGTTCTATTCTTTCTCTCAGCTACTCCATTTTGTTGTGGAGTTCGAGGAGAGGAAAACTCATGAAAGATACCGAGGCTTTCAAAGAATTCTGTCATGGCTCCAGATTCAAATTCTGTACCATGGTCACTTCTGATTTTGACCACCGAACAGTTAAATTCATTCTGGACTTGCCTGACAAAACTAGTGAAAGTGTCAAAGGTATCTGACTTGTGTTTCAGAAAGAATACCCAGGCAAAACGAGAGTAATCATCTACAATAACCAATGTGTAAGATTTTCCTCCTAAACTTCTAATTTGCAAAGGACCAAACAAATCCATATGGAGCAGGTATAAACACCTGGTTGAATCTTTGCCAATAATGTTCTTAAAGGTAGCTCTTGTTTGCTTGCCTTTTACACATGCATGACAAGGTCTATCTTTAATGCACTTAACATCTGATGCATCTCGCACTAAGTTTTGAGAAAACAATTTATTAATAGTTTTGAGATTTATATGTGCTAATCTCTTGTGCCAATGGTCAACAAGAGATGCACTATCTTTTGTCAAAAGACATACGGGTGTAGAAGATGATATACACAGAAAATTTAAACAAATATGTTTCTACAGCGAATGCCTGATAAAATCGTTTCATGATTTTCAGCCGACTTTATCAAACACTTATCTTTATGAAAATCAACAATGTATCCTTTATCACAAAGTTGACTTATGCTTATCAGATTATGTTGTAATCCTTCCACATAAGCTACATCGAAAAACGATATATTGCCATTAGAAATCATACCATAGCCTTTAGTTATTCCTCTGTCTGAACCGCCAAAAATAACTTTTGGACCATTCGCAACTGGAATGTAGTTTTGCAAAAGGCTTCTTGTCCCGGTCATATGCCGAGAGCATCCACTGTCCAAGTACCAGATAGGATTTTTATTGGCCTTTGGACATACCTGCAAAAACAAATCATTTCGCCTTAGGAGCCCAAACAGATTTGGGTCCTTGGTCCCTTGTCAGTTGAGCACCACGATGAATGTTAACATTGCGAGTGGTCTGCCTTTCAACATTCACTTGTGGTCTCCTAGTATACGTTGTATTGAACCAACAATCAATGGCAAAGTGACCAATTTTGCCGCAGCACCAACAGTCGAATCTATTGTACCTTCTTTTTACACTCTCCTGCTTAACTTTTTGAACGTTAGCTCTTGCAGGAGCAGCCCTTTTAGATGAGGATGCCTCATGGGGGCAACACACACAAGGTGGTATTGTCTTCTTCGGCTTTGGTGCAACAACATTCACTTTTGGTGCTTTCTTAGCACTCAGGCCATGAACAAATGGACCATACCCTTTCTGATTAATCTCTTGATAGGGTGCTTGAAAAGCACTATCACCAAAGTTTCGGGGAGGAGCCCATTCCTTATGATCATTCACAGGTGAAAAAGGAATTGGTCGTGTGAAATGACCATAGGAACTCTCCATATCATAAGCATTCGTAGGGAATATGACTCTCTTGAATGCTACAGGCTCTTGATGAGCTTTCCCTTTTTCTTTGGTAGTAACTTTCTTAGCAACCAGACCATTCTTCTTAGCAATTGAATTTTTTGAAGAATTGCTAGTACTAGCTTCATGCCCTATACCGCTTCCTTTTGCCTTAGTGGTAAAAGTACCAATAATTGGCAGAACAGTTTTAGGTTGAGAGAATGCTTCAACCAACTTCTTCTCAGCCGCAAGCTGTTCCTCCAAGACATTTATCGAATGATCTCTCAGGGCAAGAGTCTCTTCCGAGCTTTTGATCTTGTCTTTCAAGGCTTGGACTTCCTCTTTGAGAGAAGAAAGTTCTTCAACTTCTTTTCTCAAGTTAGATTCCACCTCCTTGAGAGCCATGATCTCCTTACCCTGAGTTTTGACAACCTTTCGGCACTTGTCAAAGCTTTGGAGCATTTTGGTATATTGAGACATGAGCTCAGATTCATCGTCTGAGGGGTTATCCTTTTGTTCAGCCGAAGCATAATCAGAATCAGATAGGATAGTGTGATCATTTACCTTTCCGGTGTACGGGGGTGCTTCTTCATCATCAGACATGGCCATCAGGCCGAAGTAAGCTTCTTCTTCATCACTCGACTCATCGGAGTCACTGTCGCTCAGAGTTTTGGCTTTCTTAGCGACGAAGCTTCTATCTGATTTCTTCTTTCCGTGGATGGATTTCTTGTCTTCTTTCCTTCCACCTTCTTTCTTCTTATAGGGACACTCAGCAATCATGTGCCCTGGCTTATTACAACAGTAGCAAATAATGTCAGAAGAAATGTGTTTGTTCTGTTTGGATTTATACCTGTCATTATTGCTTGAGCCCTTCCTGTGATATTCGCCATCACGACGAGAATGTTTATGATCCGAGGAAGACGGCTTGTTGTTCATGTGCCTTCGCTTGTTCAGCAGTTTCTTAAACTGACGGGAAATTAAAGAGAACTCCCCATCAGACAGTTCGGAACAGGAGGAGCTGGCTTCTGATTCTTCTTCAATATCAGATTCCTTTTCTCTGATCGGTATCACTGCTTTGCTCTTCTTTGAATTCTCTGCCTTCAAAGCTAAGGTTCTTTCTTTGCTTGAAGCTCGATTTACATCCTCTTCAGACTTTCAGATGTTCATTTGTAATTCATGAGACAGCAGCTTTCCGAACAGATTCTGAGGTTCTAGACTTGGCAGTTTTCCAAACTCTCTAATGGCCACAATTTTGCTATCCCAGTCTTTCGTTAGGGAACGCAAGAATTTGTCATTTAGTTCACCGTTTGTGAACTCCCTGTCATAGTTCCTCAGACCATTGACTATTTTGAAGAATCGCTCGTACGCATCAGCAATGGATTAAGTAGGGATCTTCTTACTCTGCTTGAAAGCCTCATACTCTTGATTGAGTAGGGATCTTCTGTCTTCTCTCACTTCGTCAGTACCTTCCATTAGAACAATCAAGGATGTCCACATTTCTTTGGCTGATTTGCAGTGGATTAAGTTTTGCAACATGGAATCGTCCACTGCACTTGCAATTATGTTTTTAGCTTTCTTGTCAAGAGCAACAAGAGCTATCTCATCCTTGGTCAAATCCATCATTTTCTTAGGTATCTGAACAGTAGGATTTGTAGACGAAGCGGTCATTGGCACATGGGGACCTTCTTCCACGACTTGGAAGATTCTGGGATCTGCAGCTTCCATATAAAAGCGGACTCTTTCCTTCCACATAGGAAAGTTGGCCTTAGTGCAGATGGGCAATTTCAGAGAGGATTCCTTGACTCTATCCATGGCTTGCTAGCAACTAGAAAGATGGATCCTGTTCAAGGTGTTAACCTAGCAATGAACAGCGACCCTCTGATACCAACTGAAGTATCTAGTTGCCTACCTAAATCACCTAGAGGGGGGTGAATAGGTGATCTCTACGTCTTTTGCGGAATTAAAAAATAAGCGTAAAGCACAGCACACAAAATAAATCACAGCCACAGATAACACCAGGAATTTATAGTGGTTCCCCGTACTTGGGTACTCCACTGCCGGCCTCGCCAATCTAGCACCACAGCTAGACTTGACTACTCACTAAATCTCAGATCAAGAACGATCCTACAGTCTCGGAGTCAAACTCCTACAAACTCAGAGAGAATCTCTCTTACAACTCGGAGAAAACCTTCTCCTACAACTCGGAGATAACAACTCCTACAATAGATGATAAAAGGTTTTGAACAATGAGATACCAGATCTGAATAACAGAGGCGTTTTCTTCCTTCTTCTTGAATAGCTTTTGAGAACGATGAGGAAGAACAACGATCCTTCAAATCTGTCTTTGGCAATCCGAAACGATCCAATAGAGATTGTAGAATCAGAACACGGATCAATCGAATCCTACTTGATAGAAATCGGCAACTCCAATGAGTAGATCGATCTTCAATCGTAGACGACGGCGAGGCGGCGCTTTTCTCGTTCTTTTTGATCGGGAGAGAAATTAGGGTTTGAGAACGATTTGAAAACTTGTTATAAAAAAACTCAAGAGCGATCCTATATATAGAGGGAAGCAATTAAGGATTAAATCGACCTTAAATGCACTCCATATAGCCGTTAGTATCGGGAGAGAGCGTTTACGAAACGACAAGAACAGAAAAACAAATTAGATAATATTTCGAACAGAATTCTCGAGACATAAGGGTTCTCTCGAGACATGAGGGATCTCCCGAAATATGAAGCAAAGAGAGCAGGAAGGAGATGTCTCAAGAACTCGATGATCTCTCGAGACATTACAAAGATTTCGGACATAAGGTCTTTCGAGACATGCTTGATCTCTCGAGACATCAAGGACAGAAATACCGAGTTCCAAAGAACTTGCCTCTCGAGACATGTCAGAACTCTCGAGACATACTTGATCTCTCGAGACATGTCCTTAGGAAAATTGTTTTCAACAATTTTCTTTTCTTCTCTTGAACACTTGCTGCAACCGCACTCCAAAGTCTTCAATAGTCTTGAAAATGAAGTGTACCCCAATAGAGAGATCACACATGAGTCATCACCATGTTTCATATAATGAAGAATTACATTGTATGAAACTGTGTTTGCAGACCCATTGTGACCTGACATTGAGTTACACTTAGTAATGATAATCTGCAAGACAATACTGGAAAAGCATATCAAATACAAATGCAATTCAATCTTAGTTTAAGGGTGACTTCTCACAAATCAAGGTAATTGTGATTACAATTTCCAACAATCTCCCCCTATTTGTAGAAGTCAGAACCCTATATCCTAAGTTGAATTACAACAATATAGACTAAATATGCTACACTACACAATGATATGAAAATGAATAAGTAGAGAATATCAAATCAACAATTATATATATATGTGTCTAAATTGAATTGTTAAGAAGACTTTATGTTCAACAAAATCAGAACCAAAGTAGAATATGTCTTGACAGCATCAGCATTATCCTTCAAGATCTTCTTTTCATCTTTTCTTCTTGTCTGGAGAAATAAGCATAAGGCTTGGGATGGTAAAACGGAGGTGGATCCGGAGCATCAGCATTATTATAACCAAAAGCCCTGAAATGAATCCTTCTCTTCCTTTGAGCTGTCTTATGTTTTTCCCATTCTTGAGAGCTGTAGCATTCAGATCTATTCATTTTACCTTCATGAACTAACTTATAGGTTTCAAGAATAATGTCTTTTGAGACTAGGCTCCAGATTTCTGGAAAACTCTTCTCAACCTTAGCTTTGCACTGACCTGTAGAGCTAGAACTTGGAACAGATCGACTAGCAGAAGGACCTTCACCAAACATTCTTTTTCTTTTGGTCCCAGCCCTATCTGATTGTTCTTCAACAATAGGAGCCTTCCCAAGTAGTTCTTCTGGCCTTGGAGAAAACTGAGGAACAGGAACATCTGGATCAATTGCTAACTCAGGAAAAATCTGATTATGAAGCCACGTTGTTGTTTTGAAGGAATAAGCATTAATATCAGCAACTTGCTTCAGCATCCTGGAAGAGAACTGCTCAAACTGAGATTTCCATGAGCTTTGAAGAGCAGATACGGAGCTTTCAATCAAGTATGTCATTTGAGCTACTATATTTTCCTCCCCCTTTCTGACTTCTACAGATAGGGTTTGGAGAATATCATCTTTGAAATGGCCCACCTCATCAACAACTCTGAAGGTGTTAGCTTCTGCATCATTACTCATCGATTGTTGAAGTTGGGTTACTATTACAGTCTGTTTCAACACTGTGCCTACACCTTCAGTTGCATGTTCAATTTGCTTGCTCCCTAGACTCATCAAATCAGAGAGATTTTCATAATTTGATTTGATTTTGGCTAACTCTCTACCAAGATCACTTTCAACTGAGGCAATCTTCCTGTGAACAGTTGTCAAAGAGTTCTCAAACTGTTCACTTTGCTTCTTGAGCATAGCTTCAATCTTGCCCAGAAGAGAATCTGCATCAAGGATTGGAGGGGAAGGATGAAAGGATGGAAGAGTAGCAGCAGGGGCAGCACCAGGAGCATCATCAGGGATTTCTTCAATCTCAAGAGAAGAAACCTTATTATCTTCTGCACAACCTAGCTCATCTGGAGCATTCTTGGTTGTGTCAAACTCTGACTCCCCCTCAACATGTACTAGGGGAGGTGATAATTCATGAACTGACATATCATCATCATCTTCAAAAACAAAATCAGCACCAGACCCTGCCTGTTGGCCACTAGGTCTGTGCCCTTCAGATAGTTCTTGTTGAATATTCTTCAGAACAGCTGAAACTATCTCATTCGCTAACGAAGTTTCTGCTTCAACAACTGATGGAGAAGGAGGTGGTGGTGGAACTGAATCTGGAGTGTGAACAGGTGAGGGTGATGGGATAGTATCTGACGGATCTGACTGTGTCACTGATGGAATGAGTTCTGTTGGAGCTGATGAGGGCTGACCTTTTGCTTTAGAACGGATTGGCAGCTTGGCACGACTTGAAGCTTTAGAACGAATCCGAGGAGGAGGAATTTCTGCTTCACTTGCAATTGCAGACTGACGAGTCTCCCCCTCAGAAGTAGCACTAGCCATTCCCAGCTTCTTTATTCGAATGTCCCATCTCTGCATGGAGATGACATCGATCTTCTTGAGATGGTGGATGACTGTACCTTTAGACATGTCAAAGATAGCTGGGTTGAACTGCGTAATCGGACAGCTCTAGTGTAGAACCTGTTTTCGACTGCCTTCGCTTTTCATTATTTACCCTTGTGCCGCATGCTCTTTGGACCACCCTTTCATCCCGAACTCGCGAGGGGTGATCCTGTTTCTTAACCCTCTTTAGCCTTTGCGAGCGACACCCCTTGCAGGGTCCCTCGCCATGCTTGATTCCAACGAGTACTCGCTTGCCGATCACTGAGCGCCGAAAGTACTCAGGTAGGGTTGTCTTCCCCCCTTGTCATGCGAGATGTTTTTCTTTTTGTCGAGCGAGAAGGCCCTGGTCAGTACTAAAGATTTGCCAGCCGAAGACCTGCCCCATGCCAGCATAAAGAACTTGCCAGCCTCTCCGCGAGATCGACCTGACCCACCGGCTAGGGAGAGCCTGGCAGCGGAATCATCCAGGGCAATCCAGCACAAAGAACTTGCCAACCTTGACAGCCTCTCCGCGAGATCAACCTGACCCACCGGCTAGCGAGAGCCCGGCAGCGGAATCATCCGGGGCAATCTAGCATAGAGAACTTGCCAACCTTGTCAGCCTCTCCGCGAGATCAACTTGATCCACCGGCTAGCGAAAGCCCGGCAGCGGAATCATCCGGGGCAATCCAGCATAAAGAACTTGCCAACCTTGCCAGCCTCTCCGCGAGATCAACCTGACCCACCGGCTAGCGAGAGCCTGGCAACGGAATCATCCGGGGCAATCCAGCATAAAGAACTTGCCAACCTTGCCAGCCTCTCCGCGAGATCAACCTGACCCACCGGCTAGCGGGAGCCCGGCAGCGGAATCATCCGGGGCAATCCAACATAAAGAACTTGCCAACCTTGCCAGCCTCTCCGCGAGATCAACCTGACCCACCGGCTAGCGGGAGCCCGACAGCGGAATCATCCGGGGCAATCCAGCATAAAGAACTTGCCAACCTTGCCAGCCTTTCCGCGAGATCAACCTGACCCACCGGCTAGCGAGAGCCCGGCAGCAGAATCATCCGGGGCAATCCAGCATAAAGAACTTGGCAACCTTGCTTGAGTAGCTATGAGTAGTATGCAGAAAATAAGGCATTCAATGGGCAAAATGATAAAACTTCTTAAGGATAAAATCGCTTTAAGTCATCCCCACTCCTGGCTCGGTCGAGGGATACCCCTTCCACATCCCGGAGGTGGTACCCTCCCGACTTGAGCACTTCACCTACAATGTATGGCCCCTCCCAATTGGGATTAAGCTTGCCCACTGCGACCCCTCTTCCGGCCGCATCGACCTTCTTCAGGACCAAGTCTCCTTTCCGGAAGTGCTTTACTCGGATGTGCTTGTCAAAGTACCGAGCCATTCCCCGTTTGGTTTCCTCATGCCGAACAGTAGCGAGGTCTCGGAGCTCTTCTACCAGGTCCAGGGACAACCTTTGTTCTGCGTCGTTTTCTATTAGCCACTCTTCATCCCCTTCGCCCGTGGAGACCACCCTGGGGGTTCTTACCTCGAATTCTATCGGAAGGACGACCTCGGTCCCATGAGATAGCTTGAAGGAAGTCTCCCCTGTGGCCGTGTTTGGAGTAGTCCTCATGGCCCAGAGGACCGAAGGCAGCTGTTCCACCCAATTCCCCCTGAGATTCTCCACTTTCTTCTTGAGTAGGTTGACGATGATCTTATTCGCCGCTTCCACCTGCCCATTACTCCTAGGGTGATGGACTGACGCGAACCGAAGATCAATGCCTAGCTGGGTGCAGAAGTTAACAAACTCCTCGCTGGCAAACTGCAGCCCGTTGTCCTTGACTATGGCTAGAGGGAGCCCATGCCTGCAAATGATTTATCCCCAAACAAAATTTCTCACTACCTGGGATGTTACCTTAACGAGCGCCTTCACCTCGATCCATTTAGAGAAGTAGTCTATCATCACCAATAGGAACTTCCTTTGGCCGCTTGCCTGAGGGAAAGGTCCCACCAGGTCCAATCCCCATATCGCAAAGGGCTAGAGGGCCGTGATGGTCCGGAGCCTCTGAGCTGGAAGGAGCTGGAGGGGGCGTAGAGTTGGCACTTGGAGCACCTCTTAAAGAACTCTGCCGCGTCTTTGTTGAGGGTGGACCAGAAGTAGCCTTGCCATAGTACTCTTCCCTCCAGGGTCCTGCCCCCCGAATGACTGCCGCACTCCCCCGAATGAATCTCTTCCAGAACCCTCGGGGCTTCCTCCTCCAAAACACAACGACCTTAGTACTCTTCCACGCTCACCGCACCAAAAATGTTGAAACCAATAAATGGTCTCTGTGGAGTCTGGGGGCCCCCAACAAGTTGGGGGGCAGCTGGAACTTACTAATCCTTCGAAGGGACAGACTGAAGCCTCGGAACTAGACACAGACCCTTAGACTCAGCAAGGAGGACCCACCATAGACCCGGAAGATCTTTAGAGCGCTTCCCCTCCCAAGACATTGCTAGAGACCGGGCACCTTGGAGAGCTCTGATACTGCCAACTAAGGAAAGCCTGAGGATAGAGAAGCTCAAAAAAGAGAAGCCCCCTCCAAAGGTGCCCTTTGGGTCTTATTTATAGATTTTCTGGGCTGGCCTGCAAATAGCAGGATTCCGCCTTTTGATTTTATTATCCGCACCCCAAAATTGGTCTGCTAACAGCCAAACTCCGCTGTTTGGGGAGGCTAATGGCAGACCACCGGGGGTAAAAAGGCAATCCTTCCCTATCTGTAAGACCCCATTTTTTTTCTTTTCAAACATCCGGGTCTTAGGCCCAGAACCGCCGCTTTGCGGTGACACCTTCGCTCGGGAAGGTCGCCACTACAAAACGCCGATTCTGCCGGCCAAAATCGATCACAAGAAAAGTTCATAAAAGAAAAGACAAGTGCACAGAATCATATGAATTATAAATCATAAAGGTAAATGTCCACAACTAATAACTGAATAAAAGATAGCAAGGGTTACAATCATCTCCTCACTACAAGATCACTCGCGGAAGCTAACTCCTAGGTAAAACTAAAGCTAATCGTCACCGACACTGAAACCGGAGTACCCAGACTAGTCTGACCCATCCCTGCAGACTCTGTACTCCACTGGTGCTGCAACACTAGATGCTTCTTCTCTTTTGGCCTGCGGTCGCTGCCTCGCAATCCACGTCTACATCTTCGCCTTTGGCCTCCTGGTCGCTGCGTTGGAGGGGTTCCACCCATCATGGGGCATCTGACTCGAGTGTGCCCCGGCTGGTGACAATGGTAGCATGGCCGTGGGGCCCACCCTGTCGGATCCTGCTGCACCCGTTTCTCTGATTTTGCTGCGTCTCCTCGAACCCCTAAAATGATATGGTCCACCGACCGTCAGTCAAACTAGACTCAGCCAATTTCCCACCCCTCCCCCAATGGCTCCTAGGCACCGTATGAGGAGGAGGAAGCGGAGGACATTCAAGGGGTAAAAACAAAAGTAGGTGGCGGCGGATCTACAACTACACAAGTGTATACATATATGAAGCAGTAAGTAAGCATAGTAAAATGCATATAAAGAACAGTAAGCAGTATATATAATGGTAAGTAAAGCAACATAAAAGTAACCATTGATTTATAGGAATGCCCATACAAACCTATAGACCAAGGGGTCGTTTAGCAGGGACTACCGTATAAGAAGTCCCATAACTGACTTATACGTTAGGGGTAGGTTGAATGCAATGTTTATGCTATGACATGCAAAGTATGTTGTTATGCTATGTTTATACAAGTGCAACTCACTCACTACGACTCTATGCGCATAGACCTTTAGTTCCCCCTTTTTGGAGTGAGCTAGACTCCCAGGATACTCCCGTAGTGGCAAACGGAAGCGGTGGGTTGGACCTCGCCCACCTCTAGGTTGGTATTCACACTACCTAACCTAGACCTATCGTACGCCTCCGCAAAACCCGCGGAGCGTCTGCGTACTCTTGCTGACTGGACCGCCAGACTTTCAAGGCTAAGTGTAAATACCACACTTGCCGAGTCAACGTATTAACGTCGGTGTGAACGATCGTCCAATACCGAAGACCCACCACCTTCAATGCACATGCAACATGTTCTACTTCCCACCTCCGAGCCATAAGCTCCCCGGGCTAACCTGCCCGCCATCAAACACTACTGAGTCACAAGCTCACCGGACTTAGCAATCCGCTCTCACCACCACCGAGCCTACTGCTCGTAGCACCAAACCAACTAAACTCCTGAAACCACAGGGTGTGGGTGAGTGTGTTATTAGTTAATCTTGTACAATGTCTTACTCCTACGAGTTAGGGTTAGTCTTGGACTTCCCGAGGGTTACCCTATAATGGCTCGCTACGGTACTAGGAACTACGATGGGATGACACCCCAAGGTTCCCTTTTCCAAGATACTTAGTATTATTGGTATCTACCCATAAGAAAACCCCCTTAATACTTTTACCTGAATTAAACCTAAGTGCTTAAAGACACTAAAGGGAAAAGACGATCTTTCGTCAATCCTAGGACGACCTACCCCAAGGGTGGCACCCCACCACCCTAGGACTCATCAAACCCTAATCAACTCCAGGGATCCTCACATAGTCATATGATCACCATTAAACTCTCACATCTCCAATCAATACATCCCAATTTGACCCATAACCCCAAAATTGCCAATTTGCTAAAAGCAGACCATCCTTAAAGTTTTGATGCTCATGAAGGGAGGTACACTAAATAAACAACTCTATGACCCAATATTTTTACTGGGGTCCATGACACTTATTTAAGATCACTTCCAGAGTTTCATAATTTTCCCAACATTATTAATATTTAAAACCATTTTTCCAAAATACGACTTCCTAAGGTTTGAACTACAAGTGCACTTTTCTGACTTCCAATGCCTACCCAACTTTTTACATAAATCAAGGGTACCTAATAATTAGTAGAGATGAATTTGTAAAAAATTCCAGCAAGATCTACTATTATTAAAAATTCCAAAACCCATTTATTTCCAATAAATTCCAAAGGAGGTACCCTCATATTAACTCCAAACCTTATGCAAATCTATACAGAGTTGATTAATACTAAAATATTGAGCCCTACAAAATTTGACCATGTTCCATAGAGGTTATAATTGTAATTTCCACCAAGGATATATTTGCAATTAATTTTGAAATGAACTAGAGGTACCAAAAATATCAATCCATAAATTATGAGAAAAATACTGTGGGTTTATATTGGTATGAAATGACATCCAGCAAAGTTGCATGCAATTACAGAAAACAAACACCCTAAAATTGTTCATCCCAAAAATTGTCAACAATATGAATAATTATAATTTGGACCTCCAAAAGTTTTCCAATGGTTCTAATAGAATCTCCAGGGATTAATAACATCAAAACTAAGTTGGTGACAGAATATGGTTAATCACTAAGTACAAATTCTTCCAAAATCCCAAAAACCTAAAATATTTACAAATCTACCCAAAGATTTATTTTCTAGGGTTGGCAACTCCAAACCCCACCAATTTCTCACAGTTGTACTCTCTGGTCACCATGACCTCCTCCCCAAAACTTTAGGTCAAACCATTAAGGTTTGACCTGTAACACCCTGCCAGTACGAATAATATAACAGTAGGTCCGGCCGGGACCCCACGCCATACAAGCCACACTAGCTAGGAGTTAAAAGGTGATAACCAGAAAAGTAACAACTAAACGAGAGTACAAAACGTAAGCGGAAGCATTAATTAAACCATTCAAAAAGAACTGTCCACTATCATAGGAATGTAACCAGAATAAGAGTTACGGCCTTAAGGCCTTACATTCATCCAATGCACAAAACTCCATAAGCATACATCAGCACGCAGGCCGGCCATACATGAAAAAGCTAAAAAGGGAGGCTGGCCTTCAAGGGCCAACTCAGCAAAAGGGGTCACCGCCCGCTATTTCCCGCTAGGCTCACCTGCACCTGCATAAGACATTCCACCAAGCGGTGGCAAACAAGGCAACGGTCAGCACAGCTGACCAAATTATAACGACCCCACCCCTTTCCCGGGGTGGCGGAGATTCTACCCTGCAAGCAAGCCATACTAGCACAAGTACTAATCTAAAGAAAGTGCAACTACACAAGGTGAGGTTTCAAGCACAATCAATCTTCTAGGTTGAGCATCAAAAGAAAGGAACCTAGGTATGCACATGATGTTGGTTGGGTTCACCCGAAGGTTCCCACAACCGCCTAAACAACCGCATGAGGCTAACAACATCAATTCATCACAAACGTGGGTACACACAACCGCACGTTCCATGCTCACAAGGCATGCACCAAAGGTACTTCTTCCCGAGCACCAAAACCATCATGAGTCCGGAAACTCTAGATAGAAAAGAGCTTTTGGTCGGTCTAGGCAAGACGCCCTTCCCAACCTCTCCCAAGGTCGTTCGGGTTTACAAGAGATAAATCCCCCTACCGCCACGCCTGGAAACGGGTTCAGTTCAGCCAATTCCCGTGCTCTTGTCATCGATTGAACACACGATGCGGGTATGACATCACCTCGGCCCGTAAGGGTTTAGCACTCACTAGTGCTACACAAAACATAAGTTACAACACCCTAGCCTTAAAAGTTTACCTTGTAACGACTCAAGACCCGACTCCGCCTTTCGGCCGGAGGGCATGAGGGATCGTTAGGGCTTTATACGTAACCAAAAAGGAGGTACAAGACCACTCCTCAACAATTCTAGTGGTGAAGGTTTGCATTCAACCACTCGCAAAGCATGGGGCTTCCGTTAGGATCTTCACAAGGTACCTACGCTTAAATCCCGCAATACTATCGCATATAACACAGAGTCATTCTCCGGCACGCATTCTAGGCTTAACCTAAATGCAACGTCGCAAATCAAGCATCACCGATTCGGGCTCACGGCCACGAATAGGCTTCACACACAATGCCTAAATCCGCACAACTACCGGATTTTCTACATGCAATATGCCGGGGACGGACACAATCTACCCGGAGTCCCGAAGGACTTGAGGAAATCCTACACTTCACCCATTTGGTGAAAGGGACTCCTCATGCAAGCATAGAGAAATGAAGGAGAGGACAAAAGACAAGTCCAAACAATGGGAGAAGAAATCGTTACCCTAGACGTGTTCTTCTTCGCCATGGATCCGAGATTCTACGCGGAGGGAAAGAACCACACCGGGCTGCACTCTCCGGATCTGGAAACGGCTCGCGAAACGGAGCTCCGGGGCTCCGTCAATGGCGAAATCTCCTCTTCTTCTTCCTTGCCCCCTTCTTCTTCCTCTAGCCTAGGAGAGAGAAACACTATGAAATAATGAGGGTTTAATCCCTCTCCAAAGCCCTAAGACCCCCCAGCAATAAATCCCAGCCGTTGGATCGAATTCCAAGAAATTTGATCGGTCGGATCCTCTTCTCCGCTCAAAATCGCGGAACAGAATAAACAGGGCGCACGATCACAGGCGCACGGTCAGTGGTCGTGCGCGACGAGGGCAATGGTCGTGCGCACTATCCGGGACAGAACTCTGAATTCTTGCGAATAAGCGCACGATCGCTGGCGCACGATCACTGGTCGTGCGCGAAGAGGGAAATGGTCGTGCGCACTGTCCGAGACAGAACTCGATTCTCTTCGGAATTAACGCACGATCGCTGGCGCACGATCACTGATCGTGCGCGATGAGGCCACTGATCGTGCGCTAAGAGCAGACAGGGAAAATTCTAGCCTGCTTCACGTGCCGCACTACCACTCCGCCTACTTCGCGGAACTACCAGTTTTGGGGTGTTACAACTCCACCCTCCTTAAAAGAATTTCGTCCCGAAATCCAGGAAACAGTAATAGCATAAATTACAGTTATACTTTACCTGAGGGAAATAGCTCGGGATACTCCGCAAGCATCATTTGCTCTCTCTCCCAAGAGAGCTCCTCTCGGCCGCAGTTATCCCACCGGACTTTTACCATCCGAATGGACTTGTTCCGCAGCTGCTTTACTTCAGTATCTTCGATGCGTAAAGGCTTGACTTTCGTCGACAACCCACTATCAACCGGAACTTTGCCGACCGCAACGATATGAGTAGGCTCTTGCACTGCCTTCCTCATCACTGAAATGTGGAACACGTTGTGCAGACCGCTCAGCTCTGCAGATAGTGCAAGCCGATAAGCCGCATCACCAACACGCTCCACGATCTCGAACGGTCCTAAGTACCTCGGACTGAGCTTTTTCAAGCGTCGAATCCTTGATACCCCTTTGAACGGTTTGATCTTCAAGTAAACCCGGTCACCGACGGCAAACTCTAAGTTCCTATGCTTGGCGTTGAAATACTTTGCTTGCCTATCCTGGGCAACCAATAGCCTTTCGCGTATAGACCGGATCGTCGAAGTTGCTTCTTCAACATCCTTTCGCTTCAATAGCTTAGTATCGCCCGTTTCCGCCCAAGACAACGGCGTACGGCACTTCTTACCATAGAGGGCCTCGAAAGGAGCCATCTTTATGCTGGCTTGGTAGCTATTATTGTAGGCGAACTCGATCATAAAGAGGTGATCCTCCCACCTCTTTCCAAAGTCTAGAGCGCACATTCGGAGCATATCCTCCATAGTCCTGTTGGTTCTCTCGGTCTGTCCATCCGTTTGCGGGTGGAAGGCCGTGCTGAACTTCAATTTTGTGCCCAACAGTTCATGGATAAGCCTCCAATCTTTCGATGTGAAACGCCCGTCACGATCGCTGACGATGCTACGAGGGACACCGTGCAGTCTCACGATACTATCCACATAGAGCTTTGCTAGCTTCTCTACGGAATCATCCTTCCGGTTCGGAATGAAGTGTGATACCTTTGTCAAACGGTCCACGATCACCCATATGGCGTCGTTTCCATGTTGCGATCTCGGCAATCCGTGCACGAAATCCATCGAAATATCATCAAACTTCCACTCCGGAATCGGCAAGGACTTCAGAAACCCACCGGGACGTTGACATTCCGCTTTCACCAACGCGCAAGTATGACACTTGGCCACATAAAGGGCAATGTCTTTCTTCATGCCCGGCCACCAGAACAATTTCTTCATATCCATAAACATTTTAGTGCTCCCCGGGTGGATCGAGTACTTGGTATGATGAGCCTCGTACATCAACTCCGCCCGTAGAGTACCAACGTTTGGGATGCATAACCTTTCCTGCTTCCACATAAGGTCGTCTTCGAAGGAGAAATCAGCGTTTAACCCTTCAACGGTTTCCGCTTTGTATCGTTTCAAGCTCTCGTCCAACTCCAATGCTTGTCGAACTCGGTCGGCAAGGTCGTAGTGAACTTCCGTCCAGTTCAAGCATGCTGAAGTAGACGTTCTCCTATCAATGCATATGATCTCCATTTCTTCTAGCTCACGGATTAGACGCTCATCGTGCATCAAAATCCAATTTGCTTGTGCGGGAGCCCGACGACTCAACGCGTCTGCAACTACGTTTCCTTTACCGGGAGTATATTTGATATCGAAGGTGTAGTCCCCAAGGAACTCCATCCACCTCCTTTGGCGCATGTTCAACTCCCTTTGATCTAGTAAGTACTTGAGGCTCTTATGGTCGGTAAAGATATCGATCTTCACGCCATATAGATAGTGCCTCCAAAGTTTGAGGGCAAAAACCACGGCCGCTAGCTCCAAATCATGGACCGGGTAATTCCTCTCGTGAACCTTCAGTTGCCGGGAGCCGTAAGGCAATTACCTTCCCGAACTGCACTAGGACACAACCCAATCCACTTCCTGAGGCGTCGCTATATATTTCGTTGCCTTCCGTACCTTGTGGCGAGCATAGAATGGGCGCCGTGGTCAGACGGCTCTTTAGCTCTTCAAAAGCTCGTGCGCACTCGGGCGACCAAACGAACTTATGATCCTTCCTAGTCAGTTTTGTGAGAGGAAGTGCGATCCTCGAGAAGTTTTCCACAAAGCGCCTATAATAGCCGGCAAGTCCTAAGAAACTTCGGACTTCCGCTACGTTTTTCAACAAAGGCCACGCTTGGATCGCTTCTATCTTCGACGGATCAACTGCAATTCCTTCGCCACTAACAACATGACCAAGGAATGCCACTGACGGTAGCCAAAACTCGCACTTGGAGAACTTGGCATATAGCTGACTCCTCCTCAAGGTGCTCAGGACTGCGTGCAGATGCCCTACATGCTCCTCTTCCGACTGAGAGTATACCAAAATGTCGTCGATGAAGACGATCACAAATTGATCTAAATACTCTCGGAATGTCCTATTCATCAAGTCCATGAATACCGACGGTGCGTTGGATAGACCGAACGGCATTACCGTGAACTCATAGTGCCCAAAGCGGGTACTGAACGCTGTCTTTGGAATGTCACATTCCCTTATTCGCAGTTGATAGTAGCCGGACCTTAGGTCTAGCTTGGAGTAAACCGTCGACCCCATCAGTTGGTCGAATAGATCATCGATTCTAGGAATCGGATATCAGTTTTTCTCGGTCAACTTGTTTAGCTCTCTATAATCAATACATAGACGCAAGCTCCCATCCTTCTTTTTCACAAAGAGGACCGGTGCACTCCAAGGCGAAGAACTTGGACGTACGTAGCCTTGCTCTAGCAGCTCTTGCAATTGGACCTTCAACTCTGCCAATTCCTTTGGCGCTATTCGGTATGGTGAGCGGGCCACAGGTTTGGCACCTGGCACCAACTCGATACAGAAATCAATCTCCCGATGAGGCGGAGCCCCAGGGAGTTCGTTAGGAAACACGTCGGCGTATTCCGCTACAACTGGGAAATCACACAACCTGGGCTTTGGCTCCGAAGCCTCCAACAAGGTGAAGAACAACTCGGCGCCTTTTCTCACCGCCTTAACCACTTGGAGAGCAGACATCAGCGTCTTGCTCGCTCCTCGCATACCGGCGAATGTGGTTTCATCGTCGGTGTTCATTCCCAGAGTGATCTCCTTTGTCTTGCAATCTATGCATGCTCGCTGCTCCGAGAGCCAGTCCATGCCGAAGATCACATCGAATTCAGCTAACGGTAGTAACGACGCTTCCAAGTCGAAATCTTGACTTCCGATCCGCACCTTCACACGGCTCTTCCTATCCGCACTCATTCGAGATCCATTGGGTAGCACTACTTCCAATCTATCCTCTACAAAGGTAGACGGCACTCCGATTTGCACCACGAAGTCCTCGGACAGAAAAGAGTGCGATGCACCCGTATCGAATAGAGCTCTCGCCGGATAGTTGAAAATTAGGACGAAACCTAATTGTACACAAATAACACATATAGTCGTACAACAGTAAGAATCATATACATAGCTGTAAAAGCTAACTTCTAATTCGTACCTGTGACTACATCGGTTTGTCGTATAGCTTCTTGTTGGCCAAGCGAATAGACTCTCGGCTGAGTCGGAATGTGTTGGGAGGCCGAAGACTCTGCCGCTTTGCCCTTTTCCGCAGCCCGAGCATAATCCACCGCTCGATTTGCCGCCTTTGGGGGACCACTTCGACACACCGCAGCTTTGTGTCCCACCTTCCCGCAGGTGAAACACGTAATAAGAGTCCGCGCGGTCGTGGCTCCCGAAACATTCGAAGAAGCTGGTTCCGCCTGCTTGAACTTCCGCTTGTTCCTTCTGAAGTCCGGCTTGGACTGAGAGGCCGGCGCATGAAACTTGGGTTTCTTTACAACACTCTTTGCTTGTACCCTCTTCATGTCCAACGCCAAAGATCTGGCGGTTTGCACCATCACTTGGAAGCCAAACGTCATAGGGCCTGCAAGGAGCAGCCTCAACTCGTCCCGAAGCCCTTCATAGAATTTATTCGTCTTCGTCTCCTCATCCTCCACCAATGCCCCCGCATAGCGACTCAGTCTGGTAAACTCATGTAAGTAATCGTCAACGGAGCGATCACCTTGAGTTAACCTCAGGAACTGGTTTTGTAACGCAATGCGTTGGGCAGAGGGGATAAACCGCTGGAGGAACGACTTTGAAAACTCAGCCATTGTTATTTCAGTAATGTCTCTATCGCCGAACTTGTGCAGTTCCTGCTCTTCCCACCACAGCACAGCCTCTCCGTCAAGAAGGAAAGTGGCTAAGGTGACCATCATGGCTTCGTCCGTCGCCGTCGCCCTCAGAGTTCTTCTAACTCTTGACAACCAGTCTTCTGCCACCGTTGGGGACTCAGATCCCGAGAAGGTAGGAGGATTAAAGCTCAAGAAGTGCTTTAATTGTTGGTCACGCGCTCGCCCCGCAACTACTTGCGCAACTTGACGCTCCACCCTCGGTGCTAACGCCGGTTCTACTGCAGCTACTGGCACAGGGGCATCAACCCTCGGTGTTACCGCAGGTTCCACTGCAGGTTCAATTACCGGGGCCGCATCAGTAGTAGGCGTAGCAGGCTGTG
This sequence comes from Dactylorhiza incarnata, assembly GCA_033032865.1. Classification (NCBI taxonomy): domain Eukaryota; kingdom Viridiplantae; phylum Streptophyta; class Magnoliopsida; order Asparagales; family Orchidaceae; genus Dactylorhiza; species Dactylorhiza incarnata. Next base: position 17,485,768 of record JAWHQI010000025.1, on the reverse strand, counting down.
CAAGCCTTTGCGGTTGAGCATTGATCATCGCGAAGACTGCTTCTGCGACCATTCTGATCATCTCAACCGAAGGACTGGTCGCTGGCACCTCAGCCGACCCACTACTTTCAGCAGTGTTACGGGGTTGAGACCGCCCCGCAGCACTTCTAGTCACCTATAATCATGCAAGGCACAATTTAGTGACCCTAAACATATCAAACATCAATCATGGAACGTTCAGGTTCCGCAAACAAGTATGTTTTTTTTCATTCCTAAGTGGACATTCTAATTAGTTTTTGTCGTTTTAGGTGAATGCACAGCCCGTGCGCACCACCCCTTAAAAGGAATTCGTCCCGAATTCGCTAAACTACGGATCGACGCCTTAAGTCCGATACCAAATTGTAACACCCTGCCAGTACGAATAGTATAACAGTAGGTCCGGCCGGGACCCCACGCCATACAAGCCACACTAGCTAGGAGTTAAAAGGTGATAACCAGAAAAGTAACAACTAAACGAGAGTACAAAACGTAAGCGGAAGCATTAATTAAACCATTCAAAAAGAACTGTCCACTATCATAGGAATGTAACCAGAATAAGAGTTACGGCCTTAAGGCCTTACATTCATCCAATGCACAAAACTCCATAAGCATACATCGGCACGCAGGCCGGCCATACATGAAAAAGCTAAAAAGGGAGGCTGGCCTTCAAGGGCCAACTCAGCAAAAGGGGTCACCGCCCGCTATTTCCCGCTAGGCTCACCTGCACCTGCATAAGACATTCCACCAAGCGGTGGCAAACAAGGCAACGGTCAGCACAGCTGACCAAATTATAACGACCCCACCCCTTTCCCGGGGTGGCGGAGATTCTACCCTGCAAGCAAGCCATACTAGCACAAGTACTAATCTAAAGAAAGTGCAACTACACAAGGTGAGGTTTCAAGCACAATCAATCTTCTAGGTTGAGCATCAAAAGAAAGGAACCTAGGTATGCACATGATGTTGGTTGGGTTCACCCGAAGGTTCCCACAACTGCCTAAACAACCGCATGAGGCTAACAACATCAATTCATCACAAACGTGGGTACACACAACCGCACGTTCCATGCTCACAAGGCATGCACCAAAGGTACTTCTTCCCGAGCACCAAAACCATCATGAGTCCGGAAACTCTAGATAGAAAAGAGCTTTTGGTCGGTCTAGGCAAGACGCCCTTCCCAACCTCTCCCAAGGTCGTTCGGGTTTACAAGAGATAAATCCCCCTACCGCCACGCCTGGAAACGGGTTCAGTTCAGCCAATTCCCGTGCTCTTGTCATCGATTGAACACACGATGCGGGTATGACATCACCTCGACCCGTAAGGGTTTAGCACTCACTAGTGCTACACAAAACATAAGTTACAACACCCTAGCCTTAAAAGTTTACCTTGTAACGACTCAAGACCCGACTCCGCCTTTCGGCCGGAGGGCATGAGGGATCGTTAGGGCTTTATACGTAACCAAAAAGGAGGTACAAGACCACTCCTCAACAATTCTAGTGGTGAAGGTTTGCATTCAACCACTCGCAAAGCATGGGGCTTCCGTTAGGATCTTCACAAGGTACCTACGCTTAAATCCCGCAATACTATCGCATATAACATAGAGTCATTCTCCGGCACGCATTCTAGGCTTAACCTAAATGCAACGTCGCAAATCAAGCATCACCGATTCGGGCTCACGGCCACGAATAGGCTTCACACACAATGCCTAAATCCGCACAACTACCGGATTTTCTACATGCAATATGCCGGGGACGGACACAATCTACCCGGAGTCCCGAAGGACTTGAGGAAATCCTACACTTCACCCATTTGGTGAAAGGGACTCCTCATGCAAGCATAGAGAAATGAAGGAGAGGACAAAAGACAAGTCCAAACAATGGGAGAAGAAATCGTTACCCTAGACGTGTTCTTCTTCGCCATGGATCCGAGATTCTACGCGGAGGGAAAGAACCGCAGCGGGCTGCACTCTCCGGATCTGGAAACGGCTCGCGAAACGGAGCTCCGAGGCTCCGTCAATGGCGAAATCTCCTCTTCTTCTTCCTTGCCCCCTTCTTCTTCCTCTAGCCTAGGAGAGAGAAACACTATGAAATAATGAGGGTTTAATCCCTCTCCAAAGCCCTAAGACCCCCCCAACAATAAATCCCAGCCGTTGGATCGAATTCCAAGAAATTTGATCGGTCGGATCCTCTTCTCCGCTCAAAATCGCGGAACAGAATAAACAGGGCGCACGATCACAGGCGCACAGTCAGTGGTCGTGCGCGACGAGGGCAATGGTCGTGCGCACTATCCGGGACAGAACTCTGAATTCTTGCGAATAAGCGCACGATCGCTGGCGCACGATCACTGGTCGTGCGCGAAGAGGGAAATGGTCGTGCGCACTGTCCGAGACAGAACTCGATTCTCTTCGGAATTAACGCACGATCGCTGGCGCACGATCACTGATCGTGCGCGATGAGGCCACTGATCGTGCGCTAAGAGCAGATAGGGAAAATTCTAGCCTGCTTCACGTGCCGCACTACCACTCCGCCTACTTCGCGGAACTACCAGTTTTGGGGTGTTACATGACCCCTCTTCCTTCATTGACCTCTAATTGCACCCCTTAGGGTTTACCCTAAGATTATGGTCCATACTTCCCCAAATCCACCCAAACTTCTTGTGAGGGTGTTATATTACTCATTGAACTCAGAGGAGTCTACTACACCCCTCTCCAAGGACAAACTCTCCTATGTCCTTCACAACCAAAATTCCACTCCATAGGGATCAACCCTATGGCCATGAGCAAATCAACTCCTATGCTCACCAATCTTCCTCATGGGGTCTCAAATTGATGCCACTGACCTTTTCAAGAAGACTCAAGTCTCTATGGACCCATTTGGCCAATGGTTCTCTACTTGGCTAAATGCACCCCAAGGTGCTCCAACTCCATGTCGTAGGGCAATCCAACTCCCCATGACCCCAAAACTAACCTGGAGGTGATTTGGGTGGTGTTAGGGCAGTGGCCAAAATTCCACTCCAATTGGAGGTGGTTTGACCATGAAAAACCCCAAATACCCTTAATCACAATTTTCCCTTTAATGGACAAAATTTTGGCCCAATGACTACCTAATCAAAAGAACCCCAAATGAGTTGAAATTTTAACCAGGGGCTTATCATGACCCCAATAACACCCCACCAAAATTTGGTGGAGATTGGAGGTCATTTGACCCTCCAAATAATTTATACAAGGATTATTAAATTATTACAAAAACTTTAGAAAAAAGTTCTCCAAAAATTCTCATTTTTGGATATGTTATAGTCCTAGGCATGACTCATTCCTACTCCAAATTTCAAGTCATTTGGACTAGTGGTTTGGTGTGGGCACCCATTCAAAGTTCAGTCCAACATTGCACTAGAATGGGTGCTGAGCTCAAACCAGGACTCCTAATTGGGTGAGGTCAATTTTGTATGATCCTAGGGGTCAAGGCCTACAACTTTCATGTTGGGCATTTTTTCTGTAGAGCCCTCTAAGTAATTTCTAAATTTAAAATTAGAAATAGCATATAAAACTCTATTAATAGGAATATTAATATTAAATATATTATTTAAATTCACGATATCGCGCTGATCCGACGGCTCCTGTCCATCGTCCCCGATGCATCAAGGGTTCACAGAGCTTGCGCCTGGAGCTCTTTGCGGGCGATTTTTCGGCGTGATGGCGCCACCTTCGGCGAATCGTCGCCGCCATTAGCACCACCCGACCTCCAGCTTCCGATTGCCGGTGTCGGTGTGGCCGGGGGTGGCCGGAGTTGGCCCCCCGGTTGTTACGTTTTTCGGCCATGAACAATGGAAAATCCGATTGGAGGGGCCTCCAATCTTAGTTGATTTTGAAATAGGGATATATTAGATCTATCCAAAGGAGAAGAGATGAAGAAGTGGACCTGTATTGGGGGGTTTAGGTGCTCCGACCGTCGACCACCATTGCTCCTCCTTGGAGATTTCGGCACCACCCAAATCCTTGCACATATAGCTCATTCTTCTCGGGGAAGGGGGGGTTTCAACTCCTTTCTCCCTTCTAAAGCTAATGGAGGCCCCAATTTAATGGGAGGAGGGCTCCATTAAGAGGTCACCAAGTGACCCCTCCTCTCCCCCATGGCCGGCCACCCTTATGCCCCCCCTGCCTTCAATTTACTCCAGAAAACTCCTGGAATTTCCTCCACATTCATCAGGGGAGATGAAAGGAGTCATCAATGGGGATTCCAAGGGGTTTATTACCTTAATGGCCATGAATACCACCTTCTCTCTCCATTAAAATTGGGTTTTTCTCTCTCCTACTCATCATGGCCGATTTCTCTCTCTCTCCTGGGTTAGTTATCAGTCAAGCATGCTGGTCAAGTGATCAATTTGGGCTTAGCCCAAAGGAATTGGGCTAGATTTAAGAGATTTGACCTAATTTGGGCCAGTTTGACTTTTGGTCAAATTGACCAATTGGGTGACCCTAGGATGGGGCTCTTGGGTCCATTGGATTCCAAATTAGGTTTAGAAACTACTGGTGGGGTCAATTTGGTCACATGAGCCTTAGCTGACCCAATTTAAGCTGATTTGACCAAAATAGGCTAGGTTGACTTTGGTCAAATTGAGCCCTAGGGTTGACCCAGTCATGGGTCTTTTTGCTCCACTGGGTCCCCTATGATATTATAACACTATGGGTAGGGTCAATTTAATATGGTGGTGGTCAATTAGGGCACTTAGTGAGGAATTGCCATTTTGACCTAAAAGGGCATTTTGGTCAATTTGCACCACTGGGGGTCCCATGATGGGGCTTTTAGGTCTACTAGGTTTCTTATGATATTTTAGACCTAGAGAAGTGGTCAATTTGGCATGGTGGAGGTCAATTGACTCTAATTAGGCTACTTTGACCAATTTAGGGTTAGGGTTGACTTTGGTTAATTTGGCCTCTTTGGTTGACCCCAATGGGCCCTTGGTGCCCTAAGGGGGCCCTTAGAGGGTTAGGGATACTATGGTGGGGTCAAATGGTCAAGTTGAGGCCCTAAAGTTCAACCCTAAGCTTGGTCACCAGAAATTGCTATTTGCAGTCCAAGGCACTTTCAACCCTAATCTTGCCTAAGTTAAAGAGATTTCTACACTACCAAGGCCTTGTCATGACCTTGTCAAGACAGATTCACCTGGGGGTCTAGCTGTCTGGGGGATGTTACAAATCCCAATAAACAAAAAAAATAATTTCGTCCTCGAAATTCAGGTTAGGTTTGCGGGGTTTTCACCGCGGGTGACTGAACGTAACATCCCCTAAGGATTGAAGTTATTCCTGGCTCGAAGAGCACCGACTATCTATGCCACACCAGCTCTAGTGGCTCCAAGTTGTGCTCTTCCCGACCCTAATTTTTCCACATGTCTTAGCCTCTGGAATCTTCTTGCGCCGCAAGACTCGCACCGTCGTATCATCTATCTTGACCGGGGTGACCTTGCTACCTTGGTCAATTTATCCTCAAACTTCCACTCTAACCTGGGCAGACTCTTATGCCTCTAAAGTTTTCTTCTCACAATCAAATTCTTACTCTTTCAGGTACGTCCGCATAATCAATCATCTCTACTTTACAACTTTTCCAGTTCTTACTATTGATGGAACTAATCAAATCATCTAGCGTCCTAATCATCCTTAATTATTAATGGGGGTGCACTTGTGAACTTTTATAAGTATATGCTAACCAATCATAATAGCAAGATGACTCCCGATCATTTCTACATGGAGTTTGATTCATAAGGGCAAAATTTTGGTACCCTAAGGTTTTTCACAAGTCCATTTCCTTAAGAGAATATCTTCACGTTTATTTCACCAAATTCCTATCACTTCCACATGTTAGTCTTGGTCACTCTCTAAGCAAGATAAACTTAGATCGTTCTTATCATAGTAATCTCAAACACTAGATTCTAAATCCAATAAGTCATCGTCTAAGATCTCTGGTTATTTATCATCAAAGCTCCCAAGGTATAAAACTATTATTGTAAATAAAATTTTCAACCATGACGGGGCATGATTTTTTAACAAGACATGAGTTAATCACTTCCGAACGCCCGAAGTCACAAGAACTTCAAATATAACAGCAACTTGTACAACCTAGTTTTTGTCCATAATCTCTATACTAGGACATCGACATCCCTAATTGATTAATCCTAGCGACTTTACATTTCCAATGATTCAACTAAGGTCAAGTTGTTGTTCGATCAATGATGTCTATCCATTGTCCTGGTACTTCTATCGGGCATCATTCCAAACATACTGTTACACCGTCTCATCTTCTTTCAAGTAACATTGAGTAAGATCGACTTAAAAATCATTATGTTCACGACACAACATTTTCTAACTTAAGTCTAAGGGAAATCCAAGTCCGTCGTTAATTTGCCCAATAAACAAAAGGTACGCCCCAATAAACAAAAGATAAGCCACTATCTATTTTGGGCTGAGTACCTTCAATATCACCAAGTTATATTCGTCCCAAATATGCAAACAATTCTTAGGGCACAAATCCTTATAATTAGGGTTCTATCCTGAGGCTCATTGGTATACTCCACACCTTAGACTCTTCTAGGCATCCTCTACTACAACCTTATCAGGGTCAACATGTCACCCAATCCCAAACGGGTCCCTTCTGAACTTTAATTCTTATCCGACCCTCGGTGTTTGCCACGGTGGTTGTCTTAATGTAATCACATCACGGATACGAGGATTGAGTCTATCTCATACCATTCTACTTATGTGTCAATCTTTCATTCTCTAGCCTCTTTTGGGTATCCTCGCACCTTCACCAAAAGCTATACCTACGATCTATTTCAGACTAGGCCATGGTATAAATTGTCAAGGTAAGTCACGTATCCTAGTGGGGTTGAGTCTAACTCATTAACTAAGGGACTATCTAAAGAAATCTTTGCATCCGGAGGTATTCCCTGCTGGGGGCTGGGTTCGCCGCGGGCTACAAAAGAAACTTGACACCTGCAAGGGAAATTGACTAAGAAGATTTAGTTAAAAGTGGACTTTTTTCAATGTGATTCTCATATGGGCACACCACTGCTTCCGCTGCTTAGTTTGTCCTCAAACTAAACTCGCGCGGGGTGGCCCAGGGTTTGTGGACTTCTTTTCTTCTGATCGAGGTTTCCTCTGATACCACTTGTAAGACCCCATTTTTTTTCTTTTCAAACATCCGGGTCTTAGGCCCAGAACCACCGCTTTGCGGTGACACCTTCGCTCGGGAAGGTCGCCACTACAAAACGCCGATTCTGCCGGCCAAAATCGATCACAAGAAAAGTTCATAAAAGAGAAGACAAGTCCACATAATCACATGAATTATAAACCATAAAGGTAAATGTCCACAGTTAATAACTGAATAAAAGATAGCAAGGGTTACAATCATCTCCTCACTACAAGATCACTCGCGGAAGCTAACTCCTAGGTAAAACTAAAGCTAATCGTCACCGACACTGAAACCGGAGTATCCAGACTAGTCTGACCCATCCCTGCAGACTCTGTACTCCACTGGTGCTGCAACACTGGATGCTTCTTCTCTTTTGGCCTGCGGTCGCTGCCTCGCAATCCACATCTACGTCTTCGCCTTCGGCCTCCTGGTCGCTGTGCTGGAGGGGTTCCACCCATCATGGGGCATCTGACTCGAGTGTGTCCCGGCTGGTGACAATGGTAGCATGGCTGTGGGGCCCACCCCGTCGGATCCTGCTGCACCTGTGAAAGTGCACAGTTAACCTCACTAGAATTCTCTAGAGGGGGGGCTGAATAGAGATTTAAAATATTTTGTGCAAAGTTAATATATATATATATGTGTATGATCACAGATTAGAGCTTTCCACACACCAACAAGAATTAGACAAGTAATTAAAGTAAATGCAAGAGAGAAAATCACAGCACAACACAAGAAAATATAGTGGTTCCCCAAACTTTGGGTAGTCCACTCTTCTACCCCCTTGGTAGGAATTCACTATCTTGCACTGAGTCTTTTGATAAGGAGACTCTTAGAACCACCCTGAGTCTTTTGACAAGGAGACTCTTAGAACCAACTGAGTCTTTTGACAAGGAGACTCTTAGAACCAGTACACTGAATTTTTTGAAGAGAAATTCTAAAAACTCTTTTACAATATTTAAGTAAGAAAGAAAGAAAGAAAGAAACACTAATGAATCTTCTTCCTAGCAAGAAGATTGGAAGCACAAGAAGTGAATTAAATCTTTCTTCTATAGAGAGAAGAAGATTTGTAGCCTTTCTCTCTTTTAGTGAGAGCAATCAGAGTTTGCAGCAGTGAGCAGAAGAAGAAATGGTTGAATATTGCTGCAGAGCTTGTTCTCAATTTCTCTCTTTTCTCTTGGGAGCTTTTCCTCTATTTCAAAATGTATGTGGTAGATCACTCAACTCTGTGTTTTCTGCCGACCTCCTCTTTATTTATAGCTCTGTGTATTCAAAATAATGCTATAAGAGGATAATTAATTAGCAGTCAGAGAATTTGAAAAATAGAAATGTTTCTATAATTGGCATACCAATAGAAGGAAAGAATTCATTCCAAATTCAAATAATATCCATAATGAGTTTGATCAGATTAGCCAAGAATCAAATAGAAGGAAAGAATGATTCAGAACGGCTATAAAATATTAACATTATTCCATATAAATTAGATCTTCTGAAAGAAGGAAAGATATCTGGCGCATATTTAAATCTGTCATATAAATCGACGTGTGTCGATTACTATTCGACGTAAGCGTCGAATTCATCCTGGCTGGACGTCGAGAGAAGAATAAGGAAGGTGCGTCGACTGAGGTGCGTCGACTTCATTAGATGCGTCGACTAGAAATCAGAGTAGCGTCGACAACACATACGTCGAAATCTTCCTAAAGTTACTTCGACATATCCTGAAGAAAACGTCGACTACATTTCGACGTTGCGTCGAATACTATTCGACGCATATTTACTTAGTCTTGTTTTTCATTCATAAAACTCTTTCTTTAACTCATTTCTAGGGGTTAAGAGAAATCATTTCCCCAACAATCTCCCCTATTTATCTTAACCCTATTTAGAGAGAAATTGTATTAGCATAAAATCAACTCAGCACAGCATTTGTAAGGATAAGAAATATATTGAGTAACTAAAAAGAGATTAGGAAAAGAAAGCACATGTCAAGTATTTGTCTTTCACAAGAATTAAACTAGAAACTTCTTTTTGTACATGAAGTTGACAAAAGCAGAATAAAGTTTCCTAGATAAGTCATGAATGGCATCAAAAATGTATCCCCTGGCTCTATCAGGTCTTTCCTGAACATTCCTGATGATTGTATGCAGTTTTTCCAAGAGTTTATCACCATCAGGGATAGTGTCATTTATGGAGTAGCCTTTGCTGATGATGATTGCTGCCTTTTCATCAATCATCTCAATGGTGATGTTGTGAGATTCTTTTTGTGCAGGCTTGAGCTCAGGAGGTCCTTTGTTATCAACCTTTGTTTTCTTCTCTGATTCCTGTTTCATAGGACTCTCAGTCATTTTTCCTTTCCCTTTCCAGGAATCTAACTTTGCAGGTCTAGATGGCTTTTTATAGGGAATGTATGTATCTTCTGTACATCCTATACCCTTCTTGTCCTTTTGACCCTTATCCAGGATAATCCCTGCCTGAGGATTTTTCTTTTGATAAGCTTCAATATCAAACAACTTCTTTGGAATTTTGATAGAAGATTCAGCAAGGATTTGTTCCTTAGTCATTCCCTTGTTAATCTTTTCCATCCAAGCTTTCCTTTTATCTTCCACTTCTTTTCTAGCTGCTTCATATTCATACAGTTCTCTTTCTCTTATCTCTTCATGCCTCTTTTCCATGTCAGGATCATGGTACTCCTTGACAGGACTGTTAGGACAGACACTAGGCATCTTTTCAAATCTTTTTATTTGCTCACATGCTTTTCTATACTTCTTTTCTTTTGCAAACTCTTTCCTTTCTTCTTTAGAAAATTTTTGCCAATAGGGAGTGACTTCCCTTTTTCTCTTTATCTGTCCTCCTGGACTTTGCCTAGGTATGATCTGTTTATGGAGTCTTGCTGCTTGTGGGGGTAGAGGTAGCAGAGGAGGTAGAGAAGAAGGTAGAGAAGAAGGTAGAGAAGAAGGTAGAGGAGGAAGTTGAGAAGGAGTTTTCTCTTTGGGTGGAGAGGGAGTTATTTCAAGAAGAGTTCTTAGATGATCTGTAATAGAGGGCAGAGTGATTTCTGGTAGGGTGATCTCTGCTGAGGGATGATTGTCTTCTCCAAGCTCTGTTGCAGGGATGTCCTCAAGCAGAGGTGTCTTTAGTTTGAAGTAACTGGCAGAGAAGCCAGGAGAATGATGCTGCTGTTCCTCATCACAGGAGGGTGCATTAATCCATACCTGACCATTCCAATCATCTGAGGTGGCTGCTTCTTCCTCCCCCTGGATTACTGGGTCCTTTACTACAGGAATCTCCCCCTGGGTATAAGGATCATCAGTTCTGAATGCTGAATCCACAACATGCTCCCCTTCAGTGTTGTAAGAGGATTCACCAAAATGTTTGATGAAAGTGTAGTCAGAGTGATTTGAGAGGAGTGGAACCTATAATGAAAGAAATTGGTGTAATCTATAATGTGTAAAAAAAAGAATTTAATCCTGAGCTTTTTAAGAGAGATAGATGACCTGATAAGGGGGGTTTCTGGAGCAACTCTCCCCCTGGTTTACATCCTTCATGAAGGATTTAAACCTTTCTGGCGACAGATGCCGTTCTTGAATGAGAGCATGTAGCTCAGGAAGAGAAGAAGAGAGGGTTTCGAGTTTGACTGCACAGGTGTTGATCATGGCAGCGCATTCATTGGCGAAGTTATTCAGGCGAGTCTGGAAATCACTAACTAATTGTTCAAGAGCATCATTCATCTGTTTGACGAGGGCTGAGTGATCAGAAGTTGGTGCCATTGTTGCAGAGAAAGAGAGACAGAGGTAGACGATGAAGTTTTGGCGGGTTTTAGGAGAGTATATGTTATGAAATAAGTAGCATTATTTAACAGGAGATGAAACGTCGAGAAAGGAAACAGAAATCAAGGTATATTAGGTAATCCGATCGTCAAAAAGAGGAAGGGAGGATTCAATTCCGATTGTAGGCAGAAGTCGACGGTACGTCGAATGAATGTCGACCTATGCGTCGATATAAGGTCGACGCTACGTGGAGATTTGTCCACGAAGCGATCTGTCGATGTGTTCATAGCCCTGCGTCGATATCAATTCGACTGAGCGTCGATAGGTTATCGATGTATCTTTGCCGAGAAGAAATCGACGCCAGCGTCGAGTTCTTCTCAAGGGTGCGTCGATAAGTATTCGACGCATATTTAATTACTTTCTTAGATTTCCTCATTTCTTTTAGGCTTCCCCACAATGGTAGTTACAGACTACCATCAAGCATTCCTAAGGTGTTGATGAAATAGTTATGCTTGGTTTCATCTAAGGGTTTTGTAAGAATGTCTGCTCTTTGATTGTCTGTGGGAACAAATTCTAGGGTTATTTTACCCTTCTCAACATTGTCTCTAAGGAAGTGATGTCTGATCTCTATATGTTTGGTCCTACTATGAAGGACTGGGTTGGATGCTATGGAAATAGCACTAGAGCTATCACAATAGATCTTAGAGTTATGTATTTCCAATTTGTAATCAAGTAGTTGATTTTGCATCCATAGGATTTGTGAACAACAGCTCCCAGCAGCTATGTATTCAGCTTCAGCTGTTGAGGTTGAGACTGAGGTTTGTTTCTTACTAAACCATGAGATTAATCTGTCACCTAGGAATTGGCAGGTACCAGATGTGCTTTTTCTATCAACCCTACATCCAGCATAATCTGCATCTGAGAAACCTATTAGTTCAAAGTTTGTTTCTGCTGAGTACCATAGTCCTAGTTCAGAAGTTCCTTTTAGATATCTAAGAATCCTTTTTGCAGAGGTGAGATGGGATTCCTTTGGATCAACTTGGAATCTAGCACATATGCAAGTGGCAAACATGATATCAGGTCTACTGGCTGTTAGATATAGAAGGGATCCTATGATTGCCCTATAGGTCTTTTGATCTACTGATTTCCCTTTATCATCTTTTTCTATAATGGCATTGGTTGCCATGGGTGTTTTCATGGTAGATGCTGACTCCATACCAAATTTTTTGATTAGTTCTTTAGTATATTTTGATTGTGAGATAAAAATTCCTTCATTACTTTGTTTTACTTGGAGTCCTAGGAAATATGAGAGTTCACCCATACTACTCATCTCAAATTTGGATTGCATAAGATTGGCAAATTTTTTACATAGTTTAGGATGGGTTGAGCTAAAGATAATGTCATCTACATATATTTGAACAAGGAGGAGTTGGTTTTTATGAGTTCTTGTAAATAGTGTCTTGTCTACTTTGCCTCTTTCAAAGGAGTTTTCTAAAAGAAAATTTGATAGAGTTTCATACCAAGCTCTAGGAGCCTGCTTAAGACCATATAATGCTTTGTTAAGTCTATAAACAAAGTTAGGAGAGGAGGGATTAACAAAACCTGGTGGTTGCTCCACATATACTTCTTCTTGCAGATCTCCATTTAGAAAAGCACTCTTGACATCCATTTGGTAGACTTTCATCTTCATGAAGGCTGCATAGACAAGAAAGAGCCTGATTGCTTCTAATCTGGCTACTAGAGCAAAGGTCTGGTTATAGTCTATCCCTTCTTCTTGTCTATATCCTTGTGCTACAAGTCTTGCCTTGTTTCTCACAATTACTCCAGTGGAATCTAGTTTATTCATGTATACCCATTTTGTACCAATTACAGGGTAGTTTCTTGGTCTTTCAACTAGGTTCCATACTTTGTTTCTCTCAAATTGGCCTAATTCTTCTTGCATGGCCACAATCCAGTGAGGATCACAATTTGCTTCTTCAAACTTCTTTGGTTCAACTTGTGATAGGAAGCATTGGAGCATCATCTCATTTGAGACCTGATGTCTTGTTCTTACTCCTGTGTTGAGATTTCCAATTACTTGAGCTTGTGGATGATCTTTCAAATTGATTCATGTTCTGCTTGAATTTGTCAGTTGTTCTTCTTCTTCATTCTCAATGGGATCATTGTTCAATTGTTCTTCCTGAATCATGTCCTCTTGTGGAAGTGGGTCTTGAATGCTCTTTTCTGAGGTTTCTTGTTCAGACTCTTCACTTGGTTCCTCTAATTGATTTTCCTTTCCTTTATCTAGAGCTAGTTGCTCAAGCTGGGTTTCTATACTGTTATTTTCCTGTGGAAAAGAACTGGTGGAAGTCTCCTCCCCCTTAAGAAGCATGTTAGTTTCATCAAATACAATGTGCATAGATTCTTCAATTTTAAGAGTTCTTTTGTTATAACACCTATAGGTTTTACTAGATGCTGAATATCCTAGAAATATTCCATCATCAGATTTCTTGTCAAACTTGGCAAGATGATCTTTTCCATTATTTAGGATAAAACAAGCACATCCAAAGATCTTAAAATATTTAACTATGGGTGTTTTTCCTTTCAAGAGCTCATATGGAATTTTTGATTTAGTTTTGTGTATTAGGCTTCTATTTAGTACATAGTTGACAGTGTTGACTGCTTCAGCCCAGAAAGTTTTTGGCAAACCTGATTCTATAAGTAATGTCCTTCCTGATTCTATTAATGTTCTGTTCTTTCTTTCAGCCACTCCATTTTGCTGAGGAGTTCTAGGGGCTGAAAAACTTTGTTTGATACCTAATTCTTCACAGAAACTACTCATAAACTGATTTTCAAATTCAGTCCCATGATCACTTCTGATTATGGATACCTGACTATTGAGTTCAGATTGAATTTGTTTTATGAATTTTGAGAGAGTTTGATGGGTTTCAGACTTAGCCCTTAGAAAGAATACCCAGCTAAATCTAGAGTAGTCATCTACAATGACTAGGGTATAGGATTTTCCACCTAAGCTCTGAGTGGATATGGGACCAAAAAGATCCATGTGTAACAAGTGAAGGATCCTTGGAGAGCCATCCTTACCAATTGGTTTGAAGGATGATTTGGTTTGTTTTCCTAGTTGGCAAGGTCTGCATGGAGAATCCTTAGAGTATCTACCCTTTGGTAAGCCTCTAACTAGGTTATTTTTTGCTAGTTTACTAATTGTTTTGTAGTTTAAATGACCTAGTCTCCTATGCCATAATTCACTTTTATCAATAATATTATTGAATAAACAGACTTCTGTGGGTGAAGAACTAAAGTCCACTACATATACTTTTCCTTTTCTAATTCCTTTAAGTACTGTGGCACCAGTCTTGATGTCAATAATATGGCAGAATAGTGTGGTGAATTTTACCTCATACTTACCATTATCACATATCTGACTTATACTTATCAGATTATGCTTTAGTCCTTTGACTACTGCCACATTCTTGAAGGTGACTTTCCCTTCATTGAAATCTCCAAAGCCCTTGGTTTGGCCACAGCTAGAGTCTCCAAAAGTTACTGATGGTCCAAGTCTGTCCTCAAAGTTGATTAACAGGTTTTTGCATCCTGTCATGTGCATAGAGCATCCACTGTCCAAGTACCACACAAGCCTGGAGATGTGATACATCTGCACATAAAATTTCAAACATTAGTTTGAACCCTGCTCAGCTGGGGTCCCTTCCTATAATCAGTGAAAGAACTAATGAAGGAATAAGTAGGTTTTACAGGATATCCTTCCTCCCTTTGGGGCATTGGTCTATCATACCAATCTGTTTTGGTAATGTCACAAAAATGGTGTTCATAATAAAAGGAAAGGGAGGGAGACTTTTTGAACAGAGAGACATTTCTGTTAGATTGGTTGCGTCGATATGAATTCGACGTATGTTTAAGGTTGCGTCGATATGAAGTCGACGCTTTCTTTATTTTGTGTTTACTTTCAGTCGAAGTATGAGAAGGGTTGCGTTGAGAAGATCTCGACGCATTTTGGTGTAAGCGTCGATTAGAAGTCGACGCACGTTGATAAGAGTTCGACGCATGTTCAAAATTTTTGTGAGGATTCTTTCCTAAGATTCCTTTATTTGTAATAGGATTAAGTTGATTGAAAATAATGATTATTTCTTGACTTACTTGTGATCTTGCTTCTGCTAGATGATTTTCCCTAGTGAAGTGAATGGGATGTTTCCAGACAGGTTTGCTAGATAATTGAGATTTAGATGTTTCATTAGTTTTCAGTTTTAGTTGACTAAATCTATTAGTGAGATTCTCAGAAATATTTTTGATCTTCCGACCTCTTCCATTTAGAGAGTCCTCAAAGGCTTTAGCCTTTGCTAGCTCTTTTCTTAGTGTTAGATTTTCTAAATAGATTTTGTTTAGGTTTTCCTCTGAGAGTTCTAGATTGAGTTTATAATTTTTATGGTGTATATTTACTTGTTTTAGATTTTTTAATTCCATCCTTAATTCTTTTACTTCTTTTTCAGATTTGATTAAATCTAATCAGAAATCTTTGAAATCTTGTTTGAAATCAGTAGAGAAGAAATCTATATTATCAAGTATATTTACCATAGATGTATCATCAAGCTTCTCAGTGGCCATTAGACATGTTTCTTCTTGCTTGACCTCTTCTTGATCAATATCTGATGAGGTACTTTCTTCAGATTCTGAATCACTCCAGGATTGAGCAATGAATCCTCTTTCTTTCTTTTTCTTCTTTGGATCTGTTCTTTTCAGATCTTTCTTGCTGCTGTTCTCCTTGGGACATTCAGGAGCAATGTGTCCAGGTTTCCTGCAAGTGTAACAGATAATTTCTTTAGTAGGTGTTTTGTTATACCTGGTTTTTGAGTCTCTTCTTCTGGATCCTTCTGTTTTGATCCATTTTTTGAACTTTCTGGCCAGCAAGCTGATTAGCTCCTCATCATTAGTAGATGATTCACCTTCATTAACCTTCAATGCAATACTCTTTTCTTTTGAGAGTGGAGATGCCTTTTCTTTTTCAGCTCTGGTTTTCAACAGTTGTTCATAGGATTTTAATTTACCCAATAGAACATCTGTTGATATTTCTTTTTGACTTCTGGAGTCTTTAATTGGCCAGATTCTTGAATCCCAAGAGCTGGGAAAGCAAGTCAGCAATTTATCATTTATCTCAGTGAGAGATATGTCCTTCTCAAGTGTCCTCAATTCATTGACTATGAGGCTGAATCTTGAGTACATGTCAGCAACACTTTCACTTTCTTTCTTTTGGAAGTTTTCATATTGGGAAATCAGTAGTGCCTTTCTATCGTTTTTCTCATCAGCACTTCCCTCTACCATTTTGGTGAGAGCTTCCCATACTTCCTTAGCTGACTCACAATCAGCAATCTTTTGGAAAATTTCATCTGAGAGAGTTGAGACTAAGATATTCATAGCTTTGGCATCATGTCCTTGGGCTTTCTTCTCATCCTCTGTCCATTCAGCTCTTGGAGCAAATGTTTCAGTCACTTTTCCACTTGAGTCCTTCCTGAATGGCTTGGGGGGACCTGTCAAGATAATATTAAACAATTCATCATCAATAGAGTTTAATAAATTCTAACTCTTGTCTTCCAAAGTGCAAACTTTTCAAGGTTGCAAATTGGTGGTCTGGTGGAAGCATAATCTTTGATTTGTGCCATGTGAAAACTAGTGTTGAGGATATATATATAAGAGGTAGAATCTTTTGATCAAGGAGTTATCCTTTTTAGATCAACCTAGCTCTGATACCAATTGAAAGTGCACAGTTAACCTCACTAGAATTCTCTAGAGGAGGGGGGGGGGGGGGTGAATAGAGATATAAAATATTTTGTGCAAAGTTAATATATATATATATGTATGATCACAGATTAGAGCTTTCCACACACCAACAAGAATTAGACAAGTAATTAAAGTAAATGCAAGAGAGAAAATCACATCACAACACAAGAAAATATAGTGGTTCCCCAAACTTTGGGTAGTCCACTCTTCTACCCCCTTGGTAGGAATTCACTATCTTGCACTGAGTCTTTTGATAAGGAGACTCTTAGAACCACCCTGAGTCTTTTGACAAGGAGACTCTTAGAACCAACTGAGTCTTTTGACAAGGAGACTCTTAGAACCAGTACACTGAATTTTTTGAAGAGAGATTCTAAAAACTCTTTTACAATATTTAAGTAAGTAAGAAAGAAAGAAACAATAATGAATCTTCTTCCTAGCAAGAAGATTGGAAGCACAAAAAGTGAATTAAATCTTTCTTCTATAGAGAGAAGAAGATTTGTAGCCTTTCTCTCTTTTAGTGAGAGCAATCAGAGTTTGCAGCAGTGAGCAGGAGAAGAAATGGTTGAATATTGCTGCAGAGCTTGTTCTCAATTTCTCTCTTTTCTCTTGGGAGCTTTTCCTCTATTTCAAAATGTATGTGGTAGATCACTCAACTCTGTGTTTTCTGCCGACCTCCTCTTTATTTATAGCTCTGTGTATTCAAAATAATGCTATAGGAGGATAATTAATTAGCAGTCAGAGAATTTGAAAAATAGAAATGTTTCTATAATTGACATACCAATAGAAGGAAAGAATTCATTCCAAATTCAAATAATATCCATAATGAGTTTTATCAGATTAGCCAAGAATTAAATAGAAGGAAAGAATAATTCAGAACGGCTATAAAATATTAACATTATTCCATATAAATTAGATCTTCTGAAAGAAGGAAAGATATCTGGCGCATATTTAAATCTGTCATATAAATCGACGTGCGTCGATTACTATTCGACGTAAGCGTCGAATTCATCCTGGCTGGACGTCGAGAGAAGAATAAGGAAGGTGCGTCGACTGAGGTGCGTCGACTAGAAATCAGAGTAGCGTCGACAACACATACGTCGAAATCTTCCTAAAGTTACTTCGACATATCCTGAAGAAAACGTCGACTACATTTCGACGTTGCGTCGAATACTATTCGACGCATATTTACTTAGTCTTGTTTTTCATTCATAAAACTCTTTCTTTAACTCATTTCTAGGGGTTAAGAGAAATCATTTCCCCAACAACCTGTTTCTCTGATTTTGCTGCGTGTCCTCGAACCCCTAAAATGATATGGTCCACCGACTGTCAGTCAAACAAGACTAAGCCAATTCCCCACCCTCCCCCAATGGCTCCTAGGCACCGTATGGGGAGGAGGAAGCGAAGGACATTCAAGGGGTAAAAACAAAAGCAGGTGGCGGCGGATCTACAACTACACAGGTGTATACATATATGAAGCAGTAAGTAAGCATAGTAAAGTGCATATAAAGAACAGTAAGCAGTATATATAATGGTAAGTAAAGCAACATAAAAGTAACCATTGATTTATAGGAATGCCCATACAAACCTATAGACCAAGGGGTCGTTTAGCAGGGCCTACCGTATAAGAAGTCCCATAACCGACTTATACGTTAGGGGTAGGTTGAATGCAATGTTTATACTATGACATGCAAAGTATACTGTTATGCTATGTTCATACAAGTGCAACTCACTCACTACGACTCTATGCGCATAGACCTTTAGTTCCCCCTTTTTGGAGCGAGCTAGACTCCCAGGATACTCCCGTAGTGGCAAACGGAAGCGGTGGGTTGGGCCTCGCCCACCTCTAGGTTGGTATTCACACTACCTAACCTAGACCTATCGCACGCCTCCGCAAAACCCGCGGAGCATCTGCGTACTCTTGCTGACTGGACCGCTAGACTTTCAAGGCTAAGTGTAAATACCACACTTGCCGAGTCAACGTATTGACGTCGGTGTGAACGATCGTCCAATACCGAAGACCCACCACCTTCAATGCACATGCAACATATTCTACTTCCCACCTCCGAGCCATAAGCTCCCCGGGCTAACCTGCCCGCCATCAAACACTATTGAGTCACAAGCTCACCGGACTTAGCAATCTGCTCTCACCACCACCGAGCCTACTGCTCGTAGCACCAAACCAACTAAACTCCTGAAACCACAGGGTGTGGGTGAGTATGTTATTTGTTAATCTTGTACAATGTCTTACTCCTATGAGTTAGGGTTAGTCTTGGACTTCCCGAGGGTTACCCTATAAGGGCTCGCTACGGTACTAGGAACTACGATGGGATGACACCCCAAGGTTCCCTTTTCCAAGTCACTTAGTATTATTGGTATCTACCCATAAGAAAACCCCCTTAATACATTTACCTGAATTAAACCTAAGTGCTTAAAGACACTAAAGGGAAAAGACGATCTTTCGTCAATCCCAGGACGACCTACCCCAAGGGTGGCACCCCACCACCCTAGGACTCATCAAACCCTAATCAACTCCAGGGATCCTCACATAGTTATATGATCACCATTAAACTCTCACATCTCCAATCAATACATCCCAATTTGACCCATAACCCCAAAATTGCCAATTTGCTAAACGCAGACCATCCTTAAAGTTTTGATGCTCATGAAGGGAGGTACACTAAATAAACAACTCTATGACCCAATATTTTTACTGGGGGTCCATGACACTTATTTAAGATCACTTCCAGAGTTTCATAATTTTCCCAACATTATTAATATTTAAAACCATTTTTCCAAAATACGACTTCCTAAGGTTTGAACTACAAGTGCACTTTTCTGACTTTCAATGCCTACCCAACTTTTTACATAAATCATGGGTACCTAATAATCAGTAGATATGAACTTGTAGAAAATTCCAGCAAGATCTACTATTATTAGAAATTCCAAAACCCATTTATTTCCAATAAATTCCAAAGGTGGTACCCTCATATGAACTCCAAACCTTATAAAAATCTCTAAAGAGGTGATTCATACTAAAATATTGAGCCCTACAAATTTTGACCATGTTCCATAGAGGTTACAATTGTAATTTCCACCAAGGATATATTTGCAATTAATTCCAAAATGAACTAGAGGTACCAAAAATATCAATTCATAAATTATGAGAAAAATACTGTGGGTTTATATTGGTATTAAATGACATCCAGAAAAGTTGCATGCAATTACAGAAAACTAACACCCTAAAATTGTTCATCCCAAAAATTGTCAACAATATGAATAATTACAATTTGGACCTCCAAAAGTTTTCCAATGGTTCTAATAGAATCTCCAGGGATTAATAACATCAAAACTAAGTTGGTGACAGAATATGGTTAATCACTAAGTACTAATTCTTCCTAAATCCCAAAAACCTAAAATATTTACAAATCTACCCAAGGATTTATTTTCTAGGGTTGGTAACTCCAAACCCCACCAATTTCTCACAGTAGTACTCTCTGGTCACCATGACCTTCTCCCCAAAACTTTAGGTCAAACCATTAAGGTTTGACCCCTCTTCCTTCATTGACCTCTAATTGAACCCCTTAGGGTTTACCCTAAGATTATAGTCCATACTTCCCCAAATCCACCCAAACTTCTTGTGAGGGTGTTATATTACTCATTGAACTCAGAGGAGTCTACTACACCCCTCTCCAAGGACAAACTCTCCTATGTCCTTCACAACCCCAAATTCAACTCCATAGGGATCAACCCTATGGCCTTGAGCAAATCAACTCCTATGCTCACCAATCTTCCTCATGGGGTCTCAAATTGATACCACTGACCTTTCCAAGAAGAATCAAGTCTCTATGGACCCATTTGGCCAATTTTTCTCTACTTGGCTAAATGCACCCCAAGGTGCTCCAACTCCATGTCCTAGGGCAATCCAACTCCCCATGACCCCAAAACTCACCTGGAGGTGATTTGGGTGGTGTTAGGGCAGTGGCCAAAATTCCACTCCAATTGGAGGTGGTTTGACCATGAAAAACCCCAAATACCCTTAATCACAATTTTCCCTTTAATGGACAAAATTTTGGCCCAATGACTACCTAATCAAAAGAACCCCAAATGAGTTGAAATTTTAACCAGGGGCTTACCATGACCTCAATAACACCCCACCAAAATTTGGTGGAGATTGGAGGTCATTTGACCCTCCAAATAATTTATACAAGGATTATTAAATTATTACAAAAACTTTAGGAAAACGTTCTCCAAAAATTCTCATTTTTGGATATGTTATAGTCCTAGGCATGACTCATTTCTAGTCCAAATTTCAAGTCATTTGGACTAGTGGTTTGGTGTGGGCACCCATTCAAAGTTCAGTCCAACATTGCACTAGAATGGGTGCTGAGGTCAAACCAGGACTCCTAATTGGGTGAGGTTAATTTTGTATGATCCTAGGGGTCAAGGCCTACAACTTTTATGTTGGGCATTTTTTCTGTAGAGCCCTCTAAGTAATTTCTAAATTTAAAATTAGAACTAGCATATAAAACTCTATTAATAGGAATATTAATATTAAATATATTATTTAAATTCACGATATCGCGCTGATCCGACGGCTCCTGTCCATCGTCCCCGATGCATCAAGGGTTCACAGAGCCCGCGCCTGGAGCTCTTTGCGGGCAATTTTTCGGCGTGATGGCGCCGCCTCCGGCGAATCGCCGCCGCCATTAGCACCACCCGACCTCCAGCTTCCGATTGCCGGTGTCGGTGTGGCCGGGTGTGGCCGGAGTTGGCCCCCCGGATGTTACATTTTTCGGCCATGAACAATGGAAAATCCGATTGGAGGGGCCTCCAATCTTAGTTGATTTTGAAATAGGGATATATTAGATCTATCCAAAGGAGAAGAGATGAAGAAGTGGACCTGTATTGCGGGGTTTAGGTGCTCCGACCGTCGACCACCATTGCTCCTCCTTGGAGATTTCGGCACCACCCAAATCCTTGCACAGATAGCTCATTCCTCTCGGGGAAGGGGGGGGGGGGGTTCAACTCCTTTCTCCCTTCTAAAGCTAATGGAGGCCCCAATTTAATGGGAGGAGGGCTCCATTAAGAGGTCACCAAGTGACCCCTCCTCTCCCCCATGGCCGGCCACCCTTATGCCTCCCCCCTGCCTTCAATTTCCTCCAGAAAACTCCTGGAATTCCCTCCACATTCATCAGGGGAGATGAAAGGAGTCATCAATGGGGATTCTAAGGGGTTTATCACCTTAATGGCCATGATACCACCTTCTCTCTCCATTAAAATTGGTTTTTTCTCTCTCCTACTCATCATGGCCAATTTCTCTCTCTCTCTCTCCTGGGTTAGTTATCAGTCAAGCATGCTGGTCAAGTGATCAATTTGGGCTTAGCCCAAAGGAATTGGGCTAGATTTAAGAGATTTGACCTAATTTGGGCCAGTTTGACTTTTGGTCAAATTGACCAATTGGGTGACCCTAGGATGGGGCTCTTGGGTCCATTGGATTCCAAATTAGGTTTATAAACTACTGGTGGGGTCAATTTGGTCACATGAGCCTTAGCTAACCCAATTTAAGCTGATTTGACCAAAATAGGCTAGGTTGACTTTGGTCAAATTGAGCCCTATGGTTGACCCAGTCATGGGGCTTTTTGCTCCACTGGGTCCCCTATGATATTATAACACTATGGGTAGGGTCAATTTAATATAGTGGTGGTCAATTAGCGCACTTAGTGAGGAATTGCCATTTTGACCTAAAAGGGCATTTTGGTCAATTTGCACCACTGGGGGTCCCATGATGGGTCTTTTAGGTCTACTAGGTTTCTTATGATATTTTAGACCTAGAGGACTGGTCAATTTGGCATGGTGGAGGTCAATTGACTCTAATTAGGCTACTTTGACCAATTTAGGGTTAATGCTGACTTTGGTCAATTAGGCCTCTTTGGTTGACCCCAATGGGCCCTTGGTGCCCTAAGGGGGCCCTTAAAGGGTTAGGAATACTATGGTGGGGTCAAATGGTCAAGTTGAGGCCCTAAAGTTCAACCCTAAGCTTGGTCACCGGAAATTACTATTTGTAGTCCAAGGCACTTTCAACCCTAATCTT
Source organism: Dactylorhiza incarnata (assembly GCA_033032865.1). Lineage (NCBI taxonomy): Eukaryota > Viridiplantae > Streptophyta > Magnoliopsida > Asparagales > Orchidaceae > Dactylorhiza > Dactylorhiza incarnata. The sequence continues at coordinate 17,462,930 of JAWHQI010000025.1, read as the reverse complement.
GCCTAAGTTAAAGGGATTTCTACACTACCAAGGCCTTGTCATGACCTTGTCAAGACAGATTCACCTGGGGGGTCTAGCTGTCTCGGGGATGTTACACTATCAACCCATGGGCAAGGGGTTTGCGAGAACATTACTCGCGAGGGCTCTCGTTGCCTCCTCGCGTATTTCTTCCGCGACATCCCCCTTGGCGAGCGCGTCATTAAGACCTCGCCTGGGACCCCTTGCGGTGATATCCACTGAGACCTGGTCTCGCGCGCCTTCCTGCGAGCTCACCCTGGTCCCCCCCCCCCCCCCGAGATGACTGCCTTCCTCAGCGTATTCGCTGGGATGAGGCTGGGCCGCCGAGACGATAGGCCCTTCCAGCCCAACCGCTGAGATAAACTTATCTGGTTGAACTTTACGTTCATCGAAATAAGAAGCGAGTTCGTCGGACGCAAAACAGATCTCGTCGAGCGCACCTGATTTCGTCGGACGCCCCTCGTCGAACCCAGAACTGCTGTAAGCGGCCCGCGAGCGGTTGGCTCGCCAGCCCTTCTCGCGTATGCACGACGAGTACCCATCTCGCCATCCTACCAGCGAACAATCAGTGAGGGCTTGTCTCGCCCGCCCGACCCTTGCGAGGACTTATCTAGCTTGCTCCCCTTATTACTCTCTTCACAATGCTGACCACTAGAGATGCCAACCCTTGCCTGACGAATATCGGGGTTGTACAAAACTGTTCTTGGGAACGGTGGAGGTGCCGAATGTAGCGGTAAAAATGTATATGACTGAAACTTTGAGAAGTGAACAAATTTGATATTGTAAAAGGATGTCACTACTAATCCCATAGCAGGCATAGTCATCCACTTGTTCAATGGAGCAGGAGAAACCGTACAGTCCAAAGATGCCAATAAATCTGATCTTCTGTCATAACCATATATGTCCGCATATAAATTTTCATAACTACGTAACTCAAATGAAAGTGTGTCCCGAACCTTTTTCCAATCATCTCCCATCTCCATTGACATACTAACAACACGATAGACACAATGCTCATCTCCCACCACGCCAACCACATTCATGATATATTTTGACACACACCGACATTTGGTTTTGGACCCTTTTAAGTAATTTGGTACACGACCAAGCAATTCAGAGTACAAGACACTCTTAAACTCATTGTTTACCTGAATGACGCTTTGACCAAAAAACCTTTTAATCTCGATGTGTTGTAATTTTATCTTCTGATCAAAAGTCTTCCATACTGTGGATAAGTTGCCAATTGATACTTCAAGAAACCTCTTTAAATGATTATGACCACTTGCAACCCGATTACTGGTTGTAGTACCAAAATGCAAAAACTAATCAACCCAAGCGGAAACAAAGTACTCCTTATAAGGTGTTACCCATGTATTAACAATATATGAATACACATCAACATATTTCTCAGAATAAACATTTCTAATAGACTGTAGTGCAGAAGTGAAATCACTTTCAGTTGGTGAATCAACTGGTCGTTGTCATTCAAGTAAAAATACTTCTCATTCTTTCCCTTTTTGAAAAAATTTTTTGCAGTGCGCAAGAATGTTTCTAATTATGTGGACTTTGAATAAAATATTCTTTGCATGAGGGAAAACATATTTGATAACATTCATGAGCGCCACTTCTCTATCAGTCACCAACACTTGTGGCAAAGCATTTATATCAAGGATGGACTTAAAACATTCGACGGCCCACACATAACTATCTTGCAGCTCGTTTGAAATGAATACAAAAGCAGCATAAAAAACTCATATTTGTTGATGTTACTCCAACAATAGAAAGTAATTGCAAGCGATATCTGTTTGTTTTGTACGTGCAATCTGTTGGGAACAGTGCCCAGTAGTGTTCTTGATTTGAAGAAGTGTTCAGTTCAATGATAAGTACAAGTTATATTTGATGATATATTTAGTTCATGCTTGCAGAGATCAGACAATATGTCCAGTACTTTAATAACTTCACTAAGTACAATATCATTGAAAAGGACTGGACATATCGTCTAAAAGAGTATGCATGTCGTTGAAATAATGTGCAAAGCAAAGCAGAAGGATCATGTCAGTTATCGTCGAGATAACATGCACATGATGATATCGTTGTGACATCAACACTACAACACCATACGATGATATCAGGATGCCGAGATGAAAGAAGAATACTTAAGTACAAGTACAAGATGATGTCGATGATATCGTGGTAAAGAAGCCATGTCGTTGAAAAGGCAAAGAAAGACTGATATCGACGATATCGTCGTAAAGAAGGCTTGACGTCGAGAAAGATATGGAAGGTCTTATGTAGACAGACAGTTGCTGAAGAATAACTTATCGACGTAATGGTGATTATGTCATTGATAAGACAAGGTGGTGTCGACGACATCGTGAACAAGACATCGAACAGTCAAGATTACGCCGACATCAGTTAGATGACTTCATGGCGTCTTAAGTGCAAGTGCAGAAGGGATGTCTCTTTTCGACGAGGTATCCTTTTCTGAAGAAGAATGAAAAAGACTTGAAAATCTGTCTAAGTCCAAGACAACGACAATCTCTGTCGTCGAGATATTGTACATGTCGTCGTAACGATGGAAATAGCGTCGAGACAGATTCAAAAGTTGCCAGACGCGCTGTCAGCATTTAATGACGTCGCCTGATTGTCCAATCAGTGCGTGCTCTTAAAGTATGGGCGTCTGTCATTAAAGGACATCATAAGGAGACCGTTGGACTGCTCCTCCGTCCAATAAAAGGGAACAGTGGATGCCCTAAAAGCTCTCTCGAACCCAAGAACGAAAAAGTATCTCGCTCAGTATATCAATAAAACAGTAAAAGCTGCGGAGAAGAATCAAGAAGAAGAAGAGAACAAAACTCACATCTTGTGTTCTCTAAAAATCAGTCAATCAACATCGACTAAAAGAATCATTCGAGTCAAGAAGTATTGAAGAAGAACTTGCGCTGCAAGAGATAATATCAGAAGCATTTTCTTCAAGTCAAGAAGCCAGTCAACATCAGGCTAAAGAAGAAGCTTGAAGAAGATCTGTGTTGTCAAGGTTCAAATCAGAAGCATCTTCTTCAAGTCAAGAAGTCAATCTTCATTAGGCAAAAGAATCGTTTTTTATCTTTCTCTGAAAGGCTCGCGGGCCAAAAACAGTAGGAACAGTTTACAGATCTGGGTGTCGAGCTTGCGTGATTAAAAGTTGTAAGGCTTGAGGGTCAGGGCAGTGGACTTGCGGGTCCGATCTTGTCGAGCTTGCAGGTTTGAGAACTGTGAGGCTTGAGGGCCAGGGCAGTAGACTTGCGGGTCCAAGAGGCAAGACTTGTGGGTCTATGCTGTGTAGGGCTTGAGGGCCTGAGTGTCAGGTTTGCGGACCTGAGAGCAGTAAGGGCTTGCGGGCCTAGGCTGTAGGACTTGCGGGTCTGAGTTGTAAGGCTTGCGGGCCGGAGACATTGGCGGAGTTTGCCGAGCCTAGCACACTGTTAGGTATACGCAGAGGGACATAGGACTACTCAAGACACATCGTCTTGAGGAACCTCTATAAATCTTTGCATGTTTTCTGTGTTATGCTTCTTATTTCATAATCTAACAAACCAGAAAACAAGAACGTCAAAGAGGGGCAAAGTAAATTGAAATACATATTCACCCCCCTCTGGGTGATAAGTTGACACCCCATAACTAACACAATCCATTAGAAATACTGTTGGAAACATTTGGCTAAGAAGAACTGATGTTGAGTGAGCAAAGAATAGGCTCTCTAGATGATTGCTACCTGTCTTCACTTTATTGAAACTATAATAACCATAATCTGTTATGCATTTATATAGAAATTGTATTGCAGTCTCTCCCTCTAACTCCTCCCCGTGCATTTTAACTCTTTCATTGTATATGGTTCATAGCACGGGAGAATTAGAACTATCTCTCCATTTCAAGACTGTTAATATTTTACGAGGCTTCATATTTGCACCATACATCTCTTGCACAATTTTTTGCTCACTTTCACTTAACCACCCTCATACGAATGTGCTTCTAGGTGAATCATTTTATGATTATGTGTACCACATTTCACCTCAATATTCCATTCGGTTCCGACTGAATTTATAATGTCTTTCAAAGAAAAAGGACACCCATGCCACTTAGAAGAGGCTTTCCAAACATTTTTATTTGGAGTCTTCGCACTTTGACTGTGACGTTTAAATCCGGCTCTATCACACCCAAGCATTACTCTAGGTCTTGTCCTAGATGTTAACTTGTCCGCACTTTGAATAGTAATCACAAAACCAAGACCCTTAGCAACATTCCGTGCTCAACTAATCAACTCCTCTTTTGTAGGAAAACTCATTAAAGTTGTAAAATGACATTCAAAATCAAAAGAATTTTCTTGTGTCAAATTCTCAACGTAGGTTGCACATACGATGGAATCCAAAGTAACACTAGAATCTAGTAAAGCCCAAAAAACAAAAACGATAATCAAATTTCTACAACATGCAAACAACACAACAAATAGGTGTAGAATACAATTTCATTGGAAAAATTAATTTACCAAATGGTTCCATCGTGTAGAATACAATTTCTTCCACCATTAGAGATTTTGAATCTAAAAAAATTGGACCATTTAAGCCAAAAAATCAGTAGAAAGGGGACATGGAAACCTAGGTTTGTAGAAGATGAACAACCAAAAAAACGATAATAGATATGGAAACATCTCAGATCTAAGAGAAATCGGCAAAAAAAATCAAAGGGAAAGGGAGTTTCGAATGACCTAGATTTGGGGAAGGAGGAATCGGCAGTGGCGACACTTGGTTGGGGGGATCCAACATCGGCGGAGGTGGCGAGCGGCAGTGGAGAGCAGTGATCGGCGACGAGGAAGGACACGAACAGGCTCGCGATCGGGAATGGGGTTAGGCGCACGTGGTTTCACGAAGGGGGAAAAGTTGGGCTGCCAATATGTGAGATAAAGGAGAAAAGAAAATTGATTTAACCCTAAATAAATTGGTTTGCCAATAAAATTATCCTTGGTAAATTCACCTTCTTTTATAGAAAAAGTGGCAAAATTTAGATTACATTTCGTCTGTCAAATCCATCACCAAAAACATATATCAAGGCTGCATTTGTTGAAATAAAATAGTAGCAAGCTCATGTCATTCATGTCTTTATGTTTAGTTGAAAATGTTTTATATATATTCTGAAGTTACGGGGCTATTTTGCCGAGTTCCTTGAAGAGAGTTGTCTTGTGTCGTTAGGTATTCTCTACGTACACATCTGTGTCGGTTTCTGGTACAATAACTTTTTGTTGAAGGATGTTCGAGCTTTTCCCATGAGTATTACATGAGTTACTTCAGCACCGTAGCGTCTAGTACTAGGCCATTGATTTGAGGCTTTTTCTGTACCCCCCCCCCCCCCCCCCCCCCCGTAGCGTCTAGTTACCTTGCATTGTTAAACCGATAATCATCTTTTGTCAAACCTAGCCTTCTCCGTCCCTTGGGACCAACCAGGAATATCAATGAATCTAATTCTTGCAATTTCTCAGGATACCCTCTGTTAGTTTCTATGCATTTTTGGTAGTTCAAGATCCCCTTTAATGACTAGAATAAAAGAATTGGCACATCTTTTTTGCATCTTTCCCCAAATGGAAAAACACATATTTCCTTCTCACCATCATTCATTTTAGTTCAATTCTACCATATTACTACTTCAAATTTTTGTTGGCCTCAAATTTTATATTACTTGGAGATTCCTATGTTGAAGGAAACCTTCAAGTAATCTAATATACCTCTGAACTCTGCAATGTATAATTCTAAAAGAATATCAGAAAATGACCCTTTGAAGTCATCTCCTCTTGACATCTATTGTCATGAAAATATGGTATTCATACCTATCACCTCCGTTGAATTATTATCGATGACTATTTTGGTCGGAATACTATTACTGCGGTATTATTCATTTCAACTCATCCTTGCAATAATGTCTTTTCTTTTCACTCAAACTAGACGAACATATAGTCATGACTATGGTTGATGCTTCTGCACTAATATGGGACCTTCACTTCAATGGCCGCAAGATAGGGTTTCCATAAACCATTGTTCATAAATATATCGTGTTTGCACCAATTGCATGTTACGGAGATTCAAATCTTTCCGCAATGTTTTATAGAGTACGCCCTTTAATTTTATAACTTGAGCATCATTTGGCGCGGCTTATTTGCTCCGGTGAGTTGGGTCAAAAATGTCATTATCATAGATTGTATGTTTGGCAAGACAAATGTTATGACCGCTACTAAGAAAATAAGCTAGTTTTGAGCATAAAATGTATGGATTTTTTAGGTGAGGTCGGGCGTTCAAGAACCACGGTTCATGACCACCGCGTTCACGACCACCACCACCGCGCCAAACGAAGCCTTGATCTACATCATGATATTGTTTGTTGGTAGCAATGTGGCTGAGTAGCTCCAATCTTGCATCATGCAAATAGAAGCTTTGAAAGCTCATGATGTATGTTAATGATACATATTATTGAGAAATAAGGACCCATATGCTTAGTCTCATTTATAATGTTCCTATTGATATTACATAAGTAACCCCACCGCAAGTGTAAGTAAAAAAATGAAAGAATATGTAACAAAAGTTTCTAAAAATTAGTTTCCGCAAGTCTCAAAATCTTAAGAAGGCAAGCCCTGAAAAGTATTTGACATGAGTACTCGACGAACGACAATGAATCTCAGAGTAAGAAGTTTGAAGTAGATACTAAATTTGTTAGTACCCGACAGGAGCAGAAACGTATTTACTCGTCAACGACATGGCCTGTGTTGGAAATATTGCCAAAATGTTCCATTGATTTGAAGATGCATCACACTCAATGCTAAGTACATATTATATTTGATAAACCCTATTTTGTATCATACTAAAGCAGCGTTAGGTTATTTCAAGAAGTGGAATATGTTCAGAGGACTAAATGTCAACACCGCTGAGACGACCTCTCAGTCTCAGCTGAACCGCTGAGACAAGCCCAGGAGCCACTGAGAAGGAGTCTGGGTCTGCTGAGCCGCAGATAGAGGATAACCGCTGAGACGACTGTATGTCTCAGCGGAGTCGCTGAGACAGAGACAAAAGTTGTCGCTGAGTCTGAAGGCTGTCTCAGCCCAACCGCTGAGACAGATTCAAATATGAATAAAGCACTAGCGGGATCTATTTTTGGCGCAAGTGGCAGAAAAGCAAGATATACTTTTGACAGATGTCTATGCTGTGTCAGGGGCCTCTAATAGCCGTTGAAAGTAAGAAGGAAGTATAAAAGAAGATGTTAGGTCTAAAAGAAGGGTACTGTTTTATCGGCAAGAGCTGTATTGTGTGCTGCAAGGTCTATCTTCTTCAAGCTTCCTGAAAGGGCAATCTCTCAAGCTCAAGCTGAACTTTGCTGGGAGATAAGATAGTTCTTCCTGAATCATTCAAAAAGATCAATAGATCTTCAACTTTGCTGAAGGAGAAGATCAAGGAGAAACAAGACTTGTAACTGCTCCTTCACAGTCCTTTTTTAAGACAACAGAAGACGAGATCTGAAGGTTTAATTTATATTGTCTTCTATTGTATCTTTAACACTTTATTTATCTGTAAGGCCTTTGCGCCTGAGTTGTAGGGCTGCTTAGCCTGAGTGTAGAGTTGTACTCACAGCTTGAGTGTAGGATTTTTGTGAAGATTTGAGATAGGACTTCTTGATAGGTCTGAGGTAGAAAATTAGGAGATTTCTGAGTTGTAGGAGTTGGAGGACTCTGAGTTTGTAGGGTTGTTGAGCCTGAGGTAAGGTTTGGAGAAAACCCGAGAGATTCTGAGGAATCTGAGTTGTAAGCTCTTGAAGCTAAGTTGGCCCTGTCTAACTCATTGTTAGAAGGTGAAGGGAGAAAGAGGACTACTCAAGACACCCTGTCTTGAGGAACCTCTATATATGCTTGTGTGCTTTCTGTGTTATAATCTTTACATTCACTGAAAAAAACTAGGCTTAAAAAGGAAGAAAAGAAAGAGACCTATTCACCCCCACCCCCCTCTAGGTGATCTAGACTACTACCTATAAACTATCAAGTGGTATCAAAGTGAGGTTTGCCAAAAAAGACTTAACTGTCTGACCAGATCCTACAAAGGTAGTCATATCTGAATCCAATGACTGCCACTGGATTGCAGAAGGAGATGGGATCTATGAAGTTGCCCATATGCAACAAAGAGAACTTTGGCATATGGAAGCAAAGAGTAAGGCTGTTCATGGAAGCCTCAAACCCTAGGATCTACATTACTGTGAAGCAGGGTCCTTTTACTTTTCAAACAGCCTCCATCATAGATCCAACTAGGAGAGTGGCCAAGCCTTTTGCTGACTTGACCAAGGATGAACTTGCACTATTCACAATGGATAAAAGAGCTCAAAACATTGTTGTGAATGCAATTGATGATTCGACCTTCCAAAACTTAATGCACTGTACAACAGCCAAGGAGATGTGGGATACACTTGTGGTGTATATGGAAGGGACTGCTGAAGTGAGGGATGATAGGAAATCTCTCCTTAATCAAGAATATGAAGCTTTCAGGAAGCTCAGCCAGGAAAGCATATCTATCTGCTATGAAAGGTTCTTCAGGATAGTTAATGAACTGAGGACCTATGAAAGGGTATTCAGTGACTATGAGCTAAATGACATGTTTCTAAGATCTCTAACTAGAGACTAGGACACAGATATGTGTCATCAGGGAAGTGGCTAAGCTGGGTGAAACTCCTACCCATATATTGTATGGGAAACTGCTCTCTTATGAGATGCAGCTGTCTGCAAGGAAGGAGGAGGATACATCCACCAGGCCTCATGCAAGGGAGAAAACTGTGGCTCTCAAAGCTGACAGCCCCAAAAGGAGCAAAAGCCAGATTGCTGTCTCCTCCAAGAAAAGTTGCTGGTTCAGAAAATTCTGAGAACTACACTTCTGACAGCACCTCATCTGATGAGGAGTTTGTTGCCTTCTCTAGGAACTTCAAGAATCTGATGAGGAGGAAGCAATGGAAGAAAAAACCTTCCTCCTCCTCACATCCCAGGAAGGACTACATCAGATCTGAAAGGCAGCACTCCAAGGGTGACAGGTATGACCCTAAACATGCTAAAAATATTTCATCTAATGTTAAATACTGCTGATGCAACAAGCCTGGACATATCATTGCTGACTGTCCAGTCAAGAGAAAGGAGAAAGGTGAAAAGAAACATCATCACCAAAAGAAAGGAAAGGTGAAAAATCCTTCCTAGCAAAGAAGGGGAAGAGCTAGAGTGAATCTGAGTCCTCAACCACAGATTCAGATGTAGAGGAGAAAGCCTACATTGGGTTGTTTGCTGTAGAAGAGGATGAAGACTTTCCTGCTACCAGGATTGAATTCAGGGCCCCTCTGTCACATTCAGATAGTGACAAATAGGAGAATGAAGACATCCAAGAAGACCATGGGCTGATGGCTCTAACAGAAGATGAGGACACTCAAAACAATTCAAACAATTAGCAGGTACTAATCCACTACATTTCTTCTTCTGAATATGTGACAAGCCCAGAATCAGAAGCACCTTCATCTAATGGTGGAAGTGATTCAGAATCTGAGGAAGATGTCAATCAATTGATTGACATGTATGGTGCACTCGTGGAAGCTTTGAAAAATAGCAAGATGTTAGCCAAGAAGCAAGCTCTAGAGATTGATTCCTTAAAGCAGGCGAAAACTGATTGCACTGAACATGCTACCCAACTAGCTCAGATGAGCAAAGAAATTGCCAAGTTAAGGGGAATGTCAAATATCCATGTTGGCACCATAAGCCATAAAATCAAGATCATCAAGGATCTTGAGGAAAAGCTTCTCAAGGAGAGGATACTACTGGCCCAGTTCTCTAAGCCTAAGTCAGTGCTACCTATTATTGACACCTTCTCCTCCCATAATAAAAGAGGATTGGGATTCAATAAAGAGGCAGCAACTGGTAACACAAAGGGTAAGGACAAGGGTTAAATTGAACCAAAGACTTCCTTTGTGAAGGTAATGATGCCATCCAACAAATATGACCAATAAAGCACATATGGTCACCTGTTGAATGGTAGTTCCAATAGCTTGGGCAATGATGTTCACAACTATAGGAGTAGAAAGGAGTTAGGCATGAGTGCCTTAAAGGCTTCACATGAGGAAATTTAGATGGCCCATCATGGACCATTTGTTTTTGGAACCTCAGCCACTACACTCAAGATAAAGAAGGTTGCATCTTCCAACTCCCATCCAGCAAAAATTGGGGCTGCTGTCAGACCTATAATCAAGCCTAACAGTCCAGTTTCTGCTGCCATCAACACTTGCTTAGCTGCCAAGCTAATATCTGTTGATGACAATCAGAGAATGGCTGCCAAGACAGATTATAGGAAGGAAAAAAGGCAAGTGGGTCACTTTGCAATTGATTGTTGACACAACCCCAATGTGCAAATTGCAAGGAAGGGCACTCCAGCCAAACAAAACCTTTCCAGGAATATTCCATATGGTATTAACAGGTACCTAGGACCCAAAATCAGTTGGGTTCCTAAGGTATAGTAAATTGTATCTTGCAGGTTAGTTCAAGTACCAGCCTTAAACAAATATGGTACTTGGACAGTGGGTGCTCAAGACATATGACAGGTACCAAAAGTCTTCTATAGGACTATACAGCTGTGAAGAATGGACTTAAAGCCACATTTGGTGGATCTGAAAAGGGAGTCACCAAAGGATATGGTGCAATCTTCAATGTCATAGTCTCAATCACAAGGGTAGCTTATGTTGAAGGGTTGCAACACAACCTTGTAAGCATAAGTCAACTATGTGACCTAGGCTATATCATTGAATTCCACAATGACAAGTGTTTGATCAAAAAGTCAAATGACTTAGAGACCATTCTCTCAGGCACTAGGAGTGGGAATGCATATTGTTTAGATTTTATTTGCTATAATTCTATATCTCATGTGTGTCTTGTAGCTAATGAAAGTGAGTCTCTTTGTGTTCAATGACACAAGAGACTTGCCCACATTAACTACAAGACAATGTATAGACTATTTTCTAAAAACCTTGTTATGAATAGTCCAAATCTAAAATGTATTAAAAGTGGTCCCTGTCATGCTCACCAAATGGGTAAGAAAACTAGGGCCACTTTCAAAAGTATTGGCTCCAAAGACACTGGAAGATGTCTATATCTATTGCACATGGACTTGTTTGGTCCTTTGCCAATTTAGAGCCTAGGTAGGATGTTGTATACCTTGGTGATTGTTGATGATCACTCAAAGTATACATGAGTATTCTTCCTAAAGAAGAAATCTGGTACCTTAAATGTCTTTATAAATCATGTCAAGTCCATTCAGAATGATCTATAATGTATTGTGGTTAGGACTAGGTCTGACCATGACACATAATTTCAATCTAAAGCTATGATAAGGTTTTGTCAAGAATTTGGTATCACCCAAGAGTTCTCCTCCCCAAGGACTCCACAACAAAATGGTGTGGCTGATAGGAGGAATAGGACCATGATAGAAGCTGGGAGAACATTGCTTAGTGACTCCTCACTTCCAAAATATTTTTGGGATGAGGCCAGCAGTCAATACTGCTTGTTATATTCTCAATAGAGCTTCCATCAATAAGGTCCTTGGAATTACCCCATATGAGATTCTGAAAGGCAAACAACCAACAATATCATACTTTAGAATCTTTGGTTGCAAATGCTATATTTTAAATAATGGAAAATCTCATTTGACAAAGTTTGTAGAAAAATGCAATGTAGGGGTTCTTGTAGGCTATAACTCACATAGTAGAGCTTATAAAGTATACAACAAGAAAACTCATGTTATAGAAGAGTATATGCATGTAGTGTTTGATGAGACCAGCTTACTTTATAAGGGCTAGTCTAGTTCTTTTGTTTTGATAGGAAATGAACAGAAATTGGAAGAGATGTCTATCCAACACATTCCCAGCAGCAACAAAGCCTATATAGATGTTACTATTCCCGAAGATGAAGAAGTGCAGGCTGCTGAAGACCCTGCTATTCCAGAAGAAGACTTGTAGATTGCTGTCAGGATGCCTACAACAACAAGACACTTGAGAGATCATCCAAGAGAACAGATAATTGAAGTTGAGAATCAAGGTGTGATCACAAGGAGTAGGGCTCACAATGAAGCTCTAGTCCTGTGCTTCCTGTCACAGTTGGAGCCCAAGAAATTTGAAGAGGCCAATCAAGAAACTTTCTGGATTCAAGCCATGCAAGAAGAGCTTCTTCAATTCCGGAGATGCAAAGTCTGGAAATTGGTGCAAAAACCTCAAGGACACAACATCATTGGCACCAAATGGATATACAAAAACAAGTTGGATGAGAATGGAATCATCATCAAGAACAAGGCAAGATTAATAGCCAAGGGCTATAGGCAAGAAGAGGGTATAGACTTTGATCAAACTTTTGCACCAGTTGCAAGGTTAGAAGCAATTAGGCTATTTCTTGCCTATGCTGCCCACAAGGGGTTCAAAGTATACCAGATGAATGTCAAGTCAGCTTTCATCAATGGTAACTTGAAGGAAGATGTATATGTTGAAAAACCATCAATATTTGTATATCCTACCCTTACTTCTCATGTTTATTTACTTAGGAAAGCACTATATGGTCTAAAGCAAGCACCTAGGGCTTGGTATGAGACCTTGTGTAGCTTTCTCATCAAGAACAAGTTCTTGAGGGGAAAGATAGATATCACATTGTTTCTTTAGGAAACAAAGGGCAAGTGTATTCTAGTCTAAATTTATGTTGATGACATAATCTTTGGGTCTACAGATGACAACCTCTGCAAAAGATTTGCCAACATTATGCATGGGGAGCTTGAGCTGAACAGTATGGGAGAGCTCAAGTACTTTTTAGGTATCCAAGTGAAACAGTCTGATGAGGGGATATTCATCTTTCATACTAAGTACACTATGGAGCTTATCAAGAAGATTGGGATGGAATCAGCTTTCACCATGAAAGCCCCCATGGGGTCCAACATTTCCCTAGACAAGGATGAGAAGGGCAAGGCCTTTGATGAATCCATGTACATGGGCATTATTGGATCCTTATTGTATCTAACTGCTAGTAGACCAGACATTATGTATGCTACATGTGTTTGTGCTAGGTACCAAACATGCCCTAAAGAATCTCATTACTCAACTGTAAAGAGGATTTTGAGATATCTTAAAGGCAGCCAATATCTTGGCCTTTGGTACCCTAAGAACAATGATTTTGAACTGACAGGCTTCTCATATGCAGATTTTGCAGGATGCAAAGAAGATAGGAAAAGTACAAGTGGAACTTGTCAATTCCTAGGAAGGAGGTTGAAATCATGGAGTAGTAAGAAGCAAACCAGTGTGACTATTTCTACTGCTGAGTCAGAATATATAGCTGCAGGTAGCTGCTATGCACAACTCTTGTGGATACAACATCAGCTAGAGGATTACATCCTCAAGGTAAGTCAATCTCCTTTATATTGTGACTCGTCCAGTGCTATCTCTATTGCTAAGAATCCTGTCTCTCACAGCAGGACCAAGCACATAGAGATAAGATATCATTTTATTAGAGAACATGTTGAAAGTAGAGATATCTTCCTTGAATTTGTCCCCACTGACAATCAAGTTGATGATATCTTTACAAAGCCATTGGATGAGGCCAAACTTAATGCTTTCAAGATTGATCTTTGTATGTTAAATATTGAATAATGACTAAATTATCCTATTATCAGTCCTCTATGATAGGTTGAATGTTATGTTCTGGTACAATATGTTGTCACATCAACACACTTAGTGACATGATTAGGACATCAACCAATCCAATCAAAATGGCTTAATATTAGTCTATAAGATCAGATAAAACGGGAGACTTATTTTAGCTGAGCCGCTGAGACAGCTGGGAAAATTCCAGTTGAACCGCTGAGACAACTAAAATGTCCCAGCGGTTGACAGTTCTCTGTCCCAGTGGTTTAGATCGCCGTCTCAGCGATTCCGTTGAGACGGGTTGCCTAAATTGTTGGTTGTCAAAATTAAACATTAAATGATCTAAAATCACTTAAAATAATAAGTCCAATCAACTTTAATCATTAGGGCTAATCAAAACATAACCCAAACCTATATAAATAGACCAATGTTGAGTAAATATAATTACACAACCCTTACTCCCCAGCCGCCGAGATGAATCATCTTCCCTTCTGTCTCAGCGTCTCATTTTCTTAGAAATAATTGCGCCAAAGAGTTCTAAGGATCTTCTGGAAGGGTATGAAGTGTAAATGTATATTTGGATAAAATATAACGGGTCGGAGGCATAACGGGTACGGACGGATACGGGGATATCCGTCACCCGTTATCATTTGGGTTTGTCTATATAAACCCCCTAGGGGCAACAGAGAGTTCATTCCACTTTGATGTTCCTCCAGATGCTTCGAGCAAACTTCTAACATGAAGTTGTAAGAAATGGATTTGCTCATGCTCTAGAAGAAATAAAGGAGGTGATTCAACTTCTTGAAGCTCATGGTCTGGAATCCCTTTTGTCTGAGCCCACTGTCATTCTCAGAACTGAAGTTCTGAAATGGTACGGTAATGTAAGGATCTCCCCATCCAAGTCCACCTTGAAGTCAAAGGTTGGAGGTGAAAAGATTAAAGTCTCCTCCAAAATGATAGAAAAAGGTCTGCATTTAACTCCATGCAGTCTTGATGAGGAAGAAGAAATCTCAGATCAAAATAAGAAGAAAGCTCTAGCATGGTGTAACTATGGTGATGCCCAAAAAGGCTCATTGAAGAGAAAATTCTTCAATCAGAGAGGCAAGCTCCTCTCTGACATAGTTGGGAAGGCCATTCTTTGTAAACTAGGCTCCCATGACACCATCTCTCAGTTCATGTTTGAACTAATGACAAGGATTATCTTGAAGATGAAGACATCCTGGGGAAATGTGATCTTCCAAAGATTGAAAGAGTGCCTACAAGCCCCCAACATGGGAAGAATTCTGTCCCTCTACCTTCTCAACACCTATCCTGAGAAGTTTGAGAGCTAAAAAGGATCAAATCTCCACTACCTAAAAAGGATGGATATAAAAACTTTGAATAGGTTCACTAGGGTGCTCCCCATGAGCCAACCCTCAGTGGCAAAGGACAAGAAGAAGAAGATGTCAAAAGATCACAAGAAGTCCAAAATGATTATCTCAAGTTCTGAGTCAGAACATTTTGATGAGAATGATGCTACATCTGATAAAGGTGCTGAAGATGCACAAAACATGTCTGCTGATTCTGTCAAGAAAAATGACATGGAGAAAATTAACACCCCTGGTAATTAATCCTTCAACCTCAAATTACCGATAATGCTATCTAATCTTGAACAGTAAATTAGTTAATAACTAATGATTCCACAGTAATCTCACCTTCAGATCCTAAAGACCAGTTGGATGCTCTATCTGAGGGGGAGCAACAACAAGAGCCATCTGAAATGGATCACTACAAGAAAATTAGGTTTTAGCTACACTTTTTTTAGCCACAGAGCAAACATCGTGGCTAATGCTCATGTATTAGCCACACCATTAAAATAGTGGCAAATAATTACATTTTAGCTAGGGAATAAGAGATTCATGGCTAATACTAGCATTAGCCGCGAAAAATTATAATCCGTGGCTAATATATCACTATTAACCACGATTTTCATCCACGCGCCTTCATTTTCGCTAAATCCCGCTCGCGTGGAAAACCTAAATCCCGCTATTATTCCCGATAGCGCTCTCAAATGTCATTCCCCTTCGCTCTTGCTCATTCTCCGACTTCAAAGCCCTCTCCATCGCCGAGGACGGGGAAGAGCGCCTCTGGTACTTCTGTTTATTCCCCTCTTCCCCTTCTCCGGTCATCTCCCTCGCCCTTCGACGGTCAAATAGTTATTTAACTGTTCGAATCACATCCCTCTCATGCCAGTTTCCGCTCTCCCTTCTATTACTTCACCGCTTCCTGCACGCCTCTAACATTTTTCTAAGAAGAGCGGCTGAGTACCGTAATATCTAGGTCAAGAACCTCCGGTCTTTTCACGGCCGGATTTTGCTGTAATGTTCTCGATTCTGCGCATTTTTTGTCTCTTGCGTGTACTTTGGCCGCCGGTTTTACTTTTGGTGTAGTGACGTGTACAGATTTCTGGGTTTTGTTACTAGGTTGCTAGCGTACATGATTTTTCTATGTTTTGGAAGATTGTATAATGGTGGATCTTTGGGAACTTGATCTTACATAAAAGTTGCAATATGGCAGTTGTATTCGATGGAGTTTCTTGTCTGGGGTTCATCCCCGTGACGTGTTTTCTTGTGTTTGAGGACATGGCATTGATTGTTTTCAATGTACGGAGTTCATCCCCGTACATTGATTGTTTTAATTTAAAATGTTGCTGAATTTTCCAGGAAATCGTCACTTCACTATGCCCAGCTGCTATTTTGGTCACTAGGGTTTCTTCTGTTGTTGTGCTCTTTATCTGATGGTTTTGATATTATTAAGTGTCCTTCATTCTAAATTTTGTCTAATCTGTCATGTCCTTATGATTATTTAGACCCTTATGTGAGTGTTTGGATTGCAGGTTTACGGTTTGTTTTTTGGTTATTAAGTGCTCTGCTAACGGAGGATATTGAAGCCCTTCACCAACGCCGCCGCTGACGCTAGAACATCGGAGCCCTCACTCTCGTCGTCGACGCCTTCTCCTAGCAGCATTGAAGCCCGTCGCCATAGCAGAGGTAGCTTCTGCAAGTAACCTAGTATTTGTCGTCAACACACTAGGAAAACCTAAATCCCGCTCTTGCATTTTCTACTATTGTTCTTTAGTGTAGAAGTGTCTTCGTAGTACATATGGATCAAAAGATCATGTATCCGGAGAGAAACTTTTGATGAACATTATCTTCTTTAGTGTAGACATTTCTAAAGCCCTAACACCCTGGTAATATGATTGAGTTTATTTCATTTGATTTTGTCTGATGAATGAGAGACGGTGCACTAAAAGAGAGAAAATGATGGAGAAGTGAGAAGATGCAGAAACTTGATGAGTTCAAAGTAATGCTCGTGGAAAATTGATGAAAGTTAGTTCAAAATCAGTAAATATTTCACTTTGATACGCAAATTTATAGTAACAATTTTGTACTTGTCTTAATTAAGTAAAAGACACTTCTCATTCAATTGAGGCTTTGCAGTACTTTAGTCTATTAGTGATAAACTTATCAGAACCAGTCACCGCAACCCCTTTTGTATCACCATGCACATTGCTTGATCCTAAACTTGTGTAAACTAACTTGCAGTACCCTTTTATCATTTGGTAGTTCCCACTTAACAAAATTATCTTGCATTGCACCATCAACAATAAATAATACTAAAAAGATGAGTAACTACACTCCTGGTCTTGTCATCCTTTGAATTATTATATGCTTGCTAGATTTCTCTTGTATTTCTAGATCATCAGCTACCGGATCATTAGACTACAATTTTTGATCAAATATTTCTACAAGATCAACATATTCACGTGTGTACTTCTCTTTCATCCCACGCCCATAGTCAATGAAAGAAATGTAATCTTTTGTATACTCATTATTGTTTTTTTGTTAATTATATTATTATAGAAGCGCCGTCTTGTAGGCTTTGTGCGAGCCATTTTCTCATCGTTATATTTTTTCTTTCTATATTAAGCATTGATCATATTCATTTTCATTGATATTATAGTGTCAAAGATTAGTGTTAAACTCAACATAATATATTTTCATTCTTCATCGTCTATTTATATAACCCTAATTTTTTTTAATTTATTTAGATTTCTCTGGTATTAAATATGGATAAAAGTTGGATTGATTTTTGTAATTTCACTCTTGTGAACTTCAATCATTTGTTGTATAAACAAAATAAAATGATAGATGGGCCTTTTATATTAGCCACTCAAGCAGAGCAGGTTTGTTACATCAAAGATCCTCTAGAACCAGATTGGGAAGTTGTTATGAAGTTGACAGCTCGAGATTCATTTGATGTTGAACCTCAAGTTGAACCACTAAGTCAACAACATTTGGATGAAACAATATGCGTACAAGATGATGATACTATGTGGGTTAGGGAAGGAGTTGATGGTGATGTTGTTGATGATATTCTTTTAGAAGTTGACGATGGAATGGCTAATGAAGAGTAATATTGTATGTTATCATAATTTTTAGCTTAACAAATTATTATATTTGGTCATTTTAAATTATTTTTGATGAATTAATAGTTCGATTTATAATCTACTTATAGGTATGGGGAAGAAAAATACTCGAGGACAAACTATGAATGACAAGTTGCAACTTTCTCAATCCGTCGCCGCACATTCAATCTCCCAACCTAATATAAATCCTTCACCAATATCCCAACCCATCACCACTCTACATTCAATCTCCCAACCTAATATAAATCCTTCACCAATATCCCAACCCATCACCACTTTACATTCAGTTTCCCAAGCTACTACACATCCTACACCAATCTCCCAACCCATTGACACATCACATTCACTTGACAATGCAGGCATTTGGAATCATAATTTTGTTTCTTGTGTACTATAATAACTTAAAATAGTTATTTGCATTTTTTAATTCAGATATTTCAAACTCTCGTCAAGGTATTAATAAAAAGAGAGGTCGAGGCCCTGCACAAGGCATCCCAATGTGGGGGACAGATGAGCGATTTCATGTTTGTTTTGATAGATTTGGGTACCATACAGGTAAGAGCGAGCAACCATTTGTTAGCCAACTTGGGGTATTAGCTAGAAATGGGTTTAAACTGCCACTCACATATTCACGATGGACGGATATACCCAATGACATGCTTGATGCGATATGGAGAGAGGTGCAGGTATGCTACTTTATTATTTTATTACATTAATGAACACCACACTTAAAATAAATCAATTTTATTTCATTGAATAATTGTAGGAGAATACAGATGTCCCTCCAGATTATCAAAGTAGATGCTTGCATTCAGTTGGATTGCGGTGGAGGGAATGGAATATCATGTTAAGCGTGATAATTATGATATATATAAGACTGATGAGGAGCGCCTTGCTATTGTCCCGGATCGTGTTGTTGTTGATCAATGGAGAACTCTTGTCCAATATTGGGGACAAGAAGCTGTTAAAGTTGTATCAAAGAAAAACGCAATCAATCGTGAACATCTTGGAGGATACCATAAAATGGGGAGGTCCTCATTTCGCTATGTTCGATCGGAGGTAAAATCTACAACATCTTTAAATAATACATAATATGAGATGACAAATATTTAATTTTTATTGTTGTTTTAGATGGAGAAACAAGGTAACGATCAGGTAGATAGAATGAACGTTTTTATAAGAACACGAACAGATAAGAAGGGAAGAATTGAATTTGATGCTCAGGAGGCCATTGTATGTTCTGATTTCTTTTTTATATCTTCATACCACATGAAGATATGAATATTCTTCTTGAAAAGGTTCCTGAGGAGGAGCGCACCATAGAATATAGAGATTCTTGCTTCACTCGAGTAATGGGAGAGGATGGACATGGACGATTGCGTACATGGGGCTTAATGCGGAAAGAAGATCTTAATTTACAACCTAGTCATGAAGCAGTTGAGTCAATCCATTCTCAACTCCGAGAGGAAATGCAATCGAAGTTTGATATTCAAATTGCCCAAATGAAGGCACAAATGGAGGCACAAATGGAAGAAAAGATGGCATGCCTACAACAAGAGGTGTGAGCTCATTTTGAGCGTGTTGGCTGCCCATTGACACCAACAACACAAACTTCTAGAAGCCGGGTGGATCCTTCGATACCTTCTAGCACTGGTCAAGTAAGTAGTATTTTTTTATTACTCATTTATTAACATATTTAACATATCTTTAATTTAAAAAATTTATAGGTTGGGGATGAAAATAGCGCTCAAGAAGATGCGGAATTTCAACGGATGATGCACTACCCAAATCAAAAGCTTTAGTGTTGATCCACTAACATGGGAAAAAATCATAACAGCTCGATGTTTTTTTTCTTATTGACCCATATTTTTAATTTACTTATAGAACTATTTTTTTCTATTTATTCCATGGTGTTTTGAGATAGATTTTGGTGAATTTATAGTTTTGAAGGTTTGTAGATGCTCATTTTCTTTTTTTTTTCATCCATCCAATCACTTTTGATTAATGGAAAATGCTAAAAACAATAATTTGTCTAGTTTTTGTGTGCTGCTGATGGCCTTGTGTGTGTGCTTTGATTGAGATGTTGCATAATGTTCCATATGGAAAGACCAATGTGGCAGATCATTAACCAAAGCATGAACCACTAGTAAATATTTTTCCTTGTTTATTTTGGTAAAAATTGTCAGAACAAACTCAAACACATTGCAGAGAAATAATATTTGGAGGAAGGAAGGCTTCAGACTTTTCTTGATATTATTCAAAACAAAACCTGAACTACATATAGGCAGAGGAGATGACTTACAACGGAAAGAAAATTAAATGTCTAATTAAAAGGAAAAACGAAACAGCCAAGTGTTTAAAATCGGAAAGAGCAACAACAAGTAACGTCCATATTGGACTTTACTCTCCACCAAAAAACTGAAATAAGACTTAATTAGAAGAAACGTAACTAATTAATAACATTCAACCCCTAATTAGTTATGTTCTTCACGTCCCGCACTCGAAGACGCTCCCGCATTTCAACGAACTTGTTCCTTGCGAGTGCCTTAGTGAATATGTCAGCAAGTTGGTCGTTAGTATGTACATACTCGACCTCGATCATCCCACGCTCCACGCAGTCCCGAATGTAGTGGTAGCGAGTATCAATGTGCTTTGACCGATCATGATACACGGGGTTCTTGGTTAGCGCAATTGCTGACTTGTTGTCAACAAAGAGAGTTATTTTGCACCTAATCCTCTTCCGAATATCATCGAGTAGGTTGAGTAACCATACTCCTTGCTGTGCCGCAATCGAAGCTGAAATATATTCGGCCTCGCAGGAAGATAAGGCTACAACCCGTTGCTTCTGCGACATCCAAGTGATGATGTTCCGGCCAAGGAAGTATGCAACCCCCGTTGTGCTCTTCCTATCATCAATGCTCCCTCCATGATCACTGTCGCAGTAGCCAACTAGCTTCGTTCCTCCACGAAGGTTCCTCTCATAGGAAAGACCAAACCCGCTTGTACCTTTTAGATACCGCAAAATCTGCTTCACCACCGCAAAATGCTGAGTATTGGGCTTCTCCATGAACCTGCTTGCTATCCCAACGGCATATGCAATATCCGGACGCGTATTTACCAAATATCTCAAGCATCCTATTGCGCTCCTGTACTCCATAGGATCCACCAGAGGATAATCACCCGCCTTGCTCAGTTTGAGCCTTGGTTCCATCGGGACTTGAGTACTATTGCAGTCACCCATTCCAAATTTCTCAAGAATTTTTAATGTGTACGAAGACTGACAGAGGGTGATTACCTGAGGCGTTTGTGAAACCTCTATCCCCAAGTAGTAGGTGAGCAATCCGAGATCACTCATGCAGAACAGCTCCTTCATCTGAGCTTTGAACTTGTTTATTTCCACGCCGCTTGATCCGGTAATGATGAGATCATCCACATAGACTCCAACCAGTAAAATTGATTCTCCCACAACTCGCTTGTAGACGGCGTGCTCAGTCGGACTCCTCTCAAAGCCCAATGAGGATAGACTTTGATCCAGCTTGAAGTTCCAAGCCCGCGGGGCTTGTCGAAGGCCATACAACGCCTTCTTGAGCTTCAACACCTTGTGCTCTTCACCAACAATCACAAAACCGGGAGGTTGAGAAACGTATACCTCCTCGATTAGATCTCCGTTGAGAAAAGCCGATTTTACATCCATGTGGTGGATGTCCCATCCTTCTTCCGCTGCCAAAGCAATGAGCAATCGGACCGTCTCCAATCTTGCCACGGGTGCGAACACCTCGTTGAAATCAACCCCATGTCGCTGCACATACCCTTTCGCCACAAGACGAGCTTTATATTTCACGATGTTTCCCTCCGGATCCCGCTTCGTCTTGAAAATCCACTTGAGGCCAATGGATCTTTGACCACTCGGAAGGGTGGTAATCTCCCAAGTGTCATTGTCCCGGATGGATATTAGCTCCTCCTCCATAGCTCGTTTCCAACTTGGATGGTCTTTGGCTTCCTCATAGGTTGCTGGTTCCCCTGCGGCGAAAAAACAAAGACCGGCCTCCTGTTGTAATTCCATTTCTTCAGTTTCGCCGTAGATCTCCTCAAGGGACCGGTAGCGAGTCGGACCGCTGGAGCTCGACGTCGCCTCGGAAGTGAGGGAGGCACTGGTCGCGGGTGAACCGCAGTGGAGGGGGGTGCAAGTCGCGGGTGAGCCGCTGATCGCAAGAGCGCTGACTGCGGGTGAGCCGCAGTTGCCTGGGGCGCTGGCTGCGGGCGAGGCGCTGGCCGCGGGTGAGCCGCGGTGGGGGAATGGCGACCCGTCGCGGGTGGGGGTGGCTGGTACGAGGGCATCGAGAGGAGCAGCTGCCCCTTCTATCGTCAAAAACTGATCGCAGCCAGAGAGCATTTCTCCGGCTTTCTCTTCCCAGTCCCACTTTGCCTCTTCGCTAAAGACGACATCACGGCTGATCACGAGTTTGCCCGTCTCTGGATTGAACAGCCGGTATGCCTTTGATCCCGCCTCGTAGCCGATGAGTACCATCTTGGTGCCCCGATCCTCTAGCTTTGCAAGATTAGGCTTTGTTGTCTTCGCGTACGCAAGGCAACCGAAAGTGCGAAGGTAGTGCACTTTTGGTTTCCTTCCGTAGAACGCCTCGTAAGGTGTCTTCCCAACAACGCTATGAGTAGCCGCCCGGTTGAGAAGATGCACCGCGGTCGTCGCAGCTTCTCCCCAAAACTTTGCCGGCATACCCTTGCTCTTGAGTAGGCTTCGAACCATACCCATCACCGTCTGATTCCGACGTTCCACCACGCCGTTTTGTTGCGGAGAATAGGGTGCCGTGAGGAAGCGTTTGATCCCGCTTTCCTCGCAGTAGGCGTCGAACGCCTTCGAGGTGAACTCCCCACCTCGATCGCTACGGAGTCCTTTCACTTTGAATTTCATTTCCATCTCCGCTCGCGCCTTTAGTCTCTTGAATGCATCCAAGGCTTCGTCCTTGGATTTTAATAATTCCACCCACATGAACCTGCTATGATCATCCACTAGCAAAAAGAAATATTGTTTACCTCCAGGGGTGGCCGGATTGATGGGTCCGCACAAATCTCCATGCACCAATTGAAGAGGAATTGATGCACGATCTGCCGCAACGTTCGGAAATGGAAATCGCCTTTGCTTCGCCACCAAGCATCCGTCGCAAAGTTCTTGTGAGTGTTCAATGGGGGGCATCCCCTCCACCATCTTGAAACGCCCCATGTCATGAAGTGCCCGAAAGTTGAGATGTCCCCATCTAGTGTGCCATAGCCACGCCTCCTCTTTGTATTTCTCCGCTAGCAAGGCTACCGGAGCATCCGTCTTCATATTTAGGATGTAGAGACGATTCTTGGACCTCTCCACCTTCGCCAAGAGACGCCTCTCTTGATCGAATAGACACAAGGATCCGTCCTCCATGACGATCTTGCATCCGTTCTCCTCCAATTGTCCCAAACTCGCAATGTTTGTGCGGAGTTTCGGGATGTAGTAGACGTTGGTAAGGACTTTGTGCTTCTCCTTTTGGTCTTTGAAGAAGACCGCTCCCCGACCACATATCTCCACCGAAGAGCCATCTCCAAACTTCACCTTGCCTTTTACCGACTCGTCGAGGTTTGCAAAATAATCCTTGCAACCCGTCATGTGGTTGCTTGCTCCTGTGTCAAGGTACCAACTTGATTTCTCCAAGCTATCACAAAAAATGTTTGGTTGTACCTTTTCTTCATTTAGGAGAAGATCCAAGCAAGATGTTGATGGGTGTGCCTCCTTGCTTTCCGCCATTAAAAGAGCCGGTTCGAAATCCTCGAAGGCTTCGGCCATGTGCGCTTTCTCTTCATTGTTCTTCTTCTTCGAGCGGCATTCCGCGGCATAGTGGCCCATCTTGTGGCAATAGAAGCATTCGATTTTTGATTTATCTTTCACGCCATCATTGCGACCTAGACCTTCCCGTCGGTCGTTGTTGCGATGTTGTCCGCCGCGCCCTCGTCCACGGCCGCGACCTCCACGTCCGCCGGTATGGTGTCCTTCACCATTGGATGGCTTCTTGTCACGAGCCATAAACTCCCTCATCATCAAGAGGAGTTTCTCCTCGTCTTTGTTGGTAGCCCCACCAACACGCTCTTCATGAGTCTTGAGGCGGCCGACAACCTCCTCCACGGTCATCGTCGTGAAGTCGCCAAATTGCTCTATCGTCGAAGCAATCTGGACGAACTTCGATGGGACGGATCGCAAGAACTTCTTCACAACCGCAGCCTCCGCTACCGTACCTCCCAACGCCCTTTGCATGTTGACGTTTGTGGTAAGCTTCATTGTGAAATCATCTATTGAATCCGTCTCCTTCATGCGAAGCATCTCAAACTCCGTCTGCAGAGTTTGGATCTTTGCATCCTTGACGCGGTCCGCGCCTTGGTACATGATCCTAAGCATGTCCCATATCTCCTTCGCAGTTTTCTTCTCTGCAACCATATGGAGAACGTCATCTGGAAGTGCTTGTTGGATGGCCGAAAAAGCTGTTTTGTTCTTTTTCGCATCCACTTTCGCCGTTGGATCGGTTGGTTCCACCGCCTCCAACGCATCTTGGACATCGAGGATCCCCCTCATTCTGATAGCCCAAACGCCATAGTTGCTCCTCGTGAGCACCGGGTATTTGAAGGTTCCATGGAACCCATCGTGTTTTGAAGATGTCTCTGCCATTGGAGAAACAACGTTTCTTCCTCACAATAGAACGATCTCCAACCCGCTCTGATACCAAATGTCAGAACAAACTCAAACACATTGCAGAGAAATAATATTTGGAGGAAGGAAGGCTTCAGACTTTTCTTGATATTATTCAAAACAAAACCTGAACTACATATAGGCAGAGGAGATGACTTACAACGGAAAGAAAATTAAATGTCTAATTAAAAGGAAAAACGAAACAGCCAAGTGTTTAAAATCGGAAAGAGCAACAACAAGTAACGTCCATATTGGACTTTACTCTCCACCAAAAAACTGAAATAAGACTTAATTAGAAGAAACGTAACTAATTAATAACAAAAATGGCTCAGGTTAGTGTTTGGTGCTTACTGTCCTTATCACATATTTCATTAACCCCTTAATTCTTCATCTTCAAGCAAGACATGCTGATGAAATGCCCTCATATCCAGCTCTCTCATATCAAGAGCCGACTACAGGTTTATTATTGTTGGTTTGAGCGGAGTTGACCAGGTCAACGGACTTGAGTTTTTTATTATGTTTGTTTTTAAGATGTATAGGTGGAGGAGAGAGAGAGCCGCATTTATTGCGGAGGGAGAATTTGTTTGCTTTTACTTTGCCTATAAATAGGCTTTTGTTTGTTGTAAAGTGTGCGGTGGTGAATAGAAAGATTTGGAGAAACCTTTTGTTTCTTGCGGCATTTTAAGAGAGAGAGAGAGTGTTGGGAGAGAGAGAGAGATAATATCATTTCCCGCAGGAAATTATTATCACCCCTCACTTCTCGCTTGGATTTGTTCTCGCCACCTGCCACCTCCCGCAGGAGTGAAATGGAATAGAGAGTCCTGAGCTTTGTTTTGTTTTTCGGCGAGAGAGAGAAAGCAGTGAGAGAGAGAGCATATATTATTCCAGCAGGAATAATTCATATCCCGCCCACTGCCATTAACATCTCGCGAGCCCGCCACCTCCCGCAGAAATTCTCGCCACCTCAGCTCGCCGGAGCACTCGCAAGTGTGGAGGGGCTCTCGCCTGAACTGGAAGGAGAGGAGCAGTGCTCGCGCACTCGACGTGAAGGAGAGGTGCAGCCCACTCGCCGCAGGAAGATCTCGTTTTGGAGCTCTCGCCAACTTAGCTCGCGGGAGTAGCAGTTCATCTCGCAGGAGGTTTGCGAGTAGGGTGTTCGCCGGAGTGGTGGAGTTCGCGCCAAGGGTGTGTGTTGAAGCGGGAGATCTCGTCGGAGTGAAGTCGGGGCTCGCCGTAGAGAAGGTGCTCGCGTGGTAGTGTTCGCGAGTTGTGTGTTCACCGTGGAGTGGAAGTTCTCGCCGTGAAGTCGAGCGTGGAGTTCGCGTGGATAGTAATCGCCGTGGAGAGTGTTCGCGGAAGTAGTGGTGTGTGGAGAGAAGGGTGATAGCGAGGTCGAGTGACATTGGTCTCGCTTCCAACAAGTGGTATCAGAGCCAGGTTGCAAACCTTTGCCGGTGACTCGGAAGGTTTGAGGAGTAGAGTGATGGAGACAGGTGGAGCTATGCCGGGGCAAGTCCCCAAGTTGACGAAGACCAACTATGGGAACTGGAGCATCCAGATGAAAGTGCTACTTGCATCCAAGGAGTTGTGGGATGTAGTGGAGAATGGGTATGAGGAGCGCACTGCTGCGGTAGAGGCGACGTTGACTAATGCCCAGAAGACGGCATTAAGAGAAGCAAGGAAGGCGGACAAGAAGGCTTTGTTCTTGTTATACCAAGGGGTTGACGAGGCGACCTTCGAGAAGATCTCAGATGCGAGAACCTCCAAGGAGGCATGGGAGGTGTTGCAACGCTCCATGCAAGGGGTTGAGAAGGCTAAGAAGGTGAAGCTCCAATCTCTCCGTGCGGAGTATGAAGTAACCAAGATGCAGAGCACCGAGAGGGTCAGTGACTATGTGACCCGTCTGCGGACGCTCACTAATGAGATGAAGCGCAATGGGGAGACGATGGATGATGTGAGCTTTATGGAGAAGCTGCTGAGATCCATGGACAAGAAGTTCCGCCATATAGTGGTGGCGATCGAAGAATCGAAGGACCTCAGCGTGATGGCCGTTGACGAGCTTGTAGGCTCTTTGCAAGCTCATGAGTACAGGATGCTGCAGGATGATGAGGAAGCGAGTGGCTTGGGAAAAGCACTCCAGAACCAGCTGAACTTCGGGGAAAGTTCAGGAAGAGGAGGCGGCCAGCGTGGCCGAGGTCATCAAGGAAGAGGTAGAGGAAGAAGAGGAGGAAGAAATCAAGGGAGGAACCAAAACTTCCAGAGAGAGGCGGAGCGACCTCAAGGAGGTTGGCAAGATGGAAGAGGCCGAGGAAGAGGCCGTGGAAGAGGCCGAGGAGATATGTCCCAAATACAATGTTACAACTGTAACAAGTATGGGCATATGAGCTACGACTGCTGGAGTCCGAGGAAGAAAGAAGAAGCTAACCACTATGCGGAGGCTAGGAACGATGGGAACAATGCTGGAGGTGGAAACCCAATGATGTTCCTAACCTACCGAGGTGGGGAAGAAGGGAGAAGTGAAGTGTGGTACCTGGACACAGGAGCGAGCAACCACATGTGTGGGAATAGAGAGATGTTCACAAACCTTGAACCCATTGGGGGTGAGGTTAGTTTCGGAGATGCGTCAAAGATCTCTTTGGAAGGAAAGGGTCTGGTGGAGACGAAGCTGAATGGGGAGAGAGTGCACCTGAACGACGTGTACTACGTGCCAGGGTTGAAGACCAACATCTTGAGCATTGGGCAGTTAGTGGAGAGAGGCTACTGCGTCCAGATGAAGGATGGGTCTCTGGCAATGAGGAATGGTCAGGGGAAGGAAGTAGTGAAGGTGGAGATGACGGCGAACCGTCTCTTCACGCTGAAGATGGATTCTCGAGAGACAGCTTGTCTCGCGAGAACGGAGGAAGAAGAAGAAGCGTGGCTGTGGCACCATAGGATGGGCCATTTGGGGTTCACGGGGTTGAAGCTGCTATCTAACTCGAGGATGGTGACAGATCTGCCAAGGATCTCACCACCCCAGAAGGTGTGTGAAGCTTGCACGAAGGGGAAGCAGAAGAGGCAGAGCTTTGAAGGAGGGAAGTCCTGGAGAGCAAGGAGGCAGCTTGAATTGGTTCACTCGGACATTGCGGGTCCGTTTGAAACCACCTCAGTAGGCGGAAGCAGATACTATATCACCTTCACTGATGACTTCAGTCGGAAGTGTTGGGTGTATTTCTTGAAGGAGAAGGCTGAGGCACTTGAGAAGTTCAAGGAGTTCAAGGCGATGGCAGAGAAGGAGAGTGGTCAGCCACTGAAGGTGCTGAGGACAGATCGAGGTGGGGAGTACACCTCGAGGCTGTTTGATACTTTCTGCAGGGAGAATGGGATCTCACACCAGCTGACGGCGGCGTACTCACCGCAGCAGAACGGAGTAGCAGAGAGGAAGAACCTCACCATCATGAACATGGCGAGGAGCATGGTGAAGGAGAAGGGGCTACCGAAGAGTTTCTGGGCGGAAGGAGTGCAGTGTGCGGTGTATCTACTGAACAGATGCCCCACAAAGAGTGTGAAGAACGTGACGCCGTTTGAAGCATGGAGTGGCTGGAAGCCAAGCGTGAAGCACCTAAGGGTCTTCGGGTGTGTAGCTCATGCTCACATCCCGGAACAAAGAAGGAAGAAGCTCGACGATAGGAGCGAGAAGTGTATCTTTGTTGGCTACGCTCAGGAGAGCAAGGCTTACAAGCTTTACAACCCGGTGACAGAGAAGGCCATAGTCTCGAGAGACGTGGTGTTTGAAGAAGGCAGCAGTTGGAGCTGGGATGAGAAGACGAGGAGCATGAAGGGCATGTTCTTCGAGGATGATGATGAAGAAGGTCATGAGGCTGGAGCCGAGGATGGAGTGGAGCCACCATCACCACCAAGTGGAGGTTCAGGGGGAGCTCACACTCCCAACTCAAGTGGAGGAAGTTCTAGTGGAGAAAGCACTAGTGGAAGCAAGGATGATCGTCCTCAACCTAGGATGAGGAGGATGGAGGAGATCTATGAGGAGACGGCGCCGACACTTAACAATTTCTCTTTATATTGTTTGTTGGCAGATTGCGAGCCGCACTCCTACGACGAAGCTGCCCAGGAGAAAACTTGGAGGACGGCGATGGATGCCGAGATGGCTTCTATCAAGAAGAATGATACCTGGAGGCTAGTGGATCCACCCGCAGGCCACAAACCCCTCGGGGTGAAGTGGGTCTATAAGGTGAAGAAGAACAAAGATGGAGCTGTGGAGAAGCACAAGGCTAGGCTCGTCGTGAAGGGCTACAGGCAAGTCCAAGGAGTGGACTATGACGAGGTCTATGCTCCAGTGGCGAGGATTGACACCATTCGGTTGATCATCGCACTGGCAGCTCATTATGGGTGGACCATCTTGCAAATGGATGCTGTGGCGGCGTACTTGAATGGGTACCTGGAAGAAGATGTGTACATCGAGCAACCTCCAGGGTACGTGGTGAAGGGTCAGGAGAGAAAAGTCTGCAAGCTAGACAGAGCCTTGTACGGGCTGAAGCAAGGAGCAAGGGCGTGGAATGGAAGGATAGATGCCTTCCTCCAGAAGCATGGATATGTGAAGTGCCCGTACGAGTATGCCCTGTATGTGAAGGTAGAGGAGAACGGGGATATCATGGTCTTGTGTCTATACGTGGACGACATGATATTCACCGGGAACAACCCAACGATGTTTGAGGAGTTCAAGAGGCTGATGAAGAAGGAGTTCGAAATGACGGACTTGGGAGAGCTGAGTTACTTCCTGGGGGTCGAGGTGAAGCAGGAGGAAGACGGGATCTTCATATCCCAGAAGAAGTATGCTGAAGAGATTCTGAAGAAGTTCAGGATGGAGGGTAGCAAGGCTATCTCCACTCCAGCGGACCCAGGGACAAAGTTGAGGAAGGACTCGGAGGAAGAAGCTGTGGACCCAACCATGTTCAAGAGTTTGGTTGGGAGTCTAAGGTACTTGACCTTTACCCGTCCAGACATTATGTACGCTGTTGGAGTAGTGAGCAGGTACATGGAGGAGCCAAAGCAGGATCACTTCACGACTGCGAAGAGGATCCTGAGGTATGTGAACGGGACGAGAGGTCATGGTCTGAAGTACTCATCAGGAGGAGAGTTGAAGCTAGTCGGCTACTCGGATAGCGACTATGGTGGTGACGTGAATGATCGGAAGAGCACTTCCGGATACTGTTTTCACATGGGGACGGCGGCGTTCTCATGGAGCTCGAAGAAGCAGGCTACTATAGCCTTGTCATCTTGCGAAGCGGAGTATATAGCGGCGGCGGCATGCGCCTGCCAAGCCATCTGGCTCAGGAAGCTCTTGGAGGAGCTACATCATGTGCAGGACTGGCCAACGACAGTGTTAGTGGATAACATGTCGGCCATCCAGCTCGCGAAGAACCCAGTGCTGCATGGGAGGAGCAAGCATATCGAGACTCGATATCATTTTCTTCGGGAGCAAGTGGAGCAGAAGACCGTGGAGGTCGTGTATTGCCCTACCGGAGAGCAGGTCGCGGATATTTTTACTAAGGCGTTGAAAGTGGAGACGTTCGCGAAGCTCAAAGGCAAGCTCGGCATGTGCTGCCAAGCTTGAGGGGGAGTTTGTTGGTTTGAGCGGAGTTGACCAGGTCAACGGACTTGAGTTTTTTATTATGTTTGTTTTTAAGATGTATAGGTGGAGGAGAGAGAGAGCCGCATTTATTGCGGAGGGAGAATTTGTTTGCTTTTACTTTGCCTATAAATAGGCTTTTGTTTGTTGTAAAGTGTGCGGTGGTGAATAGAAAGATTTGGAGAAACCTTTTGTTTCTTGCGGCATTTTAAGAGAGAGAGAGAGTGTTGGGAGAGAGAGAGAGATAATATCATTTCCCGCAGGAAATTATTATCACCCCTCACTTCTCGCTTGGATTTGTTCTCGCCACCTGCCACCTCCCGCAGGAGTGAAATGGAATAGAGAGTCCTGAGCTTTGTTTTGTTTTTCGGCGAGAGAGAGAAAGCAGTGAGAGAGAGAGCATATATTATTCCAGCAGGAATAATTCATATCCCGCCCACTGCCATTAACATCTCGCGAGCCCGCCACCTCCCGCAGAAATTCTCGCCACCTCAGCTCGCCGGAGCACTCGCAAGTGTGGAGGGGCTCTCGCCTGAACTGGAAGGAGAGGAGCAGTGCTCGCGCACTCGACGTGAAGGAGAGGTGCAGCCCACTCGCCGCAGGAAGATCTCGTTTTGGAGCTCTCGCCAACTTAGCTCGCGGGAGTAGCAGTTCATCTCGCAGGAGGTTTGCGAGTAGGGTGTTCGCCGGAGTGGTGGAGTTCGCGCCAAGGGTGTGTGTTGAAGCGGGAGATCTCGTCGGAGTGAAGTCGGGGCTCGCCGTAGAGAAGGTGCTCGCGTGGTAGTGTTCGCGAGTTGTGTGTTCACCGTGGAGTGGAAGTTCTCGCCGTGAAGTCGAGCGTGGAGTTCGCGTGGATAGTAATCGCCGTGGAGAGTGTTCGCGGAAGTAGTGGTGTGTGGAGAGAAGGGTGATAGCGAGGTCGAGTGACATTGGTCTCGCTTCCAACAATTATTCCCAGCAACCTAAACCCCAAAAATCAAATACCGTGGTGTAGAGCATCTTTTAGACATGCTTATCCATTACAACCAGGTTCTCATGTTCTATACTTAATTTGAAGCTTGTATCTGTTGATAATACATGTACTGAAGGAAAAAATGGCTTTGTATGGAACAGGCTTCAGACATATTGTATTATGAAATTTTGGACATTCCTCTTCCAGAATTGCAATGTCTAAAAACTCTGAAGGTTGCATTTCATCATGCAATGAAGGATGAGGTATGTTTTATTTTTAATTCTTATATTCAATCACATGGGAGGATTTAACATTTTAAACGTGATTTATATCTTAACCAGGCAATGATTCATAATATCAGGCTACCCAAAAGTAGTACTGTTGCTGATGTGATAAATAATTTGAAGACAAAGGTGGCTTTTGTTGTAGTTATTATGCATTATTATGTTTTCT
The DNA here is from genome assembly GCA_033032865.1 of Dactylorhiza incarnata. Classification (NCBI taxonomy): domain Eukaryota; kingdom Viridiplantae; phylum Streptophyta; class Magnoliopsida; order Asparagales; family Orchidaceae; genus Dactylorhiza; species Dactylorhiza incarnata. The sequence goes on along the minus strand of JAWHQI010000025.1, from coordinate 17,430,988 downwards.
TATTTTTATTTAAATATAATAATTCAGTTAAGGTCGTGGTGAACTTTGTGGATTGAGTTGTCCCAGTGGCTTGCTATGATGCTAAAGTGTTAAAATTCGAATTTTTTAAGAGATTTGTGTACCGAGATGTTTTTGGTGCCTCTATTCTGGAAGCCTTATAAGTTATGCATTGAACACTACTATAACTCATATGACTTGTTTGAGCTTCTTCCAACCCAATTGTCTTTTTTTTTCACTCTTAGATATTTCCACTGACTGAGAGGATAGAGAGCATAAATGATCAATACTGGACGCTTCGTGCTGAGGTGGTAAGTTGTTGATTTATAAACACTTTTTGCTTGAGAAAAGCTTCTAGTGGGTCAATTATGGTTATTCTGGCATTCCTGTCATATTTTGTTGTGTTGGACTTTATTCCTTAATATTACTGGATACAATGTATGCTGCAGATTCCAGAAGAAGAGAAAAACCTTGGTCCAGATGACCGCTTGATTCATGTGTATCATTTCATGAAGGATCCTAATCAAAACCAAATGGTAAGTTTAGTGAAATTTGGTTGTAGAATATTTGTGGTTGAACAAAATTGTAGGCATAGTGAATTTCTTGTAAGAAGATAAAATATATGATTGTAAATAACACAGTTCTTATACGAGGTATAGAGCTTTATTTATCTGATTGTTGGAGTGTTTTCTTTTCCTGAACTTGTTTAGGAGTATTTTTTCATCATCTTTCTGAATGTTTTTGTTGTTGAAATATCTGTTAAATAACCATTTTTTCTGCAGCAAGTTATAAACTTTGGGGAGCCTTTCTTCTTGGTTATCCATGATGGAGAGACAGTAGCTGAGATTAAATTGCGTATTCAGAAGAAACTGCAAATTCTTGATGAAGAATTCTCGAAGGTATGTCTATATTTTTGATATTGAGCATATATGTCACAATTTTTTATATCTTATTTCTTCTCTTTTTTTATAAGCATCTTGGGTGATGTTAGGAATATGTAGTTTTAGGGCAATAAATCAATTATGCATGTGCCCAAATTTATCTTTATTGACCCCACTGTTAATACGTAAAAAAAAGTATTTGTAGTGAAATTTTCCCTTTGTATTTTTAGATATGTCCGTTGCTTCTTTTCTTTTTATGCTTGGCTTTTTATCCATAGTTGTAATTGTGAAATTGTACATCAATTTTATCCATAGTTCTTTGAAGAGTTGCCTGCTGCAGTTCTTTGAAGAGCTGCCTGCATGCAGTTCTTTGAAGAGCTGCCTGCTGCAGTTCTTTGAAGAGCATACTGCAGTTCTATGAAGATCCACCGAAGCTCCGGAGGATGACATCACTGTGCGCAAACGAGGTTTCTCTTGCATTATGTGGTGCCAAATTCAACGGTATTGATTATATTAGTACTTATTGTAGATTTCTCCATTACTGAATATCTTTTTTATTAAGGCTATTTAAGTGGATATTCAAGTTTAAAATTATCGTTTGCAAAAATATATCAATCTCCTGATACAAATTTCAGCATATAGAGGGAAAATGGTGTGAAAATGTGGCATCCGCTTTGTTTTCTTTATGCATTAATCTTGCGCTTGCTTTATTAAGAGTGGTGAGATGGCCACTGTATGTTTTGACAATAGCTTTGACAATGCATTCCTCAACTTAAGTTTTTGTTTGAGTTCCTACTTCACTTTCTACGTGAGTTTCTGTTAAAGTTTGGTTGCATGCCTCTTCAAAATATAAAAAGTTTGCTTGGTTATGGAAGACAGGAGGATGCTCATGAATTCATGAGGTCATCATTATGATAAGCTTGCATTATATTTCCTTCATGTCATCAACCTTGTGTTATTTATGATTTTTCATAACACGGCGAACCTACTCAACATTTAGGTTTGCTATTGATACAATGCAATCAATTTGCCTTGATGAGTATGGAGGTGAAAAAGCTGTGGATCCTAACACACAGGCTACAACTATAGTTCAATACATATTTGGCGGCCATCTCCAGTCACAGGTTGTATTTTCTTACTTGATAGTTATCTCTTTGCGTATTTGTGTTTCAGAATTTATACCGGTGCAAATTTATTTTAAATTAGTTTCTGCTATGGAAGAAATGCATTATTTGATTCTCCAATGTACTTTTGATAACACCATGCCATTGCTGTTAGGAATTGATCAGATGATCTATATGTTGATCCTGATTAGGTAGGTTCATGTAGCCGATCTAATTTTCAAGTTGACGTTGTAATGAATTAACAGAACTCTGTTAATTCACTTCACTCTGTTGTGTTGCTGCAGGGCTACGGCTGGAAGGAGTTTGGAGGGCTGGTGGATGATTTCCAGTTGCTGGAATTTAATTCCAGCAGTCCTGGATTGGTGTAAGTGCACAAATGGGGAGCAGAGAAGGAGCGGCAGCTGGAAACTATCTTGCTTGGGCAGGGTGGATGGTTTTGCAGGTGATGAGTGCAATGTCACATAGTAAAAAATTTATGCCCATTGTATCTTGTGGTGTACTGAATATGTAATTGTTAGATTTGTATGCCAAGTTATCAAAACGAGTTCTCGTGGTACATGTATATTTGAAGACTGTTGTTTTTTTTTGTTAAGAAAATGAGGTCTGCGAATGGTCATATAGCTTAGTAGGGCTTCCATCCACATTCTTACAATACATCTAATTACTGTAGTAAGGCATTCCTCTTGATTGTATTAATATAAATTTTTTTTAAAAATCATAATTTATTATTTGCCACGGTTTCAAACCGTGGCAAATTGTTTTTTAAAAAACAATGAATGAACTATTAGCCAGGGTTTCAAACCGTGGCTAATAGTCAAACTATTTGCCATGGCCGTAAGCCGTGGCAAATACTCCTTTTTTTAATGTTATGAAGGACTTTTTGCCAGGGTCTAAAACCGTGGTAAAAGGTCGAGGCATTAGCCACGGTGGTTTCTTGTGTGGTTAATACTATTTGCTACGGCCAATCCGTGGCTAAAAACCTTTCTCCACGCGACCTTTAGCCACGAATTTTTCCCGTGGCTAAAGATCTTTAGCCACGGTTTTGGACTTTTTGCCAGGGCAATTTGCCCTGGCCAAAAGTCTGTTTTCTTGTAGTGGATGTTGCTGATAATAATAATAATGCTGAAGAAGTCTCTATCAGGATTGATGAGGATAAAGTTCATTCTCCTGAGGATATGCAAAGTAAGATTGACACCATCCTCTTAAATATTGAAAGAAGAATCAAACTTAATCCTGATAATCTACCAGGTCTCTGGGATTCACCAGATCAAAGACAAGCTGATGCCCCATCTGAGGGGGAGAAGCCAAAGAAGCCATCATTTGGGATTGATGATAGCATCTCTGGAAAGCATGATGTGGAGAACTTAGGATCCAAAGTAGATTTACTAAATTTCTTGGACTCAACTGTTCATGAACAGTACAGTGCTCTTTCGGGGGGGGGGGGGGGGGGCAAGGAAAATCTGATGATAATGATATTAGTAATGATGTTATTTATGTTGGAGATGACGAGGATAATGATGGAGTCCTTCCTGACCATGTACAAGGAGATGATCAAGACAAAACAGAAAATACTCGAGTCATTAATCCAATTCTGGAAGTACAAGGACAGATAACCCCCCAGGTGGAATCAATCCCTCCTCCATGTCTCCCTCAAAATCTCAAAGAATCTGTAGTGATTGATCAGCAAGCTTCAACATCCATCCCCTTACAGTCAAATGAGAACATTATTAGTGTTATTCAAATAATGTTAGATACTCATCTGATAACCATGAAGGATTATGTTGATAGGTCAGCCTCTACATTGAAGGAGTATGTAGATCAGTCCATCTCCAGTGTAAAGACTGAAGTTATGGCTGCACTAAAGCCCATCAAAGATGAAACTGTCTATCTGTATCAACAAATGAACAAGTGGTTTGTCATGGTTGAAAAGACAGTAAATTCTCAATCTGAAATATTCAGATCCATCAACAATGACATTAAAATGGCAGAGTATGATATGAGATATGTCACAGAGTATGTCAGCAAAGCAGATGGGGTGGGGTGCTTCAGAATACAACAAAACATATTGAGGAATATGTGTGGTCAACTGCTACCCAAATGGATGCTGAGGCAGTGAAGCTGAAGGATGAGCTCAAAGCTGACATTGAAAAAATGTCTTCCAAACCCTCTCTGGCACAATTACAGTAGCTAACCAAGACATTAATCAAAGAATATTTGAAGAAGCCAGAAAGAGGGAGAACACCAATGCTATAACCAACTCTGAGCTAGCCCTCAAAGTTCTGCTAGGAACAAGGCTAGCCTTAAACCTTCCCCTCCTGGACAGGCAGAGAGCATAAGATTGGGACTTTTCTAAACAAGAGCAAATTGCTCAGAATGTCAGATTGGAAAAGAGAAGAGAGAGAGAACACATGATGCTAGCTGAAGAATTTATGGCTAGACAAAGGGATGAGCAGAGCAAAGACCCAGATCTTGAATATTGGAGTGAGAACTCCAAGAGCATAATCATGAATGCATGGCTAATCCAAGGACAGGTCTGGAAAAACATTGATAGAATCTATCCCTGTGAAGAATGGATAAAGCATTTGGAAAGAAACACAAAAGGGAAAGAATATTCAAAGCAAATCTGGTGATGGACAACCCAAGGAGGATGAGTTCTAGGTACATTCCAAATCCATACCTATACTTCAAAAGGCAAGAGAACAAGAAGAAGCTGGCTGAAATTGTAGCAGCAAATGCAGAAAAGGACAATGCTACTACTGCTGCTGAAAACAAGGTTGATGCTACTAAAGACAAGGAGGCCTCAGCAAAAGGGAAAGAAATTGTTGTTGATAATGCTGAATGCTCAACATCCTCTAAGAGGAGAAGAACTTAAATTAATGTATTTAGTTTTTTTTGTTGAAAATCAAAATGTAATTTAAACAATGTATCAACATTTTGACAGAAATGAAAATGAAAATTTGGCTAAATCTATTGGTTTATGTTAAAGGCTAATCTTAGTCAAAGCTTAGTAATAGTCAGTATCATTGCTATAAAGATTCTGTGATATCTGAACATGATTACTTAACAATGTTATTGTTTTGATAAACAATGTTGTTATTATGATTGTCATAAATGTAATATGTATTGACATGATCTGTATTGTCTTAGTTATGCCAACTTTTATTTGATGTAATATCATGAATGCTATATAACTCATTACATGATAATTGTTCTCTTATTATGTACCTTAGCATTGGGGATGTTCTGCCTTCTTCAAATAGGGGGAGATTGTTGGGAATATTGCCCTCAATGTTCCCTTGATTTGAAGAGGCGTCACACTCAATGCTAAGTACATATTGTATTTGATAAACCCTATTTTGTATCATGCTAAAGCAGGGTTAGATTATTCCAAGAAGTGGAATATGTTCAGAGGTCTAAATGCTAAAACCACTGAGACGACCTCTCAGTCTCAGCTGAACCGCTGAGACAAGCCCAGGAGTCGCTGAGAAGGAGTCTACGTCTGCTGAGCTGTAGATAGAGGATAACCGCTGAGACAACTGTCTGTCTCAGCGGAGCCGCTGAGACAGAGACAAAAGTTGTTGCTAAGTCTGAAGGCTGTCTCAGCCCAACCACTGAGACAGATTCAAATATGAATAAAGCACTGGCGGGATCTATTTTTGGCACAAGTGGCAGAAAAGCAAGATATACTTTTGACAGATGTCTATGCTATGCCAGGGGCCTTTATGAGCTGTTGAAAGTAAGAAGGAAGTATAAATGAAGATGTTAGGTCTAAAAGAAGGGTACTATTTTTTCGAGAAGAGCTGTATTGTGTGCTGCAAGGTCTATCTTCTTCAAGCTTCCTGAAAGGGCAATCTCTCAAGCTCAAGTTAAACTCTGTTGGGAGATAAGATAGTTCTTCCTGAATCATTCAAGAAGATCAAGTAGATCTTCAACTTTGCTGTAGGAGAAGATAAAGGAGAAACAAGACATGTAGCTGCTGCATCACAGTCCTGTTTCAAGACAACAGAAGACAAGATCTGATGGTTTACTTTATATTGTCTTCTATTGTATCTTTAACACTTTATTTATCTGTAAGGCCTTTGTGCCTGAGTTGTAGGGATGCTTAGCCTGAGTGTAGAGCTGTACGCCCAGCTTGAGTGTAGGATCTTTGTGAAGATCTGAGGTAGGACTTCTTGATAGTTCTGAGGTAGGAAATCAGGAGATTTCTGAGTTGTAGGAGTTGGAGGACTCTGAGTTTGTAGGGTTGTTGAGCCTGAGGTAAGGTTTGGAGAAAACCTAAGAGATTCTGAGGAATCTGAGTTGTAAGCTCTTGAAGTTGAGTTGGAGGAGTTGACCCTGTCTAACTCATTGTTAGAAGGGTGAAGGGGGAAAGAGGACTACTCAAGACACCTTGTCTTGAGGAACCTCTATATATGCTTGTGTGGTTTCTGTGTTATAATCTTTACATTCACTGAAAACAGCTAGGCTTAAAAAGGAAGAAAAGAAAGAGACCTATTCACCCCCCCCCCCCCCCCCTCTAGGTGATCTAGACTACTACCTATAAACTATCAGCCTTCCCACAATATGTGAAGTATATTGACCCTACAAATTCACGTGATATTTTCGGTGCAAGAGGCACTTCGAGAGAAACCTGATCACTGATTATAAGCACACTTGTTAGTATTGATAAATTGCTAAGATGAGCTCAAACTAATGAAAATATACACCCATCTACTCAAATTCTTAAACTATAAATTTTAGATAAACAATTAGTAACATAATACAAATTAAATACAACAGGATCTCAACTCCCGCTGCTCGGCAAAGAGCCTGCATCTCCCTCCCACTCGCACCAGGGTGCGGGAGCCTCCCTCCCACGCGCACCAGTGCGTGGGAGCCTCCCTCCCACACGCGCAGGCCTCCCTCCGGTGCACGGGAACGCCACCCATGCGCTATTGCGCGGGGGATTCCCTCCTGTGTGTGGGAGCGCCTCCCGTAGGCGATGGCGCGTGGGGGCCTCCATCCCGCGCACACCGACCTGCGGGGGCCTTCCTCCCATGCGCACCGGCGCGCGGGGGCCTCCATCTCACGCGCACCGGTGATCTATGGACTACCTCCCGCGCGCACCGGCATCTCCCTGCGTGCTCTAGCGCACCTCCCAACATGATCACTGCCACACTCATCGCCAGTACCGCGCTCGCCGCCGCACTCACTACAAGAAAAATATCATTTAGCAATGAGAATCAGGAAGGCTAAAAAATTTGTTGCTAGTTAACATTGAATTTAGCTAGGTACATGATATTTTATATTACCTACAAAAATAACAACGAAATTTTTTGTTGCAAAAATAGTGAAGTATCCAGTTGCCTACCTAAATCACCTAGAGGGTGGTGAATAGGTGATAACTGAATCTTTTGCGGAATAAAAACTTGATAAAAAGATAATCACATAAAGCAAATCACAATCACAGACGACACAAAGAATTTTATAGTGGTTCCCTGATCTTGGGTACTCCACTTTCCATCCTCGCCAATCTAGCACCACAGCTAGACTTGAATACTTCACAATATCTCAGATCAAGAATGATCCTACAATCTCAGAGTCACAACTCCTACAACTCGGAGACAAATCTCCGACAAACTCATAGGCAATGCTCCTACAACTCGGAGAAAACTCTCCTACAACTCGGAGAAAACTCTCCTACAAGAAATTGAGATTGGGTACAATGAAATACTTAACAAAACTTGTATAGATCTGAACTTCTGAAATCTTCTTCCTCCTTGAGTCTTGAAAAACTTTGGCTAGAAGATGAGAAAGAAACGATTAAAATCTCAGATCTGATCTCTAGGATTCGACACGATCCAATAGATTGTTGTAGATGATTAGAGTGCTGATCTGTCGAATCTTTTCTTTAGAAGGAATCGATTGATTGAGAGAGAGAGATCCTTCAACAATGTCCGGAGGCAACAACTTCTTTACGATGATCCGATCAAATAGAAGATTAGAAGGATTAATAAAAATTAGGTTAAGATAAGATCGGATAGGAGCCTTATATAACAATCATAAGAAACGACAATGAGGCCTTGATTTAAGGTAAGGTTAACCTAAAAACCTCTCACACGTGTCGTCAAGTCCGTCAGAAGAAAATAAAATCCCGTCAGGAACCAAATTTCAAAGCAGCACTAGAAGAAAACAATTTTCTCGAGACAACATGGATTTCTCGAGAAATGGATTTGACCTCTCGAGAAATGAACTTAACTTCTCGAGAAAAGGTTGCAATAAATCGAGATAAGGCTGGAAAAAGCTTTCATGAAGACTTGAAGAAAATTTCTCGAAAACAAAGGGACTTCTCGGAAATGGCTTTGATTTCTCGAGAGAACATATGACTTCTCGAGAAACAACTTAGAAAAGCTTTCAAAGGACTTCAGAGAAGATTTCTCGAGAACAATATTGACTTCTCGAGAAACAATGGACTTCTCGAGAAATTCCTTAGAAACTTTAGATTAGAAGTCAGAGATGGATTTCTCGAAAAATGAAGAAGGCTTCTCGAGAAATAACTTGGATTTCTCGAGAGATAACTTGGATTTCTCGAGAAATACCCTTAGAAAAATTCTGAACTTTTCTCCTTTCTTCTCTAGAACACCAACAGCTCTTCCATCTTCCAAGCTTCAAGAGTCTTGAAAATAAAGTGTATCCCAATAGACAGATCACACATGAGTCAACACCATGTTCCACACAATGAGGGATTATATTGCATGAGACTGTGTTTAATGACCCATTGTGATCTGACGTTGGTCTAAACTTGTCAATTATAACCTGCAATAACATGGCTAAAAGACAACATCAAATACACTAGCAATTCAACTTGGTTCAAGGATGAATTCTCACAAATCTAGGCTATTGTGGATTCAATACCCAACAATCTGATCCCCTATTTGTAGGAGTCAGAACTCTATGAACTAAGATGAATTGCAACAAGATAAGAAATATAAAATGCATATCACAATAAAAACAGCAGAGACCATCAAAATCAAAAATTATATATATATATATATAATCAAGATTGTCTTAAATGAATTAAAGTTCACACAATCTCAAAAGATTTGATAGGTCTAAGATTCTATTCTTCAATGGCTCCTCCTCTTCTTTTCCTGTCTCTTGAAATAAGCTTCAGGCTTTGGAAAGTACTTTGGAAGAGGATTTGGAGCTTCTGGATTGTCTTTGCCATGAGTTCTGAAATGTATTCTTCTCTTAGTCATGCTCATTTCAAACTTGTGTCATTCCTCTTGACTGTAATAGTCTTGCACCTTCATCCCACCTCCATTCACTTGCTTGAAGGTGTCTAGGATGATTACCCTTGAATCTGGACTCCAGGCTTCTACAGCTTCTACTGCAACTCCCTTACCTGAACCTTCAGAACTTCTTACAGGAATAGATCTACTAGCTGAAGGACCTTCTCCATATCTCCTCTTCCTTGAGCCTGGCACCTTAGACTGAATTTTAGATTGCTCTGCAGGCCAAACCTGAGTATAGTCAACAGGAGGATCATACTCAGGTTGCCCTTTAGGTCTAAGTGGGAATTGAGGTTGATCAGGATAGATTACCAGCTCAGGAAAAATCTCATTATGAAGCCACACTGCAGTCTTTGAGGTATAAGCATTGACATATGCAATCTGCTTCTGAACACCAGCATTCAGCTGCTCAAACTGATCAACCCAATTTCCTTGAAGTTGAGATACTTGATAATCCAATAGCTCTGCCATCTTATCCTCCCCCTTTCTGACTTCTACAGTTAGGGTTTGGATTATAGATTCCTTGAACTGACCAATTTCATCCATGATCTGAAATGTATTGGCTTCTGCCTTTCCTTCAATGGAGTCCTGAGATTTTTTTACCTTGATAGTTTCTTCAAAAACTTTTCTCATGCTCTGAACAGAATGATCTATTGCTTTGCCACCTTGAGTGACAAACTTCTTAAGATTATCTGTGTTAGCTTGAACTTCAGCTAGTCCTCTACTCATCTCTTTTTCTACAGCAGAGATCCTTGTATGCACATCTTTGAGAGAATTCTCAAACATCTCTCTTTGCTTATTCAGCATCATTTCTATCTGACCCAGAAGAGACTTTGCATCATGCATAGGAGGTGAAGGAGGAGGAGGAGGTAGAATATCAGTCCTCCAACCAGGAATTTCTTCTAGAACTACTGAGCTGACTTTCTTTTGGGCAGAGGATGGAACCACGTCCTCTCCCTTACTGGCATGCTCAGATAGAGTAGCCTGGCCTTCATCCATAACAGACTCCTTCTCCCCCTTAACATCTGCTGGGAGAGTTGAGTGCCCTTGCACATAGTCTATATCATCATTATCAGCAAACTCTAGGTCAGCCCCTGACCCTGCCTGATGCACACTTGGACTGTGCTCTGCATGAAAATCTCTTTCAATGTCTGCAACTGTATCTGCTATAATGTCTGCCACTGATTCTGTATGCAAAACTTCAGGATTCACATGTGGAGGAGGTGGAATAGTAGATTCAGCACTTGTTGAGGAGGGGACAACTTCTTCAAGAAGAATTTCAGGGACTGATGTAGATGGTACTGTACTCTGAGTTGGAACTAGTTCTTATTGTTGAACTGTCTGATGAGGTGGTACTTCTTGCTGGGGTTGAACTGGTTGTTGAGGAGGAACTGGTTGAGCACTTGAAGGCTGAGAGGAGGGGAGGGGAGCTGGAGAAGAAGGCTGATTTCCATTAGCATCAGAAGGGATAGGCTCCCCCTTGGAAGATGAACCTGCATCCATTGGCTTAGTAATCCTGATGTCCCGCCTCTGAATTGTGGAGACATCAAACTTCTTCAAGTGATGGAGAACTGCTCCTTTGGATAAATCAAAAGCTTCTGGATAGACTTGATTCAGATAAAGAGAAAGAATTCTTGCAAAGTCCGGAGCAAGAAGGCTTTCTTAAATTTTTGTAAAGAGGAGAGTTGCCCAGTCACATTTCTTCCCACAGACCACTGTTGTCACTAAGCAGAAAACATCTGCAGAGACATAACCCAAACTTCATGTATTGCAAAGGAGTACTTTAGAGATAATGTCAACCAAAAGTTTGCCTACATCATTCATTTTCTATTTTCGAACTGTTATAGCAGCTTTATCCAGACCACAGAATGTCACAGTTCTTGCCCAATCTGCATCTTCAAGAATATCTTCAGAATCCACTACTGGCAATCTCAGATATTTGGACAGAGACTTAGAGTTGATCTTGATCTTGATGTTATTCACTGTGGATTGCAACAACTTACCGTCCTTTCGAACTTTGATGTTTATGAAGAACACTTCCACTTACTTGAATAAAATTTGGCTAGGTTGCTCCAGAACAAATGTCAAACCTGCTGCATCTAAGAGGTAAAAGAGGTTCTAGAATTCGTCTGAAATTGAACTGAGGCCTGCACGCACTAGCTCACTGCCAACGCCGATCTTAGGTCTTGGAAGAGGCGCCATTAATCGAGGAGAAATCTTGAACTGTCGAGAGAGAAATTGTGAACTGTCGAGAGAGTCGGGAGTGTCGTGAGAGGTTTAGGGTTTCTCAGAGAGAGGGATGGCGTGAACTTTAATTCTTTCGAGACATTGTATTTATATATATATTCTTTGATTTGACGGATAAAAGAAAAGAAATAAAATTTAAATATTAAACTGCGCATACCCGACCTTTCGAATTCCACAGAATGAACAGTTGATATCGGAAAATTAATTAATATTTCTCGAGAGATAGAATTCATTTCTCGAGAAATCATAAGTTATTTCGCGAGACGTATGTTATTTCTCGAGAATTTGCCATGTTTGCACTTTAAGATTTTGATGCCAGAGATAATCTGTATTTCTCGAGAAGTAATGATCATTTCTCGAGATAAATCGTATTTTTCGAAAAATTGAAGTATATCTCGAGAACTTTGTTGTAAAATTTCTTTAATGTCATTTCTCGAGGGATTTACCCATTTCTCGAGAAATTAAGAGGTATTTCTCGAGATCTATTGTGCTTCTCGAGAAATATAGTTCAATTTTTTGATAAGTGCCAGAATTTCCTTGAGAAGTCCTTTTCTCGAGAGAGAACATCATTTCTCGTGAAGTATAGTCTGTTTCTCGAAGAAATCACAGAGATGACTTGAACTTTTCTTGTAATTTTCAGGTCTTTGCTTTCTTGATAGATTGAGGAGCTGAAGATCTTCCTTGCTTCATTTATGACTTGATTGGGACTCCATGTTGAGCATCCCCAGTTCAGTCTTGAAGAAAGAGAACTTAGTCTCATCCAGCGGATTCATGAAAATATCCACAACTTGCTTATCCGTTGGGACATAACATAGGTTGATATCACCATTATCCACATGCTCCTAGATGAAGTGATATCTTAATTCAATATGCTTTGTCCGGCTCTGAGAAACTGGATTATTAGCAATTACAATAGCACTGGAGGAGTCGCAAAACATTATGATGTCCTTGAACTTCATGTTATAATCTTCAAGTTGATTCATTATCCAGAGAAGTTGTGCACAACAACTTCCTGCAGAAATGTATTTTGACTCGGCGGTTGAAATTGCAACACAATCTGCTTCTTGCTACTCCAAGAAATAAGCCTCCTTCCAAGGAATTGGCAAGTCCCGGAAGTGCTTTTTCTATCGTCCTTGCTACCTGCAAAGTCTGCATCTGAAAAACCAATTAGTTCGCTATCGTTACTTCTTGGGTACCATAAGCCAAGATTTGGTGTAACTTAAGGTATCACAAAATCCTCTTTGCAGCGGTATAGTGAGATTCCTTAGAGTTCACCTGATATCTAGCACATACACATGTAGAGAACATTATGTCGGGCCTACTAGCAGTTAGGTAGAGCGGAGAGCCAATTATGCTTCTGTACTTGGTCTCATCGAAAGGCTTCCCTTTCTCATCCTTGTCCACAGACATAGATGAACTCATTGGAGTCCTCATAGAGGATGCACTCTCCATTCCAAATTTCTTTACCAACTCCTTGGTGAATTTCGTCTGAGAGATGAAAATTCCATCTTCAGATTGCTTCACTTGGAGTCCTAAGAAATATTTCAGCTCACCCATACTACTCATTTCAAAGTTCCCTTGCATAAGTTTGGAAAACTTCTTGCAAAGGTTGTTATCCGTAGAGCCAAAAATAATATCATCGACATAGATTTGCACTAGCAAAATCTTGCCTTTAACTTCCCTAAGAAATAACGTTTTATCTATCTTCCCTCTTGTGAATTTGTTCTCAAGAAGAAAGTTAGACAACGTCTCATACCAAGCTCGAGGAGCTTGTTTCAAACCATATAAAGCTTTTTGCAGAAAATAAACATATTCAGGGTGATCAGGATCAACAAAACTTGGGGGTTGTTCAACGTATACTTCTTCTTTTATATTACCGTTGAGGAATGATGACTTGACGTCCATTTGGTATACGGTGAATCTGTTGAATGCAACATAAGCTAGGAATAGCCTGATCGCTTTGAGCCTTGCTACAGGAGCATAAGTCTGATCGAAGTCGATCCCTTCTTCCTATCTGTATCCTTTTGCTACAAGTCTGGCTTTGTTCTTGATTATTATTCCGTCTTCATCCAATTTGTTTTTGTAGACCCACTTTGTTCCAATGATATTCTTATCCTTGGGTTTTGGAACAAGAGTCCACACTTTTCACCGCTTAAATTGATTTAGTTCTTCTTCCATTGCAATTATCCAATAGGGGTCTTCATTTGCTTCTTGGAACTTCTTTGGTTCAACCTGTGAGAGAAAATTCAAATGCATATTTTCGTTAGTAGTACATCTTCTTGTTCTTATGCCGACTTGAGGATTTCCTATGATCTGATCAACCGGATGATCCCTCATATGTCTGAACTCAAGATTCCTTGAATCAATTGGGACACCAGGAACTTTTTCTACTACTAGATTGTCTTCCTCCACTTGAATTGGCTCTTCATCTTGGTTATCTTCCTCTTCAGTTGAGGTTGGGGGAGAGATCTTGATGAAGGTTTGAGCATTCTCTTTAACTAGCTCATCCAAGCTTGAGTCTTGCAACTTTGAACATCCATCTTCAACAGAAGCATTTGAAGAGCTGCTATGTAACATGCTTGTATCATCAAATACAACGTTAATAGATTCTTCTACAACCAGGGTTTTCTTATTAAAAACTCTATTAGCTCTGTTATGGCTTTTATAGCCTACGAAAATACCTTCAAAGCTCTTTTCACTAAACATGGTTTTGTAATGCTTCCCATTATTAAGAACAAAGCATTTACTGCCAAAGATTCTAAAATAAGAGATGGTTGGTCTCTGTCCTTTAGTAGTTCATAGGGAGTCTTTTCATGGTTTTTATTTATGAGTGCTCTGTTTTGCATATGGCAGGCAGTGTTGACGGCTTCAGCCCAGAAGTATTCCGGAAGTGAAGAATCGCTCAACATTATTCTGCAAGCCTCAATGAGTGTTCTATTCCTTCTCTCAGCTACCCAATTTTGTTGTGGAGTTCGAGGAGAGGAAAACTCATGAAAGATACCAAGGCTTTCACAGAAGTCTGTCATGGCCCCAGATTCAAATTCTGTTCCATGGTCACGTCTGATTTTGACCACTGAACAATCTAATTCATTCTGGATTCGCTTGACAAACTTAGTGAAGATATCAAAGGTATCTGACTTGTGTTTAAGAAAGAATACCCATGCAAAACGTGAATAATCATCTACAATAACCAATGTGTAAGACTTACCTCCTAAACTTCTAATTTGCAAAGGACCAAACAAGTCCATATGTAGCAAGTGTAAGCACCCAGTAGAGTCTTTGCCAATAATGCTCTTAAAGTTAGCTCTTGTTTGCTTGCCTTTTACACATGCATGACAAGGTCTATCTTTAATGCACTTAACATTCGGCGCATCACGCACTAAGTTTTGAGAAAATAATTTATTTATAGTTTTGAAATTAATATGTGCTAATCTCTTGTGACATTGGTCAACATGAGATGCACTATCTTTTGCTAAAAATGCACTGGTGTAGAGGAGGATAAACAAAGAAAATTCAAACAGAAAATATTTCTACAACGAGTGCCTGATAAAATCGTTTCAGAGTTTTCTGCCGACTTTATCAAACACTTATCTTTACAAAAATCAACTTTGTATCATTTATCACAGAGTTGACTTATACTTATAAGATTATGTTCTAATCCATCCACATAAGCCACATCGGAGAAGGATACATTACCTTTAGTGATCATACTATAGCCTTTTGTTATTCCTCTATCGGATCCGCCAAAAATAACTTTTGGACCGTTCTCAACTAGAATAAAGTTCTGCAATAGGCTTCTTATCTCGATCATGTGCCGAGAACAACCGCTGTCCAAATACCAGATAGAATTTATGTTGGACTTTGGACATACCTGCAAAAAGCAGATTATTTTGCCTAAGGAGCCCAAACAAATTTGGGTCCTTGGTCCTTTGTTAGTTGAGCACCACGATGAACGTTAACATTGCGAGTGGTCTTTCTTGCAATGTTTACTTGTGGTATCTTAAAATAAATAGTATTGAACCAGCAATCTATGGCAAAGTGACCAATCTTGCCGCAACACCAACAATCAAATCTGTTGTATCTCCACTTTGTATTCTCCTGCTTTACTTTTTGAACGTTCGTTTTGGCAGGAGCATTACTTTTTTGATGAGGATCCCTCATGCGTGCATCATACACATGGTATAAATGTCTCCTTTAGCTTAGGAGCAACAGTCTTCACTATTGGTGCCTTCTTTGCACTAGGTCCATGAACAAAAGGACCATAACTTCTCAGATTATTTCCTCATAGGGTGCGTTGAACGCACTTCCACCAAAGTTTCGGGGATGAGTCCACCCCTTGCAGTCATTGACAGGCCCAGACACAATTGGTCTAGTCAAGTGACCATAGGAGCTTTCCAGATCATAGGCATTTGTAGGAAAGATAACTTTCTTAAATGTCGTCAGATCCAGATGGGCTTTCCCTTTCTCTTCAGCGGTGGCTTTCTTAGCACTCTTATTTTTCTTCTTGGATAGGATTCTCTTAGAAGATTTATTATATTCAGCCACATGACCTAATCCACTTCCGCTTGCTTTAGCGGAGAATCTATCAATGATTGGAAGAACAGTTTTAGGTTGGGAGAACTTTTCAACTAGCATTTTCTCAGCAGCTAGCTGTTCTTCCAGCTCTTTTATAGTTTTCTCTCTTAGGGCAAGGAGCTCATCTGAGCTTTTAATCTTGTCTGTCAAGACTTGGATTTCCTCTATGAGAGGGGTAAATTTTGCAACTTCTTCTCTCAGATTGGATTCCACTTCCTTGATTGACATAATCTCCTTGGCCTGGGTTTTAACGACCTTTCGGCATTTGTCAAAGGCTTTGAGCAATTCAGTATATTGGGTCATGAGTTCTGAATCCTCATCTGAGAGGTAGTTCTCTTGCTCAGCTGAGGCATAATCAGATTCAGACAAGATGGTATGAGTATTTCCTTCCCTTTGTACGAAGGTTCTTCTTCGTCGTCAGTCATAGCCATGAGCCTGAAGTAGGTGATGAGTACTTTCTGTACTCATCCTTTATTATATTTCTATTGATATTTTATAATGAATTTGAATAAATAGCATTAATTATCTAATCGAATTCATTCCTTTTTTATTTCTTTAACTAATGTAAGCTTGTTTTACGTTTTTCAGGTTTCCTGGGCACTTTTTAAAAAAATTCCAAAGTACACGCCCATGGTCACGGGCGTGACCATGGGGCGTGATAGCCTAGATGTGTTCCAGACCCGATTCCGCCTCCCCGGGGCCATTCCGTGAAGATTCGCCAAGTATACGCCCCAGGACACGGGCGTGACCAAGGGCGTGACCCAGTGTCACGGCCGCGACTCGCCACAGCATCCAGAGCACGCCTGCCACATCATTTAAAGTTACACGCCCCAGGTCACGGGCGTGACCATGGGGCGTGACATCCAGTCATGGGCGTGACTCGCTCCGCGCGCCTTCCCGCCAAAGATTTCCCGCCTGCAGCACATTTAAAGATTACACGCCACAGGTCACGGGCGTGACCTAGGGCGTGACGCGTCCGAAATGCATGCATTGAAGCCAGAACGTGCCCTCTCCGCCAGCACCGATCACGCCCCCTACACGCCCCTTGGTCACGGGCGTGACCAAGGGCGTGTAACACCAAACTGCTGCCTATATAAAGCCAGCTCCAGTAGAAAGTTGGGGGGACGAATTTTAGGACTTAGACTTTTCATTTCATGTCGTTATTTTCATATTTTAGTAGTTCTTGTACTCCTTTTCTTCTTGCAATTGGTACGTTCAATTAAAATAGTTTGTAATTTTCAATTCCTAGCTTGTAACTTTCTTAGCAATTTAATAAAATAGTTCTTTTCTTCTCTCATTTCCTCTCTCTTTTATGATGTGCTCTTTAATTTATTTTGATTCCTCAATCTCCATGAGTAGCTAAAATATTATTAGTACTCGGCCGAGATGATCCAAGGAATGATATAAGTCATGAAATAATCTATAGTTGCTATTTCTCTTTTCGAAAATGCTTAAGATTTACCCTTGATTTTAAGATAACGAGATTATATTTTCGATATATAATTCTTGTTCTTGTTTTCGTTCTTTAGTTAGCCGAGAGGCTCGTAAGACGAATTGATCACTCAAGGATAAAAAAGAGTAGAATGCAATCCTCGAGAGAGGACGAAGTTACCCTTCCGGATTGGAGTAAAAGCCAATAGCGGGATTCACTTCGATAAGGCGAGTTTTAGGGGTTTCGATTCTAGAACGAGAGTTCGATTGATCAACCTAAACTCAGTTGAGCGCATCCTCGAGAGAGGTGCATTCATAATTCGGGAATCTCCACGGTCAAAGCTATTTTATTAAGAGAATGCGCTTTTATTCTTTGTTCTTATTTTTATCTCCAAGGTGATTCAAAGATCGTGTGCTAACCATTCTTTTAATTCTTATTTTAATTTTCCATTTGCAAAACCAACCTCAAGTTTTAATTGATAAAATAATAGAGACTTTCTTGAAGTAAGAGTACTAAACCGCCCCGAGTCTAATACGACCTTGGTTTTTATAACCTATACTACATTCGATACGGTACACTTATCGTTGTCATTTGCAATCATAGTTTTGCTCCATCAGTAGGCTTCTTCTTCATCACTTGACTTCGCCGAGTCACTGTCACTGAGAATTTTTGACTTCTTAGCGACGAAGCTTCTTGTAGTTTTCTTTTTCCGGTGGGAGGATTTCTTTTCTTCTCTCTTTCCACCCTCTTTCTTCTTGTGAGGGCAATCAACGATCATATGCCCTAGCTTATTACAGCAATAACATATAATGTTAGAAGAAACGTGTTTGTTCGGTTTAGACTTATACCTATCATGGCTACTTGAGCCCATCCTGTGATGATCACCATCACGACGAGAATGTCTGTAGTCAGAGGAAGAGGGCTTGTTCTTCATATGCCTTCTTTTGCTTAGCAGTTTCTTGAACTGACGGGAGATTAGAGAAAACTCCACATCAGACATCTCAGGACAGGAGGAGACCGCTTCTGATTCTTCTTCTTCATCAGATTCTTATGCCCTTATTAGATACACAGTTCTGCTTTTCATGGAGCTCTCGGCCTTCAGAGCCAAGGTCCTTTCCTTGCTTGAGGTCTGATTTCCATCTTCTTCTGTTTTGCGAATGTTCATCTGCAGCTCATGGGATAATAACTTACCAAACAGATTCTGTGGGTCAATATTTGGCAGCTTTCCAAACTCTCTAATGACAACGATCTTGCTATCCCATTCTTTTGTCAGGGATCGCAGGAACTTGTCATTTAGTTCACTGTTTGTAAATTCCCGCCCATAGTTTCTTAGGCCGTTAATAATTTTGAAGAACCTTTCATAAGCATCGGCAATGCACTCATTCTTACTCTGCTTGAAGGCCTCACACTCTTGGTTGAGTAGAGATCTTCTATCGTCCCTTACCTCTTCGGTACCTTCTATGAGAACAATCAAGGATGTTGAAAGTGCACAGTTAACCTCACTAGAATTCTCTAGAGGGGGTGAATAGAGATTTAAAATAATTTGTGCAAAGTGAATAATTATATATATATATATGTGTGTGTGTGTAGTGTTCACAGATTAAGTCTTCACACACACCAACAAGAATTAAGCAAATAAAGAAAGTAAATGCAAGACAAGAAAGCACAGCATAACACAAAGAAATATAGTGGTTCCCCAAACTTTGGGTAGTCCACTCTTCTACCCCCTTGGTAGGAAATTCACTATCTTGTACTGAGTCTTTTGATAAGGAGACTCTTAGAACCACCCTGAGTCTTTTTGACAAGGAGACTCTTAGAACCAACTGAGACTTTTGAAAAGGAGACTCTTGGAACCAGTACAACTGAATTTTTTGAAGAGTGATTC
Organism: Dactylorhiza incarnata; assembly: GCA_033032865.1. Classification (NCBI taxonomy): domain Eukaryota; kingdom Viridiplantae; phylum Streptophyta; class Magnoliopsida; order Asparagales; family Orchidaceae; genus Dactylorhiza; species Dactylorhiza incarnata. The sequence goes on along the minus strand of JAWHQI010000025.1, from coordinate 17,411,576 downwards.
TAAAAACTCTTTTACAGTATGTGAGTATGAAAATAAGAAAAGGAGAAGAAGTATTAAAGACAAGAAAGAATCTTCTTCCTAGCAAGAAGATTGGAAGCACAAGAAGTAGTGAATTAAATCTCCCTTCTATATTGAGAAGGAGATTGTAAGCTTTTCAGAATTTTGCATCAGCATGACTTTAGAAGCAGAAGAAGAAGAATGATTGATGGTTGTTGCAGAACAATTTCTCCATTCTCTCTCTTTTTCACTTTTTGGGAGCTTTTCCTCTTTTTCAATGTGTATATGGTGGATCACTTCTTCTTTTCTCTCTGCCGACCCCCTTGTTATTTATAGCTCTGTTCATTAAAATAACACTATAGGAGAATAATCAATTAGCAGGCAGAGTATTAGAAACAAAGAGAAATTTCCATAACAAATATATCCATAGAAGGAAAGTATTCAATCTGATTTCAAATAATGTCCATAAAGGATTTAATCAATTTAGCCAAGAATCTGTTAGAGGAAAGAATGATTCAGAACGGCTATAAAGAATAAATTGATTCCATATAAATCAGATTTATAAAAGAAGGAAAGAGATCTAGCGATTTTTGAATTAATCATAAAAATCGACGTGCGTCGATTACTATTCGACGCGCGCGTCGAATTCATCCTGGCTGGACGTCGAGAGGAGAATAAGGAAGGTGCGTCGACATGTTAAGATACGTTGACTAGAAGTCAGAGCTACGTCGACATAGGATACGTCGAATTCTTCTTAAAGGTACTTCGACTCATTCTGAAAGGAACATCGATACTACATCGACGTTGCGTCGAATACCATTCGACGCATATTTACTTAACCTTGATTTTCCTTTCTTAGAATTCATATTCAACTCTTTTTCAGGGGTTAAGAGAAATCATTTTCCCAACAATCTCCCCCTATTTATCTTAACCATATTTAGAGGGAAACTGTACTAGCATCTCAGCATTTGTAGAGAAAAGAAATATATCAATTAAGCAAAAACAATTTGGAAAAAGAGATTATATAACCAAATTTTCCAGAATTATATAAACAGACTTCATGTTCATATCAATCAGTATTATTTTCAAACATTACTCAGGAGGGGTAGGAGGAGTCTTTCTCTTTCTCTTGAATACTATTGTTTTAGGAGAGGAGGGTTTCTCCTTCTCATTTGTAGGAAGTTCACCTAGCTCCCCCTGAGCAGATTGCTCCCCCTGGGATGGAACTTCCTTTAATCCTTCTACTTCTTCAATTTCTTTATTATCTCCAGCTCCAGTTGCATCTGGCTCCTGAGCTTCTACTTCAGTCAACACAGCATCTGGCTGTTCTTTTCCAGCTTCATTCATAACAGTATCCAGCTCCCCCTGAATTGCAGTTTCTTTATCTTTCTCCCCAACTGCCACATCTTCCTTTTCAGTTTCAATTTCTGCTCTGCTTGCCTCCCCTTGTAATAGTACTACTTGATTTGCAGCCTCTCTTGCTATACTAAGTACCTCTATTGTTTGTTCTTCAGAGTGTAGCTCAGGTACAACTTCATTTCCAATTGTCTTGAGAAGTGCAAGACTGTTATCTTTTGAGGAAGGAGGGGGGCTTGTGAGAGAGATATTTAGGATTGGTGAGCTGTTCTTCATCTAGATTCTCCCCCTTCTTGACCTTCCTGGCCAGGGAGGTTAAAAAAGACCTGGTCACTCTAGAGGAAGAGAGAGAGGTCTTCAGATTTTTCACAGAGGCACTGACCCCATCTATTTGGGTGTGCATGTGAAGGATGGAGGAATGAATTTGGGAGCAGTGCTCATCCAGCATTGCTTGGAATGTTTGAGCTGCTGTTGCAATGCACTGAGTAAGAAGGGCTTCAGTGGATGCAGATGGTTCATGTTGTGGTTGATGATGAGGAGAGAGTGGTGGAAGTGGTGATGAGGGTGGAGAAAGGTTAGTTGATGTATGAGGTATTGGTGATAGTGGAGGTGAAATGGGTGAGAGAGTATGAGGAGGAGGAGATGGAGAAACTGCTGTTTGAGGAGCAGGTGTTTGAGAAGGGGTAGGTATAGCAGGGGTTATGAGGGTGGTAGAGACTATTTGAGTGTATGATGGTGGTAGAGAAGGATTGTCTCTTTGAGGAGGAGGAGGAGGAGGAGATGGATGAGCAGGGGAGTTAGGAGGAGAGGGAGTTCTTTCAGGAATGGAACCAGGCTTGGGGATTTGCCTAGTCCATTTGGAGAAGAGGGCAATGGACATCCTCTTTCCAGGAGGGATAGGAATTCCTTTTGACCTACAGAGGTCAGGGAAGGAGTGGAAGAGTACTTGACTCATAATCCTCATGTAGGCATTCTCTTTGTGAGAATATCTAGAGCCTATCATCTTGAGCAGACAGCTGGCCCAGTCTATTTTCTTCTTCAATACAAGAGCCCCTATGATGTTCAGTTGTTGCTTGGGAACTGCATCATGGGCAGATATCTTACATAGTAGTATCTTTCCTACTATATCTGCTAGTAGTCTATACTCCTCAGAAAAGTCTATTTTCTTTAGATTGGTTGGTTTATCCCTTGAAAACTTCATGATGGTTAGCAGATGCTTGATTTCATCAGGTGTGAGGTCTATAGATTCATCACCTAATAAAGAAATGATGAAGACTTATGAGGTTACTCTTTAGAAATTGATTTCCTTTCCCTATTTTAGTTGAACAAAGATTATATTAGAATATACCTGATGGAAGATCAAAGGTGGTCCTAATATGTTCTGCAGAGATTGAGACTGGTGTCTCATAGATTGTTCCATGGATTTCTCATTGTTCAGATATCTGAACATGAGTTATCATCTCTGTGAGCTCTGTTTCCAGGAGCTTGCATCTTGTTGAGATGAGTTTGTCCAATCCGGATTCAGTGAAGAGAGCTATGATGTTCTTATAGTTCTCTGATGCTACTTGGAAGGATTCGAGGTCGATATCGAACCCAGAATTTATCTTGGGAGCCATTGTAGATCAGTGAGAGAGGGAAAAAGAATCGGCTGGACTGAGGAGCAAGAAGGATAAAGGATGCAGAGTAGTGAAGGTTTCTAACTGAAGAGTCTTTTTAAGTCAGGTGAAGCGTCGAAACGGGACTCAATTCAAGGCTTATTCGGTACTTCAGTGGATGTGACCGAAAATATTTTAGCATTGCCGCTCGTTTTTATGAAGTCGACATTGCGTCGAGTGGAATTCGACGTAAGCGTCGATACAGTCCGCGTTAAGGTGTTAGGGTTTCGTGTCGACGTATGCGTCGATTGTAATCGATGTATGCGTCGATTGCACTTATTGAGTTGAGTCGTCGACGTTGCGTCGATTGGTAGTCGACGTGACTTTTTATTTTCCTGAAGAATTATAGGTGTTTATTTCTTTTTATCTTTTCCTAGTTCTAAGTCAGTCTTGGACTAATTTTTACAGATAGTTTGATTGGTTGTGCCAACATTGTTTGGCAAGGTGGCCAGTTTTGTTACATATATGGCACTTGATTATCTTATTATTATGATAATTTGAGTTTAGAGAGGGATAGAAGGGTTGATTAGGATAGAAAGTTTGGTTACCAGGTTTAGGGTAGAAATTTTGGTTAGGATAGAGGTGTTGATTATGATGGAAATCATGGTTAGGATGAATGGATCCTGAATGGGAATTATAGAAGGTTTTTGGAGGATAGGCATTTAAGTTGCTCTGAATTTTTGTGCGTCGATATCTATTCGACGCATGTTGATAGTTGCTTCGATTTATATTCGGCGCTTTCTCCCGATAGCGTTGATCTGATATCGACGCATGGACAAAGTTGCGTCGATTGGAAGTCGACGTACTTTTATTCAAGCGTTGAGTAGAGGTCGAGGCATCTGAGAGGTTGCGTTGAGTAAAAGTCGACGCACTATCATTCATACATCGATATGAAGTCGACGCAACTGTTTCTTCATAAATTTTCTTTTTCCCTTTTTCTGATTTTGTTTTTTTATGTATTGTTTCTTTTGGCTTAGTTGCTTCTTCAGATGAAGTTTGAGAGTCATCAGCTGAATAATATAATGTTTCATCAAATTATTTTATTTCCTTGAGGAAGTCTTCTTCCTTATTCAGTGAATTTTTCTCTTGGTTTGATTTGATGGGTTTGGTGAATTTTACAGGGATCATCCAAGCAGGTTTGTTGGATGGAATTTGGCTGGTTGAGGGATCAGCCCCTAGACCAAGATTTTTATGTCTCCTTCTTTGTTGTTCAGTGATTTCCTTGAGAGTTTGGCTTCTCATGTTTATTGATTCTTCAAAGGCTTTTGCCTGGGATACCTTATCCTTAAGGAGCTGGTTTTCTATTCTAGCCCTTTCTACCTCCTTTTCTATGATGTTAGCCCTTAATTCATAATTTTTAGAGCATTTGACTTCTCTATTTCTCTGGTTTTTAGCCACATTGATTTGTTCTTTTAGATCTTTAATTTCTTGTGTAGCTTTTAGTTGATCTAGACACATTCCCATAAAATCATTTCTGAAATTATCAATTTCATCAAAAATGCTTACCTCATCCTTATCCTCAGATTCCTCTATGAGAATAAGGCTATCTTCTTTTTCATCTTCAGAAGATATGCTTTCTTCTGATCATGTTTCACTCCATGATTTAGCATCATCATCATTCTTTGAGCCTTCAAGGGCCATTAAGCATAGATCTTCTTGATTAGGCTCTTCATTGTCACTCTTAGAAGAAGAGCTGTCCTCAAAGTCTGTTTCACTCCAGGCTTCAGCAATAAATCCTCTTTCTTTCTTCTTCCCCTTTTTCTTGAGATCTTTCTTTTTCAGATCTTTCTTTGTCTCAGCATTCTCTGGACATTCTGGGGCAATATGTCCAGGTTTCCTGCAAGAATAACATACAATTTCTTTAGTAGGAGTTTTGTCATACCTTGGTTTTGACTCTCTCCTTCTTGATCCATCTGTCCTGACCCATTTCTTGAATTTTCTGGCCAGGAAACTGAATAGTTCTTCTTCAGTGACAGAGCTTCCTTCTTCTGTTGCTTTTAATGCAATGTTCCTGTCTTTTGAAGAAGTTGGGATGTTTTCTCTTTTCTTCTTTTCTTCTCTGGTTTTCAGCAGTTGCTCATAGGATCTGAGTTTTCCTAAGAGAGCATCTGTTGAAATTTCCCTTTGTCCTCTTGTGTCTCTTATTGCCCATATCCTTGAGTCCCATGAACTTGGGAGACTCATCAGCAATTTGTCATTGATCTCTGTGAGAGAGATTTCTCTATCCAAGTCTCTTAGTTGATTGATGATCAGACTGAATCTGTCATACATCTCAGAGATGCTTTCTTCATTCTTCTTTTGGAAGTTCTCATATTGAGAGATCAATAGAGCCTTCATGTCTTTCCTTTCATCAGCACTTCCTTCTACCATCTTTATGTGAGCCTCCCAAATTTCTTTGGCTGATTCACAATCAACAACCCTTTGAAAGATTTCATCAGAGAGGGTTGAGACCAGAATATTTACAGCTTTTGCATCACATGTTCCTGCCTTCTTCTCTTCAACTGTCCACTCAGCCTTTGGAACAAGTGTTTGAGTCACCTCACCACTTGAGTCTTTTCTATAAGGCTTGGGAGGACCTGTCAAGATAACATTAAATAAATCTTCATCAATAGAATTCATATAAATCATAATTCTTGTTCTCCAAACTGCAAACTTTTCAAGATTGCACATTGGTGGTCTGGTGGAAGCATAATCTTTGATTTGTGCCATGTGAAAAATGATTGTTAGAAATATATATATATATATATAAGAGGTAGGATCTTTTTGATCAAGGAGTTAACCTTTTTAGATCAACCTAGCTCTGATACCAATTGAAAGTGCACAGTTAACCTCACTAGAATTCTCTAGAGGGGGGGTGAATAGAGATTTAAAATAATTTGTGCAAAGTGAATAATTATATATATATGTGTGTAGTGTTCATAGATTAAGTCTTCCCACACACTAACAAGAATTAAGCAAATAAAGAAAGTAAATGCAAGACAAGAAAGCACAGCACAACACAAAGAAATATAGTGGTTCCCCAAACTTTGGGTAGTCCACTCTTCTACCCCCTTGGTAGGAAATTCACTATCTTGTACTGAGTCTTTTGATAAGGAGACTCTTAGAACCACCCTGAGTCTTTTGACAAGGAGACTCTTAGAACCAACTGAGTTTTTTGAAAAGGAGACTCTTAGAACCAGTACAACTGAATTTTTTGAAGAGTGATTCTAAAAACTCTTTTACAGTATGTGAGTATGAAAATAAGAAAAGGAGAAGAAGTATTTAAGACAAGAAAGAATCTTCTTCCTAGCAAGAAGATTGGAAGCACAAGAAGTAGTGAATTAAATCTCCCTTCTATAGTGAGAAGGAGATTGTAAGCTTTTCAGAATTTTGCAGCAGTATGACTTTAGAAGCAGAAGAAGAAGAATGCTTGATGGTTGCTGCAGAACAATTTCTCTATTCTCTCTTTTTCACTTTTTGGGAGCTTTTCGTCTTTTTCAATGTGTATATGGTGGATCACTTCTTCTTTTCTCTCTGCCGACCCCCTTGTTATTTATAGCTCTGTTCATTAAAATAACACTATAGGAGAATAATCAATTAGCAGGCAGAGTATTAGAAACAAAGAGAAATTTCCATAACAAATATATCCATAGAAGGAAAGTATTCAATCTGATTTCAAATAATGTCCATAAAGGATTTAATCAATTTAGCCAAGAATCTATTAGAGGAAAGAATGATTCAGAACGACTATAAAGAATAAATTGATTCCATATAAATCAGATTTATAAAAGAAGGAAAGAGATCTAGCGATTTTTGAATTAATCATAGAAATCGACGTGCGTCGATTACTATTCGATGTGCGCGTCGAATTCGTCCTGGCTGGATGTCGAGAGGAGAATAAGGAAGGTGCGTCGACTAAGGTGCGTCGACATGTTAAGATACGTCGAGTAGAAGTCAGAGCTACGTCGACATAGGATACGTCGAATTCTTCTTAAAGGTACTTCGACTCATTCTGAAAGGAACGTCGATACTACATCGACGTTGCGTCGAATACCATTCGACGCATATTTACTTAACCTTGATTTTCCTTTCTTAGAATTCATATTCAACTCTTTTTCAGGGGTTAAGAGAAATCATTTTCCCAACAGATGTCCACATCTCTTTGGCTGATTTGCAGTGGATCAAGTTTTGTAGCATAGAGTCGTCCACTGCACTAGCGATTATGTTCTTCCCCTTTTTGTCCAAGGCTACTATAGCGATCTCATCCTTAGTTAGGTCCATCATTTTCTTTGGCACCTGAACAGTAGGGTCAATTGTAGAGGCAGTCATAGGCACATGAGGGCCTTCTTCCACAACTTGGAAAATTCTCAGATCTGCGGCTTCCATGTAAAATCTGACTCTTTCTTTCCACATGGGAAAATTAGCCTTTGTGCAGATTGATAGCTTCAACGAGGAGGATTCCATGCTTCTTTCAATGATTTGCTAGCAACTAGAATGGATGGATCCTGTTCAAGGTTTAACCTAGAAACGAACAACGACCCTCTGATACTAATTGAAGTATCTAGTTGCCTACCTAAATCACCTAGAGGGGGGTGAATAGGTGATAACTGCGTCTTTTGCGGAATAAAAACTTGATAAAAAGATAATCACAGAAAGCAAATCACAATCACAAACGACACAAGGAATTTTATAGTGGTTCCCCGATCTTGGGTACTCCACTTTCCGGCCTCGCCAATCTAGCACCACAGCTAGCCTTAACTACTTCACAATATCTCACATCAAGAATGATCCTACAATCTCGGAGTCACAACTCCTACAACTCGGAGACAAATCTCCTACAAACTCGGAGACAACGCTCCTACAACTCGGAGAAAACTCTCCTACAATTCGGAGAAAACTCTCCTACAAGAAATTGAGATTGAGTACAATGAAATACTTAACAAAATATGTACAGATCTGAACTTCTTAGATCTTCTTCCTCCTTGAGTCTTGAAAAACTTTGGCTAGAAGATGAGGAAGAAACGATTGAAATCTCAGATCTGATCTCTAGGATTCGGCACGATCCAATAGATTGTTGTAGATGATTAGAGCGCTGATCTGTCGAATCTTTTCTTTAGAAGGAATAGATTGATTGAGAGAGAGAGATCGATCCTTCAACAATGGCCGGAGGCAGCAGCTTCTTTACGATGATCCGATCGAATAGAAGATTAGAAGGATTAATAAAAATTAGGTTAAGATAAGATCGGATAGGAGCCTTATATAGCAATCATAAGAAACGACAAAGAGGCCTTGATTTAAGGTAAGGTTAACCTAAAAACCTCTCACACGCGTCGTCAAGTCCGTCAGAAGAAAATAAAATCCCGTCAGGAATCGAATTTTAAAGCAGCACCGGAAGAAAACAATTTTCTCGAGACAACATGGATTTCTCGAGAAATGAACTTAACTTCTCGAGAAAAGGCTGCAACAAATCGAGATAAGGCTGGAAAAAGCTTTCATGAATACTTGAAGAAAATTTCTCGAAAACAAAGGGACTTCTCGAGAAATGGCTTTGATTTTTTGAGAAAACATATGACTTCTCGAGAAACGGCTTAGAAAAGCTTTCAAAGGACTTCAGAGAAGATTTCTCGAGAACAATAATGACTTCTCGAGAAATGAACTTGATTTCTCGAGAAACGATGGACTTCTCGAGAAATTCCTTAGAAACTTTAGATTATAAGTCAGAGAAGGATTTCTCGAAAAATGAAGAAGACTTCTCGAGAAATAGCTTGGATTTCTCGAGAAATAGCTTGGATTTCTCGAGAAATACCCTTAGAAAAATTCTGAACTTTTTCCCCTTTCTTCTCTAGAACACCAACAGCTCTTCCATCTTCCAAGCTTCAAGAGTCTTGAAAATAAAGTGTATCCTAATAGAGAGATCACACATGAGTCAACACCATGTTCCACACAATAAGTGATTACATTGCATGAGACTGTGTTTAATGACCCATTGTGATCTGACATTGGTCTACACTTGGCAATTATAACCAGCAATAACATGGCTAAAAGACAACATCAAATACACTAGCAATTCAACTTGGTTCAAGGGTGACTTCTCACAAATCTAGGCTATTGTGGATTCAATACCCAACAAATAGCAACGAATTATTTTGTTGCTAAATAGAAACGAAATATTTCCATTCAAAATTTCCATAATAATTATTTTAGATTAAAATATTTTTGGAGGGAAAGATTCATTTCCCTCCAAAAAATTTCATTTCATTTTTAATAAAAAAAATATTTATATGTTCATAAAAAAAATAAAAAAGCCCTAGGTGCCCCATTCCCCACCCCGATATCTGCTCCCAGCCCAACTCCTCACTCTCCCGCGCGATCTCCCCACCGAGCTCATCACATTCTCATGTGATCTCCCCGCTCTGCTCCAGCGTGACCATGTCTCCTATTCAGACTCCTTTGTTGGAATACAGTTTTTCGCATCCCTTTGGTTTGAGAATAACAAATCCTACTTGTATTTGATCAAGTGTGTCTTTGTGTTTTTAGTATGCAAAATTGAAAAAGGATGGCACTATGATGTTATATGTTGGTTTGGACTAGCTCAATGTGCCAAAAGAAAAGGATGTGGTCTAACGCCAAGCGTTAGAGCCAACGCCGGCGTTGACCCTCGATCTCACCAGTATGGAAATGGTGTGGAGGGAAGCTGTCGTGATTGCAGGTACATTTTGGGAATGGTTTGGCCTAACGCCAGCGTTAGACTTAACGTCAGTGTTAGACTTAACGTCGTCGTTAGAGTTGCCTAAAATGAGATGTTTCCAAACATGCAATATCTCCTTCCTGGAATGTGGATTCGAGCCATCAAAATATTTCTATACAGAGTAAACGCTTGACATTAGCCCTAACTCCGTCGTTAGCTTCCTTTTCTATAAATATGTGGCAATCATTCTATTCAACTTTACAACTCAAGGAGCTCTATTCTAGCACTCTGAAATCTTTGTGAAGGCCGTATTTCCAGACCACGAAGATCTCCCATTAAAATTCAAGAGAAGGAATCAAAGGAATATTGGATCAACGCTAACTCAACGCGAAGAACGCACGTTTCAACTTCAACAATCTTCAGCGGTTCATCGTCGCCTCCTTCAGATTTCTTCCTAGGGAGTTTTTAAATTTATCTTTCATATTTTGTAACACCTTTTATCTTTGTGATCATTTCATGAATTCGCCGCGGTTATTGGCGACTAGGTCTGTGTGCGGCTTAGGGTGAATTCGCCGCAAGGAGACTAAGTCTAGGGCTTAAATCTCGGGGGTGCTTGAGGCCTTTTTGGGGATAGAGAGGCTAAAGAGGCTTGAGGTCATATATATCTGGGGATATATCGGCTAAAGCTAACCAGTTCTTAGTGAGAAGAGTCGGTATAGAAAACAAAAAGAGTTTTTCGTATTCGCCTCGATTTCTAGCGTCGTAGAAATCTAATTTTGTAATCAATTTTATAAATGATAATCATGTCTTTACTTGTTCAATAAAACTGATTTGGTTTTCAATTTCTAACACTTTACTTTTGATCCAATCTATTTCATATAAAATATCAAAAGTTTTCTATTAAATTATAAAGTTTTCTAAAACCTTTATTCGCCCCTCTCTAAGGGCGCCTTAAGATCCAACATCCTTCCTCCTGGTTCCGGTGAATCGGCATCCCAAACTTTTTAATCGATGATCTCACTGAGCCTCCGCGTGACCCCACCAAGCTCGGCGTCTCCGTCTTCCCCATTCAACAATCTCAGAACTCATCCGTGTTCGTCCTTCCCATTCAGAGAAGTTTGGGATAGTCTTTCCCATCCCAAGCAGCAGAGCACAGCGGCAAGGTAATATTCTTCCCTCCACTTCATTGACTATTGTCTGATATTTAAGTGTATGATCGTTCATTAAGAGGTCATATTTAGTCCAAATATGAATACAAATTTCATTTTAATTGATTCCAACTTCACCCCTACTACTCATCCACGTAGCAGGGAATTGATTTCTCTCCTTCCAACTAATTCCACTACTTCCAATTGGTTTATGCATATGATTTATTTGATGAAATGCTCAAATGAAATTTTTTGCCTCTTAGGTGCTCAGATGACATTTTAGCTTCTTACAACTTTGATGAGTTTGATATTTACTTTCTTGGTTTCAATATAATTGTGTTATTTGCAATAGTCCCTCAATTATTTCACATATTTATACCGTTGATAATAGTTTTTTATCCTCCCCTTAGGCTGTTCCTAATCGTCTGGATAATCTGGACCAGTGCACATGAGTAGAGCTTCTAACTTCATATATTTTTCTCAAGAGCTTCACTGAATTATAGGAGATAATTATCAATCTACTCTACTTTCATTTTTTGTTGGCGGTGACTTAGTTTTTTTGTATGAACATTTCATAACCAGGGGAGAGTTAAGTTCATGCTCTTTGTTATCGTGTCTTATATTTCATTAATTTTGCATAGCAAACTTAAATTTAGATATGATTATATGAATGTTTGACACAAGGAATGGATTTTATTTAGATGGTTAGGAACAAATCTCTATCTCGTATGAGAAAGTTTGATAGTTAATGTTAGTTTGACAACCACCAACAAATTTATTGTCAATATCACTATGGGCGGATCCAAGTGAAGACACGCCCGACATGTGCCCGGGCATGTAAAAGCGGAATCCTAAACCCTATTTCAATTTCTCCTCCAGCTGATTGAAATTTTTGCCGCTTGGTCGCCTGTTTGTGCCTTAGTCTTCCGCTGCGTGCACTCGCCGCTCGATTTCGTAGGCACGTTGCCTCTTATGAGCGTTCTCCCTTCATCATCGTCGACGACTGGCTACTCGGCTAGGCCTCTTCTAGTCTTCCTCTTTGTACCTGAGCGTAGTCGGGCGACTCAAGCTGTCGAGCACTAGAGGCGAGTAGTTGGGCAACAATCAACATAGCGGGTATCATTTCAATCTAACTTAATTTATCTTCTTCCATGGGCTTGGAGTTTCCTGTTTGGCTAGTACAATATTCATAAATCATAAATAGGTGCAATCTCATGCATCTTGCCTGGCCGGGTACACATTGTTGAAACCGTCAACCGGCCCAACGAGGAGTTCAGACCCCTAAGAGGGAGAAGCTAGCACCTATTGATCCCGCAGAAGAACCTGACCGAAGATTTAGAACTAGACACCGACCTTTGGTTGCAGCATGGAGGTCCCACCATACACCCGGAAGATCTTAAAGTGCTTCCCCTCCCAAGCCAAAGCTGAAGTCGGGCACCTTGGAGAGCCTGAGGAGCTAACCAAAGATGTCCTAAGGAGGAAGAAGCCAAAATTGGGATCACTCCAAAGGTGCCCTTCAGGGTCTATATATAGTTTTTCTCAACTGGTCTACAAATAGCGTAACTCTATATTTTGGTTTTGCTAACCCCCCCCCCCCCCCCCCCCCCCCCAAACTGGTCTGCTAACAGCCAAGCTCCACTGTTCTGAAGGGCTATTGGCAGCCCATAAAGGGCATCTAGGTAAATTCTCCTCTAGACCCCACTGAGCGAGTGGTCCATGAAGGCACCACTCGCCAGACTTCCCGCGACCTGGGTTCGCGAGATCTTACTATGGAAGTGGTACGTGAAGGCACCACTCGCCAGATCCCTGGCCTTCCGGGCGAGTGAGGTTCCGCCCTACATTCGCCTAGCGGCACGTGCATCCACACTCCTGGGCGGGCGAGCGCTTGATGAATGAAGATCGTGCTCGCCCCTCTACTAGCCCGAGTCATTTACGCAGAGCGGCAAGCCCTGCTCGCCTAGCTGGTACTAAGCGCACCCCGAAGCAGCGAGCATACACTAGCCTAGCCCTCGCACTCTGCTCCTTGCAAGGAGGTGAGTCTGGCTCTCCTCGCCCTCGCGACCCGCTCGTCGCGAGGCGGTGAGCCCTCACTCGCTTCGCCTATGCCTGATTCTCAATTTTACCCCTCGGAGAACACGGGGTTGTACACAATCCCCGCTCTTTGCAAGATTATCCTAAGCTCGTAAAGAAACGTCCAACCCTTGGTGTTCGCCGACCGGTTGCTGACCTGGCAGGAATCTTTTGGTGGACCCCATCCCCAGGGATATAAATATCACCAATCATGGGTGATGGGTGACCCCTCGACCCCTTCACCTTCTTTCACCATCTACCACTGTAGCTACCAAAATGCCTCTTTTGGAAGAAGCCCAAGCTCGCCTGGACGCGTCGCGGGCAACCAGACGGTCTTTCACCGTTGAGCTCGCCCCTTGGGTTGGTCGGCGGGCCCCTGCATCTCTCCCAAAGCTCAAAAAAGCGAAGACGGCCAGGTGACACCCAGGAGAAGATGGGTCCTCAATCCCAGATCCGTCACCCGACGTCGGGCTCGCTCAACAGGTATTCGAACTGATAGGTCTTAACCTCCCATGAAAATGGCTAAAATCATTCTCTTGCTCGCATAACGTGCTTCTCGGGGGAGCCACCGCGGTGAGGTCCTGACGAGCACTCGCCCTCCAACCCCTGGGAGGGCCGGTTCGACGGCCATAGATACGGACATCGCCGACCTGCACGACTCCTCGCCGCGACCTGGTGAGGTACTCATTTTCCTCCCTGCTAACTGGATTCCCTCGGCCATTGACTTTCCTACGATGTCGCCTCTTGCAGAGACGCTCCTCGCGATCCCCGGAAGGCGCACCACTCCAACAGGCTCGCCAGCTCCACCGGGCGAGACCATCCCCACCCCGGGATTTGGTCTCCTAGGCCAAAAGAGCCCTGGTGGCTTGCTACCTGCCATCTTACGGATATCCTACAATGCGTCGCACCCCCCTGGCCTGGGGAAATCTGTCACGCTTACCTACACCTAGTCCTTCCAGGGACATTCGAGCTCCTCCCACCAGCGCCCAGGCAAAGCGACCACGGCCTCACCAGGTTGGTCGACACTGGCGATTATTTGTACCTTGTTTTTGCCACTGACTGCTTTTTTGCAGGTGCCCTCGAGAGCTCCCCCGCCGATCTGGACCTTGGGGAAGAGGAGATGTCTCCCCCGCCTTCGCCGGATAAGATTGCTGACTTCCTGGGCGATCCCCGAGACCGCGAGGTGATGAAGAGGCAGACCACCGAGGTGCTTCAGAAGTACGACCACATGTTGCAGGACCTGTACAACCAGGTGCGGGAGGACAGGGCGTCCTCCGAGGAACAACTCGCCGCCCTCGAGGATGAATACGCGTGGCTCCTTGCCGAGCTGCGGCTGGATACTCGCGGCGAGGCCACCTCTTCGGGAGTGCATATCTCGCGAGCTGAGGACCAGGTGCGCTTGTTGCAGCAGGAGCTCCGTGCTGTCCGCGCCTACCATTATCCTCGCGTGTCACAGAGCTCGGGGGTGCGAGGTCGATGGAGGTGGATCCAGTACTGATCCCGCTCGCGCTCGCACCCACTCGGCGACCCTTGCAATGTATTTTCTATTCATTTATTGAACAATCTGGGAACACTATTATAATTATTAGCTTGGTACTTCTCGCCCGCCATGGGCTTTCGATGTTATTTACACATGCTATGATAACACTATTTGTGTCGCGTTCGCTTGCTTTTTCATTTTTTCTCTATGTTCTCGCACGCAATTAAGATTAGGCTCGCCTCGCTTATAGTGTGCTCGCTTCGCCTGATAGCATGCTCGCACTTCCTTATCGTTGCGAGCAGGTGAGGAAGAGGGGCTGACTCGAGGTTCGAGGCGTATCGCAATGAGATTCTGCTAACCGCACCTTTCGACGCTTCAATTCCTTCCCCCACTTCTGTTTTTCTATAAATAGGTCCCGTCACCATGCCCAACTACCGCATTTATCGCTTTAGCCCTCTGCTTCCTTCGCACTCGAGACCTCGCACCTCCCTTCTCGCCCTCGTGCTCGTTTCTTCATCTCTCGCCGACTTTCAAATGGGCGGCGATGGTGGTGATGCCGAGGGTCGAGCCAAGTGCGCTTGGATCTTTTCAGATCACTCTTTCTTCAAATGCTCGCTCACCGAGAGAGAGTACCACGCCGTGGACGCCAACTATATCTCGCCCGAGTTCTCTACTCGCCAGCCATCGAAGACTGAGACTATCAACGACATTTTGCCAGACGAGCTCGCTATTCCCGCAGCTCACTTTGATGTCGGCATGCAGTTTCCCCTATGGCTGGAAGTTCGCCAGGTACTTATTCGCTTTGTGATATTTCTTCTCGCGTTCACGTCGGGCTTCTATCCTTGTGGTCGTGGATTCGCCAGTTACTCAAATACTTTGGCGTGATACCGGGCCAGATGACCCCAACTCAATCGTCATCGTGGTAGCCTTCGCCTGCTACGTGAGGGAGTAGCGGACCGAGTTCAGCTTGTCGGTCTTCTACAAGCTCTTCTCCTTCCAGGCTTACAATGACGGGACCGCCTACTTCGCGAGCCAGCACGCCAAGGTTTACGAGACGGTAAATAAGAGCCACTACTGGCTCCAGAAGGTTTTTTTTGTGAAGGGGCCTTTCGGCAACATCCCCTTCTCGCCCGTTCAACATGACGAAGCGACCTACCGTCCTCCCACGCTCGACGGTCACGAAGCCGAGCTCTTCAAGTTCTTGGTGACGAAGAACTTCGAGGTCGTCTACCTTAGGCAAAACGTCGACTCGTTACTCCCCGTGCCGCCCGGAGCAGGTTCAACTCGCGTTCGCTCCCTACTTTGTGTTCCGCTTTTCTTCGCTAGCTAACCCCTGTTCGTTATATCATTCGCAGGGGAGAGGGACCTTCCACTCCACCCCTTTACACGAGGGCTGAGACTATCCTCTTTGGCCTCGCGCTTGCTACCTCGGCCACAACCACTTGTCGGGATGCCCCCAGTATTTCCGCGCCCTCTAGCAAGAAGCAGCCCTCGCCTGTGAGCCGCGGGGAGCCTTACTTGCCGCCACCCGCCCAAAAAGAAGAAAGCTTCCGCTCCGGCTAAGGAAAAGAGGTCCTCAGTGAGGTCGTCAGTACATCGGGCTTGCCTGCGCCGGCGAGCCATCGAAATTTTGATCTCGGCGTGAAGCACCGGGATGAGGCCGACGAGCCTCTGTTGCGCTAGGATCCGGAGGCCAATAGGGCCTCTGTATCAACCCTCCTCCCCTTCTGGGTGGAGCAGGAGACCATCGGAGGTCAGACCTTCGCCCTCTCCTTCGGGCTTTACAGCCGGTAGGTTGCCACTGATTTTGACAAGCTGATGACCCAAGCGCTCGCTCATGAGAGCGCGCGAGCCCAGCTCCGCGCCCTAGAGATCACACACATGATGGGTCGGCGATGCTTCTGGCTAGAACGACACTCCGAAGAGCTCGAGCGCGAGCTAAATGCCGCTATGGACGAGATCACGAGCTTCAAGGAGAAGCAGAACATCTCAGATGACCACCTTACCAGCCTTTAGGGCGGGAAGGTAAGATGTTGAAGAATTCTCCCCCCCCCCCCCCCTTTTTCTTCGCAGCTTCTTTTGACCAACTCACCTTTTCTCTCGCAGGATGCCGAGACCGCTAGTCAACTTCTCGCCTGCACCTCCAAATTGGAGAAGGAGAACCTCGGGCTGAAGGCCCAAAACAACAAGCTGACCCGGGTCGTCCTCCACCCGTCTCCTCTCAGTGGCAAGACTCAGACATACTCAAAGCGCGAGATGGAGGAGATGATGCAGAAGAACACAATCGATGCAGCTAAGCATATCTTCTACACCTTGCAGGGGACATGCCTTATCTCTGGCGAGGCGGCACAACTGATAGTCAACGAGGTGGTTCCGGAACTGTTCTTACCGATGTCGGAGTTTGACGACAACGAGAGCGAGCGGTCCGAGGACCACCCTTAGATTCTAATGTATTTTGATATTCTGACTTTTGGCTGGCGAGATCGCCGCGACATCTGTAATAGAACCTTTTGATGGAATGAAATGAAATTTTACTTAGTTCTTTTTCTTTTTTCATTCTTTTATTTTCTCCTCGCCACAACGTACTCACACACCCTTCACGTGTTACTCACACGCCTTTCACGCGGCACTCACGCACTTTTCACGCAGCACTCGTGCACCTTTCACTCGGTACTCGCGCACCTTTATGTAGGACTAGTGCATCTTTCTCGCGGCACTCGCGCGCCTTACCCGTGTAGGTATTCGTTAAGTACGCATTCGCTTCCCACTATCCGGCAGCTCGCGAGTGTCGCTACTCTTTCACCGCATCGTGTACCCCTATGGAGGCGATTTCCTCGGTCGTCTGACGCATCTCGCTCCTGCGTCAGACCCGACTCACTTTCCCTTGTGATACCGCGAGCGAGGCTTCCCCTACAATGTTTCGTGCGCACCATTTTCCTTGGCTGATTTATTTCGATCTTGCCTAACATCTATGTACCTGCGAGCCCCTGACTCGCTCATCTAGGTATACTGCCATCTTCCCTTGCTTAGGTTCCTGCGAGCGAGGTCCTCCCCCGTGGGAGGCCTTGTATTGCTGGTTTATTTTGCCGACATCTCGCTAGGAGAGCTCTATTTTGTCTCGCCCCCTGAATGGATTATCGACCCTGCTGGCTAGTGGGAGCCCGACAACGGTATTCCTGAGTCATGTCACAACCTTTACCATGCCATCCTCTCCAGAGATCAACCTGACCCACCGTCTAATGAAATCCCGACAGTGGAATCAATCTGGGGCACTCTAGCTCACCTTTACCTTGCCATCCTCTCCAGAGATCAGCCTGAACCACCATATAATGAGAGCCCGGCAGCGGAATTGATCTGGGGTACTCCAGCTCACCTTTACCTTGTCAGCCTCTTCAGAGATCAACCTGACCCACCGTCTAATGAGAGCCCGACAGCGGAATCGATCTGGGGCAATCTAGCACAACTTTCCCTTTGCCAGCCTCTCGAGAGATCAACCTGAACCACCGTCTAATGAGAGCCCGACAGCAGAATCGATCTGGGGCACTCCAGCATAACTTTACCTTGCCAGCTTCTCCAGAGATCAACCTGACCCACCGTCTAATGAGAGCCCAACAGTAAAATCGATCTGGGGCACTCCAGCACAACTTTCCCTTTGCCAGTCTCTCCAGAGATCAACCTGACCCACCGTCTAATGAGAGCCCGGCAGCAGAATCGATCTAGGGTAATCCAGAACAATTTTCTCTTTGCTAGCCTCTCCAGATATCAACCTGTCCCACCGTCTAATGAGAGCCCGACATCAGAATCGATCTGGAGCAATCCAGCACAACTTTCCCTTTGTCAGCCTCTCCAGAGATCAACCTGACCCGCCGTCTAATGAGAGCCCGACAGCGGAATCGATCTGGGGCACTCCAGCACAACTTTACCTTGCCAGCCTCTCCAGAGATCAACCTGACCCACCGTCTAATGAGGTCTCGGTAGCAGAATCGATCTGAGGCACTCCAGCTCACCTTTCACTTTGTCAGCCTCTCCAGAGATCAACCTAACCCACCATCTAATGAGAGGCCGAAAACAAAATCGATATGGGGCACTCCATCACAACTTTACCTTGTCAGCCTCTCTAGAGATCAACATAACCCACCGTCTAATGAGAGCTTGGCAGCGGAATTGATCTGGGGCACTCCAGCATTCAAGCACATCATATGGACATATAATAGAAAGGAACAACATCAACTTATAACAAATTAACATACATAATAGTTCAATGGTAGAGATGCTTTAAGTTACCCCCACTATGAGCTTGGCGGAGGGGTATCCCATCCACCTCATCCTACCTTTCCATCTCCCTATCCATCTCTTCTGCCTATGCTTGTCAGGTGATGGCATTGACAACGGTAACGTAGCATTGCATCGCTACCTTTGGGTCTCCCCTCACCCTGACCTATACTTTGCCCATGCTGAACTTGAGGCATTGGTGGAATGAGGAGGTGACACATCGAAATGCACTTATGAGGGGCCGTCCGAAGATGGTGGTGTAGCTACTCGAAGCGTCAACGATGACATACCGACAGTTGCGAGATTCTCCCCCCAAGGTTACGTGGGGTCCTTCCACCTCCTTCCTTTCTCCTGAGAATCCAAACAGGGGTCTGTCCGAGGCTAGCACCCTCCTTGCCTCCACCTTCATCTCATCGAATGCCTTCTTAAAGATGGCATTGCTAAGCTCCCGCTGTCGGCGAATGCGGGAGACGGTGAAGTTCTAGATGGCTACCTGGATTACCAGCGCATCGCAGAATGGGTCCTCGTGGTTGGGCATATCCTTCCGAGAGAAGATAATCTTTTCTTCTGGGGTTGTGGCTTGGGAGGTCAAAGCCACGCTCCGACGATACATAGTGTGGAGGCTCGCCTTTCGGGTCGCCTCGACCCCCACTCCCCAGTGATCACTCTGATCCCTCCTTGACTCCCCACGTCAGCCCTGTCGACGAACCTATCATCCTCCTCTACTCCCCCGGTCACCTCCTTTATCCTCACCGGTGGTTGTTGCTCCCCAGGGCCTCTCGCACTCTTGTTCTCCAAGAACTCCGGGCAGGTGGCCGTTGCGTGACCCTCCTCCTAATGTAAGTCACAATACGGCAACGCCACCCCCTTCCCTCGGCCTTCGCGACTCAATTCCATCTCCTTGCACCTGCTCCTCCTGCTCCTGCTCCTACTCTCCTTCCTCTTGCACGACCGATCGCCATGGCTTGTTGAGGTGGGGGAGGGAGTGGCCTCAGGCCCTGCCTCCACCCCAGGTGGTTGGGTCTCCCTTGACCTCCCTGGAAGTTACCCCATCCTTGCTGCCTCCACCCCAACTCCGGGGCCCTTGGCTCTTCT
Source organism: Dactylorhiza incarnata (assembly GCA_033032865.1). Lineage (NCBI taxonomy): Eukaryota > Viridiplantae > Streptophyta > Magnoliopsida > Asparagales > Orchidaceae > Dactylorhiza > Dactylorhiza incarnata. The sequence goes on along the minus strand of JAWHQI010000025.1, from coordinate 17,391,836 downwards.
CTTCTCCTGACTTCCTGCTGCCAGACCTCTGGTTCACTCAGCTTCGCCAGCCTTCTCGCGAACTCCGGGTTGGTCGCTTCTCCCTTGATCTCCTCCGCCGCCCTCTCCATCAGCTTTTCGAAGGACATGGGGACCTTCCGCTTCAGGTTCATCTTGAAGAACCCCTCCTGCAGCCCCACCGTGAAGGCAAGCTGGAGGGTGAACCCGGGTACCTCCTGGATGTGCAGGACCTCCTCCTGGAACCTGTCCACGTAGTGGCCAGCGACTCCTTCGGTCCCTTCTTGATCATGAAGAGTGTCTCGACATCCTTCTTCCTCTTTTTTGACGTCGAGAAGCGTAGTTGGAAGCTCCGACGCAGATCCTCGAATGATAGATCGATCTCGCGGGGAGCTTTGTGAAACCAATCCTGCGACTTCTCCTTCAGGTTGATGGCGAAGTGTCGGCATTTGAAAGCATCCGACATAGGTTGAAAGGAGACTGTGTCCTCAAACCATTGTAGGTGTTGGACATGGTCATCCTTGCCAGTGTAGTAGACCATGTCCGGCTCCCTGAACCCCTCCGGGACTGGTGCGGAAAGCACTAGCTCGCAGAACGGGCCTCCACCACTCGACCCTCTTGACTGCCCCACTCGCCCCACGAGCTCCCCGACTGGGCTCGCGCTTGCCGGGCTGGGGAACAGCTCTCGCCCAATGAGATCTCGCCCCGACGGCTCTCCGACCTGCTCTTTGTCAGGCCTCTGCCCCGGGGAACTCTCATCTACCCCTAGCGGCGGGATGACCTTGTCCGCTGGGGTCGAGAACTCGCCTCGCGCTGCGGCAAAAGCGAGGTTGATCGTCTCTATCACCTCCCTTCGGAAGTCTATCAGCATCCCTACTATCGTCGGCGGGCTGGATAGTAGTGAGCCGCCATAGCCGACGCCTTGCTCATCCTCTCCAACCATGTTACCTCCTTGGGATTTTCTTGTATTAGCTGCGATTCACGCTCACCGCACCATAAATGTTGAAATCGTCAACCGGCCCAACGAGGAGTTCGAACCCCTAAGGGGGGCTGCTAGCACCTAATAATCCCGTAGAAGAACTCGACCGAAGATTTGTAACTAGAGACCGACCCTTGGCTGCAGCGTGGAGGTCCCACCACACACCCGGAAGATCTTAGAGCGCTTCCCCTCACAAACCAAAGCTGAAGTCGGGCACCTTGGAGAGCCTGATGAGCTAACCAAAGATGTCCTAAGGAGGAAGAAGCCAAAAATTGGGATCACTCCAAAGGTGCCCTTCAGGGTCTATATATAGTTTTTTCTACTGATCTGCAAATAACGTAACTCCGCCTTTTGGTTTTGCTAAACGCACCCCAAATTGGTCTGCTAACATCCAAGTTCCGCTGTTCTGAAGGGCTATTGGCAGCCCACAAAGGGTATCTAGGTAAATTCTCCTCTAGACCCTCACTGGGCGAGTGGTCCGTGAAGGCACCGCTCGCCAGACTTCCAGCGAGCCGGGTTCGCGAGATATTACTATGCGAGTGGTCCGTGAAGGCACCACTCGCCAGATCCCTGGCCTCCCGGGCGAGTGCTTGATAAACGAAGATCGCGCTCGCCCCCCTCTACTAGACTGAGTCGTTTATGCTCGCCTAGCTGTTGCTAAGCGCACCCCGAAGCAGCGAGCATACACTAGCCCCGCCCTCGCACTCCGCTCCTCGCAAGGAGGTGAGTCTGGCTCACCCCGCCCTCGCGACCCGCTCGTCGCCAGGCGGCGAGTCCTCACTCACTTCGCTTATGCCTAATTCTCAATTTTACTCATCGACGAACAAGGAGTTGTACACACATCATCCTTACTATGAGGCTTCCGAGAAGCATGAAACTACGGAAGTTAGAGCTTTTATAGAAATATTTATGGAACTAAAAGTACATGTGATGAGCTTAGTAGTCATATAAACTTTGTTCAATAGCAACACCAACAACTTAGTTATGATTCTTTGATGACATGTAAACTTGAATGATGATATCGTATTTTTCTTAGACTGTGTGTATATTTGTGTGCATGTGTGCATGACTTCATAAAAATATTATATTTTTTACTGTACACATATATGTTTGTGCACATGCTTATAATTGACATGCAAAATTGTTAAGTTTTTTTCTTTTGCATTATAGGCCAAGGATAATGGAGAGATACCGGTGCCTCAAGAAAAAGTTCTTACTCACACTCATAGAACAAACAAAGGGAAATGACCTTTTGTAGATGATAAATCAAAGAAACCATATGTAAGTTTCATTTCTTATTTTTTGAAGACATTGCAATTTATTGATGTTATTAATTATATTTCAATTTATTTTATAGGTGATTTATACCTCAAAGCTAAACGAGAAGCAATCTTTTAGCAGTTTACCTTCTACTTAAGGTTCATGCATATATTATCCTGAATTGTGGGTTGAGACATCATGTGGTCCAAAAAATGGTCGTTGTTATGAATTTGGTAATTCATATAGTGAAAATATGTCTTTCTCTGATACTAGCTCAACTAGTGGCTTACAAGTTGAAAATGCCAAGTACAAGGATCACATCAAAGATTTAGAGAATCAACAAAGGGAGATGAATAATAATTTTGAACGAAGAGTTGATGAGGTTGTTCAAAATATTGTTAAGAATGTTGTTTCTACTGCTCTAGAGATGCACAGTATTTATCAAGATCATCCATTTTCTTCCGGGTTGTTTCCTTTTCCAGGATCATATGGTTATTCAGGTCATTTCTCTGCTCCAGGTCCAGGCTATTTTTCAGTTGCATCTCCAGACAACTATACTTCTCATGGCTATTTTCGAGTACCAAGTCACCATCCTCACGCTCAATATCAAGTTGAAAGCCAAACTCATTCTCCCACTCAATGCCAACATTTTGAAAATCGTCATTCTTCAGATCCACAAATTACTCAATCGTAGTGGGCCGATTTTGTTATATTCGTGTTATTTTGGGTTTCAATTCTATGTTAGATCATTTTACTTTTGATTATATCAATTTTTTGTTATGTATTGATGTTTTGGTTATATATTAAACTTCGATCATGATGTATATATGGAAGTTTGATGATGGTGATATATATATATATATATGGAAGTTTGATGGTATATGTAATTTGTTTGTTGATATATGAAAACAACTTTTGTGGTGTATGAAAATTTGGTTATATCTCGATATTAAGTATGCGTCATATATATTTGATCATGTAAATCTTTTAATTATAGTGTATGCTATTAAAAAATTATGTGCGTTGCTTTTATGAAAATAGTATCGTTAGTAATTAATTTTTCAATCTCGCGTAATTAAAAATAAAATTAATTTTAAATTATGTGTTATCTAAGGTTACTATTAAAACAAAATTAACACCATATATTTTTATTGCAAATTGATTCAAAATAAATAATTCTATCATCAATTTATCCAGAAAATAATGTATTATTGGTGTTTTTATTTTTAATGTTTGAGATTTATTGGCATCAAAATCTGCAATAATTTTAATGCTAGCTAATTTTAGGATCAAAATTATTTGATGATGATTAACACCGAATTTTTTGTAGGTATACCTTGCTAAATTAGGAAGCAATATATTCCTTGCTAAAATTCCCTAGCAAAACATCAAGGAAAAACATCCTTGTTAAATTTAGCTAGGCTCAATTTAAAAAATAAAATGTTTTGTTGCTAAATCTCTTGCTAATATAAATTAGCAATGAATTTTATGATTTAGCAAGTGATTCTTCTCCTAGCTAATAAGGGTTTTTCTTATAGTGTACTCGCTCTTCGTCATCACCTCCCGATCATGGGTGTGTGAATAGTAAAATCCTCATCATGAGTGTGCGAATAGTAAAATCCCCATCATGAGTGTGCGAATAATAAAATTCTCCATCATGGGTGTGCGAATAGTAAAATCGCAATCATGGGTGTGTGAATAGTAAAATCCCAATCATGGGTGTGCAAATAGCAAAATCCCAATCATTGGTATGTGAATAGTAAAATCCCAATCATGGGCATGGGAATAGTAAAATCCATATCATGGGTGTGCGAATAGTTAAATCCACATAATGGGTGTGAATAGTAAAATCCTCATCATGCGTGTGTGAATAGTAAAATCCCCATCATGACTGTGCGAATAGAAAAATTCCCCTTCATGGGTGTGGGAATAGTAAAATCCCCATCATTGGTGTGCGAATAGTGAAATCTCGTCGCTTCCGAGCACGGCAAAACTCCCGTCGCTTCCGAGCAAGGCAAAACTCTCGTCGTTTCCGAGCAAGGCAAAGCTCCCGTCGCTTTCGAGCACGTCAAAGCTCCCGTCGCTTTCGAGCACGGCAAAGCTCCCGTCGCATCAGAGCACCCCAAAGCTCTCGTCGCTTCCCAGGAAGACAAAGCTCCCGTCCCTTCCCAGCACGTCAAAGCTCGGGTCACTTCCGAGCACGCCAATGCCCTCGTCGCTCCCGAGCAAAGCAAAGCTCCCGTCACTTCCGAGCAAGGCAAAGCTCCCGTCGCTTCCGAGCACGCCCAAGCTCCCGTCCCTTCCGAGCATGCCCAAGCTCCCCTCGCTTCCGAGCAAACCGAAGCTCCCGTCGCTTTCGAGCACGCAGAAGCTCCCGTCGCTTCCGAGCACATCCAAGCTCCCGTCGCTTCCGAGCACGTCCAAGCTCCCGTCGCTTCCGAGCACGTCCAAGCTCCCGTCGCTTCCGAGCACGTCCAAGCTCCCGTCGCTTCCGAGCACGTCCAAGCTCCCGTCGCTTGCGAGCACGTCAAAAACTATAAAAAGAGCTCTGAGCCCACATTCAAAGAACAACTGACCTTCAACACGAGAGAGAGCTCCTTCCAAGAATCCTTCAGATTTCTTTCGGCGCTCGACGACTCCCTCGAAGATCTCCTTTTCCTTTCGAAGATCTCCTTCGAATGAGATCGACTTGAAAATCTCTCTCTTCCCGCAAGGCGATTCGAAGACTCTGCTTCCTCCACCATCAAACACTTAGTGCGTCGAGCGGTGGTCTGTCATCCTCGGACATTCTTCTACTCACTGTAACGAACGGTGGCATGTCACTCTCGAGTTCTCTACTCTACTTGTAACACACCAAGAAATAATGCAATTTGACTGGCACCGATCCGGCCACGTGATTTTCCACCCTTTCCGAGTCTCCACGCTAAAAAGTCTTCTCGCCGGCTATCAGTTCTCTACTTTGACTGTGTGCGGCGTCCGACTCACTCTCTAGCTAAGACGGTCCATCGCAACCAGCCCGCAGAGCCTCGACGACCCGCAACAACAATAAAAAGTATCAAGGAACAACTAGCAACAATACAAACTTTAATTTTAAGTAACTTTAAATGACTATGCTCTCCACCTTTAATAAGCATCTTAGCCCCAAAAATATACAAGGTGAGAAATTTGAAATGGTGAGTTCCAATATGAAAACAATTCTCGAGGTCTACAAAAGAACAAAAATTGATTGCATCCTATGACAAGCAATTTTATTCACATGCATACTATTTCCATGGTGGCAGCCCTCCCCTCAAGAATATGCTGAAAGAAACTGTCAGCCTTTCATGGAGGAAGTTATGGGGCATGTTTGTCTCCTATTCTCATCAACTACCCATGTGATGTTAATATATATATATATATATATATATATATATATATATATATATATATATATATATAATTCCATTTTTTTAATAATTTAATTAATATTAATTATGGGGTAACAAGTACAACCCTAACTTCCAACTACCATTAATGAAGGGTCTTTGCTCATCCTCAGCTTTCTATGCAACTGGTTTGGAAGATTAAATACACTTTATTTTATGATAGATTTTTAGGTGTATTCTTCCACCTAGTTTTAGGTGGGAGATTAAATGCAGTCGTATGATCGGACATTCTACGGCGGATTTGTTTTCGTGAAATACTGACATTATTTTTAATTGACAGATACGACAGTATTTCGATCAATCACGGAGAACCAACGGTTTGATGCGCGCGATCGTAGGTGAGAGAAACCCACATAAATTTTTTTTCTTGTTTTATGAGGAGTACTTTGTATAAAATTTCAAGTAGTTTTAAAAATTTTATTTAAATAAAAGGCTTAATTTGTTTTTTAATTCAACTATTATTAATAGTTGTAATAGAAGAACGCATGAATCTATGATGAGAGTTTTTAAATTAGAGCAATGTTATAAGCAGTCCTATAACGGCTAAAGCGTGGTCCATTCAAATTCACGGTCTAATTAATTTAAGTGTTTTAGGACTGCAAATAGTCGTTTTTATGTGTTGTTGGACTGCGAATAGTTATGACCGTCAAAAAGAAAAAAAAAACTAGTTTTGAACATTAATGTGGATGAATTTTCTGGGCGCTCACCAACGGCGGTTCATAACAGCTGTGTTCACGAACGTCACCGCCGTGTCAAACGAAGCCTAAGTGTCTTTGTGTGTAAAATATACCTAGAAATAATAAATATAGTTATTAAGATATTAAATGTATTTTTTTTTTTCTTAAAAAAAGATGAAGCACATGGAATAATCTAATAATGGTACCACATAACTGCCCATTCATTACATTGAAATTTGTGTTAATAAATTTAGATCTAGATAGAGACTTGTCATACAGAAAATCTACATCTCAATGTAAATAAGATGATGATCATGAATAATTTCTTTAAGGGACCAAAAAAATTTATTGGAATCAGATGTCCAATTCCCAGTGAAAATGAATCTTAGATCTAATATCAGGGCCTCGATTCCATACAAACGAACGGATCTTTATTGTTTTAAGAAAAAAATATTAGGTTGTTGTCATAAGATCGAGGAAGTTGAAGTTCCCTTAATCGTGAAGGTGAAACATGCATGAGTGAGAAACTGAATGATATACATTTTGTTAGGGAGTAAGATCTGTTTGGGCAGCTGCTGATGATGAGAAAGCTGATGCGGGAAACTAGTGGTGTGAATAGAGCTGCAGAAAAACAATGATGAGAAAGTTGCAGATTATCTGAAGAATTTGTATTTTAGTGATGTTCACATTCTCCATATAAACCAACGATCAAGCGGAGTCCTAGAATATCTCTGAGTTATACATAAAAGGCTTATTTTTGCCGAATTTTTCACAAATCACTAAGAAATTGTACCACAAAAAACAATTGCCTTATCAACTTTGTTTCATTTGAAAGCAAATGGACCTTTAAATGCATATTATCTATTTGCTTCGAAATTAAATGGAGAGAATCTAAATCCACATAGCTGGTCGAGCAAAAATCGTCTAATTTTGTTATAATTCTCCCCTCCTCTAAAAACCCTAGACTAAAATTTTATTCTACTGATTTTTGCAATGCTATAGCTTCTTGTAATAATTCTCCCCTCTTCTAAACCCTAGACTAAATATTATTGTAGTAATTTTTGTGATGCTATAATTTAGGTGATTGTTATCCGCACTGCAGTTTTGGCTATCCACACTTTGTTTATATGAATTATTACTCGCCTTTTGAAAATATGCCTTGTCCATGCATTTTTTGGAAAAGTGTTCAAAACGAAAGTTGTAGATCTCGTCGAGATCTACGACTTTCGTGTTGAACACTTTTCCTAAAAATGCATGTACAAGGCGTATTTTCAAAAATTCGCTATAGTTACGCGCATGTTTCAATCAGGGCGGCAATACGCCTTGTGCGTGCATTTTTAGGAAAAGTATACAACACGAAAGTTGTTGATCTACAACTTTTGTGTTGATCACTTTTCCTAAAAATGCATGCACAAGACGTATTTCCAAAAAGCGCATAATAACTCGTACAAAAAGAACGTGAATAGCCAAAACTGTAGTGCGGATAACAATCACCATAATTTATATGCCTCGCAAACAAAAGAAGCAAACTGAATATTATTTCCATAGCTTTATACATAATTAATACAAATCTTACATCATGTGAACAATATACCACAAATAATGAATTATTAAGCTCTAAATAATTTATTTTTCACAACAAGATCAGAAAATGAAATCTCAGCGACCCCAAATTCCATTGAAGATTGAGCGGAATTTGTTACCAGTTATCCTCTTCATAATCTTCTTCGCCTCCACCGAATTAACCTCAGCAAGCTTCTCCAAATTCCTCACATGACTCGAATTCGCGACCTTTCTTCTTCCATCGTTGCTATCAGTCAACGATAGCAGAACTGAAAGCAAAACACTGTTTAATCCCGACTTCCCTTCCTCTGGATTCAGCTCCTGCAGAACTCTGTCGACGCCTTCTTCTTCCCGGATAAACCTTCTCCTGTTCTTCTGAACCGCCATTAAACTACAGAGAGTCTCTGCCGCCGTCTCTCTCACCTCGAAAGATCTGGCTTCAAGCATTCTCAGTAACTCTGTCATGAGTCCCATGTCGCCCAATGCCTTCTTAACCTCTTCGGAGACTCCACAGAATCTGGAAGCTGTCTTCAGTGCTGATTCTTGGTCAAGAGTCTCACCATGTTTCAGAAGGAAGATAATTCGATCCGGGAAGCCAGAGTTGAGAAGATACTTCACATTATTAGTGGATGTGAAGCAGAATCGTTCGATGGAACGAAGAGTGAGCTCTCTTACCTTCGACGAACAGAGGGAATTTGGGTTCATGATGGTAAGGAGAGATTCCAAAACTTGAATTTTGATATCTTCATCCTCTGCGTCTGAGGTTAACTTCAGCAAGAAATCCATGGCTTGAATCTGCAAAACTTCTTCCTTTGATCTCATGAGATTTAGAAAGACGGAAATGGCCCCTTCTTCCACCATGAATCTCTTGATCTCGCCGACAAAGCTGATGTTTTTCAGGGACGCGCAAGCCAGGTTTATGAGTCTGGAAGAACTGCTCTCTTCTCTGCAAATCTTGAGCAGAGTTGGGACTCCTCCCTGTGAAGAAACCAGCCATGAATTGTTGCAGTTCTCAGTCATCTGCTTCAGAGCTTGAGCGGCTCTTTCCTTCGCCGGAATTCCGGTTCCGTGCTGCAAAATTCGTATCAGGGGAGGGATGACTCCGGCCATGGAGAGCATGGGTCGATATGGCTCGAACGAAGAAACCACCACAACAGCTTCCAGGCTCTGATGTTGCAACCTGATGTCTCTGAATTCGAGAAGGTTGACAAGAATGCTCGAACTGTCGGCCGTCTCCACGGCTACAATCCTTACATACTTATCATCCTCCTGAATGATTTCATTAATGGCGGAAAGAGTTCTAGCCCTCATCTCCATGTCTCCAATTTTCAGTCTGCAGAAGAGATCCTTGACATAGAATCTCATGTCCTCCCTGCTCGCCCCTGATCCAGGCTTACACAAAACCATGGCCTTGGAGTTGCACAGAGCACCGGAGGCGCACATTTCATCAAGCCGTTTGATACAGAGGTCGAGCTTTCCGGCGACGACGTCGAGATCACTCTTCATGAGAAGCACCCCTCCGCCGTAGGATTCATCCAAGCAACGGCTGGCCAGAAGCTCTGTTTCCTTTGCTGTAGCAGAGATGGCTTGTATCAGCTTCGCGAGAGTCGAGCTGTGTGCAGAGTCGCCATTGTTGGTGGCAGAGGTAAGGGAGGAGTTGAGGCGCTGCAGTTTGGATCTGATGGAGTGCCATTTGACGGGGAGGCGTCGAAGGCAGGAGGAGGAGGATAGTGCGGAGCATAGAAGAGATGAGGCTTGCTGTATGGATGTGTTGTCTTGTGGTGTTACCATGCTTGTACTGAAGAGGAAGAAGATGATGAGGGCATGGTAGGGTTATGGTGGAGTAGTAAGAGAGGCAGGGGAGTAGTGAAGGGAATTGGATAGAAAATGGTTGGAGATGGGAGAGATGAGGGAAGAAATACTGTATACTTTCATTGGGGGAAGGAAGCATTTACTTCATTTCTGGATCTGCATTCACTACTCAGGTAGGAGACATGTGTGTGAGTGAAATTCTGACACAGTTGGGAATCAGAAATCTGTCACTGGTGCAGGGATATTATTGGAAGAATATCTGTAAAAATGGTTGGGATATTTTGTAGCAAAATGTAATATAATAATAATTGTATTGATAATAATAATAATTGTATTGATAATAATAATAACTACTAATAGTAATAACAAAAATAATAATAATATCTACGGTGAGTTCTGTTTCGGGTGAGTGTGACTCCAAGACAAAAGCAACAATAGTAAATTAGTGGTGGAATTAGAGCAGTTAGAAAAGAATAGTAAGAATGCTCGTTGAGACACATTCGAGGCTCATGCAATCGGTCTAGATTGGACCGTCTTAGCCCGCGAGCGGTTGAGCGGGCAATCAGTCACAGAGAAATGAGACGGCTGACAAGATACTTTTTTTGCCGTGGAAAACCACGGAAATGGGTGAAAAATCACGTGGCAGATCGGTGCCAACCAAAGTTCCACTATCTGGATGGTGTTGTACAGAGCTTTTGAGAGAATGTGAAGCTGACTGGCCGCTCCTCGTTACAACTTGCAGGTGAGAGAGAGATGCGTTCGGAGTGTGACAGGTCATCGCTCTCGAAGCTAAGTCTTTTTCTTAGCCACGGTAGGTAGCACCGCGCTCTGGGGCCCTGACGGTCTTCTACTTGGCGCTTAGAATCTTGAGTGGCGCGTTATGCGCGTCTTTGATGTCTACGGAGTGTACCCTGCAGTTTGTGGTCGAGGAGTTTCGGGTCCGAAGCTTGCTGCTTACTTGGAGGCACTGGACGCTCAGTGTGCTGCGCGCTGAAGTCTCGCGGGGGAAAGCGTGAAGGCGGATTGAGATCTTCGAGCGATCTTCAAAGTGCATGAAGGTCTTCAAGGGAGTCTTCAAAGGCGATGAAGATTCCCAGTGGAACTCTCTTCCATGTAGGAGGAGAAGCCGAAGGAGAAGGATCCCTTGAAGAAGGACCCCGTGGTCCTATTTAATGGATTCCTAGGAGGTTACGTTGGTTAAGGAAGTTATGCGGTGATTCAAAAGCCATAACCATCTTATGCGTTATTCGCAGACCAATTTATTAAAGCTCGCGCCCCACATTTTAATCATATTTTACTACGCGCATGCAAATATAATTTCAGTTATATGCACCCACCCATAATGGGTGGTTACACCGGTGGTTATGCGTACATCGAACGGTGGAGATCGCATAGGGACGATTAGACGGCGGAGGAGGGCCGACCGTAGGGGGTGGTCGGTGATGAGGCCCGGCTGGGCGGTCGGCCAGAGGGAGGCTAGGGCCGAGAGGAGGCCGACACCACGGCGGGAGGCCGAACGGAGGCTGACCTCGTCGAGGTGGGGGGGGGGGGGGAGCGGAGGCCGGCCTTGCGGCGGGCGACCGAGCGGAGTCTGGACTCACGAAGGGCGGTCTTGTAGAGGCCGGGCGGAGGTCGGCCTCATGGCATGCAGCCGAGAGAAAGATGTCCTTGCGGCGGGTGGTCGAGCGGAGGCCGGCCTCGCGCCGTACGACTGAGCAGAGGCTAGCCTCGCAGCGGGCGACTGAGCAGAGGTTGTCCTCACGGCGGGCGGTCGAGCGGAGGTCGGCCTCACGACGAGCGGCCTTGCGGAGGCCAGGCGGAGGTTGGCCTCTCGGCAGGCGCTTGAGAGTTCGGCCGGCCGCCCGCCTAGAATTGGGGCAGATCGGGACCTGCGTCTCGCGGGGTTGCCTAGGCGGGCGGCGGCCGAAGGAGCGGCGTCCGATTGTTGGCGGTTTACGCGATGACGGTTGGTGCGCCGATCGGGCGCGGTAGTTTCCTTCATAACCTCCCCCCCCCCCCCCCCCCGCCCCATTAAGTGAGTGGGGGTCGTGGAATTCTGGTTAATTGCAGCCCGGGATTCCTATAAATTGAGGAAGACCCCATCATTTGCCCCTTCAAAGTTCCCAGAGTCCGGAGCTGGAGCGAGAGGGGAGAAGGGACTTTTTGTGCGAGAGCGGTTTGTGACGGCACGCGGGGAGGACACTTACGAGCGGAGTGCGTACCCATGGGCTAGGTGCACAGGGTGCACACCCGCATGCTGGGCAGAGGGCGCGCACCCATGTATCGGGCATGCGCGGGGTGCTCATCCACATGCGGGGTGACCGAGTCATCACTTTAACTACAAACCAATTTACAAGCATTATAATTAGAGAACAAGCATGCACCTTTGAGTCAGCGGTTGCTTGCCTTACTTGACGCAAAATAATTAGGGTACGCGACCCTTTCCCGAGGCTTGATCGTACCGCTTAGGCCTTAATTAAAGATCGTGGCGATCAAGAACGCCCACTATTTAGGTTTACCCTTGGAGGCATGATCCTTCTCCAAGTTAACCCTAACAAAGGTTCGCGTTAAGCTATATCGCTTAATAGGGCGAAACTCATATAAGAAGGTGCGGAAATAAATGCAATAGTAAATTGCAGTTAATAAAGGCTATAACTGAAGTGTGGTAAGTACAATGTTGTAATAGGCACTGCGATAAAATTCTGGAATATAGTGCAGTAAGTGGAATAGTGAAATGGAGTGCGGTAATCAAAGTACTATATTGTTGAAGCCAGGAAAATCCTAGCCCCAAATATTCGGACCTAGGTGTAGCCGAAGGTTACTGATTCCGCGCTTCGACGACTTGGATCTGAAGGCTCACGCGAAGAAGGAAAAGAGAGACCATAAACAGACCGCAGTGAGCTTCAGCGGGGAGGTCCCACCACGTACCGGGAAGCTCATTAAGAACTTCCCCTCCACAACCACAGATGACTGAGCTTGGTACTAGAAAGACACTGACTTGATAAGAATCTCGCCTATATAGGGGGATTGATCTCTGATTTTTAAAGTGTCATTCCTGGTACCCCTGAGGGTCTATTTATAAACAAATTTTGAGAGAGGGGATGCATGCAGCTATGACAGGCCCCCTGCGAGATAGAATAATTGAACCTGGTGCACGGGCGACTATTGAAGGATCTCGCCCACGCATGGCGAGATGCTGTTGATTGTCGTTGTTTATGGGCGAGTAATCCTGTTACTCACATCTTGCATTGAATGCTCCTGTAGATTGTTGATTGTCTTTGATTGGACTTTTGACTTTGACTTTTGGCCCACGTGGCCTAAATGGGTCCTACCCTCGGAGAATATGGGTTGTACACAATCCCCGCTCTTTGCGAGCAACAAAGTGGCTTGGAAAGAAACATCCAACCCTTATTCGGTGAGTGCCTTCTAGCGAGTATCGATTATGCTCGAAAGCATGGGGGTCCATTCTGACATCTATAAATAGGGGGGAGGGGCCTTCTCTAGCACACCTCTTTATAGCCTACGACGAGATGCTGACTCCCGAGGAGATAGCCGTGAAGACCCATGCGTTGTTGAAACTTTTGAACAAGACGCAGGTTAGCAGTCCTCGCCCTGGCGGAGGGCGAAAGAGAAAGAGGGGCGATGTTGAGCGCTCGACTATCAGGACGCCGAGGGAGGACGCTCCAACAGGGGGACTGACGCAACCTATTTCGGACCAGGTCCAAACCCAATTGCGCCAGGCAGGTTTGGAAGGTGCGGGCGAGCAACATGCCGCTGTTAGAGAGCCTTCATCTGTTCCCCTTAATTCCACGACCACAGGTGATTGTCGCTCATCTTTAGAAATCTTGTAAACGTTGACTTTACTGATGCCGACTTTCTGTTTCAGCGACTCCTCCAGAGACCAACCCGGTTGGGCAGAGCGCGTCAATGCCTCTCGCGGGGAGCCTGTGAGCGCAGAGCATCTGCCACCTCCTCCGGCTATCCCATCATACGTCATTCCCCAGCAGGAGTCTTCTCTCCAGCCGCGATCTTCGACAGAGGTTGGCGAGGGTAGTTCCCACGTGGGAATTCTAAAGTTGAGAGGGTCGAAGGTCCACTCCTCTCATCCTCCTCCTCCTCCACCATCTGAAGTTCCTCGCCAATAGGCTGCGTCGGACCAAGCCCATCCGACGTCCGGTGGAAGAGGAGGTAGTCGGTCCTACATCGGGCCGTTTCCCTCGACGTCCGTGAGGTCGGATGATCGCGGGAAGGGTCCTGTGGAACCGCCGCCCGGGTCCTCTTCTCGACAGCACGTTATCGTGCCTCCGCACCTCCATCCAGCGGGCGGGAGTGGCAGAGGTGGGAGGTACAGAATTTGGTGGATCCCTCCTCGCCGAAATCCATCGCCTCGCAGTCTTTCTCCAATGCGCAGACGAGGTACTCCTCGGCGGATGCCTTCTCCCTGCCGGCAGCCCAGGGTGATTCCTGTGCGCGCAGGTACGTCGCCCTTTAGAGCGATCTGTTGCATTCGTTTTATGAGTGCCCTTTTGACTCGCTTCTATCTTTGTTAGGTCGAGCGACGTCCCCGGGATCCGCCTTCATTGACGACATTGGCTTGCCCGTGCGCGAGTTCTAGACAAAACTGCTCTCTGCATATCTCGATCTTGAGACCAAGGTCGACAGGTTGGCGGTGTATGAGGCGATTCGTCGAATATCCCAGCTGGAGGCTCGCGTCGTGAACATCGTGGGGGGTTTGAGCACCGATTCGAGGCTTTGGAGGCCAAATATTACGCTATCAATGAGCTTGATTGGAGGATGGCCGATGTGGAACAATGGCAGGACCTTCTACAAGTTGATCTTCGCGACATGCGGGCAAGTATGGGCTCCCTCAGAACCCTTACTCGCATGGAGGATCACATCCTCCTCAGTGAGGACTACATGGAGAGGGACAAGGAGAAGATGAGCCTCGCGCGCGAGCTAGGTTGGACCTGGCGACATGCCCATTCTTCGGATAGGCGCGGCAATCCCCCAGCCCTATGATTCAGATGTCGGCAGGCGGCCGCTTCCCTTTTTTCTCTTTGTGCAAACATTAACATTTAAAATTTCTGTAATAATATGTAATTTATTATGACAATGTTCTTGTATGCTCGCGCTCGATTCCTATTCTGCTTCTGACTTTGCGATGTTCTTATTTTCTATTCTTATTTTTTGTGCATTGTGCTTGTTTGTCGCTCTCTGCGAGATAGAGATGACTGCGATCTTCTAGGAAATCCTCGGCGGGAAGGTCATTTCGCCAAGAGCTTTGAGCGAGTTTGGGTGATTGCTCGCTCGTGACGATTCTCGCGGACCCCCCCCCCCCCCCCCTTGGCGATGTATATAAATACGAGACCGAGCATCCTGTTATCACGTGCGAGCTCCAATCTTTCTCGATGGCGCATGATGAAGCTGATGCTCGCCGTATGACTTATGCTAAGAAATTCTCCGAGAAGAAGTTTAAGAAGTCAATAACTCGCCAAGATGAGTTCGAAAGCTTCGTCCACTGATTCCTCTCGGAGGGGTACCACGCAAGCTTGTCGGTGAGTGACAAGCGATTCAACTCGTTTGCCGAGGGGAAACTCGCATTTCCCCTTTCTCACTTCGAGGTGGGGCTGAGACTTCCCCTCTGACCGGAGTTCTGCCAGATCCTCTGATACTTCGACAGGGTCCCGACGCAGATTAACTTGAATGGCATGGTCATTATCATGGGCTTCCTCTGCTTCCTGAGGGTGGAGAGGATCTCGTTCTACCTGGACGTCTTCTACAAGATCTTCTAATTGGGAGCGACCAAAGATGGGGTGATCTATTTCGGTAGTCACCTATGCTCGCTGACGAGAACCTCGAACAAGGTACATCACAGGAATGAGCAGTTTATCTTTGTCTACGACGAATTTAGAGGCATCCCTTCGCGACCCCAGCAGCCCCCCGCTGGGTTGTTCCTCACCTATCCTACATGGGCGACCACGAAGAGTTCTGCGGGGCGAAGAAGAGCAGGAGGTTTGACGTCGTCTTTTGGCGACAACACGTCGATCAACTCGAGTATGTCGTGCCAGGCGAAGGTAACCTTACGTCGGACGAGTAATAGGCGGGGTGGATGTTTATCTCTGTAACTAACATTTGCTTTTTTAGGCGTTCGATAGGTCCCCGCGATCGTTCTTCAGGCAGCGACCGAGATCCCTCCCCCCGCATCTCCAGCAGGGCGAGCACATCAGAGGGAGGCGGGTACTCCAGGGGCAGACTCCCCTTTTGAAGAGACACTCGCGGGACTCAGCGATCCGGCCGAGATCCTTCGCACGAGTGGTCAGCGGGGCGAGTGAGAGCCCTTGTCGAAGAAGAGGAAGAAGGAGCTCTCCAGGAAGAGTGAGGAAGATTGAAAGTGCACAGTGTGCCTCTGAGAATTCTCTAGAGGGGGATAGAGATTTATAAATTATTTCTATCCTAACTATGCATACAATAAAACACCTAAGGAATTATGCTTCAACAACACCAAGGTGCAGAATAAATAAAGTGTAGTAATTATAAAAATAGAGAAACAGTAAGCAATAAATAAGGGGACGACACAGAAAAAGCACAACACAGAATACCCAATATTTTATAGAGGTTCCCCAAAATGTGGGTAGTCCTCTTTTCTACAACCCGGTAGGAATGCACAACCTGTGCCTGAGTCTTTTGATAAGGAGACTCTTAGAACCAAAAATCTTTTGATAAGGAGATCTTGAACCACTCAGAACTTGAACCACTCAGATCTTTTGATATGGGGATCTTGAACCACTAAGATCTTTTGATAAGGAGATCTTGAACCACTCAGATCTTTTGATAAGGAGATCCTGAACAACCGAATCCTTTGAAGAGGGATTCTTAAAACTCTGTACAGTTGAAGATGTTGAAGGAAGAAGGAGGATGGAGAAGAAGAATTCTGTTCTCAGCATTCTGTAGAAGCTTTCAGCTTCTATTTTTCCTCTCTGTGGATCTGCTAATGATGAACCCTTGCTTATGATTGTAACATTTTGCCAGGGTTATTTTCTTCAGATCATGTTGTCTTTATTTTGCTTGCTTTCTATCTGCTATATGATGTCGATGAAGAAGCAACTCAGTTTTCTGTTCTGAAAGAGCACTTGTTTTTCTCTGTTTGTCTCTGATAGGGTTCCAAGAGGAAGAAGAAGAAGTAGGAACCCTAATGGACCAAAACTATATCAGATAGTGATGAATGCTCTGTATTCTTCTCTCTTCTCTTCCTATTTATTGTCCATCATTAATTTTTGAATTCTTTTCCTCTTTTAGGTTGTCCTAAAAAGGCACAATCTTGGACAATTAATCCTTCTTTCTTCATTTGCTCACGACCCGTCTGCCAACTATTTGAATCCTTTCCAAGAAAGCTTTTCTTGTCTTCTTTACTGCTCCTCTCCATTCTAGGAAATAAACAAGCCGTTGCAGAATGGTCTTTAGTGTTGTGGGCCTTCAAAGAGAGTTCTAAAAGGACAGCTGAAAAGGTTTCCTTTCCAGACTGTATTCGACGCTGCATCGACTTCATTTTCTCTCTTATCGACTTGCCTTCGAGTTCTTGTAAGAGCAGCTTCTAATTCCTTCTTGCTCTAGTTGAACTCTGTTGTCGACATTGCGTCGATTACTTATCGACGTAACCATCGAGTTGAAGACTTCATTTTGAACTTCATTGTCTGCGTCGAATTGTAGTCGACGTTGCGTTGACTTCAGGTGGCTCCGACAGATACTTCCTTCTGCGTTGAGTTGAAGTTGAGGTTGCATCGACTTCTAAAATAACTATGACATGCTCCTTTATCTACGTCTGTTGAAACCAAGAACTTGGTCTCTTGTGGAGTTCGGGTCCCCAAAAAGGGGGTGACCGCACACTTACTTCTACTAAGGGAGAGCGCTAGGCCGAAGACTTAGGAAACTAGGAAAAGGACTGAGAGCTCAGCGAGGAGGTCCCACCACACACCCAAAAGATCTTAGAGCGCTTCCCCTCCCAAGCCAATGCTGAGCTTGGGGCACCCATGGAGGCACTCATTCCCCCACCAAAGAACTAGGGGGAGAGTAGCCTAAAGAGAGTGATCTTCCTTCAAAGGTGCCCCTTGGTCCTATTTATTGTTTTCCTTGCTTGGTCTGCCGATAGCCAGATTCTGGCCTAAAAGATTACGAAAATACCCCTAGGTTTGGCCTGCTAATAACCAAATCCCGTTGTTCTAAGACGCTATACGCAGACCATCAGGCCCGCCTCCCCACTTTGGAACTGGGCGAGTGGGAGTAGGCCGCCTCTCCACTCGCCCCTTTGAGCTGGGCGAGTGGGGGCATGCCGCCCCTCCACTCGCCCCCTTGGAGCTGGGCGAGTGGGGGCAGCCTGCCTCCCTCGCTCTCCCCCTTACTGGGGCTGGGCGAGCGGGAGGCCTCCAGCCTCCCCGGCTCGCCCTCCCGCCTCCCCGGCTCGCCCCCCTCTCCTTGGGCTGGGCGAGAGGGAGGCCGCCCGCCTCCCCCACTCGCCCTCCTTCTCCTTGGGCTGGGTGAGCGGGAGGCCGCCTGCCTCCCCGGCTCGCCCTCCTTCTCCTTGGGCTGGGCGAGCGGGAGGCCGCCTGCCTCCCCGGCTCGCCCTCCTTCTCCTTGGGCTGGGCGAGCGGGAGGCCGCCTGCCTCCCCGGCTCTCCCTCCTTCTCCTTGGGCTGGGCGAGCGAGAGGCCGCCCGCCTCCCCGACTCGCCCTCCTTATTGGGTTGGGCGAGCGGGAGGCCGCCCGCCTCCTCGGCTCGCCCTCCTTCTCCGTGGGATGGGCGAGCAGGAGGCCGCTCGCCTCCCCGGCTCGCCCTCCTTCTCCTTGGGCTGGGCGAGCGGGAGGCCGCCCATCTCCCCGGCTCGCCCTCCTTATTGGGCCCGCCCCGAAACTCTCTTGCCCCCTCTTCCTCCTCGCCTGGGGCAGTGTTAAAAAATACCGGGCCTAAAGATATCTTGGGCCCCGGGGACCCACTCGGCAAATACAGGGTTGTACACAATCCCTGCTATTTTTGAGCGGGTCACACGCTCGGAAAGAAAAGTCCGACCCTGCGTATTCAGCGAGTGGCGCTGAGTGAAGATAAGAAGACTCCACCTCGTCCCAGAAAAAATTTACTTAGCCTCCCAGAGAGGCCAATCCTGCCCTGCCGGCTAGTGAGAGCCCAGTCAGCAGAACCATCTCGAGGGTAAAAACTACTTAGCCTCCCCGAGAGGTCATCCTGCCCTGCAGGCTAGTGGGAGCCCGGCTATCGGAGCCATCTCGGGGGTAAAATCTACTTAGCCTCCCCAAAAGGTCATCTTGCCCTGCCAGCTAGTGAGAGCCCTGCTAGCGGAACTATCTCGGTGGAAAAACTACTTAGCCTCCCCGAGAGGTCATCCTGCCCTGCCGGCTAGTGAGAGCCCGGCTAGCGGAACCATCTCGGGGGAAAAACTACTTAGCCTCCCCAAGAGGTCATCCTACCCTGCCGGCTGGTGAGAGCCCAGCTAGCAGATCCATCTCGGGGGAAAAAACTACTTAGTCTCCCCGAGAGGTCATCCTGCCCTCCGACTAGTGGGAGCCCAGCTAGCAGAGCCATCTCGGGGGTAAAAACTACTTAGCCTCCCCGAGAGGTCATCTTGCCCTGCCGGCTAGTGAGAGCCCGACTAGCAGAGTCATCTCAGGGGAAAAACTACTTAGCCTCCCTGAGAGGTCATCCTGCTTTGCCGGCTAGTGAGAGCCCAGCTAGCGAAGCCATATCGGTGGAAAAAACTACTTAGCCTCCCTGAGAGGTCATCCTGCCCTACCGACTAGTGAGAGCCCGGCTAGCGGAGCCATCTCGGGGGAAAAAACTATTTAGCCTCCTCGAGAGGTCATCCTGCCCTGCCGGCTAGTGAGAGCCCGACTAGCGGAGCCATCTCGGGGGGAAAACTACTTAGCCTCCCCGAGAGGTCATCCTACCCTACCGGCTAGTGAGAGACCGGCTAGCGGAGCCATCTCGAGGCCAACTACTTTTTTTGAAAACTTCCGGCCACCGAGCGATCCCCGGCCCTGCCAGCTTGGTGGGAGCTTGGTCAACGGGCCAGCATCGGGCAAAGTACTTTGAAAACCTCCGGCCACCGAGCGGTCCTCGGCCCTGCCAGCTTGGTGGGATCCTGGTCAGCGGGCCAGCATCGGAGCTAAGTACTTTGAAAACCTCTGGCCACCGAGCGGTCCCCGGCCCTACCAGCTTGGTGGGAGCCTGGTAAGCGGGCCAACATCGGGGCTAAGTACCATGAAAACCTCCAGCCATCGAGCGGTCCCTGGCCCATTCAGCTTGGTGGGAGCCTGGTCAGCGGGCCAGCAACATCCGGGCTAAGTACCTTGAAAACCTCCGGCCACCGAGCGGTCCCCGGCCCTGCCAGCTTGGTGGGAGCCTGGTCAGCGGGCCAGCATCGAAGATAAGTACTTTGAAAATCTCCGGCCACCGAGCGGTCCCCGGCCCTGCCATCTTGGTGGGAGCCTGGTCAGCGGGCCAGCATCGGAGCTATCCAACGCAAAAATTACTAGTCACCTTGCCAGCCTCTCCGCGAGATCAACCTGACCCACCGGCTAGTGAGAGCCCACATCAAAATCATCCAGGGCAATCCAACATGAAATATTTGTCACCTTGCCAGCCTCTCCGCGAGATCAACCTGACCCACCGGCTAGTAAGAGCCCAGCAGCGGAATCATCCGGAGCAATCCTGTATGAAATACTTGTCACCTTGCCAGCCTCTCCGCGAGATCAACCTGACCCACCGGCTAGTGAGAGCCCGACAGCGGAATCATCTAAGGCAATCCAACATGAAATACTTGTCACATTGCCAGCCTCTCCGCGAGATCAACCTGACCCACCGGCTAGTGAGAGCCCGACAGCGGAATCATCCGGGGCAATCCAGTATGAAATACTTATCACCTTGCCAGCCTCTCCACGAGATTAACCTGACCCACCGGCTAGTGAGAGCCCAGCAGAGGAATCATCTGGGGCATTCTAGAATAAAACCTCTGGCCGGTCCCCGGCCCTGCCAGCTTGGCGGGAGCCTGGTCAGCGGGCCAGCATCGGGGCTAAGTACCTTGAAAACTTTTTATCACATTAGTTATCACATTACATGCAAGAAAAAACTAAGTATGAAAGTAAACCATCGTACTACATGGACTTAAAAGAAAAAACTAAGTATGGAGACCAGAACTTGGTCTCCTACTCCCAGGCCTGGTCTTCCTCGATCCCCTCCGGATGCTGCTGTTGCTGCATCAGACCCCTCGCCTCCCTTACTTCCAAGAACTCGGGGCAGGAGGATGTCGCGTGACCTTCCTCCTGGTGGAGGTCACAGTAGGGTAACACCACCTTATCCCCTCCTCTTCCTCTTCTTTCTGCTTTCCTGGCTTTCCTCCTTCTTCCCCAGCCAATTGCCATGGTTTGCTGGGGTGGTGGAGGGGGTGCCCTCGGTCCCTGCCTCCACCCTGGGGGGTCGGGTCTCTCCCCTTGTAATTTCCCCTCTCCTTGGTCAAACTTCCTTTCGGGATCCTCTATACTCCCTCCACGCTGCCTTGCCTCCGACTCACTCAGCTTGGCCAACCTTTTTGCGAACTCCGGGTTGGCCTCCTCACCCTCAATTTCTTTCGACGCCCTTTCCATCAATTACTCGAAGGATAGGGGGGGTCTTCCGCTGCAGGCTCAACTTGAAGAACACCTCACACATCCCCACTATGAAGGCGAGCTGGAGGGTGAACCCTTGCACCTCCTGGACTTGCAGGACCTCTTCCTGAAACCTATACACATAATGAGCCAGCGACTCCCTTGGCTCTTATCTTATCTTGAAGAGTGCCTCGACATCCTTCTTCCTCTTCTTCGAGATCGAGAAGCGCAACAGGAAACCTCGACGCAAATCCTTGAAGGCCCAGATAGAACCCACGGGGAGCTGGTGGAACCAGTCTCTCGCCTTCTCCTTCAGGGTGGTGGCAAAGAGATGACACTAGAAGGCATCTGAAATAGGCCTGATAGAGCCATGTCCTCGAACCACCGTAGGTGCAGGACTGGGTCATCCTTGCTGGAGTAGCAAGACATCACCGGCCCCCCTGAACCCCTCTGGGACCGGGGCCGAGAGGACCAACTCGCAAAAGGGACTTTCCCTCACGGCTTGGCGGATGGCTTGCTCTCGTGGAGTCGGCTCGCTGACCTCTGCACTTGCCAGACTACCGAACAATTGCTGCCCGGGGAGGTCTCGCCAAATCGCCTTCGCTCGACCCCTTTTGGGGCGGGGCGAGTGGGGGTCGAATGCCTCCCCGCTCGCCCCCTTTGGGGCTGGGCGAGTGGGGGCAGGATGCCTCCCCACTCGCCCCTTGGGAATGGGCGAGTGGGGTCAGGCCGCCTCCTCATTCTCCCCCTTGGGGCTGGGCGAGTGGGGACAGGCCGCCTCCCCACTCGCCCCTCTTTGGAGGCCGGGCGAGTGGGGGCCGGATGCATCCCCGCTCGCCCCCGCCGGCACCTTCTTCCCGGATTGCCGGCGGGAGTTCTCTCGCCCATATGCTGGGGCGGGACCTCCGGACCGCCTCCTCCCTCACATTCGCCTCTCATGGTGAAAGCTAGTTGCAAGGTCTGCAGGAGTTTCCGCTTGAAGTTTTCAAACATCTCCATCGTCACCACAGCCACCAGCGGCTACGAGTGGCCCTGGTCGGATCCATCTCCTCCACCTTCAGCCATAAAGCTCAGCTTGAGATTTTCCGTGCTGGTCACTCTCCATGCTCACCGCACCATAATGTTGAAACCAAGAACTTGGTCTCTTGTGGAGTTTGGGGTCCCCAAAAAGGGTGTGACCGCACACTTACTTCTTCCAAGGGAGAGCGCTAGGCCGAAGACTTAGGAAACTAGGAACATGATCGAGGGCTCAGTGAGGAGGTCCCACCACACACCAGGAAGATCTTAGAGCGCTTCCCCTCCCAAGATAATGCTGAGCTTGGGGCACCCTTGGAGGCACTCTTTCCCCCACTAAAGAACTAGGGGGAGAGTAGCCTAAAGAGAGTGATCTGCCTTTAAAGGTGCCCCTTGGTCCTATTTATAGTTTTTCTTGCTTGGTCTGCCAATAGCCAGATTCTGGCCTAAGAGATTACGAAAATACCCCCGGGTTTGGCCTGCTAACAGCCAAATCCTGATGTTCTGAGATGTTATACGCAGACCATCAGGTCCACCTCCCCACTTTGGAACTGGACGAGTGGGGGCAGGCCGCCTCCCCACTCGCCCCCTTGGAGCTGGGCGAGTGGGGGCAGGCCGCCCCTCCACTCGCCCCTTTGGAGCTGGGCGAGTGGGGGCAGGCCGCCCCTCCACTCGCCCCTTTAGAGCTGGGCGAGTGGGGGCAGGCCGCCCCTCCACCCGCCCCCTCTCCTTAGAGCTTGGCGGGGGGGCAGGCCGCCCCTCCACTCGCCCCCTCTCCTTGGGCTGGGCGAGCAGGGGGCAGGCCGCCTCCCTCGCTCGCCCCCTTACTGGGGCTGGGCGAGCAGGAGGCTGCCCGCCTCCCCGGCTCGCCCCCCTCTCCTTGGGCTGGGCGAGCGGGAGGCCACCCGCCTCCCCCGCTCGCCCTCCTTCTCCTTGGGTTGGGCGAGCGGGAGGCCGCCCGCCTCCCCGGCTCGCCCTCCTTCTCCTTGGGTTGGGCGAGAGGGAGGCCGCCCGCCTCCCCGGCTCGCCCTCCTTATTGGGCTGGGCGAGCGGGAGGCTGCCCGCCTCCCCAACTCGCCCTCCTTCTCCTTGGGCTGGGCGAGCGGGAGGCCGCCAGCCTCCTCGGCTCGCCCTCCTTATTGGGCTGGGCGAGCGGGAGTCCGCCCGTCTCCCCGGCTCGCCCTCCTTCTCTTTGGGCTGGGCGAGCGGGAAGTTGTCCGCCTCCCCGACTCGCCCTCCTTATTGGGCCAGCCCCGAAACTCTCATGCCCCCTCTTTCTCCTCGCCTGGGGCAGTGTTAAAAATTACCGGGCCTAAAGATATCTTGGGCCCCGGGGGCCAACTCGGCGAATACAGGGTTGCACAACGTCGACTCCTATTCGACGTAGCGTCGACTTGATATGCCTTGATAGAGAGATTGAGTTGCTTGGACTTCTAGTCAGAGTTGCGTCAACAACAAATCGAAGTTGCGTCGAATTATATTCGACGCAAGTATTAACTCAACCCAAATCATGCTTCTCTTGACCTGGTATTGACACTCTGAGTTGAGTGTGACATCCTAAGACATCTAATGACCAAATTACCCTCACTATACAATGGGTAATAAAATCTAAGATATAAAATCACTTTAGTTAATTTGTTAAGTGAAATCCAAGGAGTTTTTCCCAAGAATCTCCCCTTATTTATCTTAACAAATTTTACATATTTTGTTAATGTGATTTTACATATTCTTTTTCATAAATAGAGACATATACAAGACAACATAGACAATTACAGTATGATAAAATGAGATCACAAAATATTTTATATATTGTCAAGTGTATTTAATGTTTACCACACCACCTTCCTTTTTTGTTTCTCCTTAGACAGTATAACAAAATTACCTGAGTTTCATTGCTCCTTCTCAGGGGTTTTCCTTTTTCTTGAAAACACCTTTGAAATTATCTTCCTTTGAGCAAAGTTCAGAGGCTCGTCATCTCCAGAAGACATTACTGCTTCTTCAGCAACATTGTCCTTGGGAAGCACCCTTGAATCTGTGCATTCAGCTCAACATTATGAACAGCTTCCTTGGCAATCTTGGCCACCTCATCCAGCAAATTATCATCATGGAGCCCCCTGGACCACTGTTGTACCTACATCAATCAATTCACTTTCCAGATTCCTTTGAACTTCTACAATTGACTCCCCATGAGTAGATGGGAGCTCCCCCTAATTTTTTGCAGCTGGTTCCCCTTAATTCTCTGGAGGCTCTACTTGAGACTCCCCCTGGACATTTGGTCCTTGGAAAATGGTCACTTTATCAAGAGCTTCATCATCATTCCCCTTATTGTTGCCACTCAACTCTAGGACAGGTCCTTCCTCCCCCTGAATATTCTCCCCCTTCTTAACCTTGCTGGCAAGAGAGGTTAAGAACTCCTTTGTCACTAGGGAGGGAGACATGAAGTCTTTGAGTACATACAGAGATCTTTTGGAGTCTAGGAGTTCATACTCCATTTGGGAGTATTTCTTTTCAAATTTTCTGGCTTGGTTGACCATTAGGTCAGCAAATGTGCTGGAGGCTATCCCCACTGCTTTTGAGATTGCTTGCTCAATGTCAAAGGAGGGTGTAGGAAGGGAGGTAGTGGCAGGTGGAGGTGGAAGTGTGATGTTCTCATTTAGATCAAGAGGATCATAGTAAGCAGGGGAAAAGGTTTGGTAGGTTTCTGCAGGAATATATGTTGGTGGATATGGAACAGACTGATTGTCTGGAAGTGGTGTGGATGGTTGTTGATGTGGTTGGGGAGGAGACTGTGGTGTAGGTTCAGGAGCTGGTATGGATGGGATGGATTGGAGGTTTTGCTCTGGAATGACACCTTGTTGTGCTGGTAGATTATTTTGAGCTGGAAGATCTGGTACAGTTGTTTCAATGTCCTGTGGTGCTAGAGAGAGGGTGTGAAGGTGCAGCTTGACCAGGCTTGAGGATCTGCCTGGTCCACTTGGAGAAGATTCCAATGTTGATTCTTTTGCCTGGTGGAATTGGCACTCCTTTGGACTTGCACACCATTGGATAATGGTGGAAGAGCACCTGACTCATGATTATCATATAAACATTTTCTTTGTGGGCATATTTGTGCCCAATCATTCTTAGGAGGAATCTCCCCCAATTTATCTTCTTCTGTAGGACCATAATGCCCATGATCTGCAACTGCTGCTTAGGTATAGCATCATGTGCAGATATCTTGCACATCAATACCTTATCAACAATATCAGCTAGAAACCTGTACTCTTCTACCACATCAATCTTCTTGAGATTTATTGGCTTCTCCTTTCTGAACTACATGAGCTGCAAAGCCTGGCTGATTTCTTCCCCAGTTAATTCATCTGGGTCACTCCCAGTGGGTAGATCAAATGTTTGAGATAGTATTTCTTCAGATACACTGATATCTTGTCCAGAAATTGTCCCTTGAAGAGACCCCTCATCTACTATATGGATACTGTCCTTTAATTCTATAAGTTCTACATCTAGAATCTTCCACATGGTAGAAATGAGCTTTGTTAGACCAGCAGACTGAAAAAGGCCTAGAATAGCCTTTAAACTTTCGCTCGCAGCATTGAAGGAATCCATATCCACGTCAAAACCAGAGTTGATCTTGGATGGAGCCATTAGATTGTAAGTACCTGCAAACACAATAACAAGAGAGAGAGAGAGAAAGGGATAAGAACACGAGAGAGCTGGAGGAGGAGAAAGCAAGAGAGCAAAAAGAGGAAAATTCGAAAGCATAAATGATTCGACGCTGAAGTTGCTTAAAAGAAGTTGATTCGTCGCAACTTAGGATTTAAGTCGAAGCACCGTCGATATGCATTAATATTCAGCGCGCCAAAAATATGTCGAGACTGCTTCTAGAAGCAATTCCGCGCACGCTGTTATATCGACGTTGTGTTGAATAATATTCGACGCAACCTCGAGATTGCTCAACAATTCTTAAGTTGATGCAGTGATATCGACGTTGCGTCGATTTCCAATTGACGTGGCCTCGAATTTTATCAGTGACTATTAAGTCGACGTATGCGTCGATATGACCTTGACGCTGCGTCGAATTCCATTCGAATTATCCACTCTGAGTGCTTCTCAATGCTGGCGTCGAGTAGGAGTCGACCGTACGTCGACTTCTATTCGACGCAATTCTGAATGAATAACTCTATTTTCTTTAGAAAATTCTTGTTGTTTTTCCCAGCAATGAGGTTTATTAAAAATAGTGTTTATACTATTATTTTTATGAACTAAGAGGATTTTAAGGGAATTAAGAGAAGAAATCACTCCCTTGATTGAATTTAGTTCTTCCTTCCTTTCTCACTATCTCTTAGGTAGGACCCTACCTTACCCTGCACAAGTAATTTCAAACATTAGAAGGAACCCAGGTTACCTTGGGCCCTTTCCTTTTACCATTGTAGGGTTCAATGAAAGAATAGAAGGGTCTTTCATGATACCCTTTTGGATGATAAGGAATGGGTTTCCCAGACCTATGTTTATTGAAATTGCATAGTGTGCCTCTGAGAATCCTCTAGAGGGGGTGAATAAAGATTTAAAAAATTATTCCTATTCTAACTGTGAGTACAATAAAATAATCTAAGGATTTATGCTCAATCAAGATCTCAGGCAGAATAAAATAGTGCAGAAATATAAAACAGAAAACAGTAACGTAAACTAGCTATATGGACAACACAGAAAATTAGCAACCAGAAGACACGCAGAATTTTTATAGAGGTTCCCCAAAATGTGGGTACTCCACTCTTCTACCACCTGGTAGGGATGCACCACTGTGCCTGAGTCTTTTGGTAAGGAGACTCGTAGAACCACTGATCTTTTGACAAGGAGATCATGAACCACCAGATCTTTTGATAAGGAGATCTTGAACCACTAGATCTTTTGATAAGGAGATCTTGAACCACTGAATCCTTTGAAGAGGGATTAACAAAACTCTTTTACAAAAGGGAATTAGAAGGAGAAGGAGGAAGAGAAATGGTGTAGGAATTCTATTCTCAGAATTCTTATGAAGGCTATATGATACACAGCTTCTTGTATCTATCACTGGATATGCTCTTGATTAACTCCTGCTTATAATAGTGATGTTTTGCAGGAGCTTTGATTGTCAGATCCTTTGTGATTCAGCTTGCTTGAGATCTGGCTGTTATGAGATGGTGATGAAGAACAACTTTTAGATCCTTTGTATTTTTTTCTGATTAAGATTAGCCTGCTGTCTGATTGTGATGATGAGCAGCTGTTCTTATCTTCTCTATATCTTATCAGTTAGGGTTCCTGAGGGAGGAAGAAGAAGAGCAGAAGCCTGGAGAGAAGATGTCAGCCGATTGTGATGAATGTTGTTCTTTGTCTCCTTCTTCTCTGCCCTTATATTGTCTGCCTTCAATTTTGAATTTTATTTCCCTTTATGGTAATCTCTGAAAAGGTATTCTACCCATGACAATCTCTCTCTTTCCTTTCTTCAATTCCTGACCCGTTCACCAACCTTAAGCATATTTCCAAGAAAGGTTTTTGTCTTCTTGTAGTTTTTCGGTCTATTTGAGGCAATTAATGAGCCGTTAGAGAACGGCCTTGAGAGCGGTGGGCCATGAGAGAGGGTCAAAAATGATAGCTGAAAAGGTTTCCCTTTTCAGACTGTATTCAACGTAGCGTCGATTTCTCTTCCTCTCTTATCGACGCACCTTCGACTTGTTGTAGGAGCAGCTTCAAATTCATCCTTGCTCTGACTGAACTCGGCTAGTCGACGTTGCGTCGATATCCTCTCGACGTAACCATCGAGTTGAAGATATGATTCCGAGATTCATTATCTGCGTCGAGATGAAGTCTACGTTGCGTCGACTTTAAATTACTTCGACAGGTACTTCCTTTTGCGCTGAGTTGAAATAGAAGCTGCATCGACTTCTCAAAGTACTTCTACAGCTCCATGGCCTCTACGTCGATATTTATTCGATGTAATGTCGACTTGAGTTACTTCGACAGAAGGGTTGAACCACTTGGACTTCTAGTCAGAGTCGCATCGACAATAATTCGATGTTGCGTCGATTTCTATTTGACGCAAATGTTAACTTGGCCCATATTGTGCTTCTCTTGATCTGATTTTGACACCCTAGGTTGGGTGTGACATCCTAAGACATCTAATGACTAGATTACCCTCACTATACAATGGGTAATTCAATTCTAAGAGATAAAATCACTTTTAGGTAATTTGTTAAGTTAAATCAAAAGGGGTTTTTCCCAACAATCTCCCCCTATTTCTCTTAACAAATTTTACAAATTGAATAAAGTGATTTTACATATTTCTTTGCATAAGCAAACATAAATGCATACCAGACATCCTGGACATAAGAAAATGAAGTACATACAAGACAACATTGGTATATAAGACAATAACATATTGTTTTTCACAGACCATTTCATTATAATGTCAGGAAATATGGAGATATCCAGAGCTGTTTTTCAGGAAGAATAGTTTCTAACAGAGTACCTGAGCCTCATTGCTTCTTCTCAAGAGTTCTTCTTTTTCTTGAGAATACTTTTGAGAAAACTTTCCTTGGGGCAATCTGCAAAGGCTCATCATCTTCAGTAGTGTCTTTGATAAGCTCCCCCAGACTTTGTGCATTTACTTCATCTTCCTGGGCAGCTTTCTCAGCTATCTGAGCTACTTCATCTAATAGTTCTTTATTCTGAATCTCATCATGAGCTGCTGCTGTGTTTACAGCTGCCATTTCTTCTTCTAAATTCCTTTGAACATCTGGACAAGCTCCCCTGCTTATCTGCATCTGTTTGCTCAACATTCATTATTTCTGGGGGCTCCCCCTCATCAGTCAGAAATTGAATGACCTATGCCATCTCTTTGTCAATTATCTCCCCCTGAGCCAATGGGAGCACATCTTGATCTTCTTCACTCTTCTCTTCCTCATTTAACATTTCTGGGAGCTCCCCCTAAATCTGTGCACCCTGAAATGTGGTCACTTTGTCAAGAGCAGGCTCATTATCAACATCCCCTTTTTCTTGTCCACTCATATAAAGAGGAGGTCTTTCTTCCTCTAATATGTTATCCTCCTTCTTGACCTTGTCGGCCAGTGAGGTTAAGAACTCCCTTGTAACCATAGAGGAAGATAAAAAATATTTGAAGCTCTGAAAAGATCTTTTAATACTTAATAGCTCACTCTCCATTTGTGAGTATTTTTTGTCAAACCTTCTAGCCTGAGAGGCCACTTAGTCTGCAAATGTGGAGGAGGCAATGTCCACAAATTTAGAAATGATCTGCTCAAGAACAATTGTGGGTGGATGAGATGTAGATGGAGAAGATGATGGAGGAAGTTCTTCTTGGATAGGGGAGAGAGGATGGTAAAAGTTCTGAAAGAGCACTTGTTCTGAAAGAGCACTTGTTTTTCTCTGTTTGTCTCTAATAGGGTACCAAGAGGAAGAAGAAGTGGGAACCCAAATCGACCAAAACTATATCAGATAGCTAGTGATGACTGCTCTGTATTCTTCTCTCTTCTCTTCCTATTTATTGTCCATCATTAAATTTTGAATTCTTTTCCTCTTTTAGGTTGTCCTGAAAAGGCACAATCTTGGACAATTAATCCTTCTTTCTTCATTTGCTCACGACCCGTCTGCCAACTGTTTGAATCCTTTCTAAGAAAGCTTTTCCTGTCTTCTTTACTGCTCCTCTCCATTCTAGGCAATGAATAAGTCGTTGTAGAATATTCTTTAGTGCTGTGAGCCTTCAGAGAGAGTTCTTAAAGGACAGCTGAAAAGATTTCCTTTTCAAACTGTATTCGACGTCGTGTCGACTTTGTTTTCTCTCTTATCGACGGGCCTTCGAGTTCTTGTAAGAGCAGCTTCGAATTCCTTCTTGCTCTAGTTGAACTCTGTTGTCGATGTTGCGTCGATTACTTATCGACGTAACCGTCGAGTTGAAGACTTCATTTTGAACTTCATTGTCTGCGTTGAATTGAGTTGACGTTGCATCGACTTCAGATGGCTCCGACAGATACTTCCTTCTGCGTTGAGTTGAAGTTGAGGTTGCGTCAACTTCTAAAATAACTTCGACATGCTCCGTTATCTACGTCGACTCTCATTAGATGTAGCGCCGACTTGATATGCTTTGACAGAGAGATTGCGTTGCTTGGACTTCTAGTCAGAGTTGCGTCGATAACAAATCGAGGTTGTGTCGAATTATATTCGACGCAAGTATTAATTCAACCCAAATTATGCTTGTCTTGACCTGGTCTTGACACTCTGAGTTGAGTGTGACATCCTAAGACATCTAATGACCAAATTACCCTCACTATACAATGGTTAATAAAACCTAAGAGATAAAATCACTTTAGTTAATTTGTTAAGTTAAATCAAAGGAGTTTTTCCCAACAAAGATCGACAAAAGGAGGCCGAGGACATCGTTCCCGAGAACCACCCGAACTTTGGGCAAGGTTCCTGGAACACTGAGTTGGATGGTGAGCCTCTGATCACTTGGAGTAGGAAGAGGAATGAGGTCTTCCTCAGTTCCCGTCTCCCATCCTGGAGCAAAGATGAGGAGCCGAATGATGATGCCTTCGACATCACGTTCGGTCTTTATAGGCGTGACGACGCGAAGCTCCTAAGGAACGCATCTCCTCGGTATCTCGCTGACCAGGGGTCGCGAGCAATTTTGCGAGCAGTGGAGCTCGTTCATCAGACCTCTCGGAACCTGTTGGGTACCGAGGAGGAGAACGGAGTTCTCAAGAAGCTTCTCAAGGAGGCGGAGCCGCGCCAAGCTAATGCTGAGGCGAGGGCCGTCGAGGCCGAGGACAAGGATTCTTCGAGCAAAGACTTCAAGGTGATCTTGGTAGTTTGTCACACTTCTTCATTAGTCGCTCTTCGCTTGTTACTTATATTTTATAAATCGCGTCTTTTCGACTTTTCACGAGGAGCAGCTCGCAGCGGCAGAGACCATCTCCAAGCTCAAAAGTGACTTGTGAGCTAGCCAAACCTCGCTGGAGGCGACATAGGGCTGCATTGCGGAGCTCGAATTGAAGTCTGCGACGCCATTTGCTGCGGAGGCCGATCCTTCTCTCCAAAGCAAGGGACTTTCCATGTCCGCGCAGGAGTGGTCTGCCCTTCAGCGAGAGATTGCGATCACAGCAGGGGACCTGGTCTTCGCCAAGCTTCAAGTCGGAGGCTTTCTGATGCCGGATGGCGAGAGCTTGACGACGAAAGACATCCTCTCCGATATTCTCAACGCGAGCGAGGATGTTGATGAGGATGATGGGTCATCGAATTCCTCAGACTACGCCCCATCGCAGTGCTAGAGTGTATTGTCTTACAAATTACCTTTTGCGACTCCAAGTGAGTTATTTGTAATCTTGATTTTTGTGCTTAATACAAATTTTTTGAGATACCCATGTCACTTGCTAGTACTTCTCAAATTGTGTTATTGACAGATGCGAATGTGTGGAATGCTTGCATGGAGGACCACATCTGCCTCAGCGAGGACTACATAGCGAGGTACAGGGAGTAGATGAGCCTCACGCGCGAGCTAGGGTGGACTGGGCGACATGCACATTCTTTGGATAGACGCGGCAATCCCCCATCACTATGATTCAGATGTCGACAGGCGTCCTCTTTCCTTTTTTCTCTTTGTGCAAACATTAACCTTTAAAATGTCTGAATTAATTTGTAATTTATTATGACAATGTTCTTGTACGCTCGTGTTCGATTCCTATTCTGCTTCTAACTTTGCGATGTTCTTACTTTCTATTCTCATTTTCTGTGCATTATACTTGTTTGTCGCTCTCTGCGAGATAGAGATGACTGCGATCTTCTAGGAAATCCTCGGCGGAAAGGTCATTTTTCCAAGAGCATTGAGCGAGTTCGGGTGATTACAAGCGCATGACGATTCTCGCGACCCCCCGTAGCGATGTCTATAAATAGGACGGGGGGGGGGGGGGGGGGGGGGCTGAAAACAGTATGCTTTCGTAACTCGCTCCGAGCATCCTGCTATCATGTGCGAGCTTCAATCTTTCTCAATGGCGCCTGATGAATTTGCTGCTCGCCGTATGACTTATGTTAAGAACTTCTCTGAGAAGAAGTTTAA
The DNA here is from genome assembly GCA_033032865.1 of Dactylorhiza incarnata. Lineage (NCBI taxonomy): Eukaryota > Viridiplantae > Streptophyta > Magnoliopsida > Asparagales > Orchidaceae > Dactylorhiza > Dactylorhiza incarnata. Next base: position 17,359,365 of record JAWHQI010000025.1, on the reverse strand, counting down.
TAAGTCAATAACTCGCCAAGACGAGTTCGAAAGCTTCGGCCACCGATTCCTCCCGGAGTGGTACCGCGCGAGCTTGCAGGAGAGTGATGAGCGGTTCAACTCGTTCGCCGAAGGGAAACTCGCATTTCCCCTTTCTCACTTCGAGGTGGGGCTGCGACTTCCCCTCTGACTGGAGTTTTGTCAGATCCTCTGATACTTTGGCTGGGTCCCGACGCAGATTAACACGAATGGCATGGCCATTATCATGGCCTTCCTCTGCTTCCTGAGGGAGGAGAGGATCTCGTTCGACCTGGTCGTCTTCGCAAGGTCTTCTAATTGGGAGCCACCAGGGATGGGGTGATCTACTTCGGTAGTCACCTCTGCTCGCTGATGAGAACCTCAAACAAGGTTCATCACTAGAACGAGCGGTTTATCTTTGTCTTCGGCGACTTCGGAGGCATCCCTTCGAGACCCCAGCAGCCCCCCACTGGGTTGTTCCTCCCTCTGTCCTACATGGTGCCAACGAAGAGTTCTGCGGGGCGAAGAAGAGCAGGAGGATCTACGTCGTCTTTTGGCGACATCGCATCGATTAACTCGAGTATGTCAGGTCGGGAGAAGGTAACCTTACATCTGGCGAGTAATACACGGGGTGGATGCTTATCTCTGTAACTAATACTTGTTTTTCAGGCGTTTGATAGGTCCCCGCGACCGTTCTTCTGGCAGTGGCCGAGATCCCTCCCCCCGCGTCTCCAGCAGGGCGAGCGCATCAGAGGGAGGCGGGTAGTCCCGGGGCAGACTCCCCTTTTGAAGAGACACTCGCGGGACTCGGTGATCCGGCCGAGATCCTTCACGCAAGTGGTCGGCGGGGCGATTGAGAGCCCTTGTCGAAGAAGAGGAAGAAGGAGCTCGCCAGGAAGAGCGAGGAAGATCGACAGAAGGAGGCCGAGGACAGCGTTCCCGAGAATCACCCGAACTTTGGGCAAGGTTCTCGGAACACTGATTTAGATGGCGATCCTCTGATCACTTAGAGCAGGAAGAGGAATGAGGTCCGCCTCAGTTCCCGTCTCCCATCCTGGAGCGAGGATGAGAAGCCGAACGATGATGCCTTCTGCATCACGTTCAGTCTATATGGGTGTGACGACGCGATGCTCCTGGGGAATGCGTCTCCTCGGTATCTCGCTGACCAGGGGTCGCGAACAATGTTGCGAGCAGCGGAGCTAGCTCATCAGACCTCTCGGAACCTGCTGGGTGCCGAGGAGGAGAACGAAGTTCTCAAGAAGCTTCTCAAGGAGGCGGGGATGCGCCAAGCCAATGCCGAGGCGAGGGCCGTCGAGGCTGAGGACAAGGATTCCTCTAGCAAAGACTTCAAGGTGATCTTGGTAGTCTTCCGCAATTCTTCATTAGTCACTCTTCGCTTATTACTTATATTTTATAATCCGTGTCTTTTCGACTTTTCAGGAGGAGCAGCTCGCAGCGACAGAGACCATATCCAAGCTCAAAAGCGACATGCGAGCTAGCCAAACCTCATTGTAGGCGACGCAGGTCCGCATTGCAGAGCTCGAATCGAAGGCCGCGACGCCATTTTCTGTGAAGTTCGATCCTTCTTGCCAAAGCAAGGAACTTTCCATGTCCGCGCAGGAGTGGTCTGCCCTTCGGCGAGAGATTGCGATCACAGCAGGCGACCTGGTCTTCGCCAAGCTTCAAGTTGGAGGCTTTCTGACGCCGGATGCCGAGGGCTTGAAGACGAAAGACATCCTCTCCGATATTCTCAACGCGAGCGAGGATGATGATGGGGATGACGGGTCGTCGAATTCCTCGGACTACGCCCCGTCATAGTGCTAGAGTGTATTGTCTTACAGATTACCTTTTGCGACTCCGAACGAGTTATTTGTAATCTTGATTTTTGTGCTTAATACAAATATTTTGAGATACCCATGTCGCTTGCTAGTACTTCTCAAATTGTGTTGACAAATGTGAATGTGTGGAATTCTCTCTCACTTGGCTCATATGCACGAATGCGTTGAGTGCTCGCTCGCTAGGCTCATAGACACGAATGCATTGAGTGATCACTCACTAGGCTCATATGCACGAATGCGTTGAGTGCTCGCTCGTTAGGCCCATAGGCATAAATGCGTTGAGTGCTCGCTCGCTAGGATCATAGGAATGAATGCCTTGAGTGCTCACTCGCTAGACTCATAAGCATGAATGGGTTGAGTGCTCGCTACCATGCCAGGTGTAACTTTGAAAAGTACTTGCGATAATCGCTAAGCTCGCAATGCTCGCGCAGCTATGCTCGCACCCATCTACTCGCACTATATTTACTCGCCTTCTCCCAAGTAGGATGTCAGCCATATGCACTCGGGGGGTCTCGGGAGACGCACACCTTTGAGGCCTCTGCTCTATAATATTGAGGTCATCATTCCACCTGGATGTTGGATGTTTTCGGGTAGGGAATGACGATCGGTGAGGTCCGAGGGGACACGCCAACCCAATGCCTTCATCCTACTGCCTCGCTGGATGACAGTCAGAGAGGTCCGATGGGATGCACTTTCCCGAGGCCTCCACCCTACTTGAATGCTGGATGTTGATGAGTAGGGAATGACAATCGGGGAGGTTCGAGGGACACACCATCCTGAGGCCTTCGTCCTACTATTGTAAGACATTGAGAGAGTTGTTGAGTAGGGAATGACAGCTGGGGAATCCAAGGGGACGCAGAACCACGAGGCCTCCATCCAACTTCGAGTCTTAAAATTTTGAAGTGTCATCACCACGTTACTCAATAATCAGAGGGGGTTAATCACACTAATTTATATGATGAGAGAAGATGACTATCTGGATTTGAATTTTAAGCAAGTGTTTAGCTCTCTTCGCGACACATTTATACAAGGGTAGGGGATCGACATCCATACTCTTTTCTGGTAATCTCTCCAGTCTGACGAAAAGTGCGATCGGGGGGGTTATTCAGACAAAGTGCAGGGGGGGGGGATGATCTCGGCCATCACTGCAGAGGCCTTGTCTTAAGAAAACTTGCTATCCCGACACACCGTCCCATCATTCGTACTGGATCTTATGAGAGCCAAGTTGGAGGCACATTTCCCAACCCATCATGGAGATAGATTTCACCTACTCTTTTCTTTTTTGCTGTAAACAACTTGTTGAGAGGGAAGGACTCCCACCATCCCTTATTTCCGGGGGCAGGGAATTCATGTATACTAAATAAATACATTGAGAGAAAAAGGAGGGGGGATACATTCCTGTCAGGGGTAAGACCTTTTTAGGTCATCATCGCTCCGGGTATTCCCAAGCAGCTCTCCTTCGTGATTCTGCAGGCGGTATCCTCCGGCGCTCAATGACTCTTGGATAATGAAAGGCCCTTCCCAGTTTGGGTTAAGCTTTCCGATAGTGGCTGCTCTCCTTATCGCATCTACTTTCTTTAGGATGAGATCGTCCGCTTGGAATTTCTTGATGTAGACGTGCTTGTCGAAGTGCTTGACCATCCTCCTTTTTATCTCCCCCTGCCTAGTCGTGACAAGATCTCGAAGTTCTTCGATGTGGCCGAGAGAAAGTCTTTGAGCTTCTTCATTTTCGAGCCGTCATTCCTCATCTCCTTCTTCCGCCGCCACCACCCTAGTGCTCCTGACCTCGAACTCTACGGGGATGAGAGCTTCAGACCCATGGGATAACTTGAAGGTGGTCTCTCCTGTGGCTAAGTTAGGAGTGGTACTCAGAGCCCATAGGACAGAGGGGAGCTGGTACGCCCAATTACCCTTTAGGTTCTCGATTTTCTTCTTCAAGAGGTTGATAATCAGCCTGTTGGGGGCCTCCACTTGCCCATTGCTCCGAGGATGATGCACTGAAGCGAATCGGAGATCAGTTCCCAGCTAACTGCAGAAGTCGGTCAGCTCCAGAATGGCGAACTGCGGATCGTTGTCCGTGATGATGGCTAGAGTAATCCCAAACTTGCAAGCGATCTCCCTAAAGATGAAGTTCTTCATGACTTGAGATGTGGTTTTAGCTAGAGTCTTGGCCTCAATCCACTTGGAGAAGTAGTCGATCATGATGAGAATAAACTTCCTCTGGCCACTAGTTTGGGGGAAGCGACCATCATCGAATCCATGAAAGCTTGGATGTCCCAGATTCCTAACTCCCTGGCGAGACGTAAGCCTGCCACTATGGCCACGTACTCCGCTTGATTGTTCGTGACAGGGAAGAGGATCTCGACTACTTGCTCGATCCTAGTTCCCTGTGGGCTTACCAGCACGATGCCTACTCCCACAGAACTTTTCCCAAAGACGTCCATGAACATCTTCCAGGAAACAAGACTCGAGGGACCCTCACTTTGGTTTATCTCCCCTGCGAGGTCGGCTATGAAGTCCGCCACTGTCTGTGCTTTTATCGCCACCCGGGGTGAGAAGGAAATGTCAAACTCACTAAGTTTTACCGACCATCTCGCCAACCTCCCCGAGTGCTCCACTCCTTCCAGGATACTTCAGAGGGGATGATCGGTCACGACTCAGATGGAGTGGGCTTGAAAATAAGGTCGTGGCTTCCGCGCCTACACCACCAAGGCGAAAGCTAACTTTTCGAGGATGGGATACCGTATCTCTGCCTTCTTTAGCACGCGACTTACATTGTAGATGGGTTGTTTCTTATTCCCTTACACTCTAACAAGTAAAAAACTCATCGCCTCCGCCCCTACTCCTAAGTAGAGAAGTAGGTCTTTGCCTCCCCTTGGGTCTTGGAGGAGAGGTGTCTGGGTTAGCTGCTGCCTAAGCTTCTCAACAACATTCTCACACTCTTCGGTCCAGTCGAATTGCTGATTGTTTCAGAGCATTTTGAAGAATGGAGAGTACTTCTCTCCTGCATTTGACAAGAAGCGACTAAGGCCGGCCAGCCTTCTAGTCAGCCTCTGAACTTCCTTGATGCTCTTCGGTGACATCATCTCGATGATGACTTTAACCTTATCTGGATTGGGCTCCACTCCCTCGGGGGTGAGGAGATGCCCCAAAAGCTTCCCCCTTCTTACCCCAAACACACACTTCGTAGGATTGAGCCTCATCTTGAACCTTCAGAGAGTTGCGATGGTCTCCTCCAGATATGTGATATGCTCGTGCACCTCCAGGTTCCTCCCATTTTGCTCTTTGAAAACTTGGTCCATCATCTGCTTGTATGTTGCTACTGCATTCTTCAACCCGAAAGGCATAATCTTGTAGCTGTAGCAGCCATCGATAATGATGAAGGAGACATTGCGACAATCAGGGGGATGCATCCGGATCTGGTGATATCCTAAAAAGGCATCAAGGAAGCTCATCACAGAATAATCGACGGCTGAGTTAACCAGCGCGTCGATTCGAGGAAAGGGATAACAATCCTTCAGGAAAGCTTTATTTAGCAAAGAAAAACCAACACACATCCTCCAGCACCCAACAAACTTCTTCACCATTACAACATTTGAGACCCAGCCTGGATACTGGATCTCGGACACAAACTCTGCCTCAAGCAGTTTCTTCACTTCCCCGCGGATGGGTGCAGCCAACGTGATGACACTCGCCCTCTTCTTTTGTCGGATGAGTTTGACCTCAGGGTCTAGATTGAGGTGGTGGCATGCGACTTTTGCATCAATTCCTGGCATCTCCACGATGCTCCATGCGAAGACATCCACATTCTCTTGCAGAAATGCCACCATCTTTATTTTCTCCTCTGCCTTCAACACTCCTCCGATCTTCAGCGGCCCGGGCTCTCCACCTTCCGAGGATACTTCCACTTCTTCTATCTCCTCCGCAGCCTCCACCCTAGCCATTCTTTCCAGGACCCGGTCAGCTTCCCCCTCCTACTCCATCCAGATGATAATGCTTACTGCGTTCAGATAGCACTCTATGGAGGCCTTAGGATCGCTCCAGATCCTTATCTGAATGTCCCCTTGGTAGTACTTTAGGCATTGATGGTAGGAGTATAGAACGATCTTGAAGGTGTTGATGAGTGGTCTGTCAAAGATCGCAATGTAATAGCTCGGCGCGTCAAGATGATGAATCAACATTTGGTCGAATTGCCGCCGAGAGTCACCTGTAGTTCCACTCCTCCTTTCACTCACCCGAGAAAATGAAAAGAGGCCCATCTGAGGCTATCAACCTGCTTGCCTCCACCTCCAGCCCGTCAAAAGTCTTCTTGAAAATGATGTTTACCAAACTCCCATTGCCTATCAGGATCCGGGTGACGGTGAAGTCTTCGATGGCGGTCTGAATCACAAGGGCGGCGTGAAAAGGGTTCTCATTCCTCAGCATGTCCTCTTCGAAAAAGGTGATCTCATCTAGTGGAGGCAGTGCTTGGGAGGTCGAAGCGACACTCTGGGGGTAGGTTTGGTGGAGACTGGCCTTCTGGGATGCTCCGAGCCCCACTCCTCCGTGGATTACCCTTACTCCACCTCCTCTTCCATGGGCTCCTCGACCTCCCTGATCAACCCGGTCCTCTTTCCTCTTGCGAACGGGTACCGAGCCCACCACCGGCTCCACCGGGATCTCTTGCCACTACTGATCTCCTCCAGCTCCTGCACCAAGCCTTCTCCCGGCCTCCCAAAAATCGGGGCAGGCCATTGTTCTGTGCCCCTCCACCTGGTGCAGCTCGCACTGCAGAGGAATTTCTTCTACCCGGTGCCTCCTCAGGTTATTCCTCTGGTTATATCTATTCCCTTGGCGGGCAACATCCATCGATTCCCGGCGTCCTTCCTCCTGACGCCTCTCTTGCTGATCATGGTTCCTCCTCTCCGGGGAGAACCTCCTTCCCTGACCCAGTTGCTGGGTCCTTCCTGCCAATCTCCACGGCGATCGCTGCTCTGGTACCTGGTACCTTCTTTCTTCCTGTAGCCGCTCCGGAGCCACAAATGGCCTCCTCACTTCCTGCCTCTTTGGCCCCTCCTGCCTTCTTGGCTCTTCCCTTCTCCTCGGCTCTTCTTTCTTCCCCGCTAGCTGCCTCCTTTCCTGCTATTTGGGCTCCGCCCTTTTCCCCCACACAGGGACTTTCTCCTCTTCTTCGCCTTCTTCCCATGTCAACTTGGTGAGCCTTGCCAGGAACCCTCAGTTTGTCGACTCCCCCTGAAAAAACTTATTAGCTCTCTCAATAAGTTCTTCGTAAGAGAGGGGAGTATCTTTGCTGATTTCGAGTTTGAAGAGGCCCACCCTGAGACCAAAAGTGAGGGCCAACTGAAGGGTGAAGTCTACCACCTCCTAGATACCCAAAACTTACTCCTGGAAGCGGTCAATGTACTGACCCAATGTCTCGTCCACTCCTTGCACCAGATAGAAGAGGGCATTCACCTCCTTCCTTTTCACAGATGTGGCGACCCTCATCATCAGACCCCTCAGCAGGTCTTAGAAACAGTAGATGGAACTGGCCGGCAGCTGGTGGAACCAGTACCTAGCCTTCCCCTGGAAGGTGATCGCAAAGAACAAGCATTTAAAGGCGTCCGTCATGTTCCGGATGGACACCACATCCTCAAACCACTGAAGATGACGGATCGGATCATCCCTCCCGGAGTAGTAGTTGGAACAGGCTCTCTGAACCCTTTTGGGACGGGGGCGGCCAGTACCTCACAACTGAAAGAGCTCCTTCCACCCTGGCGATGACCCTCCAATTGGTGTGTAACAACACTATACTCTCCTCCCGCGTGAGTATCTGGAAACCTCGCCAGATTTTCTACTTCTCAGAACTTGATCCCCTGGAAACTCACCGGGTAATACTGTGACTGCCTTGGTCGCTCTCGCTCTTACACAATTACTTCCTTCCCTGCTCGCCTAGACAACGCTTCTTCCTCCGATGGGGTCTTGCGAAGAGGCGAGGTTGCATGACCTCGGTGCAAGGAACCATCACTGCTCACAAGGTATCTTTGATTCGCCGCGTGAACTCCTCAAAGTCGACCCTCCTTACAAACTTGCTTCCGCTCGCTGAGTCTCCACTTGCCTTTTCCGGCTCTCCTCCTTCCACCATCTCGCCTGCAACACCGATCTTTCTTCCTCTGGCTATGGTCCACGCTCACCGCACCAAAGTGTTGAAGCCAGTAAAATCCTAGATCCAAATATTCTGACCTAGGTGTAGCCGAAGTTTACTGATTCCATGCTTCGGCGACTTGGATCTGAAGGCTCGCATGAAGAAGGAAAGGAGAGACCATAAACAGACCCCAGGGAGCTTCAACAGGGAGGCCCCGCCACATACCCAGAAGCTCAGTAAGAACTTCCCCTTTACATCCACAGATGGCTGAGCTTGGTACTAGGAAGGCCCTGGCTTGATAAGAATCTCACCTATATGAGTGGATTTATCTCTGATTTTTTAAGTGTCATTCATGGTACCACTGAGGGTCTATTTATAGACAAATCTTGAGAGAGGGGATACAGACGACTATGTCTGGCCCCCTGCGAGATAGGATAGTTGAACCTGGTGAACGGGCGACTATTGAAAGATCTCGCCCAAGCTTGGCGAGATGCTGTTGATTGTCGCCACTTATGGGCGAGTAATCTTGATACTCGCATATTGCATTGAATGTGCATGTGGATTGTTGGTTGTCTTTGACTGGACATTTGACTTTGACTTTTGGCCAACGTGGCCTGAATGGGTCCTACCCTTAGAGAATATGGGTTGTACATGGATTGAATAACAGTAAATGAAATACTGAAATGAAGTGCAGTGATTGAAATACTGAAATAAGAAGAACATAATAAGAACACAATTCAAATTCAAGTAACTACGATTCCTTCTCCGTTCCAAGGAGACATCTCCGTTCCAAGGTGGCATCTCCATTCCAAGGAGGCATCTCCATTCCAAGGAGACATCTCCATTCCAAGGAGGCGTATCCGTTCGAAGGAGGCATCTCCGTTCCAAGGAGACATCTCTGTTCCAAGGAGGCCTCTCCATTCATAGGAGGCAAATTCGAATAAGTGGATTTAACATTAAGATGAATTTCGGGATCCACCAGGTTTCATGTCATTCGAACTCGATTATCATTTAAGTTTGCCCTTCCTTATCTTGAATTGTCAAATTGTAATCTCTTTAGAGTTTGGTGGTTTGTCCGAGCCCTTATTTCTTTTAATTAACTACGAATGCTTTATTTTAATAATTCATTAAAATACCAGATACAATTAGAATATCATGAAATTAAAATAATTTATTATGGTTACCATGAGTAGCTCTCCATAATCTTCTCAAGTCATATTCAGTTTAGTTACTTAGCCATATTTCACCAATGATTAGACCCCTAAAAATACCAGACAATTCAAAAGTCTGTAAACTTATACGATGGGTTTAAATAACCTCCACTGATCACCTCATAAATTTGTACAAGTTTTTGATAAAGAAAAAGGTAATCTGATAAATCAAGATCAGAGTTATTATTCTATTTTAAAATCATTAAAATAGTAGATCACAATCAGAAATAATCCAACTTTTATCATGGGCTTAGAATACCCTTAAGGTGCTTCCATAAATTTTCAGGGTCATTTGAGATATAAATAGTCTTTGCAAATTTATAAAGCCGCTAAATAAATTCTAAATATAGTAGGAATACTGAAAAAATCCCAAAACATTTTCAGAGGGTGTGACTCAACCCTTCAAACTTTACATAAATTTTGGAGGGATTTTAACTGTGTGGGTATTTCTCAAATAATAAAAAACAAAGAACATAACATATTTTTAATTATATAAAAATAGTAAATCTACTTGTAAAATTACCCAATAATTACAGTGACTGTAGGTCAGTCCAACAAATCTTTCTTAATTATCTTGGAATTTTCCCTCAATGTTAAGGCTCTCTGTTAATTTAAACTAGAGGATTTTAGTCCTTTTTTATTTAGTAAAAATACTAAACCATTTATGAAAAATCCCAGATTTTACTGATGATATATATTGATTAGGGCTTTAAATTTGATATTCAGAGTTTTTTACTTTGTGCTATCACCCTCAGAAAAGATCAATGCATGACTGAGATAGAGCCATACTAGGAGTATACCACGACACCAAAGCGGATTTGGAGCCCATCCGATGTGGGAGGGCTAATCATTGCCCATAAAATATGTACCTTTGGATCTTAATAATAAGATCCAACGGTAGCTGTAGGGTGCGGTGGCTGAGAGCTCACGGGCTCTCGCCACTGCCGGTAGGCCGTCAAACTGGCACGCCATTGCCTCTGGCTGGATCGCCGGAGGTGGGCGCACCTCCTGGCGGTGGTCCGGCGGCCGCTGGGAGGGAACTCCGCAACGCCTTAGCTCTCAGGCACCGCCGGAGCTCTGCTCTCTAGCGGTGTCGCCACCTTAAATCCTCCCGGAGAGGGTATCCACTGCCTCTCCGGCGAGGTATGACTCTTCCCAGGGCTAAGAGGCCCTGGGAGCTCTCCATGCAGGGTAGGGGAGGAAGGTGATGAAGGTAGCAGTGAAGCTTGGGTTATCTTCTCCGGAGCCGGTGAGATCTTAAACAAGCATGGTGGTTTCATTCCTAAAGGGGAACTCTTGGAGGTGGTTGTCTACCCCTGAAGCAGAGGTTGAGACTCGTTTTATAGCCAAACCGAGACCCCTCCCCTCCCTCTCTCTCTATTCTTAACCAAGAAAGATCCAAACCACCATGTTTGGGTGGGGGAGGGCTGATGGCAACACCTGATTGGGTGGCTGTACTTCCTGGGTTAGTGACATAGGTTAGGCTTACAAAATATCTAAGGCCACCATCTTGGTTTTAGGCTAAGTGGGAGGTTAGTTTAGTTGGAGAGAGAGAAAGAGAGAGAGTTTATATTAATGACTTCTAATTATGCTTAGGCTTTCTTGGGCTTGAGTGGAGTGAGGTTAAGAGGTTTATAAATAAGAAAACTCCCCCTTTTGGAGATGGTTTGACCAAGTCAACCCCAAGTGGGTCCCCCATGCATTTCATAGTAAATATGGGTATGAGTCGTTGAGTATCGAGTCAATATTGATGCGACAGGGTTGGACGCAAGTGTTCACATATTTCGAGATGTCGTATAATTTACGAGCTTTATTTTTATTTACTTGACTGAACGACGTCAGAATTATGCGAAACGAACTTCGTTACACTTGTATCGGCTATACGAGCCTAACACAACTGACAGAAGTCAACTCGGACCTCATTTGCTCAATATCTTAAAATGGCGTTGTGTCGACGCACACCGCTACTCAAAATGATCGTTTTCTACAAACGACCTCAGATTGGAGGGAACGAGTTTCGTTGCACTCGTATCGACCATACGAGTCTAATGCAACTGACGGAAGTCGATTCGTAGCACATATGCTCAATATACTAAAAAGGCGTCGTGTGACGCGCTACGATACTCAAAATGGTCACTTTCTCCAAATTATCTCGGATGGTAACGAAACGAGTTCGGTTGCACTCGTATTGACTATACGAGTCTAAAGCAACTAACGGTAGTCAATTCGGAGTACGTATGCTCAATATACTAAATTGGCGTCGTCGTGATGCACTACGATACTCAAAATGGTCACTTTCACCAAATAACCTCAGATCAGAATGAAACGAAGTTTTGTTGCACTCGTATCGATTATACGAGTCTAATGCAACTGATAGAAGTCACTTCGGAGCACGTATGCTCAATATACTAAAACAACGTCGTCGTGTCGCGCTACGATACTTAAAATGATCACTTTCACCAAATGACCTTGGATTGGAATGAAATGAGTTATATTGTACTTGTGTCGACCATACGAGTCTAATGCAACCGACGAAAGTCGATTCGAAGCATGTATGCTCAATATACTAAAACAGTGTCGTCGTGGCGCGCTACGATACTTAAAATGGTCACTTTCACCAAATGACTTCAGATTGGAATGAAACGAGTTCTGTTGCACTCGTGTCGACCATACGAGTGTTGGAACATGGTCTTCCGCATCTCCTAGGTTTGAGAATAACAAATCCTATGTGTATTTGATCATGTGTGTTCAAGTGTGCAGGTTTACTAGGTCCACATGACTCAAGGAGTACACATGATGACTGCCCCCAAAATTGAGGCCAAAATTCGAAGAGGCTCACTAGCACCGGCGGTAGCAACTAGCGCCGGCGGTAGCAACTAGCGCCGGGCGCTAGCGATGATGAGCACATTTCCGGGATCTGTTATGGAAGGCGCTAACGCCTGGCGGTAGCGGATAACGCTGGCGGTATCGGTGAACACAGAAGGAATGAAAGCCTCGTTGCCGCAGATTGAAGATCCTGCCGCGCAAGAAGTTTCTTAATCGGGGATAGCGCCGGCGGTAGCTACTAGCGCCGGCGGTAGCGTGACGCATATAAGGCATAGTGCAGCATGTTGCCACGGATGGGAGATTCTGCCGCGCAAATTGTTTCTTAATCCGGGCTAGCGCCGGCGGTAGCGCTAGCACCGACGGTAGCGCTAAGGCTATAAATTGGATGCTTTGGCTCCGAATTCTTCATCCTCCTCCAATCCCAAACTCCAGAGCTTCGTGCCACAGCAGAGAGAGGAAGATTCAGAGCGATACTCCCACAATTCCATAAAGCCTTAAGGAGATCCGTGGAGAAGATTTCAACACGCGTCATCATCGTGATGAAAGGCCGCATCGACTACGATCATACTCTGCGGGCCTTCGTCCACTTCTCCAAGAGATCCACATAGAGGGAGTTTTTATATTATTATCTTTTCATTTCATATCTTTTCTGTAAACGGTAGTGAAATCGCCTCGTGTTGGTGACTAGGTCTGGGGTAGGACTTAGGGCTGAAATTCGCCTCGTGTTGGCGACTAGATCTAGGCTAGGTCTAGGGGGTGCTCGAGGCCTTTCTGGGGATAGATTGGCTAGAGCGGCTTGAGGCCGTATCTGGGGAGAGATCGGCTAAAGCCAACCGGTTCGTGGGGATACGAGTCGGTATAGAAAACGAAAAAGAGTTTTTATTATTCGCCTCCGATCTCTAGCGCCATTGAGATCAAGTTTTGTAAAACTTAGTTAATATCAATAAAGCTTGTCTCTCTTATTGTTTTACTTGACTTCTCGTTTTATTATTGCAATATTCCAAAGTTTTCTAAATATAATCTAAAGTTTTTGAAAACCCTTATTCACCCCCCCCCCCTCTAAGGGCGCCGACCGATCCAACAAGTGGTATCAGAGGGGTTTTATTCCAATCGGCTTAACAACCGGGAATAATGGCGTCTCATGATCTCGCTTATTCTAGTGGTGGAGATTTTTGTGAAGAGGAAAAATCACTTGCACCACCTTTATTTGAAGGAACAAATTATAAAGGATGAAAAAATTTATTAAAACTTTAGACATCGAAGTATGGAACTTAGCAATTATAAGACGAGCGGATGAATCGAATAAAAAAGAACGTCAGCTAAATGCCAAAGCCAAACACTATTTATTTTGTGCACTATTTAATGAAATTTTCAAATTCATATATTGCTTTTCTAGTGCATATAAAATATGGCGCTTTCTTGAAGAAATGTATGATCTTCCTCTCGCAGGTGTGGAACAAACACAGGAGGAAAAGAACGTACAAGCATCCATTATCATTCAAGAAGATCTCTCTCGGAGCGAAGCCATGGAGAATATTGAAATAGAAAAGGAGAACAATACACCAAGAGAAAAAGAAGAAGAAATCTTACTTTTGGAAGAGAAATGCCAAGAAGAAGACAAAGGAACAATATGTTCAAATCCTCCCTCATCCAAAAGCAATGTAAGGAAATCAAATTCTATCTTTTGTACTTCTATCTCTTCATTACAATTGTTACAAAATACTAGGCGCAAAATTGAGAACTTAAAGAATGCTAATAAACTATTGCGCTTAGAAAATAAAAATTTAAAAGCAAAAGTTAAAGTAATATCAAAATCTGATTTATCTAGCTTTACTCATGTCACTTCAATTGAAAATACAAAACCTTGTCTTGATTGTAATAATATTAAAGAAAAAGTTAAGGAACTTGAAAAAGAAATTATTTTTATAAGAGAACAAAATGAAAAATTATGTTTAGAAAATTCATCTTTAAAAATTAATTGTGCTAAGTGTAAGGACTATGAAATTGAAATAAAAGAGATGGATGAAACATTTGATGAGTATAGGGATAAATATGAAAAACATACTGACTCAATTGTTACCACTCTCAAAAATAACACAATAAATTATAATAAAGCTAGACATAATTTAAAAATCAAGAATGATGAACTAAAATAAAAAATCAACTTACTTAAGGAAATCATTAAGAAAAACGCTCAAAACATTCATTCACAATATCAAGGTATATCTAAAAGCAAGTTGAATATAATTTCTCAAAATGTTGATAAATCTAACAAAGGAAATAAAGAATATCAAATGCTTGAAAATAAAATTCCAAATCATTATTATTTACAAAATAACCACTCTCCCAACATAAATTTAAAGATAAACAAATTTCCTATAAAGAATGTTTTGCAAAATCGTCATGGAAATTTGATAAATAAGAATAATATTAAACCAATGTTTGAATGGCGGCCAAAAGTTAAAGATGAAACACAAACTCAAATCAAAAGGGCCCATTCAATCACATCTCCCCAAAAGAAAACACGATGTATTTGGGTACCCAAAGGAACCGTCACTCCCGGTCCTCTTTGGATACCTAAATCTCTTATTCATTAGTATCCCATCATTTGCATGAAGTAGAAATCAATTAAAATGAAATACACAAATTTCTACTTCATGATGTGCTTTAATGTCTTTTCTATCTTTTTCTTTTTGTTTTCTTTTAAACTATCATGTCATGGTTATCATATACAATATTGAAAATATGATTTTATCTCTTAAAAGCTTAATATGGTTTTATAAAACAAATTGATCAAAATTCAAAATCATATTTTGATGACCTATCTTTTATTCTTATATTCATTACTTCTAAATATCTTATATTATCCATATGAATCAAACTCTAAATTTGTTATAAGATATTTCAAATTAAATCCGGTTATTAGATTTTTAGCCTTCACCAACAAGTGGATAAAATTCTGAATTTGCTATGAGATACTTATCTAAATTAAAAAGAAAAACACATAAGACATATTGAAAGATTAATTGTCATAAATATTGATGTCATACGCACCACCATGATCTATTGATATCTTTTGCTAAAACTCTCTAAAATCATAAATATGTAAAATCAAAAGATCTCTAAATTCAAAAGATCCACTCAGTTCTAACATTTCATTGGTGATCATAATAATTACATGAATGAATTAATGTAATATGACTTGCATGTATCTCATTTGTTTATAAACCATAGAATCAACTTTATATTAATAAATCAAATGAAATCATTCATTCTATGTCAAAATATTAAATCATTATCTCAATTAAATCAAATGAAATCAAATGAAATCACTTTCTTGAATACATGCAACATTATCTCAATTAATCTTGTGGTATAACAATTACAATCAAACTCATTATTCTAGCATTATCAACTAATAGATATTATTCATGCTAGTTATCTCATATTACCATAATGAATTAATTATGAAGTAAAATAAAATAAAATTGAACGATAAAATAACTATGTGACTTTAAATTGTGATAAAAGTCTAGAAAAATTTGAATTCACATACATTATGATAATCTATCTTATAACTCATGCAAGATCTCGTTTGTCACGACTTGAGATAGGTGTCCTAGATCTTTCATGTTAAAACATGCTTACTAATGTAATTTTCTTCATTTTTAACCATCAAAAACATTTTCAAAAATTCTGCAAATTCAGCATGAAACTACTAATGGGACACCTAATCAAGTTCAAGTATCAAAATGTTCAAAACCCTAAAAAATCACTTACTGTTTCCCGCGCTAGCGCTAGCGCCGGCGCTAGCGTCGAATTTCGAATTTCTGTGTTTTTAAAATTTCTAAAAATTCCTGAAAATATTTTGATCTATATTTTCTACTTAGTTTTTGCACTTCTGTGTTTCTTTATTTTATGAAAAATCAAATACAAAACTACAACAACCAAACTACAAAAAATATGTTTTGTTTTTTTGCTTGTGTTTTTTCCTTTATTTAAAGTTCATCTTTATGCAAAAATCAAATACAAAAATTGCAAAAGCAAAAATTACAAAAATATGCTTTTATTTGTAAAAATCAACTACAAAAATATAAAACAAAACAAAAACAAGTATCAAAATTATTCTTCTGAACTTAACTTTTCTATGTATCTCGCGAAAGGGTGATTTGGGCTATCATCCCATCATATCACCTAGTACCGGGTGAACCTCTCACAAGGTAGTCCTCGGGAAGTCCAAGATCAATTTTATAAGTTCAAACTTTAAATAAAAATTATTTTTCAAAAAATACTGTATGGACTTTATTGTAAAAATCAAGCATGATTTAATCTATTAGTTAGAACTTCTATAATGTTGCAATTTATCTTTTCAAACTACTTTGAACATTGCCTTCATCATGCTTTGATACATCTATTAATATGTGCATAATTTATATTGAAAAAGTTGTGTAGAACTATGCGTAGCATGCCTCTAAGTATGAGTAATGTTTTATGTTTGATAATGATCGCAATTCACTCACTTATTTTGGCATTGTCTACTTATGTGTTTAATCTAAGAATGTTTGTGTATGTTTTGTAATAGTACAATGAATTAAAATTGCACAAGTATCTTACCTACACAACCTTTATTTGCACTTTTAAAAGTTAAGAAAAGTGGTTATCTTTTTCATAAATTATATTGGTTTGCAAAACAAGTGTATTCGGAGAACTTTGTACAAAACAAAATCATAAAATAAAGTGACAAAGATAACTCCACCAAGCACTACTTGAACCTCCTGATAAGTCTTAATAAGCGTTGTGAGGTTGAGCACCTTGGAAAGAATAATAAAGTATCTTGTGCAAACCATAACTTTCTTTCAAAATAAAAACCATTTATTCTTAAGTACACCGGATCACAATAAAAAAAACAATATTGAACAATAAAATTATGTGATCCCCCAAGCACTACTTTGCACCCTGATAAGTCTTAATGAGCATTGTGTGTGCAAAGCACCTTGGTAGTTGTACATTTTTTTTGTGCATTGAAGTGAGTGGAAGTAAAATTATTTGTATTTTATTGTGCTCTTTACTTTACATATTACTTGTATTTTTGATTAAAACATTTGTTTACTCTATTCAAAATACACTTTTATGCACATCATTATCTTCCATAACACTTCTTCTCATGAGTATTGGATCCTAATGCTAATTCTATACTACTCTTTATTTATGAAATGCACTAGATAACCTAGCATGCTTTCTACAATGTTTGGTATGTTTTGAAATTGTGAATTAAAGTAACATTGTAGTAATCTCTTTTTGATAAGATTATTTCATGCTTGGTTACTGTATTGTAAAAACAAAAATTTTAAATACAAAATGATTTACAAAAACATCTTCTTTTTGAAATTGAACTCATATATCTTTTTATGAACCATCATTGATTACCATAAGATGTTTTTTGTACTTCTATATGTCTTCCGCATCATTACAATATAATTGTTTTACCTTGCACTTTAATACTTATTTAAAATCTTTCATCTTGTGTGCATCATCACTTGAATCTTCAAATTCCTTTCTTGCAACAAGTGGTAGACTTGCTTGGTAAACTTTATATTGGTTGAATTTTTTTATTTCTATTCTAAACACTCCTCCAACAAGTGAAATATTGCTTATAAAACATCTCTTTTTAACTTAAACTCTTATTTAGTATTATGATGTTTCTTTTTCGAAATCTTCCGTAATACTCAAACTCTGATTCATTCATGAATTTCAATATAGCTATGTGAGTTTTATTTCAAAAATTCAAATAAAAATATAAACCCATATGCTATGATATTTCCCATTAAATTTAAATGCTTAATGTTTCCAATAACTGTTATCCATGTCTTCATTTCTCACCATAGCGGGGGCGTAGGGTTGTAGACATTAGATAACCTTATCTCTAGTCATGTCTTGTCCTTAACCGGGGAGGGATCCAGTGGGGCCTTGCGAGGCACTGGGGGGAAAGAGTGCTAGGTTAAGTTTTTGTCTAGTGTTTGCATATGGGATTAACACCCCAACCTACGGCATGTTTGCAGCTCCTCATGCCCATCCGTCACTTAGTACGGGGCTAGGGTGTTGACATATTGTCTGGGTAGATTGGTTACTTGGAAATCATGATTGTTTTTAGGCTTAAAACTCTTATTTAAAGGGGAAATCATTATTTTTTGCTTAAACTCTGATATATAAAAAGGGGAGAACTACAAACAAAAGGGATAAAATAAATCATAACTCTGATCATTTTCAATGAAAGACAAGTCTAAAACTCCTTATCATTTACTTAAAAAGCTCGATCATGCCTTCTCTTTTATTTACATATTTTTTAGTGCTTTATTTCCCTACCCACTTTTGCTAATAACAAAGGGGGAGAACTAACATGATAAAATACAAAAGGGGGAGAACTAACAATGATAAATGTAACCCGCTATCATAAACCCAACATGACAAATTCAGTTGATAGCATACATATTAAGGGAGCATTCACATAGGGGGAGCATATATTTAGGGGGAGCAATTCTAAATGCTAAAATCAATAATCATCCTAAAGTCATCACTCTCACATACACACAAGTATAGTCTCATCATGCTTATTTATTAATGCTTTGATTTATCATTAATGGATTTGTTATTATCAAAAGGGGGAGTTTGTTGGAACATGGTCTTCCGCATCTCCTAGGTTTGAGAATAACAAATCCTATGTGTATTTGATCTTGTGTGTTCAAGTGTGCAGGTTTACTAGGTCCACATGACTCAAGGAGTACACATGATGACTGCCCCCAAAATTGAGGCCAAAATTCGAAGAGGCTCACTAGCGCCGGCGGTAACAACTAGCGCCGGGCGCTAGCGATGATGAGCGCGTTTCCGGGATCTGTTATGGAAGGCGCTAACGCCTGGCGATAGCGGATAACGCCGGCGGTATCGGTGAACACAGAAGGAATGAAAGCCTCGTTGCCGCAGATTGAAGATTCTGCCGCGCAAGAAGTTTCTTAATCGGGGATAGCGCCGGCGGTAGCTACTAGCGCCGGCGGTAGCGTGACGCATATAAGGCATAGTGCAGCATGTTGCCACGGATGGGAGATTCTGCCGCGCAAATTGTTTCTTAATCCGGGCTAGCGCCGGCGGTAGCGCTAGCGCCGGCGGTAGCGCTAAGGCTATAAATTGGATGCTTTGGCTCCGAATTCTTCATCCTCCTCCAATCCCAAACTCCAGAGCTTCGTGCCACAACAGAGAGAGGAAGATTCAGAGCGATACTCCCACAATTCCATAAAGCCTTACGGAGATCCGTGGAGAAGATTTCAACACGCGTCATCATCGTGACGAAAGGCCGCATCGACTGCGATCATACTCTGCGGGCCTTTGTCCACTTCTCCAAGAGATCCACATAGAGGGAGTTTTTATATTATTATCTTTTCATTTCATATCTTTTCTGTAAACGGTAGTGAAATCGCCTCGTGTTGGTGACTAGGTCTGGGGTAGGACTTAGGGCTGAAATTCGCCTCGTGTTGGCGACTAGATCTAGGCTAGGTCTAGGGGGTGCTCGAGGCCTTTCTGGGGATAGATTGGCTAGAGCGGCTTGAGGCCGTATCTGGGGAGAGATCGGCTAAAGCCAACCGGTTCGTGGGGATACGAGTCGGTATAGAAAACGAAAAAGAGTTTTTATTATTCGCCTCCGATCTCTAGCGCCATTGAAATCAAGTTTTGTAAAACTTAGTTAATATCAATAAAGCTTGTCTCTCTTATTGTTTTACTTGACTTCTCATTTTATTATTGCAATATTCCAAAGTTTTCTAAATATAATCTAAAGTTTTTGAAAACCCTTATTCACCCCCCCCCCCCTCTAAGGGTGCCGACCGATCCAACAACAAGTCTAATGCAACTGACAGAAGTCGATTCAGAGCACATTTGCTCATTAAACTACTTCGGTATTGCGGCGAAGAACAATGTTATCCAAAACAGTCATTTTCTCTAAATGACAACCATTTTGAGGTGGAGGTCGGGTCATGATTTTCTATGACCTCGTCTTAGCTCCTCCTAGGGTTCAATTGAATCTAGCTTGACCCCCTTTTAAAGTTGGGATGTTACAATAACCACCTTATGTGCTATTCATAAACCAATTTATTAAAGCTCGCGCCGCGCATTTTAATACCATTTTACTATGCTCATGCTGATATAATTTTGGCTATGTGCACCCACTGATAATGGTTGGTTACGCGGGTGGTTACTCATACATCAGATGGTGGAGATCATATAGCGACGATCAGAAGGCGGAGGAGGGACGGACGGAGGGGCCGATCGGCGACGAGGCCCGACCGACGAGGGCCAACCGGCCGGCGAGGGCCAACCGGCCGGCGAGGGCCAACCGGCCGGCGAGGGCCAACCGGTCGGCCGACCAAAGAGGGTGGCTATGGGTCGGGCGGAGGCCGCCCCTATGGCGGGAGGCCGAATGGAGGCCGACCTCGCAGTGGGCGGCTGAGCGGAGGCTGGCCTCACGGTGGACGGCAGAGCGGAGGTCGGCCTCCCGGCGGGCGGCCTTGCAGCGGCCGAGAAGAGGCCGACCTTACGGTAGGCGGCCTTGCGGAGGCTGGGCGGAGGTCGGCCACACTGTAGGTGGCCGAGAGAAGGACAACCTTGCAGCGGGCTGCTGAGCGGAGGCCGACATTGCGGAGGGAGGTCGTACAGAGGCCGGCCTCGCGGCGGGTGGCCGAGCGGAGGCCAGCCTCGCGACTGGCAGCCTTGCGGAAGTCGGCCTCTTGGCGGGAGACCAAGAGTTCAGCCGGCCTCCTGGCCGTGGAGGATGACCAGAGCGTGCAGACACGCGAGGGAGCCTAGGCGGGCGGCCGCCGAAGGAGCGGCGGTCGTCCGGGCGGCCAAAGGAGCGCAGTCCGACCAGGAGGCCGAAGGAGCGGCGGCCCGTTGGGCGGCTATCCGCGGGTGGTTGAAGTGATGGTGGTTGGTGCGCCGATCGGATCCGTAGATTGCGCGCGCGGTAGTTTCCTCCATAACCCCCATTAAGTGAGTGAGATTCTTGGAATTCCGGCTAATTGCAGCCCAGAATTCCTATAAATTGAGGGAGGCCGTATCAATACTCGAAACAGAATGCCAATCTATGGGAAGAAAAACATGAAAAAAAATTCTTTTAGCATTTTTTTGGAAGTGGGAGTGCCCACCACTTTCCAAAACGTCCAGACTGTACCCTTTTGACACAAAATTTTTCAATCACTGGAAAACCAAATGTCTTCAAAATAGCGGCGACGGTGAGAATAGAACTTTTATTATCATCACTACTATCCCAAACAAAATGTTAGATTTTCTTATGGATGCCTACCCTTTGGAGACATCTGCGCCTCAAAGAGGCACAAATCTTTGGTGCAATTCTCTTTGGTAAAGAGAAAATATCACTGCGGCGTTCTCCTCTGATGACATTGCGCCTCCATCTCCTCTCGTCCTACCAAGCAGTCTTAATTTATTATCCGATCACAAGCTCCCTTTACAACTACGCCCATTCTCAATAAATTATTGCATAAGAAGGAGATACAGTGTTGCCTTTTCTCCTAAGGGTCCGTTCGTTTGAACGGAATTGACATTCTGGAGTTGACAATAGGGATTAGAAATCCAATTCCCACGTCAACGCGATTAAATTTATGCGGATATTGGCTTTAAAGCAAAAACCTATGACTTTGACTTTAAACTAAAAAATCAAATCGACAATTCTTATCTCCACCCATGGGTTTTCCGCAGAATTGAGTGATTTCGATCTCGTGAGTGTTTTCACGCAGGTGGGCATTTTCGCGCGAGTGTGTTTTTTCTCCCGAGCGAGTTATTTCCTGGGAGCACGTTTTTAACCTGGGAGCGCTTTTTTGCCTAGACACGCATTTTTCGCCTGAGGGTGAGTTTTTCGTCCCAGGCGTGCATTTTTCTCCCCGACGTTCGTTTTTCGGCCCGGGCGCGATTTTTTTGCCTATGCACAATTTTTTCACTCAATTGTCCATTTTTTAGCCCGGCCGCACATTTTTCGTCCGAGCACGCATTTTTCGTCTAGGGCGCGCATTTTTTATCGAGATGCACGTTTTTCGATCGGACGCGCGTTTTTGTTTGGAAGCTTGTTTTTCGGCTCGAACGAGAATTTTTCATCATTGCACGTATTTTTCGGCTAAGCGCGCATTTTTCAGGCAGTCGTTTTTTCGGCCAGGGAGTGCATTTTTGGCTCGAACGCAAATTTTTTGCGCGGGCGCACATTTTTCGCTCGGGTGCGCGTTTTTCATCCCAGACATGTCTTTTTCTCTTAGGCACATATTTTTGCATAGGTGCGGGTTTCTCTGCCTGAATGTAAGTTTTTCTCCTAGGCCCGGAAGCGAAAAATGCGAGTTTGAACGAAAAACTTGCGCCAAGGCGAAAAACTTGTGCGTATGTCAAAAAAAGCGCCCGTGAGGAAAAACCTTTGTTGAACCTGTTAACCACGGTTCAACCTCTGAACCTGGAAACCACGGTTCGAGAGGTGTTCAGACCGGTGTAGCTTGTTTTTACTTCTCCTGAGCTAGATCAATAGGCCAGTCACTCTGAGCAACGAACCTCATTCATGAAAGTGGACAACTAGAAACAGACCCCGTGAGCTGCAGCGAGGAGGTCCCGCCACAAATTCGAAAAATCTAATAGATCTTTCCCTCTCAAACCAAAGCTGAGCCCGTACACCCTGAAGAGCACTGGAGAGCACCTAACTGTCAACCCGGAAACCACGACAAACAGAGGGCAGGAGCTCTCACCAACCAGAAACAGTCAAAGGAGAGAGGAAGCCCCAAAAAAAGTCCCTCCTAAGGTGCCCTTGGGGTCTATTTATAGTTTTCTGAAAATAGTATGTGAATAGCTGAATCCGGCCTTTTGATTTCACTAAACGCAACCCAAATTGGTCTCCTAACAGTGGAATCCCGCTGTTAGAAAGACTAACTGCGGGCCAACACAAAATACCTTGAAAAAAAGGTGTTGACCCCTAGGGGCGAGCACGCGCCATTTGAGGCGTGCTCGCCTGGGGGTGGTGCATAACCAGCTTTGTTGGGTACTCGCGACTTACTGGAAGAGAGACCTATATCGGCTAGACGCGAGGCCAATCTCGGCTAGAACTCTAACTGGGGGTGGGCGAGTACATGCCTATTTTAAATTTATAATTTAGTATAATATTTATTATAAATTAGTAATATATTTAGTATTTTCGTTTATAAATGGTTTGTTTTATATTTTGATCATTTTTTTATTTTTATTTCTATTTTGTAGGAAAAATATCGCGTCGCGCTCATGGCGTTGAAAAACGGAGTATTCACCGAAGCTGTCGCGTTGGCCGCGCCCGTTCGAGCCACACTCGTCCAAATAATTTTATGTCGCTGTAACGTCCGCTTCGTCGTGCCATCTTCCAAGCTACACCAGTCCAAGAAATTAACGTCCGCTTCGCCGCGCCATCTTCGCCAATCCATGCAACATAGTCGCGCACCTAGTCAAAGCTACACTCGCCGCGACGCCATCGTCGCCATTTACCCATACAAGTCCCCATTCTCTACGTGATTTTCATGCATTCCGCCATTGCCGCCACGCCATTCATTTAAAAATTCTTGCATATGCACGTCGTCATTATTGTTCCACACAATCATCACTCACGAATAAAAAGAATTGAGCACAACCCTCGAGAGAGGATGACGAAAATCTTTTGGATATGAGTCAAATCCTATAGCGGGATTCACTTCGTTAAAGCGAGCTTTAGATATTTCGATTAGAACGAGAGTTCAGTCAATCAACCTAATCTCAGGTGGATGTACCCTCGAGAGAGGTGTGTTCATATTTCGGGAATCTCCACGGTCAAGGATCGGATTGGACGATTATAAATTATTATGTTTTATTTCATTTCAAGGGTTGTTGCGATCAAGTTAGTTTTTTCTATTTTCGTCCCTCTTATAATTTCTCATAAAAATTCCCGTCCGATAAAATAATAGTTGTTTTTTCGAAGTAGAAGTACTCGACAGGCCTGAGTTTTAATACGACCTTGATATTTTTAATATTCTATGCTATATTTTGATAGGTACACTTGCCTTAATCGATTATAGATTGGAGAATACAATTTTTCTCTATCAGGGTACTCGCGGCTCGCCAAAAGGAAAGGGGGGGGGGGGGGGGGGGGGAGTGCGAGCTGCACTGGAAGTGCACTCCCTTCTTATCGAATGATGTCTTTCACACTCCTTTTTGGTCCTCTCGACAAATACATAGTTGTACATAATCCCCGCTCTTTGCGAGTTTGCCTCAAACTCGGAAAGATAGTTCAACCCCGAGTGTTTGGAGAGTGCCTCAATTCGAGAGAATGCTCTAGTGGCCCCACCGGGGGTTATAAATACCAAGAGGGAGGGGGAGGGCCCTTCCAAGTACCCCCCCCCCCCCCCCCTCATTTTTCTCTTCTTTCCTTCGTTTCCCCTCAGCTGACCGACAATATGCCACTCTCCCAAGAGTTCCGAGCTTGCCTCGCCACTGGTAAGAAAAAGGGCGAGGCAACCTACAGTGGGTTGCTGGGCCTCATCACTGAGCACTCCTCACGAACTACGCTTAGGCATGTAGAAAAATGGGTCGCCAAAAAAGCAAGGTGAGAGTCTGTGGGAGAGGGAACGACTTTGCCCAGGCTTCAATCGGAACCTGGGTTTAGCCCAGGCCTAGGAGTTTCAGACCAGGTGTGAGCTTTCCCTTCCATCTACTCGCTTATAATTACTTTCACGATGTTATGCCAATCTTGAGCTATGGGTTTCGCAAATCAACCCTGCCACCGAGGGCAGCACGGGAATCCAGCTGGTCAGTGAACAGGAGGGCACGAGCAACCAGGTCAACCCTGATACTCGCCCCCTCATTCCTGGTAAGCGAACGTTATTCCTCCTCGCGCCCGACTAGCATCTCGTGAGCATGACTAACCATGTTTATCCTCATACTACATGATTACATTGACCTCGCACCGACCCCCCCCCCCCCCTCCCGCGGTCGAAGTCGCATACTTGCGACCAGACCAGGAGTTTGCCAAAGCGTCCATCACCCCGGTGAGCATTGTTGTTGGCTTCACCGCGGTCCTTGAAGCGCGGTGTCCTGACATAGTTGCCCTGCGAGCGAGTTTGAGGAAGTCTATGGTACTTTCTACATCCCGCACCTTTGGCAGAAGCCGAGTTTTCTCACACATCATGACCGCGAGCCCACCCTGCGTCGCGAGGGGAAGGCCATTGAAGATTTGCTTTGTAAGGGAATCCCCTCACCTCTTTCTTTCTCCATTTTTTGACTTCGTGCTAACCCATTGCCTTTATCTCCAGATGCTGACAACACGAAATCCGACGAGTCGGATTATGCAGGAATCTACTCAGCACCGTCTTCTCTTGACATGATCGACGAGTACCAGGGCGACCCCTCCAATGTTGCTGAGATGAAGAGTCGACATGATCCTCGCCCTGGAACGGTGAATGGAAGCTCTTGAAGGGGATTGCACTCTTCTCGTGGAGGAGGTGCAGCGACTCGCGGGGGTGCCATGACGTCGTTGGAGGACCACTTTAAGTGAATTGAAGTTTGTGTGCTTGCACTACAACAGGAGATCGCCACGACCAATGAGTATGTCCTCGTGAGGCGAGGTCCAAGGACGCGAATGAGCGGTCGGGGTCCCAGGAGGTGAAATCCTCTATTCCGTCGATCCGCTCGCATTTAAGAGACTTCTTTGAAATCGACTCGCTATTATTTTTTCCTTACTGTATGAATATTATTATTTCCTTGTTGTGCTTACGAGGATTTATGTTTTTCTTTTCATTTGGCATGACTCGCATGTTGAGTCATTTCCCTTGTCGCACTTTGGTGTTAAGATTTGCAAAACCGTAATGCTCGCACTCGTTCGTCAAGGGCGGGCCGAGAAGACTCTGTATGTAGGTAGGGAGAGTGGGTTGCGCCACTAGTCGCGAACCTCCCCCTTTTTCTATAAATACCCCGTTCCATACTTTCACCTACCACATTAATTCCCATGTTGCTCTCTCCTCTCTCCTACGGCTCGCACATTATACTCGCCAACCCTTATGAAAATGGTCGGAGCTTCCGACCCTGTTGATGGGCGAGGGAACTGTGTCAGAGGAGGATCGCCTCTCCTTCGGGTTTCTTTTCTTCCGGAGGGATACTCAGCTTTCTGCCCAATGGAACGTGAGGCCACCAACTCCTTCTACGCAGATGAGCTCGCCTTCCCCCTCTCCCACTTCGATGTTGTGCTTCGCCTCCCCCTGTGCTCTGAGGTAAAGTAGTTCCTTAAATATTTCGGGACGGTGCCCGCGGAAGTTAATGCGAACGTGATATTTATGCTCGCCGCGTTTGCTTGCTATATGCGCGAGGAGAGAATAGAGTTCAGCCTTACGACCTTCCTTAAGTTGTTCATCTATAGGGCGGCCCCAGATGGAGTCGCCTACCTAACCGGCTCGTAACTCAAGGTCTGCGAGACCCTCAATAAGGTCCACCACTGAAATTATAGGTTCCTTTTCATCAAGGGGGACTTAGACAATATCCTGTATGTGCCTGTTCAGAAGGGTGAATCTATCTATCACGCACCTCGCGTGGATGGCGAAGCGGCAGAATTTAACAAGTTCTTCACTAGGAAGAACTTTGAGGTCGCCTATTTGCGACGACACCTCAATTCGCTCCCCCCGGTGCCATAGGGGGAAGGTATGCTTCTACTCGCATGACTCAGATTATCTTTTTATCTCGCCCCCTTACTAACTCATGTTTTCACTGGTGTTGCAGGGGAGCTCTTAATTCACAGGAACCTGCCGGACAAAAATACGCCAGCGACCTGGGAAAGCCCAAGTTTAGCAACGTCAAAGGGAAGAGGGCTGTGGTGGATCTCAACCCCCCCCCCCGGCCACAGCCGGATCGCGGAGGAAGCTTAAGAAAATTGTGGCCAAGAAGAAGAAAACCATCACGGTGAGCTTCCTGGAGCCCCCAGTCAGGGTTGGTGCAAGAGCGAGCGAGACAGAGATGCGAGATGTGCACCCCAACTTTGGCTTGAGGGAGAGGCTCCGGGACAGCGTGAGTGGCCCCCTGCTCGTTTGGGAGGCGGCGACTGAGAAGGTAATTGTTTCCTCCCACCTTACATCTTGGGTCGAGCGCGGCCAAGTCAGAGAGCACGCCTATGCCCTTTCTTATGGGCTATACGGGAGGGGGGGGGGGGGGGGGGGAAGCGGCCACCTTTGAGAAGATGACCTTGAGGGAGCTCGCTACGAGAGCTCGCGGGCCCAAATGCACGCCACCGAGCTTTCTCATATGGCGTCGCGCCAAAGATTCTCCTTCAAGAAAAATATCTACAAAGATGAAGCCATTCGAGAGCTCGCGGAGGAGCAGGTTGGGGATCTAAAGATGCGACTTGGGCTCGTGGAGAGGCTACTCGTGAAATCCCTGAGCGGAGGAGTAAGTATTACCCGAGATGCATTCTGATTTCCCTTCTTTTTTGTGTTATCATCTTACACGAATTCAA
Source organism: Dactylorhiza incarnata (assembly GCA_033032865.1). NCBI lineage: Eukaryota > Viridiplantae > Streptophyta > Magnoliopsida > Asparagales > Orchidaceae > Dactylorhiza > Dactylorhiza incarnata. Next base: position 17,331,843 of record JAWHQI010000025.1, on the reverse strand, counting down.
TACAGGATGTTGAGGCCACGACCCAGATGAAAACTCGGGTCAACGAGCTGGAGGCGGAGGTGGAGGCCCTTAAGGCGCAGTTTGCCCAGTCCCCTGCGAAGATGGCGACAGCGGAGCGTGGTGAGTCCACCTCCAAGCGCCAAAAGGTGTTGCAGTTCATGCCCGACGAGATCGAAGCGACCCAGAGGCTCCTGGGTATCAAGTCGATCGAGACCACGCTCGATATGCTGCGTTACATTAACCCTTGGGGATGGGGTGAGAATACATCACCGTCGAGGAGTTGATCCCCGCGCTCTTTCTCCCCGACCCCCCGACGAGCTCGTCCTCCGAATCACACGACAACTTGCCTGCTGACAAAGATGACATCGAGCGAGGATAATCTATCTTGGACTCGTCTGCACCTTAGATTTAGGCTTTCTCTCGCTCTTTTTTTTTAATGTAAGAGCGAGCCCCCAGAATTTTGTGAACTTTCTTTATGAATGAAATAAGAAATTTTCCAAGCCTTTCATTATTGATTCCTTTCCTTTTTCTTAGATATGTATATATATAGCAACTCGCCTTAGTCTATTGGACTTGCCGAGTGTCGATCTTAGGGAACAAATAGTTCGCCGAGATGTTGGGCTCGCCCGTACAAAACTTGCGAGACACAAGCTTTGCGTCTCCTTTGTGCTCGCAACCTTTCAACAAAAAGACTAAGAATAGTTCCCCGCTCGAGCACCCGTCTTGCGAGATATCCATGTGACCCATATATTCGTCACGCGTGCGGGGCTATGGTTGTCTAGATTTTTACCAGTTGCAACCCTCCACCCGGCGAGTACCTTAACTTAATTATCGGTGCTCACACTCACAGGGAGGGGTAACAGTCTTATCTGTCCTAGTCACGGGCTGCGCGACTCGTGCGTTGGCTGTCGCTCTCGAGTGAGCGAGTGGGAGGTGCACGTTGCCTGGGCAAGACCGACTCAGCTCGCCTCCTTCCCTTATCTGGACTTGGCCTTCCTCTCACCCAATCTACTTCATGTTGGAACATGCTTTCAACATCTCTTGGTTTGAGAATAACAAATCTCATTGTATTTGATCGTACTTGCCATGAGTTTACAGTGTGCAGGAACTTCTGCTTTCAAGCCCTATGTGTACGAATAAGAAAGACGATGATTCCATATCAGATCAATACTCTGATGCTAGCGTGGCGCTCTAATGGTACTGCTGGCGATATCTTCTGCATATTTAGAAACATCATCGAGAAGGAAACATTCGTCGAAAAAGGAATGTTGTCGGGTCTGAATATAACAACTCTTACCGCTGCGCGTTAAGGATAACGCCCGACGGTAACTTATGGAAGTCCCGCGATCATGGTGCTGATTGAGGTGCAAAAATGGAAGCAGATCTGATGGCTAGGAAAGAGATAAAACTAACACGGCGCGCTAACCTCGCCGCGGCGCGGTAGGAGGGGATGCCAAATTTGGAACTAGAATGTTGCCAAAAATAACTCAATCCATGTGCTAGCTTGCTCACACTCACAGGAACGGTAGCACTACCGCTGGCGCTAAGATCTGAGTCTATTTAAAGAGCGATCCGCCTCCATTTTGAGAAGGGTCGGTATAGAAAACCAAAAGGGTTTTTATGCATTCGCCTCAATCTCAAGCATCGTTGGGATAAGGTTTTGTAATGATCTCTAAAGCAATAATACTATCTGTTCTTCTCTAATATTGTCGTCCAATCTCTGATCATTGAAATCTAAATGTAAAGGCATTCTCTGTCACTAATGCCGAGCGGTAACGCTACCGCTGGCGATAGTAACAGAGTTCACATCTGTCGTGCCAAATACAAACCACTTTCATAAGAAGCTTACTGCAGTGTTTAAACTGAGATATTTTTTATAAATACGTATTTGAATAAACTCAATTAAGTATTAAAAGTTTTAAAAACCTGATTCACCACCCTCTAAGGGTGCCTACAAATCCAATAAGTGGTATCAGAGGTAGGTTATTCCAAAATGCTCCAAGATCTCGCTTTTCAGGAGGTGCAAGGAATAAGCAGACCTCCACTTTTCACTGGAATTGATTATAATTATTGGAGAACACGTATGCGTTGCTTTCTAATAAATTTAGATATAGATGTCTGGAATTAGGTAGAAAAATGTTATACAACTCCTACATATGTGGTTGGAGAGTTAACCATGGAAAAACCCAGAGATAAATGAAATGATGGAGATAAAAATAGATGCAAAAATAATGCTAAAATAATGAATGCTTTATTTTGTACTTTAGATAGAACTGAATTCAATTGAGTTAGTGCTTGCGAAACTGCTTACGATATCTGGAATTTATTGAAAATAACTCACGAGGGTACTTCGCAAGTTAGAGATTCAAAGCTCTTCCAACTGGAGTCGGAGTTTGAAAGATTCAGAATGAACATAGATGAGGATGTAGACACGATGTACACTCGCTTCACCAAGATCATCAACGCCTCAAAACTACTCGGGATAACCTTCTCGAATGGTGACTTGGTGAGAAAATCCTTCGGTCACTACCTCCAAAGTTCAATCCTAAGGTGACGACCATCTCCGAGTCACATGATCTAAGACGGCTCCAGATTGAGAGCCTCATTGGGAATGAATCTCAAAACTCATGAGGTTGAACTCAAGATCCAAGAAGAAGAATACAACGAAGAACTGAAAAAGAAAGCCTTGGCACTGAAGTCAAGAAAAGATGACAATGACGAGGAGGATGAGGAGAGTCTCTTTGTGAAAAATTTCACAAAGTTCATGAAGAATCCGGAAAGGGGGAACACCTTCCATAAGTTTTTCCGAAAAGGCTTATCTTCAAAAAGGGAGAAAAAGGACAAAGCAAGCGACGACAACGACGAGCGGCCTCCACCGGAGTACTTCCACTGTAGGAAGAACGGGCATATACGAAAACAGTGCCCAAAGTACTTGAAAGAACAAAAAGAAAGGGGGCAAAAATGAAAAGAGAAGAATAAGATTCTGAAGGCGGCAACATGGGATGACTCTTCATCCGAAAGCTCAAACGGGTCTACCTCAAGCAATGACGAAGAATCAAATTTGTGACTCGTGGGTAGAAGCCATGAATCATCAGACGATGATTATAGTGTCCAAAGCGACACTGAGGTACTTCCTTCTACCTATGAAGGTCTTTACATTAAATATATGAAAACTTGCAATTTTTTCAATAAAAATCTAAAAGATCTTGTTTTTTGTAAAAACTGAAAATGAAATTCTTTTAAAACAGAATCAGAAGTTAACTAAGGAAGTAAAATCTTTGGGAAAAGAGATGTTGTCTTGCCAAGAGAACGACCATTACTTGGCAAGGATAAAAGAACTTGAAAATAATATTTCTAAGGCTCTCTCAAATATTGAATCATTAACAAAACAAAAGGGAGACTTAGAAAGAAGCCTTCATTCTAAAATTGAAGATGAAAAGATTTTTTTTGCAAATATGTGCGGCAATCTATTTAATGAAAACATATTCTTGAAAACCCGGATCCATGATTTAAACATGGCTATAGAAAAATTTGGGGTTGGCCAAAAGACTCTTGATATGATTTTGGCAAACCAAAGACACGAAAGTGCTAAATATGGGCTTTGGTATGAATCTGGAAGCAACCGCCCGTCGGTACCTCTTACCGCTGACGGTAGTGATAGAGTTAATAAATCGTATAATAAAAAATCCATAGTGTTTTCTTCTCGTTCCCCATCCTTCAGCAAGAGTCCAAAGAAAAATCTGAAAAACGTCTCAACCCCTTTTATGTCTTGTAGTAAGTGCTTTCACTTTGGACACACCATGGACTGTTGTATGATGAAGGGACAATGTTCGTTCAAGCAAATTTGGGTGCCTAAGAATTCCACCTACTCTATAGGAGGATCCATTTCAGTATCCGAACCTTTACTCTCATCTTCTTTTTAGGTATATTGGCAGGCTAAGGAAAGGGAAGACATGTGGTACTTGGACTCAGGTTGCTCCAAACACATGACAGGCGACAGAGCAAATTTCCTTAACCTCACAAAGAAGAAAGGAGGAATGGTGACGTTTGATGACAATGGAAAGAGAAGAATTTTGGGCATCGGAAAAGTGGGTAACAATTCTTTTTATATTACAAATGTCTTATATGTAGAAGACTTAAAACATAACCTAATCTCTATTAGTCAACTATGTGATAAAGGTTAATGTCTAAATGAATCTTCTATGAATTTGTGCAAAATTATAAGCCCAAAAATTAATGATATTGTACTCACTGCAGCAAGAACTCACAATGTCAATTTAATTGCCTTTAATGATCTTTCACGTGCTTCACTAAAATGTCTAATCTCACAAAATGAAGAACTAGAATCATGGCATAAGCGTCTTGGTCACTCTAGCACTAAGTTGATTTTAAAATTATCAAAAAATAAAATAATAAGAGGCTTTTCAATGCTTAATGGAAACATATCCTCTCTTTGCCCGCCTTGCCAAAAAGAAAAATTTTCTAAAACCTCTTTTAAAAATAAAAATGAAATCTCTACCACTAGACCCTTACAACTAATTCACATGAACTTATTTGATCCAATTAGCACATGTAGTCTAGGAGGTAGAAAGTACATGTTTATATTGATTGATGATTATTCTAAATTTACATGGACTCTATTTCTTACCTCCAAATCCGATGCATTTTCTGAATTTACAAAATTATGTAATCGTATTCAAAATGAGTTAGATTTAAAAATTAAATGCATTTGCTCAGATCATGGAGGGTGATTTGAAAATAGAAACTTTACCACTTTTTGTAATAATCTAGGCATCAAACACGAATTTTTCGCTCCACGCACCCCCCCAACAAAATGGTGTTGTGGAGAGAAAAAATAGAACCCTTCAGGAACTTGCACGCACTATGCTATCCGAGTATGGGTTGCCTAGATCTTTTTGGGCAGAAGCGGTAAACACCTCTTGCTATGTAATAAACCGTGTCATGCTTCACCTAATTCTAAAATTGATGTCATATGAACTATACTACCAAAAGAAACCTAACGTATCTTACTTTCATGTTTTTAGATGTAAATGCTTTATTTTAAACACCAAAGATACCTTAGGAAAATTTGATGAAAAATCTAATGAAGGCATTTTCTTGGATACTCTTCAACTAGTAAAGCATATAGAATATACAACAAAAAGTCTAACAAGGTTGAAGAATCTATTCATGTCAGGTTTGATGAATTTGTTCCTTGTATAGATCCTAATATTGTAGATAAAGAAGAAGAACCCCACTCACCCTTGGAGCATGAGGATGATAATGAACCACTTGGAGCTGATAGAGAAATAAAAATGGTACAAGAAGATTTCGTGCCTCCAAGCGTGCTTAGATTTATAAGGGATCATCTAAGGGAGCTTATCATCGGCGAACCATCAAGAGGGGTAACGACATGTTCTTCCATTCATGAATCTTTTTCAAATTTATGTTTTGCTTTCGAAATAGAACCCAAAAATGTTTCAACCGCTTTAAATGATGAATTTTGGTTTATAGCTATGAACGAAGAACTAAATCAATCTGAACGAAATAGGGTTTGGAAGTTAGTTGAAAGACCATCTAATCACCCGGTTATTGGTGTAAAATGGATATTTAAAAATAAACTAGATGGAGATTCTAGAATCACTAGAAACAAAGCTAGATTAGTAGCACAAAGATACTCACAAATCGAGGGGGTAGATTTTGATGAAACATTTGACTCGTTGCTCGCCTAGAATCTATTAGAATCTTTCTTGCTTTTGCAAGTTATAAGAAGTTTATATTATTTAAAATGGATGTAAAAAGTGATTTCTTAAACGAGATAATTATAGAAGAAGTCTATGTTGAACAACCCCCGGTTTTGTAGATGAAAAATTTCATAATCATGTCTATATGTTAGAAAAAGCGCTTTATGGTTTAAAGTAAGCGCATTGTGCTTGGTGTGAACGCTTAAAATCTTTATTATTAAAGCACAGTTATAAAATGGGTAGTGTCGATAACACACTCTTCATTAAGCATATAAATAATGATTTAATCATTTTACAAATTTATGTTGATGACATTATTTTTGGAGCCACTAATAAAGAGTTGTGTAATGAAGTAGTACAAGTGATGCAAAATGAATTTGAGATGAGCTTAGTTGGAGAACTCACATATTTCTTAGGTTTTCAAATAACACAAAGAAATGATGGAATCTTTATTTGTCAAACCAAGTATGTACATGATATGCTAAAACATTTTGGATTTGAAAACTTAAAATTAGCTAGTACACTAATGAGCGCATCACTAAAATTAGGAAAAGATGAAGCCGGAATCTCAATTGATCAAAAATTATATAGAGGAATGATTGGATCATTATTGTACTTAAGTGCTTCTAGACCCGATATTACTTTTGTCGTATGTTTATGCGCTAGATTTCAAGCTAATCCAAAAGAATCGCATTTAAAAGCAGTGAAACAAATTTTTAGATACTTAATCGAAACATCTAGATTATGTCTATGGTATCCAAACAGTGATTCTTTTCTCTTACATGGCTTTTCTGATTCTGATTATGCGGGATGTTCATTATATAGGAAAAGCACTAGTGACACATGTCATTTGTTAGGCCCTTCACTAGTTGCATGGTCAAGTAGAAAACAAAATTTGGTTGCTCTCTCCACCACCGAGGCCGAATATATTGCACTAGAAAGTTATTGTGCACAAGCATTATAGATGACTCAAACCTTAGAAGATTTCGGAGTTCATCTAGACAATATTGAATTAAAATGTGACAATAAGAGTGCCATTGACCTAACAAATAACCCCATCCATCACTCAAGATCCAAACAAATAGACATAAGACATCATTTCATAAGGGATCACATAAAAAAGGAACATGTTCATGTAAACTTTATATGAACTGAATCTCAACTTGCGGATATTTTTACCAAGCCTCTACCTGATGCACGATTTGCTTTACTTAGACTAGAATTAGGGGTTTTGGATGTATTAACTTAAAAACGATAAACCCGCATGTTGTGTGTACTCCTGTCTGATTTCTTTGTTCTACTACATAGCCCTTACACTCAAAAAACACAATCAGGCAAAAAATTTCAAAATCACACATTTTTTCTGAGAAATACAAGTTCTGTTACTATTGCGCGACGTTAGGTAGTTAACGCTGGCGGTAGTATAAAATCTTGTGTTTATTATACATTTTTAAAGTTAGGCATTTATGTTCATTTCCTCTTACTCTTTAAATCTAAAAACAAAATCAAATACAAAATTTCAAAATAAATTCAAACAACAAAAATATGCCTTTCTTTTTATCTCCTTATGTGTGCATATTATTTTGCATTTTACAAAAATTATAAAACTGATTACTATTTATTGAAATGTTTTCAAGGGTGATTTTGTGTTATCCTTTCAAGATTAAAATATAATGTTAAATTCTCTATTTCAAATATCTTAAGATATTATTTTGTGTCATACCTTGAACATTATCTTGTAATTACAGTAAAATAGATTATAAAAATCATGTGTAGAATTGCTTAACATATCTCTAAGTATGAGTAATGTTTTATATTTGATAATGACTTACTCACTCACCTCTTTGATAATCTACATATGATTTTAATCTTACTCTTGCATGATTGTGTAGTGTAACAACTTAACATTATTAGATGTGTGCTTAGTTTACCTACACCTCATAAAACTCTTTTCTTTTCATGCACTCATATTTGAAGAAGCGTGTTTTTAAATCAAAAACTCTATGTTTGCAATAATAAGTGAATTCAGAGAACTTTATCCCAAACCAAAATTCAGATGAATACATGACAAAGATAACTCCACCAGGCATTACTCACCCTTCTGATAAGTCTTAATGAGCATTGTGAGGTTGAGCATCTTGGAGAGAATTGTAAAGTGTCTTGTGCAAATATTTTTTTTATGTTACTTCTTCTTGTACACCGGATCACAAATAAATAAATAAAAAGGATAAAATATATGTGATCCCACAAGCACTACTTTGCACCCTGATAAGTCTTAATGAACATTGTGTGTGTAGAGCACCTTGGGAGTTGGACTATTTCTATGTACATTGAAATAAAATATATCTTTGTTGGTGGAAGTAATTCTAAAAATGCATTTCCAATAATGTTGAGTTTCTTCCATTATACGTGTCATGTGTTTTGATTAAATCATTTGTGTACTCTTATCAAGAACACTACTTGTACACATCATTATCTCTTATAAAGCATCTACTCATGAGTATTGGACGTTAATGCATATTTACATGTCTTTTCTACAATTTTAGTAGATTCACTAGATATCATTGCATGATCTCTACAATGTATAAGTATACTTGAATTGCGACTTTAGAATATTTTAGTTTCTTATCTTGTCTTGATAAATTAAAATCATGCTTGAATTATTTTTGTGTGCCACAAACATATCTTAGATTTAAAATTCAAAACATCTTCTTTCAAAAACTAACATTCTTATTTATTCCCAATGCTTGCAAATTGCAAAAAGGATGTTTATTTTAAGAATGTTTTTTATTTTTGCACTTATCTTCCGCTACGCCTTGAATACTCAATCCGACTTATTTACTTTCCAAACAAGTGCTTTTATATTTTGATAACAAATGATATTGTGCTCTTAGCCTTAAATTGCTAAAACATCTATTTTCTACTAAAACAAAACTCTTACTCATTTACTATGCTTCAAACTCCTATAAAGAGGTTTATTTATCTTGAATCATGCTTTCCACTATCCGTACTACTTGTATGCTCGATCATGAATATTTTTCTTACCTAACAGGTGGTATTGGTTACTTATCTAATGATACTTCATGCTTACTCCACACTTCCTACAAAAGGGGAGAATAATTAAGTAATTCGAACTCCATCCTTCACTCACTCACCATGTTGTATCACTAAGTCATAAATCCTTTCATGCTCTTTCTCTTCTCTCCACACTCTTTTGATAATACCCAAAGGGGGAGAATAACTTCGAAAGAAATTCACACTTAAGGGGAATAAACTACATAGGATGATTTGATGGGGGGGGCACTCATATAGTGGGAACATCTATATTGTGGGGCATATTCGTACTATCACGCCTATCTTTTACTATAAACACAAGTATTATATTTGAATGATTTCTTTCTAAGAGGATTTGTTATTATCAAAATGGGGAGTTTGTTGGAACATTCTTTCCACATCTCTTGGTTTGAGAATAATAAATCTCATTGTATTTGATCATAATTATCATATGTTTATAGTGTGCAGGAACTTCTACTTTCAAGCCCCTATGTGTACAAATAAGAAAGATGATGATTCCCTATCAGATCAATACTCTGATGCTAACGCGGAGCGCTAACGCTACCGCTGGCGGTAGCTTCTGCATATTTAGAAACATCATCAAGAAGGAAACATTCGTCAAAAAAGGAATGTTGTCAGGACTGAATATATCAACTCACACATTAAAGCTAATGCCCGACGGTAACTTATAGAATTCCTGCGATCATGGTGCTGATTGAGGAGCAAAAAAGGAAGGAGATCTGATGGCTAGGAAAGAGATAACGCTAACGCGGCGCGCTAACCTTACCGCGGCGCGGTAGGAGGGGATGCCAAATTTGGAACTAGAATGTTGCCAAAAATGACTCAATTTGTGTGCCATCTTGTTGCCTAAAGAGGCTACCGCTCAGCCGTAGCACTACCGCTCGACGATAACACTACCGCTGGCGCTAAAATCCGAGTCTAATTAGCGGTCTGCCTCCATTTTGAATTGCTGATTTTTGAAGACGCATCCAGGCCACAACTCCTGTATTTCGTGAAAGCCTCTTCTTTGCAGCAAAGAGAACTCCATCAACGCTCGTGAACGCTAAAGGACTTAAAGAAGGATCAATCACGCATAATTCATCTTCAAGTTTTAACCTTTGAGGGAGTTTCTTCTATGTTTTAGTCTTTGTTATTTGTAACTCTTTTTGTCAATAGAGAATTTGTTGTGTGGTTGGCGACTAGGGCCTTGCGAGGACTAGGGAGAATTCGTTGTGTGGGTGTGGCAACTAGGTCTAGGGTTAGATCTAGGGGCGGCTCGAGGCCTCATCTGGGGAGTGATAGGCTAGAGCCAACTGGTCCTTGGGAGAAAGGTCGGTATAGAAAACCAAAAAGGGTTTTTATGCATTCGCCTCAATCTCAAACATCATTGGGATAAGATTTTGTAATGACCTCTAAAGCAATAATACTATCTGTTCTTCTCTAATATTGTCGTCCAATCTCTGATCTTTGAACTCTAAACGAAAATGCATTCTCTATCACTAACGCCGAGCAGTAACACTACCATTGGAGGTAGTAACAGAGTTCACATCTGTCATATGAAATACAACTCACTTTCATAAGAAGCTTACTGCAGTGTTTAAACTGAGATATTTTTTATAAATGTCGTCAACGTATTTGAATAAACTCAATTAAGTAAACAATGTTTTAAAACCCTTATTCATCCCCCTCTATGGGTGCCTACAGATCCAACACTTTACTCCCCTGCCACCCGAGTGATTAACCTGCCCAGACGGCTGTGAGAGCCCGTTCAGCTAAATCATCTCTGGGATTTCTAAAATAACTTTTCTTCCTACCCCTGAGTGATCAACCTACCACACTGGCTTGTGAGAGCCCGGTCAGCAGAATCATCTTAGGGGCTCTCCAAAATACTTTCTCAACTAACCATCTGAGTGGTCAACCTGCCCTACCGACTTGTGAGAGCCAGGTCAGCGGAACCATCTCAGGGGCTCTTCCAACATAACTTTTCAACCTTCCACCTGAGTGATCAACCTGCCCTGTCGGCTTGTGAGAGCTCGGTCAATGGAATCATCTCAGGGACTCTTCAAAACAATTTCTCGACCGACCACCTGAATGGTCAACCTTCTCAGCCGGCTTGTGAGAGCCCGGTCAGCGAAACCATCTTATGGGCTCTTCAAAATAATTTCTCAACCGGCCACCTAAGTGGTCAACCTTCCCTGCCGGCTTGTGAGGACTGGTCAGTGGAACCATCTTAGGGGCTCTTTCAATACAACTTTTTAACCTACTACCAGAGTGATCAACCTACCATGCCGGCTTGTGAGAGCCCGGTCAGTGGAATCATCTCAGGGGCTCTCCAAAACAATTTCTCGATCGGCCACCGGAGTGGTCAACCTTCTCTGCTTGCTTGTGAGAGTCTGGTCAGCGAAATCACCTCAGGGGCTATCCAAAAAAAAATCTCAACCGTCCACCTGAGTGGTCAACCTGCCCTGTCGGCTTGTGAGAACCTGATCAGCAGAACCATCTCTGGAGCTCTCCAAAAAAAATTCTCAATTGGCCACCTGAGTGGTTGACCTACCCTGCCAGCTTGTGAGAGCCGTTCAGCGGAGCCATCTCAGGGGCTCCTGTATATCCCACAACCTTTCTTAGTCGAGTAAAAACTATATTTATAATAAAGAAGAATAGACTAGGACGAAAACTCCGGCGCAAATCTTCAAAGTTGTAGATGGTCCCGGAGGGGAGCTGATGGAACCAATTCCTCTCCTTCCCCTAAAAGAGATAGCAAACAACTTGCACTTGAAGGAGTCTGTCATTTGCCTGATGAAGACGACATCCTAAAACCACTGAAGATGTTGGAGGGGATCATCCTTGCTCGTACAGTTGGACACAAGGGGCTCCATGAATCCTTATGGAACTGGAGCTGAGAGAATCAGATCGCAAAATGGGCTTCCGGACCCTACCTGATGAGTTGAAGGTGCTCGCCCGGTCTTTTTCGCTTGGGTAGCGTGTGCCCAACGGGCTGGGAAACAACACCCGCGCGTGGAGGGCTCTGATAACTTCTTAAAAAGAAGTTATTTTGGCTTATTAATTTAATTCGTTGCTGCTTATTTTCCTTAATCGAATGCTAAAAAGAAATATTAGTAATTATATCATTGATCTCAGTATGAGTATTATCATTAATTTACTATGTTTTTATTATAGAAATGATAAAGGAGCCAACTTGAAGAAGTTAAGCGTAATCCAGTTTTTTCTTCTTGGGAAAGTTGTTGCAACAACTTTTCTGGTTGTTGCAACAAGTCTGACTGACGAAATTTATATTTTAAATTGCCGATTTAAAGTGGCGGCAGTTATTTTCATGAAAGGAGGCATTGGTTCAGGGAGAGTTTTGAAAATAAAGAGGACTTCAGTATGAGATGGGGGTTCAAAAATAGAGAGAAAGGGAGAGTTTTGGAGAATGAATTAGGGCACGCCGTCAAGAGGAAGAAGAAGACAGTTTTCTGCACCATTCGGAGATGAAATTTTGCATTATTCTTGGTCTTCTATCATCATGTCTAGTAAGATCTTTCATATTTTGTGTGGTCTTCTTCCTCCCATCATGAACTAAATCTCTAAGTCTTGTATGTTGAAAGTACTTTGTCTTGTTGTGATGTTTTGATTTCAATTTTCTTAATGATTGTTTGAGAAACCATCTTTATTGACTTTATGATTTCATTATTGAAAATTTCATATTAAGTTTTCATTTTCTAAATTGCATAGCAAGATTCAAGAGAGGAGTTACATAAAGTTAGTGATGAATGTTTTATTCTACGCGGCGAGATTCGAGAGAGGAGTTCCGTAAATTTTTAATTGAAGTTTTCATCTTTATACTGCGCTTCAAGATTCGAGAGAGGAGTGATGTAAGTGTGCCATGAAGTCAATATATTCTAGAAGGGAGAAAGAGATTTCATCTTCTTGATAGCAATATTGATTTGTGTGCTTCATGTTATTTCTTCATTTTACCTAAGTTAGAGATAACTAGGAGAATAAGAAATAAGTGGAATTCAAATATCAAGAGATAATGATTTCTACTTTTAAATCGTTGCAAGATAGTCAATCAAATATTTCATGAATGGATCACTTTAAAACTCATTGCAATAAACTTAGGAAATCAATATACAAGACTATTTCTCAAAATTAAAAATATCTTTAATTAATCTACTTAATTTAAAGAAAAGGTTATGCTAGTAAATACGAGCGTTAGATTAATCACTTCTCAGTGGGAGCGATCTTTACTTACTTTATATTACTTGATCTGCCTCGTGCACTTGCGTTTAAATCATTTTCCGTGTATCAAGGTTTTTGGCGCCGTTGTCGGGGAGGTGCTATCTAATAGTTGTATCTCGCAATATTAGTAAGCCCTAAGTATTTAGAGTTCAAGTTTTTTATTTATGTTTTTACTTATATTAAGATTTCTATTTAGTGCATGTCCAGATATCAGAATACTCAAGTATTTTTGTTAAATTCTGAAATTGAGCGCACCTGTAAACAGAATAGAAAAAGTCGTAGGGCGAACCAAAGTATTCATCCTGCGATGAATAATAATAGACAAGCCAATATGAATGAAAATGAGGGTCAAGCAAATCCTAACAGACAAGTTGATCAAAATGGTCAACTTGCTGAACCGAGACTGACTTGTCGTAATTATAATGCACCTTTAAGAGGAGGGATGCACTTTAGTATTGTTGGGCCTTAAATTGAGGCTAACAACTTTAAAATGGACTCTACAGTCATGCAACTAGTACAACATAGTAAATTTGGATGTCTAAATCATAAAAACGCAATTGCTCATTAAGAATTTTTTTACAGATTTGTGATATGTTTAAATGCAATGGTGTGTCTGACGATGCAATCCTATTATGGCTATTTCTGTTTTCATTAGAAGGGAGAGCGAGTGACTGGTTAGCTTCATTGCCACCAAATTCTATTACCACATGGGATCATGTAGTTGATTTTTTTTTTAATAAATATTTTCCGCCTTCAAAGACTGCTAAGCTGATTATGGACATTACTACCTTTATGCAAGGCCCCCGGGAAACTCTTTATAACATTTGGGAGCATTTTAAAGATTTATTAAGAAATTTCTACACCATGGGTTAGCCCAACACCAACAAGTTCCCACATTTTATAATGGGTTACAAACCACAACTATGATTTTAGTTGATGGTGCTGGGAGAGGATCATTAATGAAGAAATACCCTAAAGACGCAGATACTATTCTAGAAGATCTAACACCTAATAACTACCAAGCTTTTGAAAGGCAAGAGACTAGCGATCTGGTAGGATTCAACCAAGTAGATCAATTTACATCTTTAGTTGCTCAAATGACATCACAATTTAATTTAATTAATAAGAGGTTAGATGCCTTATCTACCCCTTCATCAAATGCACCTCTCACGGTAGAGCAACTAAATCAAATCACTGAAGAAGCAAACTATATTGGTGGTCAACCAAGACAAGTACCGCCGGGCTATGCAACTCATTATCATCCTGAGTGGCAAAATCATCCAAATTTCTCATGGAAAAATAATCAAGGCATGAATCAACCACCGGGGTTCAACCAAATTGTACACCCAATTCAAAACCATCTTCTGAACAACCAAGTGAACTATCGGAAAGTGACTGGTGATTTTATTTTGGGTATGTTTCAGAGAAATGACTCTAGAATGGTTGGTATTGAATCTTCTTTACGATCTTTAGAATCTACATTGGGTCAACTAGCAAATGCATTAAGTCTAAGGCCAGTTGAGTCATTACCTTCAGATATTACACCTAATCCTACAAGAGATGAACAAACTAACCATTGTAAGGCTATTTCTTTAAGTAGTGGATTAGAAATTTTAAGTGGAGATCGGCTGTTAGAGAGAGCTAGAGAGGAGAAGGAAAACGAGAAAGCCATTAAAAAGAAGTGAAACGGAAGAAGAAAAGCCTTTAGAAAATAAGGAACCAGAAGTAGTGGAAATTGAACAACTAAATAATAAGAAGAAAGAAATTATTTATCCCCCACCACCATTCCCATCTAGGCTAGCAAAAACAAAGCTTGATAAGCAATTTCAAAATTTATGGATATCCTTAAGAAATTAACTATAAACATTCCATTTGCCAAAACATTTGAACAAATGCCAAGCTATGTTAAGTTTATGAAGGATATTTTACTAAAAAAACGTCGATATGTAGATAAAGAAATTGTGGCATTAATGAAAGAATGTAGCGCAATTTTACAAAAGAAACTACCTCCATAATTAAAAGATCTCGGAAGCTTTACAATACCATGTTCGATAGGAGTGAAATTTTTCGGTAGAGCATTATATGATTTGGGGGCTAGTATCAACTTAATGTCATTATCTATTTATACGAAATTAGGTCTAGAAGAGATTGCTCCAACATCTCTCACTCTTCAATTAGCCGATCAGACTTTTGCATTTCCTAAGGGAATTGTTGAAGACGTATTCGTTAAGGTAGAAAAATTCATTTTTCCTGCTGATTTCATCGTACTAGTTATAGAAGAGCATAAGGATGTACCAATTATCCTAGGAAGACCATTTTTGGCCACGAGGAGAACGCTTATAGATGTTCAAAAGGGAGAATTAACAATGAGAATTAATGAGAAAGATGTAACTTTTAACATTCTTAAAGCTATTAAATTTCCTAACGATAAACATGAATGTTTTTCTACTGAAGAAGTAGAGGTGCCTACCCAAATGATTCATGATAATAGTGATTTAGAATGATTTTTGTAATAATTTTAACCAATGAAGAATGGGAGGATGATTTAGAAATAGATGACTGTGTTAAAGCTCTTGACTCACATGAAAGGCTACCTTTTGTAAAGAAATTTGTGGCGATAAGTAAGTCAAGTGAACATAAAGTAATGAAGCCCTCTACTCTTGAACCCATAATATTAGAACTGAAACCTCTACCAGAACATTTAAAATATGTTTTTTCTTGGGGATAATAACACTCTGCCTGTCATCATTGATGTTTCCCTAGAACAAGAAAATGAACAAAAATTACTTGAAGTTTTACTAGAATTTAAGGGGGCGATGGGATGGAGTATTGCTGTTATTAAAGGGATTAGCCCATCCATTTGTATGCATAAAATATTACTAGAAAATGATATAAATGGGTTCATTGAACATCACCATAGGCTTAGTCCCCCTATGAGAGAAGTAGTAACGAAGGAAATTATTAAATGGCTTGATGCTGGTATCATTTATCCTATTTCAGATAGCAAATGGGTAAGTTCGGTACAATGTGCACCCAAAAAAGGAGGGATGACAGTTGTTAGAAATGAAAATAATGAATTGATACTAACTAGAACTGTAACGGGTTAGAGAATATGTATGGATTACAAGAAACTCAATAAATCAACCAGAAAAGATCATTTTCCACTATCGTTTATTGATCAAAATTTAGATAGATTAGCGGGAAGCAAATATTATTGTTTCTTGGATGGATATTCATGTTATAACCAGATTATGGTTGCGCCTGAAGATCAGGAAATTACTACTGTTACATGTCCCTATGAAACTTTTGCATTCCGAAAAATGCCTTTTGGATTGTGTAACGTACCCGCTACATTTCAGCGTTATATGATTTCTATTTTCACTGATTTGATGGATGAAGAATTGAAATATTTATGGATGATTTTTTTGTATTTGGTCAATCATTTCATAGTTGCTTGGAAGTGCTTAAAAAGTGTTAGATCGATGTGTTCCGGCCAATTTGGTCTTGAATTGGGAGAAGTGTCATTTTATGGTACGAGAGGGGATTGTGCTAGGCCATAAGGTTTCCAACAAAGGTTGGGAAGTTGATCGGGCAAAGATTGAGATTATTGAAAAACTCCCTCCACCAACGAATGTTAAAGGCATTCGTAGCTTTCTAGGCCATGCAGGTTTCTATAGATGTTTTATGCGGGATTTTTCCAAAATTTCTAAGCCACTATGTAATTTACTTGAAAAAGACACATTTTATTTTTGATGATAAAAGTTTGGTTGCATTTCGAGTTTTGAAGAACGTTTAATTTCGTCTCCTGTTGTTGTTGCACCTGATTGGTCATTACTATTTGTTCTAATGTGCGATGCTAGTAACTACACAGTAGGAGCCGTGCTAGGACAAATGTGTAACAATGTTTTCCACACTATATACTATGCTAGTAAAACTCTTATGGATGCTCAAATAAACTATACCACCACAGAAAAGGAACTACTCGTGGTAGTCTTTGCATTTGACAAGTTTCGTTCCTATTTGATAAATTCTAAGGTTATAGTTTATATTGATCATTCAGCAATCCGGTATTAGTGGACAAGAAGGATGTGAAACCTATACTTATTAGGTGGGTTCTCCTCTTGCAGGAATTTGATCTGGACATCAAAGACCGTAAAGGGGCTGAAAACTCAATTGTTGATCACTTATCATGATTAGAACAGGTGAGTGAGAAGGATAGTCAAGTAGCGATTAGAGAAAATTTTCCTGACAAGCAATTGTTAGCTATCACTGAAGGTAGCATTCCTTGGTCTGCGGACTATGCTAACTATATAGTTAGCAATATATTTCCTCCAGATCTGAATTATCAACAAAAGAAGAGATTTCTCCATCAGGTGAAATTCTACCTGTGGGATGTTCCATATTTGTTCAAAATTTGTCCCGACCAAATGATTCGTAGATGTGTACTAGAAATAGAGGTTCACAGTATTTTAGAAAAATGCCATGCATCTCCCTACGAAGGACATTTATAGGATAATTTACTGCTATAAAGGTGTTAGAGGCCGGATTTTACTGGCCCACGTTGTTCAAGGATGCTCACTCATTTGCGAAACAATGTGATAGATGTCAAAAGACAGGAAATTTGTAACATGGGGCTAGTAGGCCTTTGAACAATATCTTAGAGGTAGAGTTATTTGATGTATGGGGGATTGACTTTATTGGCCCATTTGTAAATTCAAATGGAAACATGTACATTTTATTAGTTGTAGACTATGTTTCCAAATGGGTGGAAGTTATAGCCACACAGAAAAACAATGCTAAGGTGGTATTAAAATTCGTAAAATCAAATATATTCACTCATTTTGGTACACTTATGGCTATTATAAGTGACGACGGAGCTCAATTATGCAATTTACAATTTAAAGCACTCTTAAGGAAGTATGGAGTGCATATAAAGTTGCTCTTGCTTACAACCCACAAACTAATGGTCTTGCTGAAATTTCAAATAGAGAAAATAAGTCAATTCTAGAGAAAACGGTAAGTACAACTCATAAGGACTGGTCTCAGAAATTAAACGATGCATTATGGGCATATAAGGCTGCATTTAAAACACCCATATGATTCACCCCCTACAAGATGGTTTATGAAAAAGCATGCATCTCCCCGTAGAATTGGAACATAGAGCGTATTGGGCAATTAAGAAAATGAATTTTGATTTTCAGGATGTAAGTAAACATAGGCTATTTCAACTCAATGAACTGGAAGGAATGAGAATGAATGCGTATGAAAACTCTAAGTTATATAAGGAATGCATTAAGAAATGGCACGACGCTAGGATAGTTAAAAGGGAATTTAGTGAAGGACAATTAGTTCTCCTATATAATTCAAGGATGAAATTAGAAAACTAAAATCTAGATGGTCAAGACCATTCCGAGTGAGTGAGGTTCATCTTTATGGAGTTGTTACAATCTGCAATGAAAAAGATGGGTCCACATTCAAGGTAAACAGACAGAGGCTTAAACACTACTTCCATAACAATGATCGTCGTGAGGCGACGGTCTTTAGACTTGCATAATGCATCGAGCTTAAGAGGTCATGTCGTGACTTGAAATTAGACTTTTCTTGGGAGGCAACCCAAAGTTAAAAATTTAAATTAGTTTATGTAATCTCAAGTGTAGCAATGATTAGAGGCTTAAGGAACTCGTCTCTCTCTTTAAATATTCACCCTAGAAAAATAAAAAAATGAATGAAAAATGACGAAATTTACTTTGCTTGTAGTTGTAGCAACAACTTTTAAGTTGTTGCAACAATATCTTTTCTATCATTTCGGTAAATTGAACTGCGAAATCCAACTTTCCGCCTGATTGCGATTGTTGCAACATCTTTTTAAGTTGTCACAACAACCATTTTTCTTCCATTTCCTTTTAGAGCATGGTAAAGTCTGGTTCAGCTAAACCGGTTCACTCTAAATTCTTTCAGCGGTTCCTTCTCGCCTATAAAGACTCTTACCATCGGTTCAAACGACTTATCCTCTGCATTCATTCCCCTGCGAGAGTAAGATTAGGGCACGAGGCGAACTAGAGAGCACACAAAATAAAGAGCACGAAGCATCGAGGGCGACGCGGGATCGCGGCGAAGTGAAATCGAAGTGGAGTGCTGAACTGAGCGAACATCCGGAGTGCTGAACTGCGCGACGGAGAGCAGCGCCTGGCGCCATACTCGACTGAAAGGGAGGGTTCTCGATCTTCCAGTAGATCTCTAAGGTAACTGCCAAAACCCCTAGCAATGAGTATATATAACACCTTTGGAGGCTTTGAGTGTATCGTTTTCTTCATCTTAGATAATGTCTTCCAAACGAAAAGAAAAAGGCAAAACCAAAGAGGTTGCGGTAAAAAATCTGAAATTTGTGAATGATGGGGCATAAAGGCACTATCACAGTATCAAATCCCTTTCGTTCATCTACGAACGAGGATTCAAAATCGATGTGCGAGGTTGGACAATAGATAATGTTAATCAGATTCAAGTTTTAAAATGGGATACTTTTTGTCATCCACGAAATGAAGCAATCTTACCATGAGTTTACGAATTTTACGCTAATGCAAAGTTTGTGAAGGATCGAAGAGTATTTGTTAGAGGAAAATATATGGATTAATCCAGTAAGGAAATCAATGATTACTTCGATTTGGAAAATTTTGAACCCGATGATTTCAGCATATCTAAATCTATCGTCTCTTCGGATGATATGACATCACTTATTTGTTACACGTTTGAGCCAGCGTGGGCTAATAGATCAAAATATACACTCCGAGCAATCTCATTAACACGAGAGGCCAAAGTATGACATCTATTTATAATAGCTAGTATTATGCAGACTAAACATCTCAATAACCTTTCTTTGGATAAAGCGGCACTAATATTCAGTATCTTGAGAAGAGACAAGATTAATGTTGGGAAGTTAATTTCTCATAATATCCGCTCCAAAATTCATGAAATCAGGGCTCGTCAGTTATGGTTCCCAACACTAATAACAAAGTTATGTCGTATAGTTAGAGTAATACAAAAGTATGGTGATTTGGTGACAACGGTGGGGCACCATATTACTGATATAGTTATATCCAAAAATATAAAGGTGGTGGACGTTTCACAAGCCAAAGATGCAAAGATAGCTCAGATTTCTACCAATACATCTGCCACAAAGCAATCATCCGAGTCAAGTTTTGATCATATTCCACTGGTTGAAGGAGCCGATTTGGACGCTGTAATGGAAAACCTCGAATACATCAAAGCCTATCAACGGTGCCAACATATGTATTTTGAATCTCGCGAATACTTACATAAGAACCCACAAAAGTTGATGAGGAAGGCAAAGCTTGAAGAGGAAGAGCCATCCTACAAGCATAAAGCAAATTTCGATGATGAGGGTTATTTGGTGATGTCAGATGGCTAAAGAATTGACCCAACTGAAGTTCAAGCGGAGGAAGAATGAAGAAGACGAGGAGGATGAGGAAGAGTGACGCTTGGGACTTCATTTTCTTCATGACATTGCTGATTTAGTACTTACTTTTGGATGTTTGGAACTTTAATTTTTCTTTTTCTATCTGTTATTCGAACAATATATTATGATGCTCTGACTAGCTCATAACATAGCCTTATATATTATGATGCTCTGTTTACTTATATCCTTTGTTTAGTTTGGATGATCTGCGTTATTTATTCATTATTTATGTCAATTATAACTACTTGGACATATATCACACTCATTCTCCATATATAGTTGTAGGGCATATGATCAATGACATTTCACGAGAACAATTGACATTACTCTACAACTCTTTCATTCCAGGGGAGTACTATTTTATGTTTTTATTTTTGGAATTATTTTACTTCTGTACCCATGCATTGCATGTTATGAGAGATTTTTGCTAAGGACTAGCAAAGATTTAAGTGTGGGGGTACACCCTATACTAGTTGGGTGAAGACCTAGCTTGATTGAATGCTTCTTTGAATTACCTTAATTTTTTATATTTATGAACTAGTTAATCAAGTTTTTTCAATTGAAATTAATTGATGGTTAGTCAATTCTAAGATTTCCGATTTTGAAAGTAAAAGTTAGTTCGATATGCTAAGTCTCAATTAAGTATTTCATTTATCACAATATTCTTCAAAAAGAATTTGCTTCTAAACAATGCGTTTCTTTGGACCGTTGTGCGTAAGGATGAAAAGTTGGATTACTTGCATTGTTTAGCTTACCTTCCTTTTGATCATTCATCGTCACTTAAATGTTTGAATCATCTTATTTTGATACGATCTACCCCTTGCATTAAATCCATTTATACATTTTTATGCATCTTAATGAATTTCCATTTATGGTTGTTTGAATTTTGATTTTTTTTTTGTGAAATGTCATAGTGATATGTGGTCTAAGTATATGTACACATGCTTAGAATGATCCCAACTATGTATAAAAAAAGGAAAAAATGTCATAGTGATATGTGGCCTAAGTATGTCTACACATGCTTGGAATGATCCCAACTATAAGTATAAAATGTGTGATGTTTGAAAATTAAACCCCGTAATATGGACTTTCATTAAGATTATTCCAAATAGGGAAGTTTTATTTCATTATCAAAATCTTTTATATGGAATTCAAACATATGTTATGTCATTCTGATTCTCTTTCAAATAAATGCCACAAACTTGAGTGGAGACCATTTCCCAATTTAACCACTCCTATCCATTACCATTGGTGTGGCAGTCCTTGGGAACAATTGGTTTGGAGGTATTGAATTTTTTGAGGAATATCGCACACAACACTAGAAATCTTAATTGAGGTTTATCCTTTATCAAACTAATCTAATTTTTATTCTTGTTGAAATCTTAATGAATGACAAGTCTATCAGTTGATTAAAGCGAATCTCTTGAGATAATTCTGATCATATCTGTGAAAAGGGTCATTTGAAATTGCATCTTGACGACTTTATTTTCATTCAATTATTCTGATATAAATTATCTTTTGCTAGGGACTACGAAAAGTCTAAGTGTGGGGATGTGATAACTTCTTAAAAAGAAGTTATTTTGGCCTATTAATTTAATTCGTTGCCGCTCATTTTCCTTAATCAAATACTAAAAAGTTTGAAATATTAGTAATTATATCATTGATCTCAGTATGGGTATTATCATTAATTTACAATGTTTTCATTATAGAAATGATGAAGGAGACAACTCAAAGAAAGCATAATTCAGTTTTTTCTACCTGGGAAAGTTATTGCAACAACTTTTCTAGTTGTTGCAACAAGTCTGACTGCCGAAATTTATATTTTTAAATTGATGATTTAAAGTGGTGGCAGTTATTTTCATCAAAGGATGTGTTGTTTCAGGGAGAGTTTCGAAAATAAAGAGGAGGACTTCAGTATGAGATGGGGGATTAGAAAACAGAGAGAGAAAGGGAAACTTTTGGAGATGGAATTAGGGCACATCGTCAAGAGGAAGAAGAAGACAGTTTTCTGCATCATTCGGCGAAGAAATTCTACATTATTCTTGGTCTTCTCTCATCATGTCTAGTAAGATCTTTCAGATTTTATGTGGTCTTCTTCCTCCCATCATGAACTAAATCTCTAAGTCATGTATGCTGAAAGTACTTTGTCTTGTTGTGATGTTTTTATTTGAATTTTCTTAATGATTGTTTGAGAAACCATCTTTATTGACTTTATGATTTCGTTATTGAAAATTTCAGATTAAGTTTTCATTTTCTAAATTGCGTAGCAAGATTCGAGAGATGAGTTACGTAAAGTTAGTGATGAATGTTTTATTCTACGCGGCGAGATTCGAAAGAGGAGTTGCGTAAATTTTCAATTGAAATTTTTATCTTTATACTGCACTCCAAGATTAGAAAGAAAAGTGGTGTAAGTGTGTCATGAAGTCAATATATCGTAGAAAGGAGAAAGTGATTTCATTTTCTTGATAGCAGCATTGATTTGTGTGCTTCATGTTATTTCTTCGTTTTACCTACGTTAAAGATAACTAGGAGAATAAGAAATAAGCAGAATTCAGAGATCGAGCGATAATGATTTCTACTTTTAAATCATTGCAAGATAGTCGATCAAATATTTCATGAATGGATCACTTTAAAACTCATTGCAATAACCTTAGGAAATCAATATATAAGACTATTTCTCTAAATCGATAAAAAAATATTAAAAGGTAATCATAGTTTTAATTTAATTGAGTTTAAATTATTTTCAAAATTAAAAATCTCTTTAATTAATCTACTTGAATTTAAAGAGAAGGTAAGCTAGTACTTGCGAGCGTTAGATTAATCATTTCTCCGTGGGAACGATCTTTACTTACTTTATATTACTTGATCTGACTCGTGCACTTGCGTATAAACCATTTTTCGTGTATCAGGCTCACTCGTTCTCCCCCACCTGCACCTCCTTCCCGGGTCACCTGCTTGGTATTTCCTCGCCTAAGGCCTACGAGGCGAGCACTGGGACCGCGGGAGTTGAACACTCGCCCGACGACGTGAGGGAGATGCGCAGAGTCTCCAAAATCGACCTCCTGAAATCATCGAATTCGCTAATCCTAACGAACTCGCCTGAAGGGGGCGAGCTCCCAAGGTCGCCTCCTTGCCCATCGCTTTCGGCAATGGGATTTTACTCAGAATTTTTCGAACAAGCTATGGTCCACGCTCACCACACCAAAATGTTGAACCCGGAAACCACGGTTCAACCTCTGAACCCGGAAACCACGGTTCGAGAGGAGTTCGGACCAGTGTAGCTTGCTTTTACTTCTCCTGAGCTAGATCACTTGAACAGTCACTCAGAGCAAAGAACCTCACTCACGTAAGTGGACAACTAGAAACATACCCCGCGAGCTGCAGCGATGAGGTCCCTCCACAAACAGAGGGCAGGAGCTCTCGCCATCCCAAACCAAAGTTGTGCCCGTGCACCCTGGAGAGTACTGGAGAGCACCTGACTGTCAACCTGGATACCACGACAAACAGAGGGCAGGAGCTCTCGCCAACTAGTAACATCCAAAGGAGATAGGAAGCCCCCCAAAAAAGGTCTCTCCTAAGGTGCCCTTGGGGGGCTCTATTTATAGTTTTCTGAAAACGGTCTGCGGATAGTTGAATCCCGCCTTTTGATTTCACTTAAAGCATACCAAATTGGTCTGCCAACAGTGGAATCCCGCTGTTTGGAAAGGCTAACTGCAGGCCAACAAAAAATACCTTGAAAAATTAGTTTACCTGGGGGCGATCACGTGGCACTTGAGGCGTGTTCGTCTGGGAGTGACGAGCTACCCAACGATGTTGTGTACTCGCGACTTACTGGAAGCGAGGCCAATATCGGCTAAACGTGAGGCCAATATCGGCTAGAAGTCTAACAGGGGGCGGAGAGTACCTGACACACATGGGGTACTAGCGATTCGCCAAAAGGAAAAAGGAGGGGGGGGGGGGGGCGAGTGCGAGCTGCTCTGGGAGTACTCGCCCTTCTTCTCGAATGTTGTCTTTCACACTCCTTGCTTGTCCACTCAGCAATAACGGGGTTGTACACGCGTGTGTGAGCTGAAAAACGTGCCCCCGAGCGAAAAATGAGCACCAATGCGAAAATGTGCGGCTGGGCGAAAAACTTCTTCCCGGGCAAAAAATGTATTATGGCGAAAAATTTGCGTCCGGGACAAAACGAGCAGTCGGACGAAAAATACGCGCCCGGGTGAAAAATTCTCTCCCCGGACGAATAACACGCTCTTGGGCGAAAAATGCGCGTCCGGGTGAATAATTCTCGTCAGGGCCAAAAAAACACGCACCGGAGCAAAAAAATGCGCGCTCGGGCGAGAAGTCTGCGCCATGGCAAAAAAATTCGCGCCTAGGCTAAAAAGACACTGCCGGGAGTAAAACTTGCCCCCATGCGCAAAATTCGCGTTCGGGCTGAAAAACACGCCTCGGGCGAAAAACGCGCCCCTAGACGAAAAATTCGCGTTCAGGCCAAAAATGCGTGTTCAGGCTAAAAAATTGCTTGCGGGTGAAAAACGCACGGTCGTGCGAAAAATTCGCATTTGGGCAGAAAAACACGTTCCCTGACTAAAAATTCGCTTGCGGTCGAAAAACACGCGATCAGGTGAACAACGCGCACACGGGTGATTTTTTTTTCCAATTCTTGAAAATCAATGTCTTCCATACAAACAAATAAAAGTAACCAATGTCAATTCTCATGATAAAATATCATCATGCGGACGAACAACAAAATTGAATTTAAATCAAATATCATTTCTTGCATATATTGATATTTAATTGAAAGGAATTCTTTAAAACCAATCTCCTCCAAACAAACGCACCCTAAAAATTATCCTCGGTTAAGATTTTCATGTGGAATCATTGCTCGGTACTCCATAAAAAGTTCATATTTTCACGTCTTTTTAACTGTAAGAAGCAAAATATTTTTTAATTTTTTTTTTTAATTTTAGGGAATACTTGTTTTTTATGATGATCATATTCTTCCATTTATAATTGAAACTATGATCTTGTTTTCAGGATATATTTTTCTATCTACAGGACAGCGCAATAATTTATCCGTAAGTGAGCTTATTATGCAACTAGAGAATATAAATAATCATGAAAAATGATCCAAATAGAAGCAAATTCAATCCAATTTTTTAGGTTTCAAAAATGATTGCCTTGCTGGCATCATTGGGTCGACATTTTGGATTGGGTCTCCAAATGGGACCCAAAAAGCTATCTCAAGGCTCATCCTTGCTTTCTTGCACTATGCATTACCTTTTCATTTCATTTGGTGGCCTGCGATGATCGGGGTGCTCTCATCTTTGTTGCTGGGTCCTCGTTGTTGCACTGGAATCCTGGGGGAGTGGAGTTGGCGGCGGTCTTGGCTCTCAAGGATGTTATCCCGTCGTCTTTATATGGGGTGCGCGGGGCTATTGTGGACCCTTATGGACAGCTGTGTTGCTGGTTTGCGACGAGGCGACTGGAGCGTGACGGTGGACGGCGAGGAGGACTTGTCTTTTCTGAGCGGCTTCCCCCAGCTTCGATTCCAGCATATTGGCCGTGAGGCCAACAGAGTTGCTGATTTCTGTGCTCATTTTGCCCTTCGGGGAAACTTCGTATGACTAGATGTTGATAGTACCCAGACTGAGTTTGTCGAGCTTGTTCGTGCAGACTTGGATAACATGTTGTAGTTTTGTTTTCCTTTTTGATTTTTAATTTCATGCTATATGCACTTTTCAAAAAAAAATACTTTTTCATTTGGTTGATTGTGCAACATCTCAAAATTCGTACGCCGAGTCTCGGAAGTCACCGGAACTAGTGAAGAGAACCAATTGACTCGATCTGGATCGATTTTGGGTCAAGTTGACCAATTCAGTCAACTAACCTAATAATGATGCAGTGAACTCGAGACAATTATTATTGGTCTGATCAGTGACCCATATGTGTTATAGCAGACTAATGATGCGTCTAATAAGGCAAAATGACCAAATGGGTCAACTTGACCCAATTGACAAGTTAGCGAATCAGACGAATTGAATGTTGGCCTCGTGCATCCGAAGTGCCCAACGAAAAGTACAATGGGCTAAGGTGGACAATGGGAACCTCATGAGCTCGCATTGCCCACTTTAACCACTTTAACTGTCGGATTTGACCAACATGTCAAACATGTAATTTTTGGGTCTTTTGAGTGCCGCCGGGCCTCGTGCAGTCTCCTAGAGCTATATGAGCTTATTCTGGCTTAAATGGTGTCGATTTCACACATGAACCCCGTCGGGACCGGTCAAATTATATTGTCAAATTTGGCCCTTAATTCTCTAAGACTATTCTAGGTAAATAAGACCAACCTGGGGAGATCTTATGTCTCATCCCTTTAATTTGATTGCAATATATAGAGTAGTCTGTTGAAGGAGTTACAACCATCCCAACTCATTTAGTGAAAGAGTTAAAGCATGCAGAAGAGTGTAAGTGAAATACTAACATATCTACATTATCATAGAAGAAAATATTAACATAAAAGAGCAGTAGAACAAAGTACAATATTAAAGAACACGAAGACTAATGTGGTCCAAATACATCAAAAGATAAGTCTAATGTCAGTGAATCCGGGTTCACAAAACTACGCGCCCAATATGACCAAGGTAATATAATAGCTAAACTAGGGGAATCCGTTCGTCTTTAATTAGTTACAACATTCTCAGGAATAACTATTATATCCGACCTAGAAGCTCGCAATCAACGAGACATACATATTAGATGTAATGAAGGATCTTTTTTGCATTCCATAATTTAGAAATAAATATTGCATATGATAATCAAAATAAATTTTTTTATTACATTTAGCATTGCTTATAAAGTTCTACTTCATAATTTGCTTAACTTATAAAAGACATTGAGTTTGTAGAAATTTATTCTCTTATTCTCTTTTCATTACCTTTTAAGTAGCGGTATCTAAGGAAAAAAATTGTAGGTAGTGTGAGTCCACTGCCTCACTTTTGACAATATAATCTAGCTATTGAATATGAAAGGAGAAGTGAAAGAACAATTGAAAATAACAT
Organism: Dactylorhiza incarnata; assembly: GCA_033032865.1. Lineage (NCBI taxonomy): Eukaryota > Viridiplantae > Streptophyta > Magnoliopsida > Asparagales > Orchidaceae > Dactylorhiza > Dactylorhiza incarnata. The sequence continues at coordinate 17,304,274 of JAWHQI010000025.1, read as the reverse complement.
AAATATTGCAATTGAAAATAACATAACATAAGATTTTGTAATTGTTATAGTAAACTTTTACATTACAAAACTCAAATATTCAAATTAGTTTAAATTAATTAACCTGGAGCTTGTTGTTAACTAGTTCATTGACCAAATAAATGTAAATTTTGTGGTCACACTAAGTACCATATACACCACATTCCTTTTGGGGATAGCTAACTCCTAATCACTTTCCTAGACATCAATTAAAATAGTTAAATTTTGATGTTAGAACTGTTGGAACATGGTTTTCCGCATCCCTTTGATTTGAGAATAACAAAACCTACTTGTATTTGATCTTGTTACCATTGTGTTTTTAGCATGTAGGAATGGACAGTTTTGACACCAGGTAGCTGCAACAATGGTCTAGCACTAACCACAAGCTGAAGGATTGAAAGTTACTCAACGCCAGGCGTTAAGCTTAACGCTGGGCGTTAGCGCTAGACGAAATCGGCGTTCGACGAAATGCATACCACGATGTTTGACGAAATGTGCTCGACGAAATTTTCATTCGACGAACTTGATGCTGCGATCGACGAAATCAAGCCTCTGTGAACGGAAGCTGGGTTCGACGAAATAGAAACTGCTTTCGACGATCTTGCGTTCGACGAATGATGAAGCCCGTTCGACAAACTCCGTTCGACGAAATGTCGTTCAACGAAAGATGAAGCCAGTTCGACGGATTGAGTTCAACGAAATTATCTGCTCGACGAATTGGAGTGCCAGCTAATTACAGATGAAACTCAACGCCAGGCATTAGGCTTAACGCTGGGCGTTATTCGGTCGACGAATTTGGCAAGGAGAAAGCAGTCGTGATTCCAGGAGGAACATTAGGAATGATTTGCCCAACGCGCCGCGTTAGCCTTAACGCCAGCGTTGATATTGCCTAAAATAAAACATTCCTAAAGTGCAGAATCTCCTTCCTCTTCTGAAGATCCGAGCCATTAATATATTGCTATACATGGTCAACGCCAGGCGTTAGGACTTAACGTCGGCGTTAGCTCAAATTTTATAAATCGGAGGATTTTGTCTTCTCCGACTACTGATGGCCAAGAGCCCTATTCCAGCACTTCAAAAACTTTGTGAGGGTCGTATTTCCAGAGAAACACATCTCCCACTCATATTTCAAAAGGAGGAATCAAAGGAGGCTTGGATCAACACGCTAACTCAATGCGAAGAACGCACGCTTGGACTTCAACGATCTTCATCGATTCTTCGGCGTCTCCTTCAGATTACCTCATAGGGAGTTTTATATTTGTATTTTGTATTCTTCCTTTATTTTATCTTTGTAATCGGTTCGTGAATTCGCCTCATGTTGACGACTAGGTATAGGTAGGACTTAGGGAGGAATTCGCCTCGTGTTGGCGACTGGGTCTATGGAGTAGATCTAGGGGGTGCTCGATGCCTTTCTGGAGATAGATTGGCTAGAGCGGCTTGAGGCCGTATCTGGGGAGAGATCGGCTAAAGCCAACCGGTTCGTGGGGATACGAGTCGGTATAGAAAACAAAAAGGATTTCTATATTATTCGCTTCGATTTCTAGCGTCATTGAAATCAGATTTTGTAATCAATTTTATAAATGATAATCATGTCTTTTCTTGTTTAATAAAATTGATTTCATTTCTAATTTAATTATCTCTTTACTTTTGATTTAACTTACTTCGACCAAAATATCAAAAGTTTTCTATTAAAGTTTAAAGTTTTTAAAACCCTTATTCACCCCCCCCCCCCCTCTAAGGGCGCCTACAGATCCAACAAGTGGTATCAGAGCAGGTTATTCCAAATCGGTTTAACAACTGGGAATAATGACATCTCTTGATCATGATCTCGCTTCTACTAGTGGGGAAAGTTCTAATGTAAATGAAAAAGGATTATCACCACCTTTATTTATGGGCAAAAATTATAAAGGGTGGAAAACATTAATGAAAAATTTTCTTAAGGCCTTAGATGAGAAAGTTTGGAATATTACTATTAAAAAGCCACCTAGCGTACTATCTAGAAACGAAATTGTTTTAAATGCAAAATCTATGAATAGTATATTTTGTGCGTTAGACCAAAATATTTTCAAACTTATTTATACTTTACCTACCACATGAGATTTGGAATTTTCATGAAAGAACTTAGGATTCTCCTTCTACAGGTACGGAACATTCACAAGAACCGAAGAATATGCAAGCCTGCACAAATGTTCAAGAAGCTACTCAAATGATGGAGCCATAGAATGCTCATCAAGCGGAAAGGATGATGGAAACTCTTGTTTGGAAGAGGAAGATGAAGAAGTCAAAGGAACAATATGTTCAAATCTTGCCTCATCCACAAACGCTGTAAGGAAATCAAAATCTCCTATTTTTTGCACTTCTATTTCTACATTACAATTGCTACAAATTACTAAACGTAAGATTAAGAAACTAAAAATGGCTAATGCAAAACTACGTTTAGAAAATAAAACTTTAAAAGCAAATGTGAATGTAGAATCCAAGAATGAAATGTCTCTATCTCCATCATGCTCTTCATTTGAAAACTCTATATCTTGTTTTGATTGTAATAATATTAAAGAAAAATTCAAGGAACTTGAAAAAGAGTTTACTTTCATAAAAGGACAAAATGAAAAATTATGTTTAGAAAATTCTTCCTTGAAAGTCTATCGTATCCACTCTCAAAAATAGCACAATCGCTTATAATAAAGCTAGACATAATTTAAAGATTAAGAATAATGAATTAAAAACTAAAATCAACTTGCTTAAGGAAATCATAAAGAAAAATTCTCAAAACATACATTCTCAATATAATGCAAAATCCAAAAGCAAGTTGAATATGATTTCTCAAAAGATGAATAAGTCAAACAATGGAAATAAAAAACTTCAAAAGATTGAAAATGAAATTCCAAAATACAATCATTACTATCATTTACAAAATCAATCTTCTCCCAACATAAAATTAAATGTTTACAAATTTCCTATGAAAAATAATTTCAATAATCATTACAATTATAATCTTAAAGATAAAGATAATCACATTGGAAATTTGATACATAAAAATACTATTAAACCAAGGTTTGAATGGAGACCCAAAGTTAAAGATGAAACACAAACTCCACTCAAAAGGGCTCATTCATATCCATCTCCCCAAAAGCAAACACGTTATATTTGGGTACCCAAAGGAATCACCACACTTGGTCCCCTTTGGATACCTAAATCACTTATTCATTGCTATCACCAAATGCATGAAGTATAATATTTTTCAAAAATGAAATATACAAATTTTTCTACTTCATGATATGCTTTAATGTCTTTCTATTTTTTTTCTTAGTTATTAAGCTATCATGTTATGGTCATCTTATATATTACAGGAAATATGATCTTATCTCTTAAAATTTAATTAGTTTATAAATCAAATTAATCAAAAGTCAAAATCATATTTTATTTTGATGACCTATCCATTATTCTTATATTCATTACCTATATATATATCATATAGTATTCATATAAAATTGAATTATAAATTTGCTATAAGATATGTTAATCAAGATTAGGCTATTAAGCTTTATAGCCCACATCAACCAAATTAAAGAAATAACATGATCTAAAAGAAAGATCAAGATCCAAAAGAAAACTCAATTATCAATATTTTTTAATTATATGATTACATATCATGGTTGGTGTATTATGTATGTATTGTGATCGATTTATGTCAAGTTTAGACCTTAGAATCATCTTGATATCAACAAGATCAAATCAAATAGAATCTTCACTTCATTCTAGGTCTGTAAGTTGAAACACTATCAAACTTTGGCATAACATTAATCATATCTTCTTTGTTTGCATATCCTATAATAATTAAGCTTAAATGGTTGCGCAAAACTCAAGAATTAAGGTTTAATGAATATGGAGCTTTAATGAATGTGAAACACATGTACTAAAATTTTAACTTCCGCAACTTTTTGCAATTTCCTCTCGTCTCTTCACTTCATTAGACAGCACTTACATTGCACAAACATAATTAAGCAAAATCGAAAGCAAAATCGAAGAAAATCTAGGCTATATGATTAAAATAAGCACTCTCTGTGAGCTAACGCAGGCGCTAGACCTAACGATGGCGCTAGCTCAAGTATCCGATTTTCTGCAATTTTAAAATTCTGAAAAATCACTAAAAATATATGTTTTTGTTTAATATTCAAAAACCGAAGAGAAAATTCATAAAACCTTTCAAAAATAACCAAAAAATAGTTTCTCATTGTATTCATCATTCACCTTGCAATCTTTCTAGTTAATATTTTGAAAAAGTTGAATATGAATTGTTTTATATATTTCACTTATAATAATTATGTATGAGTATCAAAATCTCTATGTGATAAAATTAATGATCATGCAAAATCAATAGATCTTATTGCTTTCAACATATAGTTTGTGATCATGATTAGTATATGATTCTATTATACTTTGCATGTATCTCATTTATGTTTAGACCATAGAAGTAACTCTATATCAATATGAATAAATCAACTAGAATCATCACGTTATTCTATGTCTAAAATTTGAAACACTATTGTTAAATACATGCAACATTATATCAATTAACCTTATGGGATAACACTACATTCAAACTCATCATATCTAGCATTATCAACTAACAAATATTATCATCCATGCTAGATATCTTATTATTGTTATAATGAATCAATCTTAAAGAAGAACAATTGAAAGTTAAAACTCATAATAACTATGTTGCTTTAATATCAAATATAATAAGAAATTAATCACGCATAAAAGCCATAGTTTATAAATTGATTCCATAGAACAAAATGCTTAGGATGTCCATGATTATTCACCCACATTATGTGTCTCACAATAGCGAGGGCGTAGGGTTGTAGACATTAGATAACCTAATCTCTAAGTCATGTCTTGTCCTTAACTGAGGAGGGTTCCAGTGAGGACTTGCGAGGCACTGGGGGAAAGAGTGCTAGGGTGAGTTTTTGTCTAGTGTTTGCATATGAGACTAACACCCCAACCTACTGCATGTGTGCAGCTCCTCATGCCCATCCGTCACTTAGTACGGGGCTAGTGTGTAGGCATACAGTTTGGGTATTATAATCTAGGACATTCCTATTTCATATATTTTGCATGCACTCTTTATGATGGTCTATGTACATACTATCTATGCCAAAGAAAAAAAATTCAAAAACCTCAAAAATCGAGTACTGTTTGGGCGTTAACTAGTTAACGCCAGACGTTAGCTATTTAGGCCCAATTGAATTTCTGATTTTTCCAAAATATTTCTAATATTTTTCTTATGATTTTTCCTCTGTTTATTTTCTCATACTTTAAAGTATTGTATTATTAATTTGATTGTTTTATTCCAAAATACAAAAAAAATCAAATAATTCAAAATGATCAAAAATATATTTTTTGTTATTTATTTTGCTCCTTACAAAATTATGGTTTGACTATACAACTTCACAAGAGCAAACATCTTAGTTATTGTTGTTTCAAAAAGGTCAAATTGTTTTTGGCGTACTCTTAAAGATAACCTTCAATGTCTAATTTTAATTTCAAATTTCCTAAACATTATTTTTATCTTTATGCCTTGACCTTAATCTGAGTATATGCAATGAAATAGTCTATAGATAATTGTGTATGATTGCCTAGCATGCCTCTAAGTATGAGTAATGCTTTATGTTAATCAATAAATTATACACTCACTATTTTGGTAATCTACATGTGCTCATAATCTTAGTCTTGCATGATTGTGTAGTGTAATAGTTTTAACATAATAAGTTGTATGTCTAAATTACCTACACCATCCTTTAAAACTAAATTTCATGCATAATATAGAAGTGTTGTTTTAATAATATAGATGTTTGCAACAACAAGTGAATTCGGAGACCTTTGGCCCAAAATAAAAATCTGAAATAAAAAGCCAAAGTTAACTCCACCAAGCACTACTCACCCTCCTGATAAGTCTTAATGAGCATTGTGAGGTTGAGCACCTTGGAAAGAATTGTAAAGTGTCTTGTGCAAACATATTTCATTTTATCACTTCTATTTGTACACCGGATCATTAAAAATATATTTTTTATAAAAAAAATGCTTATGTGATCCCCCAAGCAATACTCCGCTCCCTGATAAGTCTTAATGAGCATTGTGTGGGTGAAGCACCTTGGTAGTTGTACGTATGTTATGTGCTTTGAAACTTTATTCTAGATTTGATGTTTGAAAGTAATTATAAGATTGCATCCTTAATATTGTTGTCACTATTTCATTACATATGTCATATGTTTTGATTATTTCACTTGTATACTTCTATCAAAACACCTTTTGCACACATCATTGATTTTCATAAAGTTTCTACACATGAGAATTGGATCCTAAGGAAAAATTACATAATTCTCCAAAACCTTAAGTAAAAGCACTAGATTGCAATGCATGATTTCTACAATGTTTTCTTTATTTGAAATATGAATTGGGTACATTGTAGGTCTAATCTTTTTGAATATATTCATGCTTGCCTATTTGTTATGAAAATTTTCAAAGTTAACATGCTCAAACGTGAAAAGTCTAGACATATTGTTGGAATGGTCAAACTATAACAAAAATACTACTCTTATTTGTTTTGTTGTTGTTTTCCGCATTTCTCTATCTAATCATGTGTCCTTATATCACGTGTTTTCATGCTTATTTCTAAGGATTTGTCTTTCACTTGTTCTTGTTCAAACAAACTTGCATCTATCTTAACAAGTAGAATCACTCTTAAAATTAATTTAAAAAGGGCAAGTGATTATTTTCATTAATGTTCTTTCACGCTTATCATATATTTTTCCGCTGTGCTACTCTCTCCCTTAGCTCGATCATGACTTACTTTATGTTTACACAAAACTCTTAATCCTCTCTTAGTTATGTCCCAACTTTTGTCTTCGTTATTCTAGTTTTGTTTCACTCCACCCTCTTTTGCTAATAACAAAGGGGGAGAATAAAATGCTAAATCATATTGATGATTCACTAGATTAAGGGGGAGCATGTATCTAGTTATGGGAGTATACACTAAGGGGGAGCATCTTTGTAGGGGGAGCACAATGTTCAATGAAACAATAATTCTTATCATTATCTTATAAATTGCTTATGTCATATATCCTTTCAAAAACACAAATGCTTTATCTATGAATCTGATTTATCTCTAATTGGATTTGTTATTATCAAAAGGGGGAGATTGTTGGAACATGGTTTTCCGCATCCATTTGATTTGAGAATAACAAATCCTACTTGTATTTGATCTTGTTACCATTGTGTTTTTAGCATGTAAGAATGGATAGTTTTGACACCAGGTAGCTACAACAATGGTCTAGCACTAACCACAAGCTGAAGTATTGAAAGTTACTCAACGTCAGGCGTTAAGCTTAACGCTGGGCGTTAGCGCTAGACGAAATCGGCGTTCGACGAAATGCATACCACGGCGTTCGACGAAATGTGCTCGATAAAATTTTTGTTCGACGAACTAGATGCTGCGATCGACGAAATCAAGCTGCTGTGAATGGAAGCTGGGTTCGATGAAATAGAAACTGCGTTCGACGATCTTGCGTTCAACAGATTTCGGTTCGACGAATGATGAAGCCCGTTCGACGAACTCCGTTCGACGAAATGTCGTTCGACGAAAGATGAAGTCAGTTCGACGAATTGAGTTCGAAGAAATTATCTGCTCGATGAATTGGGGTGCCAGCTAATTACAGATGAAACTCAACGCCAGGCGTTAGGCTTAACGTTGGGCGTTATCTGGTCGACGAATTTGGCAAGGAGAAAGCAGCCGTGATTCCATGAGGAACATTAGGAATGATTTGCCCAACATGCCGCATTAGCCTTAACGTCAACGCTGATATTGCCTAAAATAAAACATTCCTAAAGTGCAGAATCTCTTTCTTCTTCTGAAGATCCGAGCCATTAATATATTGTTATACACGGTCAATGTCAGGCGTTAGGACTTAACGCCGGCGTTAGCTCAAATTCTATAAATCGGAGAATTTTGTCTTCTCCGACTACTGATGGCCAAGAGCCCTATTCCAGCACTTCAAAAACTTTTTGATGGTCGTATTTCCAGAGAAACACATCTCCCACTCATATTTCAAAAGGAGGAATCAAAGGAGGCTTGGATCAACACGCTAACTCAATGCGAAGAACGCACGCTTGGACTTCAACGATCTTCATCGATTCTTCGGCGTCTCCTTCAGATTACCTCATAGGGAGTTTTATATTTGTATTTTGTATTCTTCCTTTATTTCATCTTTGTAATCGGTTCGTGATTTCGCCTCGTGTTGGCGACTAGGTCTAGGTAGGACTTAGGGAGGAATTCGCCTCGTGTTGGCGACTGGGTCTAGGGAGTAGATCTAGGGGGTGCTCGAGGCCTTTCTGGTGATAGATTGGCTAGAGCGGCTTGAGGCCGTATCTGGGGAGAGATCGGCTAAAGCCTACCGGTTCGTGGGGATACGAGTCGGTATAGAAAACAAAAAGGATTTCCATACTATTCGCTTCGATTTCTAGTGTCATTGAAATCAGATTTTGTAATCAATTTTATAAATGATAATCATGTCTTTTCTTGTTTAATAAAATTGATTCCATTTCTAATTTCATTATCTCTTTACTTTTGATTTAACTTACTTCGACCAAAATATCAAAAGTTTTCTATTAAAGTTTAAAGTTTTTAAAACCCTTATTCACCCCCCCCCCCTCTAAGGGCGCCTACAGATCCAACAAGAACTTATTAATTTCAATTGTTGATGGGGTTCCTCAAAACGGTTCCGGTTGAACCCGTGATTTTCCGCCGCTATCTAGACCGGATCGCTTAAACGATTCCAACAGGCTCATTCTCACGTAATTTTGAGTCACTTTGATCCTCCAAATGAACACCGAAACGCACACATACACACCAAACCCCCATCATGCGGTCAAGGTCAACCACCACCATGGAGGAAGTGGAGAGACTGACGCAGAACCACCGTCCAGTAATTGTAGCGAATCCATCGCGCAATAACCACCGCGCGATAGTCGCCACGCCAACCAGGCCGCACCACCACGGTGCAGCCAAACCCGCCAGGGTGCGGCCAAGACTGCACCCCTCATGGTGTGCGGCCAAGACCGCACCCCCCCATGGGGTGCGACCAATGCTGCACCCATCTATGGGGAGCAGCCAAGGCCTCACCCCCCACTATGGGGTGCGTCCAAGGCCTCCCCCCTATGCGGTGCGGCCAAGGCCGCACTCCCCTTGGGGTATGGCGGGACAGCACCCCCCTTGGCGTGCGGCCAAATCCACACCCCCTTTTTTCAGTACGGCCGCGGACGCACCCCCCTTGGAGTACGGCGAGGTTGCACCTCCTCAGTATCGCCTGGATGCACCCCCTAAGTCCAAGTTCATGACGCGCGATGAACGCGTCCAAGTTCACGACGTGCCGAAGGTCTCCAAGTTCACGATGCGCGCCGAAGGTCTCCAAGTTCACAACACGCGCCGAACGTATCCAAGTTCACGGCATGCGCCGAACGTCTCCAAGTTGACGGCACACGCCGAACATCTCCACGTTCGCGGCGCACTCAGAACACCTATACTTGCACAATGCGTGCAAAACATCTCTGTGTTCGTAGAGCGCGCGACAGTTAACCTTCTAGATTTTCTAGATTACAGGTTTTGTTCGTTGTTGTCATTGTCATCAATGAAGCTGCCAGAACTACTAGCAATTCCCTGGGGGCAAGACAGGCATATCTGAAAAATGGTGATCCATGTGCACCAAATCGATGAGCGTGATTCGCCCGTCAGGTGGTTACGGTGGTTACAACGGCAAAATTACAGACTACCATTGCCCATGGCTATAAAAGGAGCACATATCCTTCATTTGAAGGCACCTTGCCTTCAGCACATGAGAGAGCTCCTTCGAAGATCCTTCAGAGTTCTTCTTCGGCGTTCAAAGAATCCCTCGAATATCTCCTTCAACCTTCAATGATCTCCTTCCCCTTCGAAGATCTCCATCGAAGGTGACTTGAAGATCTCCCTTAGTCTCTTGAAGATCTCCTTCTTCCTTAGAGATTTTTCTCTTTCTCAACCTTCTCTGCATCCCCTGTAATGAGCGGTGGCCTGTCACCCTCTTGCATTTTACAACTTGTAATACCAAAAGGTATAGTGAAATTTGGTTGTCACCGATCCGGCCCCGTAGTTTTTTATCCTTTCCGAGTTTTCTACATAAAAAGTTTTCTTGTCAGTTGTCGCACTTTACTTTGACTAATTGCGTGCTCGGCTCACTCTAGAGCTGAGGCAGTTCAATTCAACCGGACCAATGAGAGTGACGATCGACCCGCAACAGTTTGACGTCGTCTGTGGTAAAGGTGTTCTCAAATTTTGCAAAGACTTTCTAAAGACAGTATACGCTTCGCAGCAATACTCGAAACTGACAACAATGGAAAGGAGTGCTCGAACCACCGAAGAATCAATCCCAGTGGGGACGTGTCGACCCAACTCCCTCTCACTCGCTCATCAACGCACCTCTCGCGGAGGAGGCAGTGATTGCGCTCAAAGATGCACTAGAAGGACACATGCAACAGATGGAAGAGCAATAGACCGAGATGTTGGTCCTAATGAGAAACTTAGGAGCCCCTCGAGCTCCATTTTCTCCCCCAGCGCCGGTCAATCCGCCTCCCGTAGCTCTGAACCATGCTCCACTGGAAGAAGTTGCTCGAGAGGATGATGCCTACAGAGAAGAATTCTCTGACGCGACCATCTACAGGCATCCCGCTCGACCGATCCAAGGCCTCGGGGCTGACTTTCGTCACCACTAGTAGGAAGCAGCATGCGTCGGTTACGAAGTTGGAAGACTCACTCATGGAGAGATACGCGAAGTGATTGCAGAATAGTACGTTCAATGACGCATCAGGCCCTAGCTCATCCGATCCCACATGGATTCAAACTCCCCAACATCGATACGTTCAATGGGACGGGCGATCCGCTAGAACATATCAACCACTTCACCATAATTCTGAGGATCTACAACACCCCAGATCAGCTCCTATGTTAAGTATTCTCGACCACACTGAAAGGGAAAGCAAGAACCCGGTTCTACTCCCTCAGAGATAGAACCATCGGCAGCTTTGCGGAACTGGCTCAACAGTTCCTGGATCAATTCATAGCCAACCGCAGGATCGCCAAGGACCCCTCTCACCTGTCTAGAATTTGCCAGAGTGAAGGGTAATCCCTCAAAGGCTTCTTTTGTTGTTTCACTGCAGAGGCTCGACAAATCCCCGAGGTCGATCCCGGGCTCTTGCGGGGCGTCTTCCTGGGAGGACTACGACCAAGTGGATTCAACTCAGCGCTAATGAGAGAAATAGTGCCCAGCTATCCCGACCTCGTATACCGGGTTGAAGCCCAAATTACCTCAGATGAGGCTATAGAAGCACACCACCTACAATTTGAAGGAGGCCAGAAGAGAAAGAAAGGAGAGGAGCAGGCTCTCAGAAGACAAGAAGAGAGACATGACAATGAGCGTCGTCGGGACCCTCGGAGAGATCGAGATCACTGAACACCTCGACATTACACTCCTCTCAACACCTCCCGTGCGAATGTACTCTACGCGATCTAAGACAACCCGATGCTCTAGAGGCCGCGAGAACTTCCCCCAAATACAAAGGGAGGTCGATCAAAGTATTGTGAATTCCATCGAGGAGCAGGACACACCATAAAGGAGTGTATTAAGCTTAAAGTTGAGATTGAACGCCTTGTTCGTCAAGACATCCTCGACAAGTTTCTGCAAGATCAAACCCGCAACCAGCCAGCACAGCCTAGAGAAGAACATCCATCTGCACACCAGGATGCGTAGGGGGGCAGACAAATGGTAGGAGTGGTAGAGACCATAGCTGGCTCCCACTTTGCCTCCAGCTCCATCAACTCCATCACCCAACACAGAGAACGCGAAGATCAGAGCACGCAGCATGTCGCGACTATCAGTTTCAGAGACGAATATCTGAAAGGACTAATCCTACCTCACCACGACCCGCTTGTCATTAGTGTGGAGATTGGCGACCCAAGCTTTCGTGTTAAGAGGATACTGATCGACAACGGGAGCTCTGTTAACTTCATATTCATGTCGCCCTCCGCATCATGAAGGTCCCGAAAGAATGACTCAAGCTAGCAAAAAGACCGATATACGACTTCAACGTTCCTTCCCCGTGGAAGAAACAGTCACACTGCCCGTAACTCTGGGCGAATTTCCGAAGTAAGACACGCATGCCAGTTCATGAACGTGGAATCAAACTCCCCGTACAACGCCATCTTCGACCACCCCCTCCCAGCGACATTCAAGGCCATTCCCTCCATCCCGCACCTCGTGATGCAGCTCATCAACCCAGGAGGAGTCGGGTTCATCCGTGGCAAACAGGAGGCATCCCGCTCCTGCTATCTACAGCAGACCCAAGCAGGGCAATGAGCAACTCCGGCATTCGGCGCAACTAGTACCATGGACACCACCGCCGCGCATCATGTTGGATGATCGGGCCAACCGGTACCCAGGAGAACCAAGAACAGAGCAGGAGAGCCCTATATTATCTACACTTTTCATTTATTTTGTTTGCTTAAAACTATCCTGGGACATTAAGTCACAAGTTCGCACTTGCGCGCATACGTTTTATTTTATTTAATTATGTTGTGATTGCTTCTAACTTTATCCAATTGTAGAAATACTTACGTCACTGGCCGCGAACTACCAGCTCAAAGTGTCCGCCATTCGCCATTGTAGTAGGTTACGGAACCGCCAGGGCATACTCCCCTCATGGTCGCCAATGGTTCGAAGCGTCCGCCCTTCACCAATTTTCTGGGGCCAGCCCCCCTGACCGCGAACTGCCGGCTTGAAGCATCTTCCCTTCGCCATTATAGTAGGTCATGGCACCGCTAGTGCCTTCCTCCCTCACGGTCGCCAACGGTTCGAAGTGTCCGCCATTCAATGGTTTTCTAGGTCCAATCCCCATGACCGCGCAATACCGGCTCGATGCGTCCGCCCTTCGCCATCGTAGTAGGTCACGACACCACCAAGGCCTACCCCCTCATGGTCGCCAATGGTTCAAAGCATCCCCCCTTTACCGATTTTACAGGGCCAGCCCCCCTGACTGCGCACTACTGGCTCAAAGCGTCCGCCCTTCACCGGTTTTTGGGAGCCAGTACCCCTGACTGTGCACTACCGGCTCGAAGCGTCCGCCTTTCACCATCGTAGTAGATCACGACACCACTAGAGCCTGCCCCCTCATGGTTGCCAACGATTTGAAGCGTTCTCCCTTCACCAGTTTTCCGGGGCCAGTCCCTCTGACCGCGTAATACCGGCTCGAAGAGTCCTCCCTTCACCATCGTAGTAGGTCACGACACCGCCAAGGCCAGCCCCCCTCACGGTTGCCAACGGTTCGAAGCGTCCGCCCTTCACCAATTTTCCAGGGTCAGTCTCCCTGACCGCGCACTACCGGCTCGAAGCTTCCACCCTTCGCCATCATAGTAGGTCACGTCACCGCCAGGGCCTGCCCCCCTCATGGTCGCCAATGGTTCGAAGCGTCCTCCCTTCACCGGTTTTTCGGGGCCAGTCCCCCTGACCACGCACTACCGGCTCGAAGCGTCCGCCCTTCGCCATCGTAGTAGGTTACGACACCGTCAAGGCCTGCCCCCCTCGCGGTCGCTAACGGCTCGAACCCATCCGCTCTTCACCATCATTCTGGGGCCAGTCCCCCTGACCGCTCACTACCGGCTCGAATGCATCCGCTCTTTGTCGTCGTAGTAGGTCACGACACCGTCAGAACCTGCTACCCTCGCGGTCGACAAATGCTCAAATGTCATCGCTCTTCACCGTCATAATTGGACCGCTTTCAAACTGCAGTTATCGGTTCGAACGGAAAAGCTCTTCACCATCATAGTAGTTCTGCGCCCAAAACCGCGCTCACGATTAAACAGAATGAAAGGTCCTTGCACTGCAATAGTAAACCTGAATCTCTCCACCAAGCAACACAGGCCTCAACGCTAAACGACAAGCTCGTCACGATCTCCAATGCAATCGCTGAGCAACAAGCTCGCAACCGATGAGGACGAGACAGAAGTCCCTCCTGCACTAGAGCCAAGCGACGAATTCTGAAAAAGTTTGCATAACAGCAAGCTCATAACTGCGCAACTCATGACAACACGCCTAAACGAGTTCACACACCCGGAGATATACGTTTGTCAGAAAAATTCTCGGGCTCATTTTTTACAAAAAAAAGACCTCCGAAAATTGGGGGGCATTTGATGGGGTTCCCCAAAATGGATCCGATCTAACCCCTGATTTTTTGCCGAAACCTCGATTGGCTCACCGATACGATTCCAACGGGCACATTCTCACGTAATTCTGAGTCACTTTGATCCTCCAAACGGGCACCGGAACACACACATACACATTAACTGCACCCCCATCAAGGGGTCAAGGTCAACCCCAAACATGGAGGAAGTGGAGAGACCAACGCAGAACCACCGTTCAGTAATGGTAGAGAAATCATCGCGCAATAACCACTGCGCTACGGCCACCACGTCAACCAGACTGCACCACCAAGGTGCGACCAAACCCGCCGTGGTGCATCCAAGGCCGCAACCCTCATGGGGTGCGGCCAAGGCCGCAAGCCCTCTTGGGGTATGATGGTGTCGCACCCCCTTTGGGTGCGTCCAAATCCGCACCCCATTTTTTCAGTACGGTCGCGGTCGCACCCCTCTTGGGGTATGGCGAGGCTACACCTCCCCGGTATCGTCTGGCTGCACCCCCTAATTAAGTCCAAGTTCATGATGCGCGACGAACTCTTCCAAGCACTATGCGCGCGTCGAAGGCCTCCAAGTTCACGACGTGTGCTGAACGTCTCCAAGTTCACGGCACGCGTCGAACGTCTCCAAGTTCACGGCACGCGCCGAACATCTCCACGGTCGCAGCGCGCGACAGCTAAACTTCTTGATTTTCTAGATTGCAGGTTTTATTCTTTGCTGTCATTGTCATCAACGAAGCTGACCAAACTACTCGAACTGCCCAGGGGCAATACAGGCATATCCGAAAAATGACGACCAGTGTGCTCCAAATCGACGACCTTGATTCGCCAGTCAGGTGGTTACAACATTAAAATTACCAGTCTACCTCTACCCAAGGCTATAAAAGGAGCACAGAGCTTTACGTGCAGGAAGGGTTTACTTGAAGTCACCTTCGAATAAAATCACGTAAACCCTTCCTGCACGTAAAACTCTGTAGTTCATCATTGAGAACCACTTCAAGTATATGTTTTGCTAAAGATAAAATTTTGACCTCATATTATGACGCAATCATAGACCTTTGATATAGTTTTGTCAATTCATCAATTAGTTGTTGTTTAGTAAATAATGGTACAAATTATTCTGAAAAGCATCTACAAATTTATCTCATGTGATTAGCTCGCTAGCACTTTCTCTTATTTCTATTCTTTTGTAGCTCATCCATAAAATTTATTATAACATATGTAAAAATGTATGCATATCGAATTTGTATTCAAAATCTATATGCACTAATTGTGAATGTTCACAATCTATGAATGTATATCTGACTGTCATATTATTATTAAATATCACTCGGATATCACTCTGTCGCACTCCTAACCTTGAATCCTGCAATCAACGAGTGGGGCACGAGATTTGGCAAATGATGTTAGGAAAGAGAGGCTCAAAGCATTCTATCTCACCCATCAAATGTGGAATGGGGTATTAATAGTGCTCCCAGCAGTAGGGCAAAGCCCTAGGTGCACACGCTACCTGCAGGTCCTTATCGTGTCTGTAACGTGTGGACATACCTCAACAATCTCCTCCTATGTTCGTCACCAACACGACTACAATAAAGAGGTAAACAGTGTAATGTCCAAGCAACAGGGATCATCCACAAAACGTGTCAAAGCATATGAATAAAAACAGTAGTGGACAGACTACACAATAGTTCTATGCAGGGTAAATCAACAAAATGAAATCACCATCACAGAAGCTAATAAAACAAGTAGGATCCAACACAGAGTCTCGTACGAGCTCTAGTCTAGCAATCTACCCAAAACATAGTGTCCAAAACAAAACAAACATATGCAGATAGGAAATGAGAAAATGGTGCAAACAAGTCACCAGCCAAAAAGAACTACTAGCAATGTCATAAACAAAAGATAAGATGGACGCAGAAGAAAGGCGTCGGCTCTAGACGTCCAATAGGTCATCCTCATCCATGTCCCAATCAGCAGGTACTCCTCCTACTCCTTCGGTGCCTGTAAATCCAGAAAATGAATTTCATATTAGAATGAATCCATACAATTGAATTTACATATATCTAGTTCGACAAAGAACGTAGAAAGACCAGAGTTCTGAGTGTGTGGAGTGCTCGAACTATCGAGAATAGCGTGTTCTAATCGAGAAATCATTGTCGGTTTCAAGAAACGAAACGACATATGAACTTCTTATAGTAGGCTCTCGTAGCTAAATCTGTGTACCAATTTGGAATGTCATTGTCACTGTCCCCTTATGTCAAAATGAATACCATCAAGTTTGGAATGATACCATCTCAACACAAGAAGAAGGAATCTAGCGAGATCGCATTCATCAAATTTGGAATGAACGCAAACTTACCAGATCCACAATCAGCAACGTAGAACATCAATGAAACACAACAAAGCTTACTTTGGACAAAGGAAATCAGATTTGATCAAAACGAAAATCTAAGGCTGATCTAAATCGCCTTTAGTCCCATTTCCCCCACGGTTTTGATAAACCTGACTTTGGGCATTCCTTTTGTCAGAGGATCGGCTAAGTTATCCTTCGATCGCACATCGACCAAGGTGATAACGCCTTGCTCCTTAAGATCATTCAGCAGAGCATGTCTCAGTCGTATATGTCTCCGTTTCGAATTATAGAGAGCATTTTGAACGATCTGAATAGCAGCTTGATTATCGCAATACAAGCTCAACGAATTGACTCGTAACTTAGATAGTGGAATATCAAGAATCAAATTCCGAATCCAATCTGCCTCTTCACCAGCTGAAGCCAAGGCAAATAGTTCAGACTCCATAGACGACAAGGCTATACAAGTCTGCCTTTTTTATTTCCATGTTATAGCAGCTCCACCCAATGTGAATATGTATCCACTCGTAGACTTACTATTGCCAATTTCAGAACACCACGAGGCATCTGAATAACCTTCAACGGTAGGCGGATATCCAGTGTAGCATAGAGCTAGATCCTTTGATCCTTTAAGGTATCTCATCAGCCTATCTAGGGCATCCCAGTGCTCCTTTCCTGGATTACTCGTGAAACGACTCAGCATACTTACGGTGTAAGCAATGTCTGGCCTTGTGCAGCACGATGCATACATGAGGCTACCAATAATCTTAGCATAATTCACCTGACCAACGGTGGTCCCTTCATTCGGACTCAACTTGATAGTGTGATCAACTGGTGTCTCAACTGATCTGCAATCAGCATATCCCCAGGTCGTCAGTAACTGCTCCACATAGTGAGCCTGACTGAGTGTGACTCCACGCTCGTCGATACAGACTTTAAGACCTAGAAGAGTATCAACTGGAACGAGGTCCTTCATGTCGAATGCTTCCGCAAGAGTGGATTTGACATCACTCACTGCCGAAAGATCTGACCCTAATATTAACATATCATCAACGTAGAGACAGATGATGACTGTTTTATCCAACATTGATCGATGATAAAGGCATTTATCGGAGAGACTGGACTGGAATCCATGGCTCTTTACCACTTGATCAAACTTGAGGTGCCACATCTTAGGCGCTTGTTTAAGCCCATAGATTGATTTATTTAGTTTGCACACCTTATGCAGAGAATCTTCAACAACATAACCCTCAGGTTGAGTCATGTAGATTTCTTCGTTCAGCTCTCCATTCAAGAAGGCTGTCTTTACGTCCATCTGATGAACTATGAAGTTCTCGATAGAGGCTAAAGCTAGAAGAATCCTAATAGTCGATAGGTGGCACACAGGTGAATAGACGTCGAAGTAGTCCACTCCCCCCTGTTGCTTAAAGCCTTTAGCAACCAAACGTGCCTTATAGCGAGCTACTGACCCATCACTATTTAATTTCTTCTTAAGTATCCACTTACATCCAATGACTTTTGCGCCTTTGGGCAAGTCAACTAGACGCCAGGTATTGTTCTGTAGCAACGAGTCCATTTCATCGTCAATGGCTTTGTACAACCCCGATGTTCGCCAGGAAGCAACCAAAGCTCGCGCTCAAGGAGGCGAGCCAAAAGGGGCGAACCCTGAACTCCGGCGAGGCAGGCCAAGGAAGAGCAAGAGACTGCGCAGGCGAGCGAGCCCAGCGAAGGGAAGGTAACCGGCTCCTTCGAAGCTCGGCGAGGGCCGTGCATGCGAGCCCGACCAGTTGAGGAGGGAGCTCGCTAGGCGAGCCCGGAACCTCGGGGTACAGTTAGCCATTTTTGGGGTACAGTTAGCCATTTTGGGGTGCGGATAGCCATCCTGGGGTTCGCCGACCCAGAGGCTCGCGACCTCCGCTCGCGAGGGAAGTCGGCTTGGCCGGGTCGCTATGGGCGAGCCCAACCATTCGAGGAAGGGATCCGCTAGGTGAGCCCGCCTAGAGGGGGTGCGGCTAGTCATCCTGGGGCTCGCCGAGGTAGTACAGGCGAGCGAGCCATGCAACGTGCCAGTAGTAGCTCTGGGGCTCGCCGATCCCGAGGCTCGCGAGCTTCACTCGCGAGGGAGGTCGCGAAGTGGGCTGACTCGCCCAGTAAAAGTCTAGGAAGGGATTTTTACCAAGAGGCCCCCGGTGGTCTGCACTTAGCCTCTCCAAACAGCGGAGTTTGGCTGTTAGCAGACCAATCCGGTGTGCGGATAGTAAGAATGGACAGCGGGATTTGGTTATTGACAGGCCACAAAACTAAAATCTATAAATAGACCTCAAAGGGCACCTTGGAAGAGGACCGGTTCATTATCTTTGAGCTCTTCTCTCCCTAGGTCGCTTTGGTTTGGGCTCTCTAGCTCTCCAAGGTGCCCGAGTCTTAGCTTTGGCTTGGGAGGGGAAGCGCTCAACGATCTTCCGGGTTAGTGGAGGGACCTCCTCGCTGAGACTAGGGTCTTTGTTCTTTGCTCGAGTCGTCGGCCTTACCTCTCCCGAGGGACCGGTAAGGGCTAGCTGCCCCTCATTTCGGTGAGGGCCCCGAGCTCCATACGAGACCGAGAAATCGGTTTCAACATTTTGGTGCGGTGAGCGTGGAGCGCGGCTGGTTCAAGAAAGTCCCAGAGAAGGGTTATGGCTGGGGATGAAGAGCAGGGCGAGGAGTTCGGCGAGACCCCTCAGGAAGCAATGGCTAGGATGTTCGCAGATTTCAGGAAGGAGGTGCTCGACACCTTGGGGTTCACGGTCACGGCTCTGCGAAGTGAGTTCGCGACCCCGGCACCTCAGGCGACCACTCCCCCAACAGCAATCGGCGAGAGGCACCAGGAGGAAGGGCTGGAAAAGAAGTTGCCGCTGAACCAGGACATGACAGGGAAGGGCGAGTGCTGTTCGCCAGTCCAGCGAGCCCGGTGTTAGCGAGCTCCGCGCCGGCGAGTTCGGTGCCGACGAGCTCTGCCCCAGCGAGCGCGGTGCAGGCGAGCGCGCGCCAGGAAGATGCGACGACAGTCGGGGTGGTTCAGGCGAGCGTCGCCCTCGCGAGTGCGATCCCAAGCCTGGCGAGCGAGCTAGGTCCGCGAGCCGAGCGAGAGAAGATGGTAGGAGGGGGAAGCCCCTTCTGCGAATTAGTGTTGTCTGCACCCGTTCCAGCAGGATTCGGGGAATGGGATAGAGTGTGTACTACAATGGCAGAGATGACCCAGTTCAGCATCTGCAGTCTTTCGAGGACTCGGTCTCCATCAGGCCGATGTCCGATGCCTTCAAGTGTCGGCTCTTCGCCGTCACTCTCAAGGAGAAGGCCAGGGACTGGTTTCATTCACTTCCGGCAGGCTCCATCTACGCGTTCGAGGACCTGCGCCGAAGTTTTTTGTTGAGATTTTCAACTTCAAAAAGGAGGAAGAAGGACGATGATTCCCTCTTCGCGGTGAAGCAGGAGTCCAGGGAGACGTTGGCTCAGTATGCGGATCGGTTCCAGGAGGAAGTGCAGCTCACTCAGGAGGTGCCCGGGTTTGCAC
This sequence comes from Dactylorhiza incarnata, assembly GCA_033032865.1. Taxonomy (NCBI): domain Eukaryota; kingdom Viridiplantae; phylum Streptophyta; class Magnoliopsida; order Asparagales; family Orchidaceae; genus Dactylorhiza; species Dactylorhiza incarnata. The sequence goes on along the minus strand of JAWHQI010000025.1, from coordinate 17,284,079 downwards.
TTCAACTCGCCTTCACGGTCGGGTTGAAGGAAAGTTTCTTCAAGATGGCGTTGAAAAGGAAGGCCCCCGTCTCCTATGAGGAGCTGATGGAGAGGGTGGCGGAGGAAGTAGCAAGCGAAGAAGCCAACCCCGAGCTCACCAAGAGGCTGGCAAAGCTCAGTGAGCCGGAGATTAGGCAGCAAGAGGTCAGAAGAAGAGAAGAGCCCCGGGCCCCGGAGGGGGGATGGAGGCCGCAAGGTGGAGGAGTGCAGGGGCAGGGAAGGGGTTATGGCCCAGGAAGGGGTAACCGATTCGAAGGACAATGGAGACCCCCCCAGTTGGGGTGGAGGCAGGGCCCGATGCAGTTGCCTCCCCCACCTCAACAGGCCATGGCAATTGGCCGGGGAAGAGGAAGAGGAAGGGGAGGAGAAGCGGAGACAGCGGCCGCTAGGAGAAGAAGGAACAGGATAGCAGAGACCGGGGCAAGGGAAGCGGCGGTGCCCTATTGCATCTTCCACGATGTGGAAGGCCACTCCACGGACACCTGTCCGGAGTTCCTGGAGGTGAAGAGGGGCCGAGCACCCGCGCCACCACAGCAGCAACCATTAAGGATCGTGGAGGTGGAACCTCGGGAGGAGGAGGAGGAAAGATGTGAGGATAGAGCAGATCTGGGGAATAGAGGAGGGATCGGAGTGATCCATGGGGGGGTAGGGGTGGAGGCAACCCGCAAGGCTAGTCTCCATACCATCTACCGCCGGAGCGTAGCGTCAACATCCACCGCTCCACCCCCGGCCGAAAAAATTATTTTCACCCAGAAGGACATGCCGAGCTACGAAGACCCGTTCTGCAACGCGCTGGTTATCGACGGCGATCGAGAACTTCACCGTCTCCCGAATCCTAGTGGACAATGGGAGTTCAGTCAATGTCATCTTCAAGAAGGCATTCGACAAGATGGAGGTGGAACCCAGAAGGGTGTTGGCCTCGGATGGCCCTCTGTTCGGATTTTCGGGGGAGAGGAAGGAAGTAGAAGGAGGGGTAGGGCTCCATGTGACCCTGGGTGGGCAGTCTCGGAACTGTCGCTTTGTCATAGTGGATGCCCCGAGCAGTTACAGTGCCATCTTCGGACGGCCACTCATCATCGCGTTCCGCTGCGTCCCTTCCACTTTTCATCAGTGCCTCAAGTTCAATGACGGAGGGGTCCAGGTGCGGATCAGGGGGGATCCCAAAGTGGCAAGACAGTGCTACGTGACGGCGGTCAACACCATCTCCTGGATGGGAGAAGCTGAGGAGTGGGATAAGGTGATGGAGGAGGTAGCCGAAGCCGGAGGTCTGGAGGTGGCTGAAGAGAAGAAGGGAGGTGAAGTTCATGCCCAGGAAGGGGTGGCTGAGATACCCCGGGCGGAGAGAAAGGAAGAAGAGGAGAAGGCCCAGGAGGAAAGGGCAGAAGAGCTGATGGTGTTAGGGGAGGGAGTCGAGGAAGAGATCCCAGCCCCCGCTTGTACTGAAGAAGAAAGGGCTTGGGGAGAACAGTCCCGGCTGGAGGCCGCGGACGAGGTCGTGGAGCTCGAGGTCATCACCCGGCTGGGGGTGGTGGAAAAAGTCCGGGTCAGCGGAGGACTCAGCCCAGGAGATCAAGCGGAGATTCTGGCTTGCGTACAACAGAACGTGGACGTCTTCGCTTGGAGCGCCGCAGAAATGCCCGGGATCGATGCGGATGTGGCGTGCCATCGCCTCAACCTCGACCCCGGTGCCCGCCCCATCCGCCAGAAGAGGAGGGCCGTCGCAGACAAGCTAGAAGGGCCCATCCGCGAGGAGGTGGGCAAACTCCTGCAGGCCGGATTTGTATCGGAGATTCAGTATCCAGGCTGGGTCTCCAACGTCGTTATGGTGAAGAAGGGTGGAGGTAAGTGGCGTATGTGTATCGATTTTTCACTTCTTAATAAAGCATGCCCGAAGGATTGCTACCCCTGCCCAGAATCGACGCGCTGGTTGACTCAGCCGTCGGTTTTTCTGTAATGTCTTTCTTAGATGCCTTTTCAGGTTACCATCAAATCCGCATGCATCCCCCGGACATCAAGGATGTTTCCTTCATCACGGGGGATGGATGTTATTGCTATAAGATGATGCCCTTCGGGCTCAAGAACGCAGGGGCAACGTACCAAAGGATGATGGATAGGGTCTTCCGCGAGCAGAAAGGAAGAAATTTAGAGGTCTATGTCGACGACCTCATGGTTAAGAGCCGAGACCTCGGGACCCACCTCCGAGACCTCGAAGAGACATTTAGGACCCTGCGGCGGTACAAGATGAAGCTCAATCCCTTGAAGTGTGTCTTCGGGGCAAGCCGAGGGAAGTTCCTGGGCCATCTGCTCACCCCCACGGGAGTGGAGCCCAACCCGGACAAAGTTAGAGCGGTGATGGAGTTGGAGTCGCCGAGGAATCCGAAGGAGGTCCAGAGCCTCACAGGGAAATTGGCTGGGCTCAGCAGATTCCTCTCCAAGGCGGGAGAAAAATGTGCACCTTTTTTCAAAGTACTGCGGGGAAACAATAAGTTCGAATGGACCCCGGAATGCGAGAGGGCCTTCCAAGCCCTGAAAGAACAGCTCACTCAAACCCCCCTGCTCCAGGGACCGAGACCAGGGGAGGACCTATCTCTATACCTAGGGGTAGGATCCGAGGCAGTAAGTTCCGTGCTAGTCCGGGAAGAGGGGAAGAAACAATTCCCAATCTACTATGTTAGCCGAGTACTGAAGAAGGCGGAACTCCGATACCCAATCCTAGAAAAGTTAGCCTTCGCGTTGGTGGTGTCGGCTCGGAGTCTCCGGCCTTACTTTCAAGCCCATTCAATTAAAGTAGTGACCGACCATCCGCTCCGCAAAATCATGGAAGGGGTGGAACACTCAGGAAGGTTGGCAAAGTGGTCCGTGGAGTTAAGCGAGTTCAATATCACCTTCGTACCCAGGACATCCATCAGGGCTCAAGCAGTGGCAGACTTCATGGCCGACTACGCGGCCGAAGTGGGGGAGCACGAGCCACCTCCCCCAGAAGCATGGAGGATGTTGGTGGACGGAGCGTCGGGAAAACACTCCTTCGGGGGGGGGGGGGGGGGGGGGGGGGGGGGGGGGGGGGGGGGGGGGGGGGGGGGGGGGGGGGGGAATAGTCCTGGTGAGTCCTCAGGGGACTCGGATTGAGCAAGCCTTAAACATCCGTTTCCCGATCACCAACAACCAGGCGGAGTACGAAGCAGTGATAGCGGGCCTTCGGCTGGCCTGGGAACTGGGTGTGCAGGACGTGGAGGTCTCCACAGACTCCATGGTGGTGGCATGCCAGATCAAAGGAGAGTTTGAAGCAAAGGATCCAACCCTCCTACTATACCTGGAGAAGGTTAAGGGAGTCATCGGGCAGTTCCGCACCTTCTCAATCAAACATGTGCCGAGGGAGGAGAGCACCCAGGCGGACCTCCTAGCCAAGTTCGGTCCTCGAGCGGGGGGAACGACTTCGGAACTCTTCCGGCCCTCCATCGAGGAGGGAGAGTCGATGGAAGTGGATCAGCAGGCCTCGTGGATGGATCCATTCATCACCTTCCTATCCTCCGGACAGTTCCCTGGAGAGGATGTGGACAAGAGGCGCTTCAGGTATAAGTCCGCATATTACTCTTTGCATGCAGGGGGGCTATATAGAAAGACTCTCTCGGGACTCCTGGCTCGTTGTGTCTCCGAGAAGGAGGTCCCGAGGGTGCTGGAAGAAATCCACTCCGGGGAGTGCGGCAGTCACTCCGGGAGTCGGACCCTGGAAGGGAGGGTGTTGAGACAAGGCTACTTCTAGCCCACTCTCAGCAAGGATGCAGCAGAGTTCACAAGAAAGTGTCAGAAGTGCCAACTCTATGCTCCGCTCCAACTCCTCCCCGCTCAAAGGCTCCGGACCATCACGGCCCCCTGGCCCTTCGCCATATGGGGGTTAGACCTGGTCGGCCCCTTTCCCCAAGCCAGCGGTCAGAGGAAGTTCCTGCTGGTCATGATCGACTACTTCTCCAAGTGGGTAGAGGTGAAGGCACTAGCTAAGGTAACTTCTCAGGTTGTAAGGAATTTTGTGTGGGGGGAAATAATCTGCAGACATGGGCTCCCTCTAGCCATAGTAACGGACAATGGGCCACAGAGGGAGTCGCAACCCATTCTCGAAGTGCGCAACGGGGATCGCGAGCTCGTCAGCCTCGGTCTCGTTTAAAGTAGAATTCTCGCTTGGACAGCGAGCTGAATAGCCCTCTGGGAGATAGCGGTCCACGGCGAGTTTATACTCCTCGGCTGTGATGTTCGCACAGTAGAACTCGTGGGCCTGAAACGCTGAGGCGCACTTTGACCGCCCCTCGCTCTCGCCATCCGCTCCCAGTTGCTGATTCGTCCGCATCAAGTCAGGAAGAGGCAACCTACAAGCAGCGAACGCGAACACGATCTTGCGAGGACGGAGATGAGCGTGGACGCGAGAAGATGGGAGAAATAAATGCGACGGGTAGGAGAATGAATCCGAGCTATTTATAAGAAATTCGGGTGGGCACGGGAATCGAAGCGTCGGGAGTGCGGATAACTAAAATAAAGTAGTTTTCTGCTCAAAGGGACTGCGGTCTTGCGAGCCAGGGCTCGCCATCGCGCGATAATTGAGTCCCACCCAAGGCCGGCTCGCGAGAAAAAGGGGTCCGGGCATAGCGTTGCACAGAAGCTCGCAAGCGCTCTGCGAGGGCGATCATATCGAACACAGCGGACGAGCCGAATAAATCACATGCACACCACAGAAATAAAGGGAAAAGTTAAAAATGGAAAACGATAAAAGGCGAATCACGACAGACTCGCGAATATTACCATACCGGTTATTGTTCAACAGACGTCATAAAAGAAATACAAGCAAAAGAGTAGCAGAATTAAAAACCCGCTGCAGCCTCAGGGGTAGGGAAGCCATTTCCAGCGACCCCGACCCCGCTTGCCCGCACGCGGCGGTACTCTCGGATAATGGTATTCGCGAAGCGCTTTAAACTCGCGCAGGATTAGGTGCGCTTGATCCTCGCCCCGCGAGATGTGCACGCCGGGCGAGGTAACATCTGCGCGAGGCACCGGCTCCGCTTCGGCGATTAAGCGCGCATTCGCGTCTTCCAACACGGCGAATCTCTCGTCAAAAGCAGCCCGGTCCGCGTCATACCGCTCCTCCAACTCGCGTAACATCATGCCGTGCTTCTGAAGCACCTCAGACACCCGACTCTTCATCCGCACGGGGTCGCCAGGGTCACCCAAGAAGTCTTCAATCTGGCTAGGCGAAGGCGGTGGCGACATCTCCATCCTCCCATGCTCTGACTCAGGGGTGGCTCCTGGGATTTCAACGAAGGGTTAGAAGGGCCCAAGGGCGGGCAAGAGATGGGAGCTCGCGAAAATATGCTGACCTGGCGAGGAGGGTGATTCAAGGCGGGGCTTGCGCAAAGACTCCGGCCGACCCTGGAAGTTTTCGCGGAATCCCGAGACGTGGGGTTTCCCCAGTCCAGGAGGGTATACCACTCTCTCCGCGACTTGGGCGCCGTCGAGAAGCGAGCCACCCGGACTTCGCTTGCCCATCAGACCGAAGCCTGGGGTCGCCACGTTAACTTTAGGCGGGACCGGCGAGTTCACCGGGGTGGAGACTTTCTCCTTGGGACTCGACGATGGGGTATCTGCATAGGCCACCGACGTGTGAGTATCACGGACTTAGGCGGAGATAAAGTAGGATGCAAGTGACTTACGAGGTTGCGAGAGAGGTGCCTGTTGGGACGAAGTCCCGACCCCAACATCTGGCAACCCCAGCCTCGCGGGGGACGGAGCGCCGAAAGTCGTCAGCGTAAGGCTTGCCAGGCGGTCCTCCGGAGGAAGATTCTGCGAGAAGGAAGGGAATGAGCAAGGGGCCGATGTAAAGAATTTAGACTGAGGATACCTGGTGTGCGAGCACGGTATTCGGCGGAGGTGGGGAGTCCGGAGGCAAGGTCATGTCCTCCCCCGGCGATCTCCTAATCGTCATGGCTTTCTTGGTCTGGGGAGAGGTGGCAGGGTTGAACATCCAGGCGTTGCGCTCGGCGGCCCGAGCTTTCGCCATCTCCCTAGAAGCCTTCAGTCGTTCCAACGCGCTCTGCTTGGTGGACATCCTGAAGGAAGAACGATTTCGGCGAGAAAGGAACAAAAGGGAAGGCTTGATCACCACCATCGGTGGGCAGTATTTATAGCTTCGGGCAGGGGACCCACCAAAAGATTCCCGCCACGTCAGCAGAGTCGGCGAACACCAGGGGTTGGATGTATCTTCGCGAGCTTAGGGCAACCTCGCGAAGAGCGGGGATTGTGTACAACCCCGATGTTCGCCAGGAAGCAACCAAAGCTCGCGCTCAAGGAGGCGAGCCAAAAGGGGCGAACCCTGAACTCCGGCGAGGCAGGCCAAGGAAGAGCAAGAGACTGCGCAGGCGAGCGAGCCCAGCGAAGGGAAGGTAACCGGCTCCTTCGAAGCTCGGCGAGGGCCGTGCATGCGAGCCCGACCAGTTGAGGAGGGAGCTCGCTAGGCGAGCCCGGAACCTCGGGGTACAGTTAGCCATTTTTGGGGTACAGTTAGCCATTTTGGGGTGCGGATAGCCATCCTGGAGTTCGCCGACCCAGAGGCTCGCGACCTCCGCTCGCGAGGGAAGTCGGCTTGGCCGGGTCGCTATGGGCGAGCCCAACCATTCGAGGAAGGGATCCGCTAGGTGAGCCCGCCTAGAGGGGGTGCGGCTAGTCATCCTGGGGCTCGCCGAGGTAGTACAGGCGAGCGAGCCATGCAACGTGCCAGTAGTAGCTCTGGGCCTCGCCGATCTCGAGGCTCGCGAGCTTCACTCGCGAGGGAGGTCGCGAAGTGGGCTGACTCGCCCAGTAAAAGTCTAGGAAGGGATTTTTACCAAGAGGCCCCCGGTGGTCTGCACTTAGCCTCTCCAAACAGCGGAGTTTGGCTGTTAGCAGACCAATCCGGTGTGCGGATAGTAAGAATGGACAGCGGGATTTGGTTATTGACAGGCCACAAAACTAAAATCTATAAATAGACCTCAAAGGGCACCTTGGAAGAGGACCGGTTCATTATCTTTGAGCTCTTCACTCCCTAGGTCGCTTTGGTTTGGGCTCTCCAGCTCTCCAAGGTGCCCGAGTCTTAGCTTTGGCTTGGGAGGGGAAGCGCTCAACGATCTTCCGGGTTAGTGGAGGGACCTCCTCGCTGAGACTAGGGTCTTTGTTCTTTGCTCGAGTCGTCGGCCTTACCTCTCCCGAGGGACCGGTAAGGGCTAGCTGCCCCTCATTTCGGTGAGGGCCCCGAGCTCCATACGAGACCGAGAAATCGGTTTCAACAGGCTTCTGGCCACATAAACGAATCTCTAGATCGCATTGCCTCCTGGTAGGAGAATGGATCATCCTCTAAGTGATAGGTGACAAAGTTTTCACCAAAATCCTTAGGAAAACGCTCTCTTGTAGACGTTCTGAGAGGATGGGGAACATCCTCCAACGGTTGGGGAGCAGTGTGTGAGGGGCCTGCTTCGGATTCCACAGGAGATTCTGAAATCATATCTGTAGACCCAGATAGGTTAGTGCCTAGATCCTTGACAAATTTATTTTCAAAGAACGTAGCATCACGAGATTCTATCACCGAGTGAGAGGATAGATCAAAAAACCTATCAGCTGCACTATCTTCAGCACACCCTAGGTAAACAGAGGTTGTGGTTTTTGGTCCCACCTTGGATCTCTTAAGGTCTTGTACCCTTACATAAGCGATACAGCCCCAAGTCTTCAGAATGTCGTATCTACAAGGACGCTGATGCCAGAGCTCATAAGGTGTCGACGACAGCTTAGAGTGCGGCAACCTATTCAGAAGGTGATTAGCAGTCAGAGCTGCTTCGCCCCAGAAGGAGGAAGGCAGGCCAGCGGTTAGAAGCATAGAATTCAACATTTCAGTCAAAGTTCTATTTTTACGCTCGGCTACACCATTCGATTGGGGTGAATAGGGGGCGGTGGTCTCAAGTATTATGCCCCAAGCGGCACAAAATTCCTTAAAACCAGTTACAGTGTATTCGCCACCTCTATCACTTCTAAATCGTTTTATCTTCAAACCAAGTTGATTCTCTACACGAGTTTTGAAAACCTTGAAGGTCTCGAAAGTCTCATCCTTCGATCTCAGTAGGTACACATGACAAAACCTGGAAGAGTCGTCTATGAACGTAAGCAAATACTTCTTTCCCCCTCTGGAAGGTTGACTCCGAAAGTCGCAGAGGTCAGAATGTATGAGCTCAAGAAGTTGAGTGCTCCTAGAAACCGACTTAAAGGGTTTTCTAGTGATCTTGGTTTGTGCACACACCTCGCACCTATTAAATCGAATGGAGGTATCAAGAGGGATGTTATGACTCTTAGCTAGATCGCACATCTTCCTATAGTTTACGTGTCCAAGTCTATTGTGTAATAACTTTGGATCAATCAAATTAGTGCTGATTTGGTTGATGTGATCATTGTTAAGGCTAAGTCGATACAAGCCATCTATAAGATACGCGCGCCCAAAATAATGTGAATTGACGGATAACGTCATTCTACCGTTTTGAGTCGTAAAAGACATACCGGACTTATCAAGCAAACTCATCGAGATCAAATTTTTGGTTAGAAACGGAACTACTCTAACATGTAAAAGAGTGAGAGTTTTACCTGAAGATAACTCCAAAGAAGCGGTGCCAGCATGCGTAACAGCAGTAGTCCCACCATTGCAATTTTCAACTGAGTCTTTAACAACTGTGACTTCAGTGAGCTGAGCTTTGTCATTAGTAGCATGACATGTCACTCCACTGTCTAGCCACCAGTCAGACGAAGAACTGCCAGCACGGTGCCTCATCATCCCTACAAATGACTGAGGACCAGAGCTATTCACCAGCATGTTAGTTTGACTCTGAGGTAAGACTTCCTGAGGCTTCTTCTTGGATCTACATTCAGCTGCTCAGTGGCCCCACTTCCCACAATTGTGGCACTTGCCCTTCTTCTTGCGGGAAGAAGGCTTGTTGGCCGGCAACTGGGAAGAGGACGCACCCTTTTGGGGCTGAATTTTCTTTTTAAATTTACCAGAGTGCAAAGCTAAATGAGCCACCTTGGAGGGATGACTAACCTGTTCTGCACGTCTCTGAGCAAAGTTTTGATCCTCAATATGAATGAAGCGCTTGAACTCATCAATGGAGATCCCTTCCTTCCGCCTATGAAGCTCAGTCTTGAAGAGAATCCATTCAGGTGGAAGCTTACTCAGTATAAACCCAATGAACAGCTTGTCCGAGATATGAGACTCAGCATTCGCCAGCTTGATGCGCAGATCTGGAAGCTTGGAGGCTAGATCGTTAGGAAAGAGAGGCTCAAAGCATTCTATCTCACCCATCAAATGTGGAATGGGGTATTAATAGTGCTCCCAGCAGTAGGGCAAAGCCCTAGGTGCACACGCTACCTGCAGGTCCTTATCGTGTCTGTAACGTGCGGACATACCTCAACAAATGATCTCTTACACATTTCAAAATTTACAAGTAAAATATTGCACATGAGAATCAAAATATCTTTTACTACATTTAAACGTACTATTTACATGGCTTACAAACATGTAAGCCATGTAAATATTTATCTTTTTACTTCATCTCTTCCCTTTACACCCCATAGTGTTCATATGAATTATAGAAAGGAAAATTTGTAAGCAGAGGGGTTCAGTGACCTACCCAAGGCAATATAATTTGAGTACTTAATATGAAATGAATGAACATTTGACAATAACACCAATACTGTTTGAATAGTTGTTGGAGTAAACTCTTACATCACAGGAAACCAAAATATTCAGGTTAGTGCAAATTTCATAACTAATTTACGATTTCTAATCGAACTAGTCACTAGCCAGATAAGTATAAGGTCATTAGCCGCACTATGTACCAGTATACACTACCTTTCATTCTGATGGTTCCGAACATGACGTCATCCAAGACCGTGAGGAATCTCCTTCCCACTGGAGTTTATGATCCACTAGATTAGCATCAAGTTGCACTTCTCCCACTCTTAGATTTCGGTGTGTCGGTGATGGGTTTCGTCAATGTTACCTTAACAAAACCAAGCTTATTTTTGGCCAGCACAAGCTTCGCGCGATGGCAAAATGGACTTCCACCGCCGCTTCCTCTCCTGCACCTCCCTCCATTCCGCATGAATCCTCCACTCTCTCCTCCTCATCTCCGGCCGCTCTTCCGACGTTCTTCTCGCCACCGACCTCATCAACCTCTACTCCCGCCTCCACGACATCCCCGCCGCCATCGCCGCCTTCACCGGAATATCCAAAAAGAACATATTCTCTTGGAACTCCCTGATCTCCGCCTTCGTCCGCGCTGGCTCTCTCCCCGATGCTCTCCTCTACTTCCTCCGCCTCCTCGCCGAAACTGAACTCTGTCTGGATTCCTTCACCTTCCCAGTCGCCTTCAAATCCTGTGGAACGCTGAGAGATCTTCAAATGATGCATTCTTTGATAGAAAGGCTGGGATTCCCGATTGATTTGTTCGTCGTGGCATCTGTGATAGCGGGTATTTGAGGTTTGGGTCCGTGGAGGACGCAACCAAGGTGTTTGCTGAAATGCCGCATTGAGATTCGAGTTGCTAGGATGCCATGATAGCTGCTTACGAGCAATTCAGTGATTCAGCTGCAGTCCATGAGTTCTTCAGTTTGATGTAGACTTGGGCAAAAAGCATGCCGGGCCCAGGCCTTTTGGAAAAAGCCCGGGCTCGGGCCTGTTTTTTGTCAGACCCAGGTCTCCTCTTGAGGAGGAGGCCTACCAAGGCCTTTCACGCCGGGCCAGGCCCAGGTCAGGCCTGGGTCTGGCCCGACATATTTAAATTTTTTATTTTATTTATAAATTTAATTTTATAAAAATATAAATTTATATAAATATGATAATGATAACAGGATATATATTAATGAAAAAAATTAAGTACCATACAAAAATATGCGACAAAATGATAATAATTTTTTTTTATTGATAAAAATATTAATTACAAAAATATGCGACAATAAAAATTAAGTACCATAAATTTTATTATTATGAAAAACAAAATATACGAGTACAGATATTTGACCTTTAAAAAATCTAGAATAATACAATATTAGTCTTGACACTTGAGAGTTGAGCACTCGGAAATGACGTTCAGGCTTGATCTTTTGTGCCCAAATTTAGGCCGCCTAGCTCATTTTCAACTTCGGATGAGCTATCTTCGATCGATGTGACATGCTGCCCCCTCTTCATAGTATCCAAGTGGTCCTTGCAGCATATGCAAATTTCCAAAGACTTGTCGCTCAGGCGGCTCCTTCGGTCATTCAGAATCCTGCCACTCAAAGAAAATGCAGACTCCGAAGCTACAGTACTAGCTTGGATTGTTAGTAAATCTCTGGCCATAAAGGCCATAACATGATATATATTATGTAAGATCCCTCTCCCGCACCAGGAGAGTTCCCGGATCTTATGCCCAGAACCGTCACCTTACGGTGACGCTAACACACAAGTTAGCCACCTCCGCAAGACGCCGATCCTGCCGGCAAGAACGATCAACTAGGCCAACAAGAGATAAGAAGAAAGCTAAGAAAGACAAACTAAGTCCACAATCACACATCTGCATATATATCAAAATGTATACAAGTCCAACAAAGAGTACAAAAGGAAAGAGGGTAAGGGCTTAAGCCCGGTACATGTTCAAAATAAATAAAGTAAGCAACTCTCTCTCTCTCACTCTACAATTATGCGGAAGTTATCGATCTTGTCATCCTGTCATTGATTAGTGGTGCTGCATGGAAGCTGCTCTTCACGTCTCGTCGTCATGTGTCTGTAGTTGCTGCTGCAACAATGGGTAGATGCTACATTACTTCATCATGTTCCCCTAACCTGTCTCCTGAGCGTAGTCCTGCTGCTCCGGCACATCCTCCCTAAAATGATGTGATCCACCGACCGTTAGTCAAAAGACTAAGCCAAATTCCCCATCCCCTCCCCCCGCGACTCCTAGGCACCGGGCGGGAGGAAGAAGCGGAGAACAAACAAGGGGTATTACAAAAGAAGCAGGTGACAAGTGGTAAAACTGGCAAGAGCACACTAAATAAGATTGTTCTAGCAGTTCTACTATAAGAATCATATGCAAAGCGAACAATACAAGAAAGACTATAGTGGCGGTAACAAAGAGCAAGTATAGTAATAACTAGAGCAGCTAGGAAAAATAACCTAACTTATATGCGTACACACAAAGCACATAAGTTAAGGGATCTGACAAGAAGTAAACTCATCGTATAAAAGAGCCCATACTAATTTATACGATGAGGTCTCTGTTTGTGCAGAAATGCTATGTTATGATGTGCAATGCAATGATGCAATGTTTGTATTATTAGTTCATACACATGAACTCACCCACACGACTCTGTACGTACAGACCTTCAGTTTCCCACTTTTCAGAGGTAGATAACCTCTCGGGCACCTCCCGTCGTGGTCAGACGGTGGCAGAGGAGCGGGCATCTCCTCACCTAGGTGGGTAAGTCACACTACCAGACCTAGGCCCAAACGTACGATGTGATACTGATACCCGGTACTCACGAGCTCCTGTGTACTCTTGCTGGATCCAAAGAAACCAGACCTTTATTTGGCCAGGCAGAGCTTAGGGAATCCGTCCAGTCGGACGCGCAGTAAAACAACCTGGCCCCTTTTTAAACCTCTAGCACTGCCGAGTCAACGAACTGCTGTCGGTGTGATGACTAAGCCAGAACCGAAGACCCACCACAATCTATGCACATGCATTTATATATATATATATCATTTCTTACCACCGAGCCTCCAACTCGCAGTACTAAACTGACATTATAAATATCGAGCATACCGCTCGCAGGACTATCCTAATCCTTAATATAACCCGAGCCTACCGCTCGCAGGACTATCCTAGTCCTTCCTATAACCCGAACCTACCGCTCGCAGGACTATCTCAGTCCTTCCTATAACCCGAGCCTACCGCTCGCAGGACTATCCCAGTCCTTCCTATAACCCGAGCCTACTGCTCGCAGGACGAACCTAGTCCTTCCTATAACCCGAGCCTACCGCTCGCAGGACTATCCAGTCCTTCCTATAACCCAAGCCTACTGCTCGCAGGACCATCCTAGTCCTTCCTATAACCCGAGCCTACCGCTCGCAGGACTATCCCAGTCCTTCCTATAACCCGAGCCTACCGCTCGCAGGACTATCCTAGTCCTTCCTATAACCCGAGCCTACCGCTCGCATGACTATCCCAGTCCTTCCTATAACCCGAGCCTACTGCTCGCAGGACTATCCCAGCCCTTCTTATATTCTGTTCCGGTTCGGGATGGAAGGTAACTTATCAAGTTCTCCTACTTAACTAGTCTTGTCTATAATTTAGTTGATCTTAGAAGCTTTAGGGTTAGCCTTGGACTTCCGGAGGGTTACCCGGTGAGGGGCTCGCAGCGGTACTAGGAAGTGTGGCGGGCTGACACCCCGAACTTCCTTTTCCCAAGGCACTTAATCTTGTTGGTATCTACCCCTTTTTACTTGATCCCCATTTTCCTCTCCAATTACTTTAAATCTCTAAGATGAGTTCAACTTGGCACTTAGGAGTGGGGGAGTTCTTTTGAACTCCAACACCACCAACTGTGACCGGGTGTTGACTCTCCCGTCGTCACATTCTAAGCTCGAGTTCCCTTCTTCGCCTAGGAACTACACATATGACCTCAAATTCTTAGCCTTACTTGGACCCACACTCCTATTCTTCGTCATCCTTAATCCAGGGTTTGCCTTAGATATTTCTCGATTTCGCCCTTGAGTATTTACCTTAAGATGACTCACTCGGCTAAGGGTAGTTTTACTTCCATATAATCATTTAACACTGATGAGTTGTTTGTGGGGCCCTTGATGAGGTCTAACCTCCTTTTCATATCATTGTAAATTCCTACGCTTATAGCTTTGCTAAACGCACCCCAACCCTTATTTCCCATGATGCCCTTAGAGAGGCTCTTACAAATAATTTGAGCCTTCATAATAATCAAAGAGTAAATAGTTCTATGTGTGAAGGTCAGTGGTGGTCTAAATCATATAAATCAGTTTTACTATTCGCAGACCAAAATGAGATTGAGCTAGATTTGGCTCCTATAGTGCAATCTTTGTCATATCATATCCAAATGAGTTCCAATTATTACCATAGGTTTTCAATGAGTAGTGATCTAACAACCTCAAATCCTAATTTCATAAATTTTTCCAGAGAATCTCTAATCATAGTTTCTATTTAAAATAGAAGATGTGCAAATAGAGATTTATACATCAAGTGTCAGCTAATGATCTCCATAAATTCTGATAAATTCACTGTAACATAATAAAAGTATGAAAATCTCAAAACCTAAGTTTTACATTTTTCCAAGGAATATTTAATCATAATCTATAATTAAAATAAATGGGGTGCAAATAGTGATTTACACATCAAGTGTCAACTAATGATCTCCATAAATTCTGATAAATTCACTGTAGCATAGTAATGGTCTGAAAATCTCAAAACCTAAGTTTTACATTTTTCCAAGGAATATTTAATCATAATCTCTAATTAAAATAAATGGGGTGCAAATAGTGATTTACACATCAAGTGTCAACTAATGATCTCTAAAAAAAATTATGAGAAAATTAACCTAGCACCATAGTCATCTAAAAACACCAAATCCAAGGTTCCATAATTTTCCAGGGATTTTACAATCATAATTTCTATTTAAAATGAAAGGTGTGCAAATAGGGTTTTACACATTAGGTACCATCTAATGATCTCTAAAAATTCTGAGAAAATTAACCTAGCACAATAATCATCTAAAAACACCAAATCCAAAGTTTCATAATTTTCTAGGGATTTTACAATCATAATTATTATTTAAAATGAAAGGTGTGCAAATTGGGGTTTACACTACAAGTACTATGTTAAAACTTCAATAAATTCTGGGAAAATTACTATAGCTCATTTTTGGTCTAAAAACACCAGGTCCTAAGTCTCATATTAATCCAAGATGTATTTATCCTTAATTGTCATTTATTACATTCTTGCTAAATGCACCCCAATTTTTCCTACACCCTTAAGTCCAAAACTTCAACTTGAAGTTCAGAGAAATCCACTCATGCACATGAGTTGAATTCTTAACTAGAGGTGGTTGATATCATGTCAAAGGCATGGACAAATTTTCAAAGCATTTGCATGAGCCAAAATCACTAAACACACCAGATACACTTTTATACATGTCTCACTAAAAGTGGCCTAAAAGGAGCTACACTTGACCAAATGACATGAAGTCAGTGACATTTTAAAAAGGTAACCTCAAGGTCTACAATATTCATGTTGATCACTACCAATAGAAATGAGCCTAACCTAAGTGAAGTCAACATGCAAGTTCTGTACAGAATTTTTAACTTATCAAAATACAAATATATACATGTCACACCAAAAATGGCATGGAAGGAGCTACACTTGACCAAATGACATGAAATCAGTGGCATTTTAAAGGTAACCTCAAGGTCTACAATATTCATGTTGATCACTACCTCCAGAAATGAGCCTAACCTAAGTGAATACACATGCAAGTTCTGTACAGAATTTTTAACTTATCAAAATACAAATATATACATGTCACACCAAAAATGGCATAGAAGGAGCTACACTTGACCAAATGACATGAAATCAGTGGCATTTTAAAGGTAACCTCAAGGTCTACAATATTCATGTTGATCACTACCTCCAGAAATGAGCCTAACCTAAGTGAAGTCAATATGCAAGTTCTGTACAGAATTTTTAACTTATCAAAATACAAATATATACATGTCACACCAAAAATGGCATAGAAGGAGCTACACTTGACCAAATGACATGAAATCAGTGGCATTTTAAAGGTAACCTCAAGGTCTACAATATTCATGTTGATCACTACCTCCAGAAATGAGCCTAACCTAAGTGAAGTCAACATGCAAGTTCTGTACAAAATTTTTAACTTATCAAAATACAAATATATACATGTCACACCAAAAATGGCATAGAAGGAGCTACACTTAACCAAATGACATGAAATCAGTGGCATTTTAAAGTTAAGACCAATTCCTACAATTTTTATGTTGGTCACTTCTTTTGATTCGGGGCCTAAGGGGCCTAAACAAAATTATGAATAGCACTGAAACATAAGGGCAGAATTTGTCTCTATATGTATTAATATTATATAATATAAAAAAGATTTAAGAGCACTATTCATCTTCCCTGCACCCCCGATAACAGCAAACTAAAATTCCTGGAGCACTTCGGCCATTGATTCCGGCCACCACAAGGGGTTTTCGGCCAATCCCCTAAGCCACCACCTTCGGCCATGGTAGGGCTATCGACCGGCGGTGAGAACTCGGCCGGAAGTGGCCGGAGCAGCTCTCCCGCCGTTTTCATTTTTCAAGCTTGAACATGGAAAATCTGAAATGGTGGATCACCATTTCTTTGTTGGTTTTGAAAAAGGAAGAAAGGGGAAGCTAGCACAAGAGGAGGAGAGAAGGAATACGTGCCTTATTGAGCTTGAGGTTGAGGGAATCCCGGCTTGCCATGGCCGGCCACCTCCATTAGAGCTCCTTGTCGATTTCGCTCCTCTCCGCCAAAAGCTTTGATCTAAGACTCGATTTCATATGCCCTACACCTTCTGAAGTTAATGGTCCCGTCAGTTTGGGCTGAGGAGGTGAGTATATGGGGTTTCCATTGGAGCAAGGTCAGCCAAGCCTTGGATGCTTCACCAAGGTTGCCATTTGGCATCCACTCTGCTAGATTTCAGGTGGGAATGACTGAGGGAGTTTAGTGGAGTGCATTGGGAGAGGAATTGGGAGCCAAGTGGCACCCAAACCATGATTTCCTCCTTTGTCCTCTCTTGATTTTGGGGAATTCTCCACTTTGCCCTCTTGCATGTCACCCTCATTCAAATCCTGAGGGCAAGGGGATGTAATTAGGCCATTGGGCTGCAGGATGGGACTTGAATCAAGGCCTTAGCCCATTGGAATAGCCTGGGGCTTTCATTTCTCCTCTTAGGGCTTAAGTTTGACCATGGTTGACTTTAGGTTGACTTTGGGTTGACTTGGTCAAGCTGATGGCTTGACTGGCCACATATGTTGGTCTTGAGTCCTTTGACACCATACAATGTTGATTGGGTCATGGTGATACCCTAATTGGGTCAATTTAGCCATATTTGTGATTTTGACCAAAATTGGGGGAGAGTTGACTTTGGTCAAAATGAACCAATTGGTGACCTATTGATGGGAATTTGGGCCCAATGGATTCCTTATGATGTTATAAGACTGTATGTGAGGTCAATTTCCTGTTTTGGGAGTCAATTGGGCCTATTGGTGAAGGATTGATCCATGTTGATCTAAAGGGTACTTTGGTCAATTTGGGCCAATTAGCGACCCCATGATGGGGTTTTGGGTCACTTGGGTCTCTCTTAGGGTTAGGGACCCTTTGGTAATTCAATTTGGTCACACAAAGTCCTATTGACCTCAATTAAGAAGGTTTAACCTATTTGGGGACCAAGTTGACTTGTCCATTTTTGATCACTTGGGTTGACACCAATGTGTCCTAAATGACCCAAGGGACTCCCTAAGGTATTTAGGAAGAGTTGTTGGGGTCAATTTGTCATTTTGAAGCTTTAATATCAAGCCCTAAGCCTTGGGCTCAATTTGGCTATTTGCACACCAAGGTGATTTTCACCTTTTCACCTTGGTTCTAGGGAAATTCTTGATCTCTTAGAGCAATGTCCTGACCTTGTCATGACAAGGTACACCTTAGGGGTCTAGTAGTTCTGAGGATGTTACATATTAATTTTATTTTTCCCCCATTGTAAAATATCAAAATTTTCTATCTCATTTGAACTCATAAAATCTTGAAATTGTGTTTTCGTATATAATCCTAATTCATTTAAAGTACTAGAAGTTCGTTGTTTTTTCCGGGCTGCAAACTCTAAAATATTGTTTTTAGAATATTTTTGGTTGAGTGCTTTCTTCTCTAGGCCACGATCCATATAACTGGTCGTAATAATTATAAATTTCTGTAAAATCAGTATTAAATTTTGAAACACTTATATTATCAAAAAAATGATAGGTTACAGATAAGTTTAAATTATTGTTTATTTCTTCTATAAGATTTTCTACGTCATCTACGTCAATTAAAGGATTTAAAGTTGCGACTCATGAAAACATAGCTGACATTTCTTTATAATATTTTAAAAAAAAAATTCATCCATTATTTGAATTAACGGACGCCAACCTTCATATTTTTATAAGCTTTAAATTTTTCTGTAATTAATACAAAATTTTCGATAACAAGTGAACTAGTATGATAATAAACGCCAGATAAAATTGTTGTCGATCTATAAAAAACTTTTAATAATTCCATATAATTTTCAATTACATCCCGATCAGAATCATGAAAATCATGAATTTCAGACATACTATAAAATTCCATTAGTTGTGTTTTTTGTCGCACTGCTCTTTTTATCATTTTATATGTTGAATTTCATCTTATAGGCATAACAAATTCAAGTTTTAAAAATTTAAGCCCTTGTGCATTTACAAATTTCTTAAAATGTTGTTTACGTTTTTTAGAAGTATAAATATATTTTAACAAAATACGAATTTTATTAATATAGGGTTCCATATACGATAAACTATCCTGCACAATTAAATTTAAAACGTGGAATACGCACCGTGTATGAAAAAATATCTCACTTAATATTGGTCTCAAATCACGTTTTAAATAATTGATTGCGACCGTATTGCTGTTGGCATTATTGAAAGAAATACTTAATATTTTATCTTTAGTTTTAAATTCACGAATACATTTTGTAATTACGTGATAAATAGCTTGACCAGTATGTGGATATTCAAAATACTCAAAACATATAATATGTTTATTTAACTCCCATGAATCGGAATCGATCCAATGACAAGTAATACATATATACGATACTCATGCTTTTATATTGCTACTCCAAACGTCACTCGTTAGACTAACTCTATCGTCGTAAGTTTTTAAATAATTTATTAAGTTCTGTTTCGATTGCATATAAGATTTAAATGCATCACGCTTAAGTGTTGATCTACTTACCTGATGATATTCAGGCTGAAGCCCTTCGTGTATGTATTCAGTTTTCTCCTCGTTGTCGTAGCGCCCGAACGGCAATCCACGTTTGATGACGTTCCTCATTTGAATCTCTCGTTGACGCATCTGATCATACGTCCAGATTTGCGCGCCTGCAGAAATTTGCGCTTGAGTGGCCTCCGGGGCTTGCTTAGCCAGACATAATTTGATATGTCGGGCGAGCGTCGAATTTCCGCTAACGGTTAGCAGCTTCGAACAATGTTTGCACTTCGCCTTAAATTCAGTGCCGATCCGCACTTTCTTAAAGTGCTCCCATACTGGAGCTGTGTGTTTATGCTCCATAATTTCCTGCGCAGTCGATGCGGAGGACGAAGGCATAGAAGAGGAAAATGACATCTTCTCAAATGAGAGAGAATGAGAGAGAAAGAGAGGAGAGTGGGTTAGTGAGAGAGAGATGATGAGAGAGAGCATGAGAGAGAGAGCGGGATCGGAATAGGGGGGTTATATAGTTTTTAAAAAAAATTAATATATTTTTTAATTAAAAAAAAAGCCTAGGTGTAGGCTGCCAAAAAATGGCAGCCTACACCTAAGCTGTCATTCCTGACAGCTGGCGCTGTCAGGAAAGTCGTTGAACGGCTCTTTAAAAGAGTCGTTCAACGACACTTCCGGGCCAGGCTTTTCCAGGCCTGGCCCGGGCTTTGCCCGGCCTGGTCCTAGGCCGGGCCTACTTGGGCTTTGCCCGGGCTGGGCACCAGGCCGGGCAACTAAGTGGAATGGGGGCCTTGTTAGGCCCCCAAAGCCCGGCCCGGGCCTGAATCTGGCTTTTTCAGGCCTGGGCTTTTCGGTCTTTTACCGGGCCCAGGTCAGCCTGATGGGCCCGGTCCTAATGCCCACCTCTAGTTTGATGTAGATGCGAGGGTTGAATACCTTGGCCACCACACTAAAAATCTACAAGGAATGACAATATTTGATCAAACTGTGATCCATTCTTGATGCATCCATGAGGTTGGCTATAAGATGTTTTTTCTATCTGCAGAGGTAGTGGCCAACGGTTGAAGGCCGAAACGTTTGTCAGAGATGAAGCCAACAATGACGGAGATGGTTTGAAGCAGAGAATGCATGACGTTTTTTTATTTGAAGAAGGAGATGATGTGGCATCTTTGACCAAAGTCAATGACCATTGTAACTAATAAAATAATAAAGCATAAATCAAAAGCTGAGAGGCGGTGGATTAAGCGACATGTGGTATCCAATGATAATTTATTTAAGAAAATATGAATTTAGTTTTTGAATATAGCCTGTATATATGAAATTTGGTCTGCATGAATAATTTTTTGGCAATGATATATCGCAGACTGCATAAATATTAAAATGGAAAAGTTGCATTTGGTAAAACATTCAAAATTACTCAATGTAGCTTTATTGTTTTCATCTAATGACTTAACATATATTATAATCTATTTTTTTAAAATAAAATGCAATGTCATTTAAGTAATTATATCATTGTTGCGGGTCGCTCGGGTGCCCTGGTAGACTGATCTAATTGAACCACCTTAGATCGGAAGCGAACCGAGCGTGCAAACAGTCAATGAAAGAAGTTGGTAAATGACAAGATGACTTTTAACGTGGAAAACCCAGAAATGGTGAAAAACCACGTGGTCGGGTCTGTGTCGACCAAACGCCACTATCTTCTGGGGTGTTACTGTTTGAAATTAAGAACTCGAGCGCGACAGGCCGCTGCTCGTTACAATGGTAGAGAGAGAGAACTATGAGGGTGACAGACCACCTCTCAAAAAGATGAACGCTTTTTCTTCTGAGAACGAAAGTGAGAACAAAAGTGAGATGACTAATTCGCCTTTCTGGATCCGAAGGATTCCCAATTGCTTAGGAAAATTGTCTTCTGAAGCGAAAGAAATCTTCAAGCACTCGAAGGAGATCTTCGAAGGCCGAAGGAGATCTTCAAGCGCCGAAGGTGAAATCATAGGAAATCTTCAACAGAGCTCTCTCGGGCGTAGAAGGCAAGGTGTCTTGAAATGAAGGGTGTGGGCTCCTTTTATAGCTTTGGTCGGGGGTAGCCTAATTTTATCATCATATCCACCGTAACAACCTGACGAGCGAATCACGTTTGCCGATTCGGAGCACACAGATCGCCATTTTTCGTAAATGATCGTCTCGCCCTTCAGGCAGTTCAGGCAGTTCGGGAAGGTCAGGCTGTTCGGGCAGCTTCGTTGAAGGTGATGAAGGCGACGAATGAGACTTGCGATCTGAGAAATTAAGAAAGGTTAAATGCGCGCGTGTCGGGAACATGGAATCGTTCTGAGAGTGCGCGGAAGTGTTCTGAGCGTGCATCGAACATGAGAGCATTCTGAGCGCGCAATGAACACGGGAGCGCTCTGAGCGCGCAACGAACACGGGAGCGCTCTGAGCGCGCAACGAACTAAGGAGACGAGAAGCCGCACCCCAAAGGGGAAAATGGGCTCCGCTCGCACCCGACGAGGGGGTGCGGTTTTGGACGCCTCCCCCGCAAGGCGGGGGGGGGGGGGGCTTGGCCACACATCGGCAAGCCGCACCGGATTGGTTGCACCGCTTGGGGGTGCGGTTTGGTCGTACCCCCCCCCCCCCCCCAATGGGGGTGTGGGCTACCCGCACCCCACTAGTGGGGTGTAGGCTGACCGCACCCCAATAGTGGGGTCTTGACTGCGCCTGGCGCTGATAGAGCGCGAGTTGTGCGCGGCAGGTTTCTCCACTCTCAGGATAATGGGTTGGACTTTGACCCCACTAACTCCACATCTCCTTAGTGGAACCTCCTCCAAATGCAACCCGGAAGTGCCTATAAATCTACCGGTGCACACCATAAGCCCCCCAAACCTTCGGAGTTCGGATTACTGCGCGGAGGAGTTCGGAGGTTTTGATTTTTTTGCGGCAATTCTGATCATCATCATCTTCGTGATATCTTGGATCGGTATCGTTGCTGGAGGGTGAGTGTGAGGTTGCTTTCGTTTCCTATTCTGCTAAGAACTTCTTGCTACATACAGAGTTGCGATGGCGCTTTTGTGTTCTGTGACCCCGTTGTTTTAGTTATTGTCGAAGCGTTGGTTGGGGGGATAGGCCCCAGGATGGTTGGTGAAGTGGGTGTGCGTTCAAACTGTTGACGACCGCAAGAGGGGCAGACCCTTATGAAGTCGGGACCTTACTACGGGGAGAATGACTGACCTTCAATCGACGGCAGTGTGAAGTCCCAGGGGCAGGGCCCCAGAGTGGCCGGTGAAGAGCGTATGCGTTCAAACCGATGACGACTGTAAGAGGGGTAGGCCCTTACGACGTCCAGACCTTACTGTGGGGAGAAGGAATGACCATCGATCGGCGGCAATGCAAAGTCCCAGGGGCAGGGCCCCAGAGTGGCAAGTGAAGAGCGTATACGTTCAAACCGATGACGACCGTAAGAGGGGCAGACCCTTACGATGTCGGGACCTTACTACGGGGAGAATGACTGACCTTCAATCGACGGCAGTGTGAAGTCCCAGGGGCAGGGCCCCAGAGTGGCCGGTGAAGAGCGTATGCGTTCAAACCGATGACGACTGTAAGAGGGGTAGGCCCTTACGACGTCCAGACCTTACTGTGGGGAGAAGGAATGACCATCGATCGGCGGCAATGCAAAGTCCCAGGGGCAGGGCCCCAGAGTGGCCAGTGAAGAGCGTATACGTTCAAACCGATGACGACCGTAAGAGGGGCAGACCCTTACGATGTCGGGACCTTACTGCGGGGAGAAGGTCTGACCTTCAATCGGCGGCAGTGTGAAGTCCCAGGGGCAGGACCCCAAGATTAATGATAAAAAGTGTCTGTGTTTTAAAACGTTGGCATCCGAGCGAGGGCCAGGCCCTTACAGTGTTGTGATTCACTATGACGGTGAGAAGCGCACATAATATTTTTGCTCAAACATAGGTGTTGGTGTTAAAACATAGTTTTCCTAGTAGAAAGTTGGATTTGCGCGAGTCCGGGCTCGCGACTTCTTACATAATAGAAGATAAGTTTGCGCGAGTCTGAGCTCGCGATTTTTAACATAATAGAAGATAAGTTTGCGCGAGTCTGAGCTCGCAGCTTTTTACATAATAGAAGATGAGTTTGCGCGAGTCTGAGATCACGGCTTTTTGCATAATAGAAGATAAGTTTGCCCGAGTATGAGCTCGCGGTTTTTTACAGAATAGAAGATAAGTTTGCGCGAGTCTGAGCTCGCGACTTTTTACTTAATAGAAGATAAATTTGCGCGAGCCTGAGCTCGCGGCTTTTTACATAATAGAAAATAAGTTTGTGTGAGTCTGAGCTCGCGGCTTTTTACATAATAGAAGATAAGTATGCACGAGTCTGAGCACGCGGCTTTTTACATAATAGAAGATAAGTTTGCACGAGTCTGAGCTCGCGTCTTTTTACATAATAAAAAATTCAAATTACTGATAAAAGCGGCGCAGGTTCTGGGCATTCCAAGTGCGTGGTAGGGTTTTTCGCTTCTGCTGCTCTGAGCCTGTACGTCTCGGGCTTCACGACTGTAGTGACAAAATATGGTCCTTCTCAAGTTGGCGAGAGCTTGTCCCCTTGTGGGCCTTTACCGGGCGCCTCAAGGCTACGTAGGACAAGATCTCCAACGTTAATTGGCTTGGGCTTTCACCCTTCGATTGTAAAGTTGGGCCACGCGTCTTTGTTAGTGAGATATGCGTTGGGCAGCCGTATCCCTGATTTCTGTTATCAAGTCTAGGTTTTCTCGGAGCAGCTCGTCATTCTTTTCGGGATCGAAGGTTTTTGCGCGACTACTGGGGACGCCGATGTCGATTTGGATGATAGCTTCTGTGTCGTAGCAGAGATTGTACGGGGTGTCCCCCGTGGGAGTCCTTTCCATGGTACAGTATGACCATAGAACATTTGGAAGTGCGTCTACCCACTGCCCCCTTCCTCCTGCATCCTGGTTTTGAGTCCCTTGAGGATGGTGTGATTCGTTACTTCAATTTGACCGTTTGTTTGTGGGTGAGCTACGACCGTATAACGAAGATTAATCTTCAGGTCTTCGCACATCTTGGTGAACGACTTTCCTGTGAACTGAGTGTCGTTGTCGGCGATGATTATTGCTGGGATTCCAAAGCGGCAAACGATGTTCTACCACACGAACTGTTTGGCGTTCTCTTCAGTAATTTTGGAGAGGGGTTCAACTTCTACCCACTTTGTGAAGTAATCGATAGTCATGATGATAAACTTTCTCTAGCATGAGGTCATGGGGAGGGGGTCGAGGAGATCGATCCCCCACTGAGCAAATGGTCAGGCGCCTCAGAGTGTCGTAAGCGCTACTGGAGGTTGATGAGGGATGTTTGCGTGGAGCTGACAACTTTTACAATTTTGAACAAATTTGGTTGCATCCTTCTTCATTGTCGGCCAATAAAAACCCTGACACGGGATATTTTGAACCAGAGTGAAAGTCCTCTGATATCAGATGAATCCTCTGATACCAATTGAAAGTGAGGTTAGATCTTAAAGTCACTCTAGAGGGGGGTGGATAGAGTATTAAAAAGTTTTTGCCTTATTTTTATAACGGAATTAAAATAGTGATATTTATATGTGTATAACAGAGTGAGTTATAAAAACAAAATAAAATCAAAGCACAGCACAGTACAGAAAATCACACAAACACAGAGGATACAAGGATTTATAGTAGTTCCCCAATCAACCTGGGTATATCTACTCTTCTACCACCCTTGGTAGGATTCCACTAGGTTTTTGATCAGGTGCCCTATCACCAATGGATTTTTGATCAGGTGTCCAAACACCAATGAGCTTTTAATCAGGTGCTCAAACCAACCACAGGTTTTTGATCAGGTGCTCTGCCACCAAGGGGTTAACTTTTGAAGGGAGTTAGAACCCTGTACAGAATGGAATAAAGAGGGTTATGAAGTTCTTCTCTGTGAATAATTTGAGAGAAGACTAGTGGAATGTGTTGATGTAAAGCTCCCCCTGTCTGATAGAAAGTAGTTGACAGTTGAGGATGGAGCTTTCTCTTGAATGTAGATCTTCCTTGATAGCTGATGAATCTGAGAGACAAATGTTTCTCAGATTATTGTTGCTCTTTTGAAGATTAAAACTTGCAGCAGAAAACTGAGAGAATATTTGTTGATGTTCTCAGAGATTGTGAGAGCTGCTGCTTGAGGAAGATGAAGATCTGAAAGCCTTTTCTTTTTCTTTCTGTATCTCTTTTTCTTCTTCCTCTCTGTATATTTTCTCTCGACAGTTCCTTCTTTTCTATTTCCTGTCTTGCTGTACTGCTGTAATGTAATAATACTGTATATCTTCTTCTTCCTTATTCCTTTGATAATATATCTCTGATTTGAATTTCAAATCCTCTAAATAAGGACTAAAATAATCTGGAGGATTAATTCTTGGAACTGCAAGCAAGACTTTAATTCCTTTTCCTTTTTCCAATATGCCAAAACGGCTACTTTCTCGGGAAGAGAATGGAAAGTAATAAAATAGATGGACGAATTAAAATCTTGTCTTATCTAGAAATGAATAACTCCAAATAATAGAATAGATTCATTGTTGATGATCTGAGTTCGGAGAATAGAATAAAAATAATCCTTCTGAAATACTGAACTGAATAGAAATTTCGTCGATCTGAATAAATTCGTCGAACAGAATGTTGAGTTCTTCGACCTGAATGATAAACAACTGAATCTGGCTGGAAGAGTTGAATTTGTCGATCTGAAGAACTTTCGTCGATCTGAATCAATTCGTCGACCGCTGAGACTGTGTAGAATGCTGAGACTTGGTCAACCGCTGAGACTGAAGTTCATCAACCGCTGAGACTGAAGTTCGTCGACCGCTGAGACGCTGCAAGATCGTCGAACACTGAAGCAATACGTTCGTCGAACGCAGGAAGCATTTCGTCGAACGCAGGATGGAGTTCGTCGAACGCAGAAATTGAACTTTTCCTTAAGTTCTAACAGCCTAAAATCTTGACCCTTAAACTATACATTGGGGTTAACTTAGTCCTAATAAACATATAGTGATCCTAGCCCAAATCGGTAATAGGGTTGTTCCAATAATCTCCCCCTATTTGGGTTAGGACACTATTTGACAAAATTGAATAATAAAACAAACAACAAAATAACAGAGCATATATATCTGATAGATTTTAAATATTTCAGCAGATATAAAATATGATATTCTGAGTTTTGAAATTTTACATTGAAAACAGAAATGATAAAAACAAATAATCAGAACCTTTTGCTTTCTGAATTCTGACATTGCCTTCAGCTTTTTGAATTTTATTATCTGAGCTGTATCTGCTATATCAAACAATATTTCTGAATCTGCATTTGCATCTTTTGCTTTGCTTAGAAATCCTTGCCTTCAGCATTTTTCTTTGTTTATCTGAACTGAAAGTTGCTTTCTGAAATTTTTTGGAACTTAAGTTGGAGGTGACTTCACCAAATCAACTTGAACTGGAACTTGAACTGGAACTGGAACTGAAAAGCTTTATAATCTGAATCTCCATTTTTCAGCTTTAGCTTTTGTTGATCTGAACTGTAGCAATAACTGAATCTGCTTTGTTGAATCTGCATTTGAATTTCTCATATCTGAATCAAAATTGTTGTGAGCTTCTTCATCAAGAACTGATTTTTCTTTTTCATACAACATCTCCCTCTGAAACTTGAGCATCTACAAAAAAGCATCTCCACCTATCAAAATAGGAAAGCATCTCCCCCTAACAAAAAGGAGTTTCTTCAAAACATCTCCCCTCTGCCATAAAGGAGCTTCCTCATGAAACATCTCCCCCTGCCTAGTTTCAGGAAGGCCTGAAGCTAGGCCCCTAGAAGAAGGGACAGTTGTATAGGAGGTAGGGAAGGATGCAATTTTTTTGAAGAAAAATTGCTATTGTTCCTGCAAAAGAAAATAGAGATCAAGTGCAAAGGAACTGGAAAGAGAAGCAATTTCTATAGGCATACAGTTAAAATGAAATAAAAGATTTGATTATAAGGAAAGATCAGAAACAAAGGCTTCATCAAAACTGCATTTGACGAAAAATAAAATTTCATCGATCTTAGTTCGACGATCTAGATGACTTCGTCGATCTCCGTTCGACGAACGAATAGATTTCGTCAATCTCAGTTCGATGAAGTGATGGGATAAGTAGAAAATTTAATTTTTAATTAATTGAATCTTCATCTATCATTCCTAGCTGATTTATAAAGAAGATATGTTTCTTTTCATCCAAGGGTTTGGTGAAAATATCAGCCCTTTGCAAATCAGTAGAAATGAATTGTAGGCAAATTTTATTATTATTCACACTATCTCTGATAAAGTGGTGCCTAATTTCTATGTGTTTAATCCTACTATGGAGTACTGGATTTTGTGTTATAGATATTGCACTAGTATTGTCACAAAATATAATTGAATTATTTAAGTTGATGTCATAGTCTAGAAGTTGATTTTGTATCCACAGTATCTGTGAGCAGCAACTGCCTGCAGTAATATATTCTGCTTCAGCTGTTGATGTAGACACAAATGTCTATTTCTTACAAAACCAAGACACTAGCCTATCACCAAGAAACTGGCAAGTTCCTGATGTGCTTTTCCTGTCTACTCTGCATCCAGCATAATCAGAATCCAGTTAATTCAAATTCTGAAGTTGTTGGATACCAGAGTTCTAGATTTGGACAACCCTTTATATATCTCAAAATTCTTTTTAACAAAATCAGGTGAGATTCTTTGGGGTTAACTTGGAACCTAGCACAAATACATGTAGCAAACATTATGTCAGGTCTACTAGCTGTTAAGTAAAGTAGTGAGCCAACAATTGCTCTATATACTTTATGATCAACAGGTTTCCCTGATTCATCATTGTCAACAACATCATTTGAGGGCATGAGTGTTTTCATAGTGGAAGCATCAGACATACCAAATCTTTTCACTAATTCCTTAGCACACTTGGATTGTGATATGAATATGCCATTTAGAGTTTGCTTCACTTGAAGACCAAGGAAGTAAGATAACTCACCCATACTACTCATTTCAAATTTAGATTGCATTAGGTTAGAAAACCTTTTGCATAGATTTGAATCAGTAGAGCCAAATATGATATCATCTACATATATTTACACTAGTAATGTTTGATTTTTATGTATCCTGAAAAATAGGGTTTTATCAACAATGCCTCTACAGAAATTGTTCTCCAAAAGAAAATTAGCTAAGGTCTTATACCATGCTCTGGGAGCTTGCTTGAGACCATAGAGAGATTTATTAAGCTTAAATACATAAGAAGAGTGAGTTGGAGAGATAAAACCTGGTGGTTGTTCCACATAGACTTCTTCTTTAATATCTCTATTCAAAAATGCACTCTTCACATCCATCTGATAGACTTTGAATTTCTTGAATGCAGCAAAGGCCAGAAAAATCATGATAGCTTCAAGTCTAGCAATAGGAGCAAAGGTCTGATCATAATCAATTCCTTCTTCCTGAGAATATCCTTGGGCTACTAATCTTGCTTTATTTCTTATGATTATGCCTTGATCATCTAACTTGTTCCTGAAGAACCACTTGGTGCCAATGACTGGATGGCCTTTTGGTCTTGGAACCAAATCCCTAACCTTGTTCCTTTCAAATTGGTTGAGCTCCTCTTGCATTGCAAGAATCCAGTTTGGATCTTGTTCTGCATCTTTTATGGTTTGAGGTTCAACTTGTGATAGGAAACAAGTGTGCATCTGATTTTGGTGTAGTTGATGCCTTGTTTGAACTCCTGCTAAAATATCTCCAATGATTTGAGATATTGGATGATCTCTAACTGTGATGTGATCAACAGTTGGAGTTGGTTCAGCAATGGTTTCCACTTGAGGGACTTGTTCAGCTGTCACTTGATTTGAATGATCAGCAAGATCTGGATTATCCTCTTCTTCACTGTCTTCAATTATTTCATTTGATGGAAGTAGAGAATCTTTATTCTGTAGATCCAATCCATTAAGCTCTTCACATAGAGTTGGTACCTGCAAAGTATTTTTGGTAGAGGTGGTGTTCCTCTCCTCAATTAACATGTTAGTTTCATCAAAAGATACATGCATGGACTCTTCTATCTTAAGAGTAGATTTGTTGTAAACTCTATATGCTTTACTAGAAAGAGAGTATCCAAGGAATATACCTTAAGCAGATTTTACTTCAAATTTCCTGAGATACTTCTTATCATTGTTATGCACATAGCATTTACATCAAAATATCTTAAAATAGTTAACCTTAGGCTTTTTATTCTTGAGTAATTCATAGGGAGTTTTACCCTTAAGCTTATGTATCAGTCTTCTGTTCAACACATAGTTTGTTGTGTTCACTACTTCTACCCAAAAAGAGATTGGCAAGTGAGCATCAGCAAGCAATGTAGTTGTTAATTCAATAAGTGTTCTATTTTTCCTTTCAGCTACCCCACTTTGTTGAGGAGTTCTAGGAGCAGAGAAACATTGTCTGATCCCTTCTTTTCCACAGAATTCTCTCATCATAAGAGATTCAAACTCAGTGCCATGATCACTTCTGATCAATGCAACTAGAGTATAGTTCTCAATCTTGATGGACCTGAGAAAGTCTGTCAGAACATTGAAGGTGTCAAACTTGTTCCTAAGAAAGAACACCCAAGTGAATCTTGAGAAGTCGTCTACAATAACTAGAGAATAATGCTTCCCTCCTAGACTTTGTATTGCAGTGGGTCCAAAAAGCTCAAAATGCAGTAAATACAAAATCCTAGGTGAATCACTCTTGGATAATGTTTTAAAACTACTCTTGGTCTGCCTACCTAATTGACAAGCCCTGCAGATTCCTTCCTTCTTGTATGAACCAGAAGGCAATCCTCTAACAAGATTGTCCTTAGAGAGCTTAGAGATAGTTCTAAGGTTAATGTGTCCAAGCCTTTTATGTCATAATTCATTTGTTTTACTTATAGAATTAAATAAACAAATATCTGAGTTGGCAGAGTCAAAATTGACTAAATAAATGTTTCCATGTCTAATACCAGATAATACATTTATGTTTTTATTATTGGTAATAAGACATAAGGAATGGTTAAAAGTTACCTAATAACCTTCATCACATAACTGGCTTATGCTGATGAGGTTGTGCTTCAGACCCTTGACATAAGCTACCTCTTTGAAGGTGACTGCTCCAACTTTGATCTGTCCATAGCCTTTGGTTTGTCCATAGTTGGAGTCTCCAATGATCACTTTGGGTCCAAGCTTTGCCTTGTAATTGCTTAAGTTGGCCTTGTTTCCTGTCATATGCTTTGAGCACCCACTATTCAAGTACCATTGTTCTTTAATTTTTGGATAGCCCTGTACCTGCAAAATAGAAAACATTCTAGTTGTTCTTGACCCAGACTACCTTGGGTCCTTTTGTTTTTCCACAAAATTCTGAAATGAAAGACATCTCAGGATAATCCTTATAACCTTGTGGATGATATCTCCTTGGAGGAATTATCCACTCAGTGAAAGGATTATTAGTATGTGAAGAATAAAAATTCTTTAGATTTTCAGTATGTTTTCCGTTCGACGAATTTGGATGAATTCGTCGATCGCCGTTCGACGAAGTGAAGTGCTTTCGTCGAGCGTCGTTCGAATAATAACTATACTGAAGGTCTGTCTTCAGAGTTCGTCGATCTCCGTTCGATGAAATGAATTGATTTCGTCGAGCTCCGTTCGACGAATTCTGCTGAATTTCTTTATTCTTAACAGCCTTGCTTGAAATGTTCTTATCTACTTCTAATGCCTCTTTGCCCTTGACAGAAATGAATTTTACTGGTGTAGAAAGAATGTTTTTCATAATCAGATGTGGCTCACTTGATGATGCACCCAAGCCCAGTTTGCCACTTAATCTGGCATTCACTGTGCTTGTGATGTCCATCAGTTTGATACTTCTCCCATTTAAGGATTCTTCAAACTTCTTAGCTTCAGACAACTTGTTCTCAATGAGAACAATGAGTTCTCTGGAGGCAGCCAAATCTTTCTTAAGATTGACATTTTCTTCACTTAGTTGGTTCATTTCAGCCAACTGATTTCTGAGAGAGATTATCTCTTTCTCAGATTTAATTAAATCTAAACAAAGAGTTTTGAATTCATCTTTGAATTCAATTGAATTGAAATCAAAAGTAGATATTACCTGATCACTGTCATTTTCTGATTCTGATTCTTCTGAATTATTTCCTGAGGCAATGATAGCCATCATGCAAAAATTTCTTTCATCTTCATCATCACTGGAACTGGATGATGATGCATATTCTGAATCATTGCATGAGTCATAAATAGTCATCAAGCATTGATCCTTTTCATTTGCATCATTTTCATCTTCAGATGAGCTAGATGATGACTCTGACTCTTCAACCATGTTGTTGAGTGAGTTCCAAATATCCCTGGCTGAGGTGCAGTCCACAATCTTTTGTAAAATGTCATCAGACATTGTTTGTGTCAAGATATTCATTGCTTTGGCATCTGCACTTCTCTGCTTCTTTTGGGTTTCTGTCCACTCAGGAGGTGGAACAGCATTATTGTTAGTTGTTGCTTCAGCACTTGTTGTTGCTGTAGGAGTAGGAGGTCCTGTCAAAATAACATTAAAAATATCTTTGTCAATAGAATTCATATACAATTTGATCCTTGCCTTCCATAGTGTAAACTTATTTAGATTGCACATAGGAGGTCTTGTGCTTGAGTATTCTTTGTTCTGTGCCATGGATTTTTAGCAAAAATAAAACTCTAGAAAAAATTTAAGATCTAATTGATCTTTTGATTCAGGTGTTAGCCTGTAAAGAATCAACCAATCTCTGATACCAATTGAAAGTCCTCTGATATCAGATGAATCCTCTGATACCAATTGAAAATGAGGTTAGATCTTAAAGTCACTCTAGAGGGGGTGAATAGAGTATTAAAAAGTTTTTGCCTTATTTTTATAGCGAAATTAAAATAGTGATATTTATATGTGCATAACAGAGTGAGTTATAAAAACAAAATAAAATCAAAGCACAACACAGTACAGAAAATCACACAAACACAGAGGACACAAGGACTAATAGTAGTTCCCCAATCAACCTGGGTACATCTACTCTTCTACCACCCTTGGTAGGATTCCACTAGGTTTTTGATCAGGTGCCTTATCACCAATGGATTTTTGATCAGGTGTCCAAACACCAATGAGCTTTTGATCAGGTGCTCAAACCAACCACAGGTTTTTGATTAGGTGCCCTGCCACCAAGGGGTTAACTTTTGAAGGGAGTTAAAACCCTGTACAGAATGGAATAAAGAGGGTTATGAAGTTCTTCTCTGTCAATAATCTGAGAGAAGACTAGTTGAATGTGTTGATGTAAAGCTCCTCCTGTCTGATAGAAAATAGTTGACAGTTGAGGATGGAGCTTTCTCTTGAATGTAGATCTTCCTTGATAGCTGATGAATCTGAGAGACAAATATTTCTCAGATTATTGTTGCTCTTTTGAAGATTAAAACTTGCAGCAAAAAACTGAGAGAATATTTGTTGATGTTCTCAGATATTGAGAGAGCTGCTGCTTGAGGAAGATGAAGATCTGAAAGCCTTTTCTTTTTCTTTCTGTATCTCTTTTTCTTCTTCCTCTCTGTATATTTTCTCTCGACAGTTCCTTCTTTTTCTATTTCTTGTCTTGTTGTACTGCTGTAATGTAATAATACTGTATATCTTCTTCTTCCTTATTCCTTTGATAATATATCTCTGATTTGAATTTCAAATCCTCTAAATAAGGAATAAAATAATCTGGAGGATTAATTCTTGGAACTGCAAGCAAGACTTTAATTCCTTTTCCTTTTTCCAATATGCCAAACGGCTACTTTCTCGGGAAGAGAATGGAAAGTAATAAAATAGAAGGAGGAATTAAATCTTGTCTTATCTGGAAATGAATAACTCCAAATAATAGAATAGATCCGTTGCTGATGATCTGAGTTCGGAGAATAGAATAAAAATAATCCTTCTGAAATACTGAACTGAATAGAAATTTCGTCAATCTGAATAAATTCGTCAAACAGAATGTTGAGTTCGTCGACCTGAATGATAAACAACTGAATCTGGCTGGAATAATTGAATTAGTCGATCTGAGAAGAACTTTCGTCGATCTGAATCAATTCGTCGACCGCTGGG
The DNA here is from genome assembly GCA_033032865.1 of Dactylorhiza incarnata. Taxonomy (NCBI): domain Eukaryota; kingdom Viridiplantae; phylum Streptophyta; class Magnoliopsida; order Asparagales; family Orchidaceae; genus Dactylorhiza; species Dactylorhiza incarnata. The sequence goes on along the minus strand of JAWHQI010000025.1, from coordinate 17,250,763 downwards.
ACTTGGTAGAACGCTAAGACTTGGTCAACCGCTGAGACTGAAGTTCATCAACCGCTGAGACTGAAGTTCGTCGACCGTTGAGACGCTGCAAGATCGTCGAACACTGAAGCAATACGTTCGTCGAATGCAGGAAGCATTTCGTCGAAAGCAGGATGGAGTTCGTCGAACGCAGAAATTGAACTTTTCCTTAAGTTCTAACAACCTAAAATCTTGACCCTTAGACTATACATTGAGGTCAACTTAGTCCTAATAAACAGATAGTGATCCTAGCCCAAATCAGTAATAGGGTTGTTCCAACACAGAGCTATTGTGCCCAGGTGCTCTCCACATATCCCACCATGAACTTCATTTAAGGTGAATTCTGCCTCCGCTGCCTGAAGGCACTTTAGGTAAGTCCCAAAGAAGGCTCGCATGTAAAGCTCCACTTTGATGATAACGTATGAGGCGGCTAGCATTCGCAACCGTCGTGCTTTTGAACGGTCGTCGGGCAGGTCTCCGCGTTCAATGTAGGCTCGGAGGGGTGTCATCTAGGATGATCCTTCTTCGTAGATTTCGATAATCTCCCATGTCCCGTGAATGTTGGGGGTCACGATGTCTTCGATTCGGCGCCTCCGAGATTGATAGTTAGAAGGAGAGGTCGCGAGTTTAGAGAGTGTGTCGTCTCTTGAATTCTGCTCCCTGGGGATGTGAAAAATTTGGTACGATGGTATTTTGTAGAAGAGATCTCACGAATATGAGATATTGTGTTATTTGGTCATTTTTTGCCTCATAGTTCCCCTCGACTTGTAAGACCACCAGCTGTGAATCGTTGTCAGTGAGGACCTTGCTGAAGTAATAAATAGGTCGTTGGACTCCTCCTTCGTCCTTCACCAGCACCAAGCTGACGGTCGTGGGGGATATCGCTAAGTAGAGAACAAGACTTCGCTAGGAATAGGTTTTGATAAAAGCGGGGGCGAGACCAGGTACTGTTTAAGGTGCTCGAAAGACGTCTAGTATTCGTCCGTTCACTGGAACTCAGAGTGACGTGCCCCTCGGAGGATTTTGAAGAAGGGGAGATATTTATCTCCCGTCTATGCCAGAAACCACGAAAGAGTGGCGATCCTTCCATTTAAGCGATGTACTTCCTTGATGGAATGGGGTGACGACATGTCTCCCAGCACTTTGATATTTTCTAGGTTTGCCTCTATCCCTCGATGGGTCACCATGAAACCCAGGAACTCTCCTGCCGTCACACTAAATGCGCATTTGTTGGGGTTGAACCGCATTTGAAAACGGCGAAGGAGCTGGAAGCACCCTTCCAGATCTTCTTAGTGGCCACGGCGGTGGACGCTCTTTACCAGCATGTCATCCACATAAACCTCCATTGTTCTTTTGATGAGGTATTTGAATACTTTGTTCATTAGCCTATGGTAGGTTGCCCCGGCGTTCTTGAGGCTGAAAGACATGACTTTGTAGCAGTAGACTTCTTTATCTATTCGAAATGGGTTGTGCTCCTCGTCCTCCGAGTTCATCTTGATTTGGTTGTAGCCTGAGTATGCATCCATGAAGCTGAGGAGCTCATGCTTGGTTGTTGCGTCGACAAGCTGATCGATTCTTGGAAGGGGGGACTATCTTTTGGGCACGCTTGATTCAGATTATTGTAGTTGACGCACATACTCCACTCTCCTGGGGCCTTCTTTACCATGACCACATTGGCTAGTCATGTGGTGTATTTTGCTTCACGGATGAACCGCGCTTCCAGGAGCTTCTCCACCTCTTCTTCGATCGCCTTGAGCCGCTCTGGGGAGAAGCCCCGCTTCTTCTGGATCACTGGCCTGCAAGCAGGGTTAATATTTAAAGAGTGATAGATGACCTGAGGATCTACCTCAGGCATATCTTTCGGACTCCATGCAAATATATCTTCGTTAGCGCGGAGGAAGAAGACGTATTATTCCCACTCTTCCTCGAATAGAAGGGGCCCGATCTGAACTGTCCTGGTCGGGTCATGCTGGGAGAGTGGTACTTCTATGAGTCCTTCGACGAGCGATCCACATTGTAGAGTGGCTTCGTCCCGTAGGTCGAAGTTGTCAATATTGAGAGCGATTGCTTCCATCGGTCGGGCCTGCTTTAGAAAACACGTTCGTGTTGCTTCTTGGTTTCCTCTTACGACCCATATCTCTGCGGCGGTCAGGAACTTCGGGGCTAGGTGCGGGATAGAGGGAATTTCTCCAAAGATGGATTGGAGCGGACTTCCAAAGATGGTGTTGTAGGCGGAGGTAGACTCAACCACTACAAACCGGATGATGTGCATTAATTGCCTTGGAAATTTGCCCAATATGACTAGAAGTATGATCAGACCCTGAACCGAAACAGGTCAGTTGTCGAAACTGTTGACTGGCCCGGCTGCGAGGCTGAGCTGATCCTTTGCGAGTTTCATGTTTTGCAAAGTGGACAAGAATAGGACATCGACTGAGCTTCTGTTGTCGACTAATATCCTTTTAACATTGAAGCAAGGGTCCCCAATTCCTAAGCTGATTACGAGCGGGTCTTGATGTGGTAGTCGTTGTCCTTGTAGATCCTCTTCCCCGAAAGTGATTGTGATATCTTGTTTGAGCTTCTTGTCCTCGTGGTCCCCGGGGGGTTTGGCAATTGAGAGAATCTATGTGGCTAGGGAGGGAGGTCCGGCGATAGTCTCGATTTCTCCTACCATCGACCTACCCCCTACAGCGCCTCAGGGAGCGGGGGATTGTTCCCTTGCCTCCCTAGGTGGCTGGGGTTGTTTGGGAATCTGGCCCTGCAGAAATATTCCCAGATGTCCCTAACGGACGAGACGCTCGATCTCATCCTTGAGCCTGGAACATTCTTCAGTGGTGTGTCCGGTTCCTTGGTGGAACTCGCAGTACTTCGAATGATCGCTTCTCGGATTCGGGAGAGGCACCCTAGGCCTATAAAGTTCTAGGTTATCTTGGATGGCGTAGAACACGTTGGTTCTACTGGTGTTCAACGGGGTGTACACTCTGGGCGGTCGCGGATCCGGATCTCTCCGAGGATTGCAGCGACATTCGTCGAAGCGGCGTTCTTCGATATGCCGCTCTTCCTGCCATCCGGAGGCTTGCTCTAGCTCTCTTTTTCTTTTTTGGTTGCCTTCAAACTGTTGTCGGTGCGCCTCGATAGCCTCATCTACAGCTATTTGAGCTTCTACCCGATGAACAGGATCGGGATAACTTGGCATTGTTTCCCTCATCAAGGCTGAGTAAAAACCACTTGGACGGAGCCCCCCCAAGAAAGACGCCCCGCAGAAGTTCGGGATCAACTCCCGGGATTTGCCTGGCCTCTGTGGTGAAACTGAGAAAGAAATCCCTAAGAGTTTCTCCGTCGTTCTGGCGGATTCTTGAAAGATGAGAGGGGTCTCAGACAATTCTGTGATTGGCGATGAACTGGTCTGTGAACTGTCGCGCCATCTCTGCGAAGCTGTTTATGGCTCCTTCTTGCAAGGTTGATGCTTGTCCTTTCAAGGTTGCTAGAAACACCTGGCAGAGGAGTTGACCTGGAGTGTTGTAGATTCTCATGATAGTAGTGAAATGGTTGACATGCTCCAGTGGGTCGTCCGTCCCATCGAACGTCTCTATGTTGGGGAGCTTGAAGCCATAGGGAGCTGGGTGAGCCAAGAATGTGAGGCGCTAACGGGGAACCATTGCGTGGGGGATGGCGAGTGAAAGTTGCGCGTCGCTGATGAGTCCTAATTATATACACATATATGGACTCATCTGGGCCGATTTTCTAGTCTATACACTACATTTTAGCCTTGTTTTAGCTCATATTTGTCATTCTATGCTAGGTGCACTTCTTGGCATATTTTGGTGTGTTTTGATGTTTATTCTCTTTTGATAGCCTTATTGTATTGTTGAGTGCCACTTTCAGTAGCCTGATTAGCATTTCTGTAGGAACAGGAGTCATGCAGGTGTTCCCGGTACAATTCTGTACAGGAACACTGCACACGATCACTGGTTCTATTGCGCACGACCACTGCTCGTGCGCCGCTGATCGTGCGCACTTAACCCCCATTTTATGAGTTCTGTCTCGACCAATGCGCACGACCACTTACGATAATGCGCACGACCACTGGTCGTGCGCCACTGGTCGTGCGAACATTATATTTTATAAATTTCTTACATTGCAGGCTCCGCCCAGGCAGGCGCACGATCACAGGATTCTAGTGCGCACGACCACTGGTCGTGCGCCACTGATCGTGCGCACTGTTTATTCAAGCGCCTATAAATTGACCTGCTCGCGAATTAGGTCGGGATAGCTCATTTCCAACTCCGCCAGTCCGCCGTTTTCGCCCTTCTCGCTGGTTCGCCGCCCCCTAGGCCTCCTCCATCATCCTTGAGCCCCAAGGAGAGGTTTCTAGCCCAAAGATCGCCAACATCAAGCAAGGAGATCGCGTATCGGAGGAGATCAGATCGTGACACAAAGAAGACGGGTCCATTGGAAGGTAGTGACAGCCTTCTCTACCCCGGACGCAGTTGAAGACCGAGCTTGGACACGGATTGACAACCCTGCGATTCCAACCGTGAATCTTCGATGAGGCTTCGGATGTGGTCGATTCCTTCACTCTATTCTTCTTCCTTATGTTGTTGATTGTATAAGCTAGTTTCCTCTATATTATTGATGATGTGTGCTATGAACAGCATTGCTTAATGTTTATTTCATTTATTTGGAATCATTTAGTTCATATGTGCTTATTGAGGTGCGCCCCCATCTAATTTCCATTCCGCCATCGTGTTCGGTGCCGCACTAGCAATTGCTAGTGGCGTGCTTGTCGAAGAGGTGCTTGCGACCCTCATTCCGCTAGCCTACTCGTCCATCCGCCCAACGAAGTAGTGCGCTCAAGGCCTACGTAGTCTTCCATCCCGCCGAGCGAAACTTTGCATAGCGGCATTGCATAGGAGTAGTTGTAATATTTTATTTTATTATTCACAAACCAAATCCCTTTCGTCCGCACTCCACATATCGCTGGACTTCGATCTCAAGTCCTTCAACGAAACCTAACTCCACCTTATTGTGTTCCTTGAGAGACCGACACTCGGGGATCTTCCCCATTATTATTACTTGCGTGACTGGTGCACTTGCCGAACATCGCATCAAGTTTTTGGCGTCGTTGCCGGGGAACACAGTCGTGTGAGTTTTCTGGAGAGGGAAAACCTGAGAGAGAAGCCCTTCCATTTGTAATTGCATCTCTTTGTTTTATTTCTTTTTATTCCATTTTCCTGTTTTAATTAGGTTGCTTTAGTAATTTTTGTTAGGTGTGGTATTTCGCACAATAGTGTTTTTCTATTTGAATCATTTTATCTTCGCACTATGTGGGCACATCTTAATATCCGTTGCCGTTGGTGTGGAGCTACCTCCCACTCTAGTGATGAATGCCCTACGGAGAATGGTGGGCATAATTCTTCTCGCCCAGCATATAGAGCATCGACTACGTCTGATACTCCATATGGTGTGTGTAAGTCTTATGGATACTCTGCTGAGCCTTTACCGTCTTACTTCTTTTCGGCTTCAGCACCCGTTGTGCCAAAGAAGCCCGCTAGGCAGTGCCAGTTTTGTCGGAGCACAGATCATGCCCTGAAGGATTGTGCCGCTTTTCGTCGCCAATTGGATGAGGATGACGAGCCGGATATCCGGATCGTCTCGAATCCTAACTCTGGCGGCACACCTTCAACATTCGGTTTTGTGTCTTTGCCACCTTCACATCTTGAAGGGTATGGCGTTGACACAGTCACCAGATGTGTGGCTGATCTGGGCACCGACATTGCTGAGCCTATTCTCCCAGTGCATCCACCACCCCTAGTGGATTCGATTCTTTGTGAGGAATCGGTGCTCGACTTTTATCCGAGCACTATTCCTCTCCCTGTTGTGCATACTACACTCGTCTCTGAAGACATTGTTGATGATGTGTCGCAAGAGGAGGCTGGTGACTTTAGTGTCATGCATGTTCCTATGGAGGAGGACAACCTTCCAGGTGAAGAGGAGTTTTCCTCAGCACCGGTGGAGGAAGTCCAAATCTCTAGCTTGGCCACTGTTGATCCCGCCGAATCTTGTAGCATTGATGACAATGCAAACATTATTTTACTTCCCCAACCTGATGGGAGTGAGACCGGGACCACTCCCCCGATTTTTGATTATTTATGTTCTTCGTCTTGTTTATTTCTCGATCCCCCCTCTTCATCCGAGCCTGTGCAGGTTGAGTCTTCACAGGTACCCCAGGAGGATTTGGTGCATATTGCCCAAGTCAATGATGAGAGCATCCTCTTATGTGAGGAGGTTGATTCCCCCTCCGTAGAGGAAGCTCCACTCATTGCCTTTTCCTCCCGCCACCTCCCTGTTGACGACACCTTGCTAGGCAAGGATGTTTTTGGTGAGAATAGTAAGGAGGACTCCTCCTCCACTTCTTACTTTCTGCTTCCCCTACCTGTGAAGAGCATGTATTTTTATTTAGGTAGGGGAGTGACTGTTCTATCACCGTATCGGTACCCGCTACCGACACGGATATTAGGCCAGTTACCTGTCCACTTCTCCTTCCATACGCCCATTAGCTAGAACCTTTAGTTTTTGAATAAGTCGTGCTGGGATGACAATAACCCCAGTAGTTATCTTACTTTCTCATGCATTTCATTTTATTCAATCCTGCTTAGTTAGCTGTAGTTTATTTTAGTTTATCTTCTTCTTTTGTTTTTGCGGAGCTGACCCCTGCAGGTATCTTTTCTGGATGGCGGATGCTGCGGCTCATTTTAGCTTACACGCCAATCTTCTGGTGTGCTCATTTCTGAGCACTGGGTACTCTCTTTCCCTATCCTTTTCTGATTTTCATGTCATATTTTTTGGTGGATTATTTAGTTTAAGTCTGAGGGAGAGCAGTTTTTGTACCCACTCACGTGCACTCTTGCATAGCATGCTAGAAGTACTTTTATTTTAGCTTATTGGAAATTGTTGTTCATTTTCATTGCACACCACAGCACCCACTTGAGCGCGTACTCGTCTGTATGCGTGCTCTGTAGTGAATTTAATTCTTCTGCTTATGTGGGAAAGTCTAGGTGATGGCTTAGGACTATGTAGCAGAGTAAAATGTTGACTCCAGTAGTGCTCCTAGTCGAGTGCTCGGTTGCATAGAAATTTGTGTAGATTAGACTTCTCTTTATACTTATGGTTTTATATTTTTTTCTATTAGTGTAAATGTTGATTACTCTACTCAAATGGTGAATCCGATGGAATCAAACGGTAGCATAGGGATGTGTGTAAACGATCGCTAGACTCGTATTGCTTGAGTCGGGAGAAAGGAGAATCTTTCTCGGTGGCTAGAACTTGCCCCCAAGCGATTCTTGAAGCATTGGCATAGGATAGTTCTAGTGCGTGAGAATGACGTAAGCCATTATTTTGGCCCGGTTGAACCTTTATTTCACGCCTTTCGTCTACCCTTGTTAGCCCCTTTGTGCCTACCCTTTTCTTGATTCAGCTCCACATATATCTCACCAAAGCCTAAAAGCCTAACCTAGTCGTACACCCAAATCTGAGCTTTAGTTGTAGTTTTATTTACATTGTGGGGGGTGTTGATTGTGGTGTTTATTATGTGAATCTGTGGATATGCTCATTTGAAAATTTTGCTGAAAGAAAAAAGACAAGAAAAAGAAGATAGAAAGAAAAGAAAAATGAAAAGGAAAAGAGAAAAAAAAATGAGTTTTATTGAAAAATCATGTAGAAAAATTATGTATTGGGAGTAGGCGGTGCACACACCTATGTTGCAAAAGTCCAAGTCTGGGGGTGTGGTGCATTTGCATTCGATTTTGGTGCGCGGGTAGTTATTTTTAAAGCTCATTTGGGTTATGTGTTATAAGCCATTTTGTTTATCATTGTTTACCTCACCGTAACCCAAGCCTCAATTAAAACCTGAAAGTCCTACTGACTCACGCCTTGAACCAATCTAGTGTCGTGGGGAGAATGTGACCGGGCAAACTTATGGTCACCGACACTGATGGATTTCAGTGGAGTTTGTCCCGCATCCCGATCTTGAGCAATGCTCGTCTCAGCGCTTAGTTTACTTTCTCCGTATGCATGACCAAATGATTCACCGTTGTTCATCATTTTGAGTAGTTGTAATATGCTTTTACTCTTTTAGAAATATATAAACTGTTTATATAATCAGAAATCTTCTCTACTATTTTTCTTATGCACGTGAGCATGCGACTTCGCGTGGTACTCTGTATTGTAATTTTAAGCCATCTACTTTTCTTTCCCCGTTCGCTTAGAATTTGTTTGCTCGGGACGCGCAAACAGGTAAGTCTGGGGGTGTGATGAGTCCCAATTATATACACACATATGGACTCATCTGGGCCGATTTTCTAGTCTATGCACTACATTTTAGCCTTGTTTTAGCTCATATTTGTCATTCTATGCTAGGTGCACTTCTTGGCATATTTTGGTGTGTTTTGATGTTTATTCTCTTTTGATAGCCTTATCGTATTGTTGAGTGCCACTTTCAGTAGCCTGATTAGCATTTCTATAGGAACAGGAGTCGTGCAGGTGTTCCCGGTACAATTTTTTATAGGAACACTGCGCACGATCACTGGTTCTATTGCGCACGACCACTGGTCGTGCGCTGCTGATCGTGCACACTTAACCCCCATTTTATGAGTTCTGTCTCGACCAATGCGCACGACCACTTACGATAATGCGCACGACCACTGGTCGTGCGCCACTGGTCGTGCGCCACTGGTCGTGCGCCACTGGTCGTGCGAACATTATATTTTATAAATTTCTTACATTGCAGGCTCCGCCCAGGCAGGCGCACGATCACAGGATTCTACTGCGCACGACCACTGGTCGTGCGCCACTGATTGTGCGCACTGTTTATTCCAGCGCCTATAAATTGACCTGCTCGCGAATTAGGTCGGGATAGCTCATTTCCAACTCCGCCAGTCCGCCGTTTTCGCCCTTCTCGCTGGTTCTCCGCCCCCTAGGCCTCCTCCATCATCCTTGAGCCCCAAGGAGAGGTTTCTAGCCCAAAGATCGCCAACATCAAGCAAGGAGATCGCATATTGGAGGAGATCAGATCGTGACACGAAGAAGACGGGTCCATTGGAAGGTAGTGACAGCCTTCTCTACCCCGGACGCAGTTGAAGACCGAGCTTGGACGCGGATTGACAACCCTGCGATTCCAACCGTGAATCTTCGATGAGGCTTCGGATGTGGTCGATTCCTTCACTCTATTCTTCTTCCTTATGTTGTTGATTGTATAAGCTAGTTTCCTCTATATTATTGATGATGTGTGCTATGAACAGTATTGCTTAATGTTTATTTCATTTATTTGGAATCATTTAGTTCATTTGTGCTTATTGAGGTGCGCCCCCATCTAATTTCCATTCCGCCATCGTGTTCGGTGCCGCACTAGCAATTGCTAGTGGCGTGTTTGTCGAAGAGGTGCTTGCGACCCTCATTCCGCTAGCCTACTCGTCCATCCGCACAACGAAGTAGTGCGCTCAAGGCCTACGTAGTCTTCCATCCCGCCAAGCGAAACTTTGCATAGCGGCATTGCATAGGAGTAGTTGTAATATTTTATTTTATTATTCACAAACCAAATCCCTTTCGTCCGCACTCCACCTATCGCTAAACTTCGATCTCAAGTCCTTCCTCGAAACCTAACTCCACCTTACTGTGTTCCTTGAGAGACCGACACTCGGTGATCTTCCCCATTATTATTACTTGCCGAACATCGCATCAGTCGCCCAACCTGACCGTATTCCTCTGCTATTACGTCGCAAATTTCTTGTCGTGCGGCCCTTGCTACTGCTCATGGAGGGCCGATTCTTTCTTGACGTTGGTAATGGTGTTCGCCTTCTGGCGCTATAGCGGGATGAGCGGAGCTTACTGCATCTGAAAGTTCTTCTGGGACATTATCTTCCTGAGCCGCTACTTCGATCGGAACATGGTTCGGGGATGGATGGAGCGGAGCATTTGGCATCAGAGATGGAGAGGGAGCTCGAGGAACCTCGAGGTTCCTTAGTAGGGTCAGCGTCTTAGTTTGATGCTCCTCCATTTGACGCACACGTCCTTCTAGCGCTACTACAAGAGCACTTCTTGGTTCGTCCACAAGGGGCGTGTTCTTGAGTGAATGTGAGGGAGGTGGGTCGACGCGTCCCCGGGGATTGATCCTTCGGTGGTCCTGACACTTCTTCTAATCATTGTTGAATATTACTGCGAAGCGAATTCTGGCTCCAGGACTTCTTCGCAGAGTTTTGGGAACACGCTTCCCACAGACGGCGCCAAACTGTTGCGGGTCGCTCGGGTGCCCGGGTAGACCAATCCAATTAAACCACCTTAGCTCGGAAGCGAATCGAGCATGCATATAGTCAAGGAAAGAAGTTAGTAAATGACAAGAGGACTTTAAACGTGAAAAACCACGCGGTCGTGGTTGTGCCGACCAAACACCATTATCTTCTGGGGTGTTACAGTTTGAAATTAAGAACTCGAGCGCGACAGGCCGCTACTCGTTACAATAGTAGAGAGAGAACTACGAGGGTGACAGACAACCTCTCAGAAAGTTGAACGTTTCTTCTTCTGAGAACGAAGGTGAGAACAAAAGTGAGATGACTGATTCGCCTTTCTGGATCCGAAGGATTCCCAATTGCTTAGGAAGATTGTCTTCTGAAGCGGAAGAAATCTTCAAGCACTCGAAGGAGATCTTCGAAGGTCAAAGGAGATCTTCAAACACCGAAGGAGAACTCAGAGAAAATCTTCAACAGAGCTTTCTCGGGCGTAGAAGACAAGGTGTCTTGAAATGAAGGCTCTGAGCTCCTTTTATAGCTTTAGCCGGGGTAGCCCGGTAATTTTGCCGTCGTAACCACCATAACCACCTGACGGGTGAATCACGTTTCCCGATTCGGAGCACACGGAACGCCATTTTCGTAAATGATCGTCTCGCCCGTCGGGCAGTTCGGGCAGCTTCGTTGAAGGTGATGAAGGGGACGAATGAGACCAACGATCTGAGAAATTAAGAAAGGTTAACTGTGCGCGTGTCAGGAACATGGAAGCGTTCTGAGCGTGGGAGGAATTGTTCTGAGCGCACAACGAACACGGGAGCGCTCTGAGCGCGCAACGAACTCGGGAGACGAGAAGTCGCATCCCCAAAGGGGAAAATGGGCTCCAACCGCACCCGACGAGGGGGTGCGGTTTCATCCGCCTCCCCCGCAAGGCGGGGGAGGGGGGCTTGGCCGCACCCTGGCACGGGGGGTGCGGCTTGGCCGCACCCCTTGGGGATGCGGTTTGGTCGTACCCCCCACAATGGGGTGGCTACCCGCACCCCACTAGCGGGGTGCGGTCTTTACTGCGCCTAGCGCTGATAGAGCGGGAGTTGCGCGCGGCGGGTTTCTCCACTCTCATGATCATGGGTTGGACTTTGACCTCACTAACGCCACATCTCTTTAGTGGAGCCTCCTCTAAACGCACCCTGAAAGTGTCTATAAAACTACGGGTGCATATCAATCATATTGTCAAATTAAAATTAATTATGAAAAACCTCCTGCATTTTATGCTCAAAATTAATTTATTTTCTTGGTAGCGGTCATAACCTTTGTCTTGCCAAGCATACATTCTATGATAATGGTGTTTTTGACCAAACTCACAGGAGCAAATAAGCTGCGCCAAACAAAGCCTAAGACTTCCTTTGGCGCGGCATTTTCGCTCCACTGAGTTTGGGCAAAACGCCACAATTATAGAATGTATGGTTGGCATGACAATGATTACGACCGCCACAGAAAAAAAACTATTTTTTAACATAAAAGTAGATGATAGCTCCTTAGGTGAGATCGAGCGACCACGAACGACGGTTCATAACTGCCGCATTCATGACCGCAACCATCATGCCAATCAGAGCCAAAATTTAGATTATTGGTTCAATAAAGTAAAGACTTCATAAGGATGGTTTACTAGTCTTAGCAATCTCCTTCAGAAATGGAGGGCCTGCATGTGATGATTAAGAGCTGCATGTGATAATGAACATGTGTTGCTTGGCTTCATGTGTTGCAAACATATGACAAACATTGCACCAATAATTTGTATATATGACCGAATTGAGTTGGACTTGTCCGGGATTGAGTTGGACTTGTCGGGATTCCCGCGCCCCTCTGCACTTGCACTGGGCGGACACAACAATGCTATAGGTGGGGCGCCGGTGGCTAGCAGTCGGCCCGCTTCACCACCACCATTTTCATCTATCCATTGTCGATGAGCACTAAAAGGAGGGGAGCGTGCATTTCTGGGCACAAGACGAGTCATGGAGCCTTCAAGAAGGTGCTGGAGAAGGCCAGGATTTTAGTAGCTAAAAAATGGGTTGCGGATAACATTTCGGATTGACAAATACGGGTTGTGGTTAACAATCGTCAATTTATATCCATATACATATATTATAGAAACTAATAAATAGTAATAATACTGCGAAATCAACTAAAAATAGATAAAAGTCTATGATTGTTCGCAAATAGTATAGTTCGTGAAAAGTTCGGGAGTCGATTCGTGAAGATTCAATTAAAATTCATATTTTTTAAATTCAAATCTAAACCGTATTCGAATAGTTTGTGAATCCGAATCCGAATATTTTTATTTCTGTTCGAAGGATCCGTGAATAGTTCGCAAATAGTAAAATATATAGTTAAATAAATTTTATATACGTAATAAAATATTATATATAATTATATTGAAACTTTATAAAATTCAAATTCAAATCTGAATTCCAATCCAACATTTCCTAACGAATCCGAATCCGACCCTGAATATTCGAACAAATCTGAATCTGAATCTTTGCATTCTATGTCAAATTTAAATTCGATTGAATAGCTATTCGATTCGTGAACACCCCTAGATAAAACTGCACTTGAGACTACATGCAACTCCAACCTTAAACGATCATGTAAATAACTATCATAAATTAAGAACATAATTGCAATCGCAATAAGGTAAAAATTGCTCTAAAATCAGTTAAAATAAAATAAAATAAAATCAATATCTGGTTATCAAAACCATCCAATGACGCATAAAATCATAACTTGGTCTTTTTTTTCCTCAGATAAGAGCTTCAGATAAACAGCATGCCAGAGAGTATGCATTTAATCTGACAATAAATAAATTCCTACTTTCAGAACAGATGCGGGGCGATAAGCGCCGCGGATAAATGAACTAAGTTGAACAACTTCTCCCGAACGTCAGGTTTAAGATCACCCGAGGCTATCTGGAACCGAGTCGACTCGTTTCTTTTGTTCCTGACTCCGGCGCAAGCCTTCGCTCGCGCATTTTGCTCTCCGTGCTGTCCGTAAGGGCCTCTTGCTAATTCGATAACACGCAGGATGCGTCCGTGAGAAAAAATTCCTCGAGCTTGAAATTTAATCTGCAGTTTATATTTCTTTTATCCTCGGACTAGAACAGCCGGGGCAATAATCTGACCGTGAAGTCGTCCTGGATGGTCGAAAAATGGTAGCATTCGTGAAAAAATGATGGTATTTATATTATAAAAAGGGGCATTTACCGGGACCTCCCCTCTAAGTTTGCAAAATTACAGATTGCACCCCTCTTATTATTGAAATTACAAAAATCTCTCATCAATGTTACAAAACATAACATTTACCTCCCCTGAAGTTCACATTTCACAACATTCATGAACAAAAATACCCCCTCCGGAGTAGATTTTCAGGGGGGGTATTTTGTGCATGGATGTTATGAAATATGAACTTCAAGGGAGGTAAATATTATGTTTTATAACATACAGGGGGAGGTTTTTGTAATTTCAAAAATAAGAGGGGTGCAATCTGTAATTATGCTATCTTCCAAGGGAAGTTTTGGTAATTATTCGTATAAAAATAGACATGCTTGAGATAAAAATGATCATATTAATGATCTGATTTACTATAAAAATGGTAATATTTAGCAGAAAAGATTGTATTACATATTGTGTACAGGGAGACAAGTTCAATGAGCAAACCGAACAATCTCTAAACCCTAAAACCTAAGATGAACATAATGTAGTAAACTGTGTTTTCTGCAGTCATAAAGATTGTTCAGTGAACAAAATAGTTATCCATGCATCCACAACTAACAGAATATAGAAAATAAAAAAGAAGCCTGTGAATGCTTAGAAAGACCGCGAGAGAGGAAGGCCCGGTTCGGGAGAGCGATTTCTATCTAGTAGTTGTGGTGGTTGTGAACGCAGTTATGAAAAACGCAGAAGCGTTTAGATAGATGTGGTCACAAACACTATTTTTCAAAAAACTTCCTTTTGGGGGGCTAAAACACTATCACAGTCTTACCCGTGTGGTCAGCTTTAGTGGTCAAGAATGCTCGAATCCCACAGTATAATTTATCTTTAAAACTGTCACGAAAGTTCCAAATGCAGGTAAACCACCACCACTGCGTTTACTACAACAGTTTCATGCCGCCGTCGCTAAAACGCCGCAGCTCTCCCAAAAAGGGCCGAAGTCTTTCTAATAACAAAATGGAAGAACTTAACGTATCATAAAATGTCGTTCCACCCGCAGAGCACTTGAATAATATTCAAAACATCATAACTTCCTCAGCCACGGTGAAAATGGAGTAACCATAAGAGACCTTCATAGTAATGCCTCTCAACAATTCCACCCAAGAAGGATGACAACAATACAACTTTCACTATTCATAGGAAGTAACAATGGTCGAAAATTGTGATATTTATTGCATTTAAAATTATTGAAAATCAAGATGAGTGGACCCCGTTTTTTTAATTCAGTTTATTTTTCAGTTTTTTTGTTAAGTTGTGAGACGCATCTATCCAGAAGAGCCACGACCTTTTCCAAGAGGAGCATCCATTCACGGAAAAAAAATACTGTTTTTTCGGTTATCTGAGATCCACGCCAAAACACTTGGTTGTAGGAGAGCATCCATTCAGCCCGTTAAAAAGCTTTTTGCCGATTCAGCAAAACTGCCATTGGCTTATTTTTCGGTCAAACACATCCAGATAAAGGCTCTTCCTATAAGAGAGTAGCAGCTGTCCATTTTGGTGAGAATAGTGTTCCTATTCTACCAGGCTATATATCCAGTAAAAAGAACTTGCTTCTTTTGTGAAAGTTTTACCTCTCTCCCAAACTTGATCTCACAGCGCTCTTGTATGAATCAGTGAAGAAGTGCTGTGTTTGAAGACTGACAGCCACTTGATGTTCTTGTCGCTGGTTGCGAAGAGAAAAAGTGAACTGTTTTGATGGAAGAGTTCGAAGCTTGATGAAGCGCTTGTCTCGCTCCGTCATTTCCCTCAATTTTTATTTGGACTTCTCCGGTTGTAAGCAAACATAAATCTTGATTTAAATTTGATTTGCGTAAAGTTTATCCATATTGGGTTTATCATGTTGGTTCTCATTGCGATTGAGATCGGATATTGTGCAAGTGGTGAAGTGATCCTGGGCACGTGAATTTTTACAAAATTGATTTTTAGTTGCATCATGTCGACTGGAATGTTGGCACGGGGCTCATTTCATGTAATCATGTTACCCCGCATCGGTCTACTTTAGCATTATACATGACAAGAGATTATGGCTCAGTGAAGATGGGGAATTTTGATTCATTATGTACGAGTTGAAACGATATGAAGATGAATTTGATATTTAAAGATGTCAGCTACGTTCCAGATCTTCATGCGAATCTTAATTCTAGAAGCACATTAGATGATGAAGGGTTCAAATTGACTTTGGTCAAAATGTCTGGACCATTAAGAAACCCTTTTGACACATTAAGACCCTTTTGACACCTGAGGCTTGGACACAACTTCCAAATTTTAAAATTTTCATTAAATTCACATGATCATTATTTATTTGACAAGAAACATAGAGTTTATTTTACTAGAAAAAACTCCTGTAAGAGAAGTTCAAGATTTGAAATGTTCCAATGTATGTGAGTCTCTTGAGACGAAATATCTTGGCGGTAGCTCCTATTTCATGGAGTTCATTGATGAATGATGACATAGGGAAGTTTGAGTTCGTCGAAAAGCAAAGTGTTTCAGGTTATGAAACTTTCAGGTTATGAAAAGCAAAGTGTTTCAGGTTATGAAAAGCAAAGTGTTTCACAAACTTCAAACTACGGTGGAAAGATAGACAAGAAAGTTATTGAAGTGTATTCACATAGATAATGGGGTAGAATTCATTTCAAATGAGTTTGAAGCATATTGTTGTAAGAATAGTACAAGGCATGAAAATTTCCTTGTACACAGCAGCATAATAGTGTAGCTGAAAGGATGAGCAGTATTATTGTCAAGAAAGTCGCAAGCATGTTCCATATTGGAGCCATGTGTAGCCTGTGCGAAAGAAACCTAGACAGTAGACAGTACATTCAATCCTTGAAGATGGCACTTGGGTGGGATGGGATCGAATCCTTCCTAAAAGAAAGAATTGCCCTTCATCTCTTGAGCTCAGTAGGATATACTTGATAAAACTTTCGGTTAGCATTCAAATGCAACTATATGTTTTGAACATTTAGTTCAATGTAGGTGTAGGTAAGTCGTGGTATTTCACGATTGAATCAATTTCTAATTAAAAAAGACCTAAAGTTAAAAGATTTCTCAATAGGTAAAGTTGCTCCAATACCTAACCAAAGAGCTACTTCGGTACCAATTAAAAAGATTGTTGTAGCTACTGGACGACGAAAAGGATTTTGGAATTTATTGACATTCTAGCAGGTTACTGAAAATATTTTGGGTGAAGTTATACGGGCAGCCTATCATTTGATTAATACGTCTCTATCATTTCCTTTGGATAGGGATAATCAAATGAGGGTTTGGACTCAGAAAGATGTCTCAAGTGGAACAAGGGAAGTTCTTTGGGTGCAAAAAATATGGTCATTTTTAAAGGGAAGCTATCCGAGTTGGATGTGAAAACAGTACCATCATTGATGGAAGATGCAAATGAAGAGTTAAGTTACAGATTATGAGAACAAGAAAAGTGAAAATCATGAATAGAGATGTTGGCATTCAATTAAATAAGTAGAATATTGCAAATTTTAATAGAACGAGAAAGTTCATTAATGCTAAAGAAGATGTTGTTGATCTGACAGTAACAACATTTCCTTCTCCACTGCCACATGACGATGGTGAGATTGGCGGGGATCAGTCGTGTCACACTGGGCACGCACTTTGGGACCCGTTCAAGTTGTTTCTCACTATGGACAGTAAAAGGATCATCATCTAGACGATCAGACAGATGTGGCCGACTAGGTTTTTCTTAGTTTACATTTTTTTCTATTGTTTGAGTAGAGCATTATGAGCTTCAGGATAAATGTTGTGATAGGTCAATTTGGGTTCTTCACGACATTTAACCTAAAACTCAATATCTATTTACTAGTATTGACCTAGATTTAGGTTATTAAGGAGATTGAGAAGAAAAAAATAAACATTGGTCATTCTTTAGGTGTGAAGCCGGGGAGTCATGGATGACATAGAGAGCTTTCGCATGACAGAGATTGTTAAGGTACACGAGAGTATTGATCTAATCTCACGTCGAATAAGTAAAACATGTGACGGTGTAGTAATACCATGTGGTTGTTCGTCAGCCATGGGCTTAGATTTTTGGGTTTAATATGGATTTAACCCTTGATGTATCAAGGGCAACTTCAATCCTCCTTTAGTACTTGCTTCTTAACAAATTAAACATCATTAGATTCTCGTTCTACCTAAAAAATAAACTAAATTGTCAAAAAGGACTAAATAATAATATTTGGGTAACTTTACTAGTTGGCTATAATTTTCCTTGAAACATGTTTTTATAGGGGATCCAATATACATTTGGTGCATGAAAATAAAAATAATAATTTCAGTATTACACATTCAAAAGATCATGTAGATCGGAAAGAATGATCCCTTAATCATATTCAACATCATTAACTAAATCCAATTATGTGGGGTCAACTTCAAAAAACCTTATCTTGCATTAATGCTCATGTGGACTGCCACATGAATGTTGAATTTATTATGTCAAATATTTAGAGCAACTTCTATCTATGCTATAGTAAGTCAATTCATTTTTCTTCCTAATCCTATAACACCGTGTTTACCTAGCTGTCTAATGTGTCATGTGTGCATTTTATACCCTTCATTCTAAGTGTACAAACTTCCTAAAGTCCTGTGCGTTTTTTAATACCTTGATTCACGAAAAACTGAAAGAAGCGAAGTGTTTGGATGGTATGTTTATCTACTAAATGAAAACCAAAACACTCAAAACAACAGCTTCCTACAACAGTCTATCATCATTGTACTCTTTGTCGATAACACAAGCAGATGAACCCTGAGTCTATTTTCCATTATCTTCTCTGAATACTAGTCCACGATCCCTCTAATATAATCATGCTAACAACATGAACACACGCTATGGGTCCCCACTATCTGTCGCTCGTTATGTTGTGCATATTTCATTACGAGTTTTTATGTATTTGATTTTGAGTTGTACGAGTCGAGTCGTAATTATGAGTTATTAGAGTCTTAATGTTTTAGTGTTTCGCGCATCTCTTTTATATTGGATTTATTTAAGCCCATGCCACTGTAAGTCCTATTGTTGAAACTGAGACTTGCGAACAAGACTTAGTCTCTCTGGAGTTCGGGGCCCTCAGCTAGCCGAGGGGTGACCAATCCTTACTCCTCACAAGGGAGAGCTCTAGGTTGAAGGTGTTGGAACTAGGGACTGGACCAAGGGCTTAGTGGGGAGGTCCCGCCACATACCCGGAAGCCCCTCAGGAACTTCCCCTCCCAAGCCACTACTAAGCTTGGGCACCACTGGAGGCTCTCCTCACCCCCCTAGAGAGACTTGGGGAGGGAGAGAGAGGGAGAGAGCTAGCCTAGAATGAGATCCCTCCAAATGGTGCCCCCTTGGTCCTATTTATAAGATTTCTGAAGTTGGGCTGCAAATAGCCGAAAACTGGTCTGCCAGATTACCAAAATACCCTTGAACTGGGTTGCAGATAGCCAAATCCCGCTGCTCTTGGACTGCGAATAACCAAAACTGGACTGCGAATAGCCAAATCCCGCTACTCTTGGGCGCTAAACGCAGACCGCCTACCCGGCAAGGTTCTGGGCGAGCCAGAGGCCTCCCGGCCCTCCCAGCTCGCCCCCACAAGGGTGTGGGCGAGCCGGAGGCCTCCCGGTCCTCTCAGCTCCCCCCCACAAGGGTCTGGGCGAGCCGGAGGCCTCCCGGACCTCCCGGCTCGCCCCCACAAGGGTGTGGGCGAGCCGGAGGCCCCCCGGCCCTCCCAGCTCCCCCCCCCCCCCCCCCCCACAAGGGTCTGGGCGAGCCGGAGGCTTCCCGGCCCTCCCGGCTCGCCCCCACAAGGGTGTGGGCGAGCCGGAGGCCTCCCGGCCCTCCCGGCTCGCCCCCACAAGGGTGTGGGCGAGCCGGAGGCCTCCCGGCCCTCCCGGCTCGCCCCCACAAGAGTCTGGGCGAGCCGGAGGCCTCCCGGCCCTCCCGGCTCGCCCCCACAAGGGTGTGGGCGATCCGGAGGCCTCCCGGCCCTCCCGGCTCGCCCCCACAAGGGTGTGGGCGAGCCGGAGGCCCCCCGGCCCTCCCGGCTCGCCCCCACAAGGGTGTGGGCGAGCCGGAGGCCTCCCGGCCCTCCCGGCTCGCCCCCACAAGGGTGTGGGCGAGCCGGAGGCCTCCCGGCTCGCCCCCACAAGGGTGTGGGCGAGCCGGAGGCCCCCCGGCCCTCCCAGCTCGCCCCCACAAGGGTGTGGGCGAGCCGGAGGCCTCCCGGCCCTCCCCGGCTCGCCCTCACAAGGCTCTGGGCGAGTCGGAGGCCTCCCGGCCCTCCCCGGCTCGCCCTCACAAGGGAACAGTCCTGGGATGCGCCCCTCAGACTCGACTCCCTCCAAATGCTCACCCCTCCTCCTCCCGGGGTCGCGTCATTTGAAAACATTGGGCCTAAAAATATCTTGGGCCTCGGGGGCCCACTCGGCGAATAAAGGGTTGTACACAATCCCCGCTCTTTTCGAGCGTGGCTCACGCTCGGAAAGAAATGTCCAACCCTGCATATTCGACGAGTGTCGCTGGGAATCCGATTATTGGCGATATCTTGGAAAAGCCACAGCGCCTCCCCGAGAGGTTCCCCAACCTTGCCGGCTAGCGAGAGCCCGGCTAGCTGAGCCACCTCGGGGGGAAAAATACTTAAGAGAATTTTCGGCCACTGAGCGGTTCCTGACCCTGCCAGCTAGGTGAGAGCCTGGTCAGCGGGCCAGCATCGATGCTAAGTACTTTCCTTCTTGCCCCCGAGCGGTTCCCGGCCCTGCCAGCTAGATGGGAGCCTGGCCAGCGGGCCAGCATCGGGACTAAGTACTTGAAACTTTCCTGTCACCGAGCGATCCTCGGACCTGCCAGCTTGATGGGAGCCTGGTCAGCGGGCCAGCATCGGGACTAAATACTTGAAACTTTCCTGCCACCGAGCGATCCTCGGACCTGCCAGCTTGATGAGAGCCTGGTCAGCGGGCCAGCGTCGGGACTAAATACTTCTAGGAGCGAGCTCTACTAGTGGTGGACATAGGGTCGACACACTTCTAGGAGCGAGCTCTACTAGTGGTGGACATAGGGTCGACACACTTCTAGGAGCGAGCTCTGCTAGTGGTGGACATAGGGTCGACACACTTCTAGGAGCGAGCTCTACTAGTGGTGGACATAGGGTCGACACACTTCTAGGAGCGAGCTCTACTAGTGGTGGACATAGGGTCGACACACTTCTAGGAGCGAGCTCTACTAGTGGTGTACATAGGGTCGACACACTTCTAGGAGCGAGCTCTACTAGTGGTGGACATAGGGTCGACACACTTCTAGGAGCGAGCTCTACTAGTGGCGGACATAGGGTCGACACACTTCTAGGAGCGAGCTCTACTAGTGGTGGACATAGGGTCGACACACTTCTAGGAGCGAGCTCTACTAGTGGTGGACATAGGGTCGACACACTTCTAGGAGCGAGCTCTACTAGTGGTGGACATAGGGTCGACACACTTCTAGGAGCGAGCTCTACTAGTGGTGGACATAGGGTCGACACACTTCTAGGAGCGAGCTCTACTAGTGGCGGACATAGGGTCGACACACTTCTAGGAGCGAGCTCTACTAGTGGTGGACATAGGGTCGACACACTTCTAGGAGCGAGCTCTACTAGTGGTGGACATAGGGTCGACACACTTCTAGGAGCGAGCTCTACTAGTGGTGGACATAGGGTCGACACACTTCTAGGAGCGAGCTCTACTAGTGGCGGACTTAGGGTCGACACACTTCTAGGAGCGAGCTCTACTAGTGGTGGACATAGGGTCGACACACTTCTAGGAGCGAGCTCTACTAGTGGTGGACATAGGGTCGACACACTTCTAGGAGCGAGCTCTACTAGTGGTGGACATAGGGTCGACACACTTCTAGGAGCGAGCTCTATTAGTGGTGGACATAGGGTCGACACTCTTCTAGGAGCGAGCTCTACTAGTGGTGGACATAGGGTCGACACTCTTCTAGGAGCGAGCTCTACTAGTGGTGGACATAGGGTCGACACACTTCTAGGAGCGAGCTCTACTAGTGGTGGACATAGGGTCGACACACTTCTAGGAGCGAGCTCTACTAGTGGCGGACATAGGGTCGACACACTTCTAGGAGCGAGCTCTACTAGTGGTGGACATAGGGTCGACACTCTTCTAGGAGCGAGCTCTACTAGTGGTGGACATAGGGTCGACACTCTTCTAGGAGCGAGCTCTACTAGTGGTGGACATAGGGTCGACACACTTCTAGGAGCGAGCTCTACTAGTGGTGGACATAGGGTCGACACACTTCTAGGAGCGAGCTCTACTAGTGGTGGACATAGGGTCGACACACTTCTAGGAGCGAGCTCTACTAATGGCGGACATAGGGTCGACACACTTCTAGGAGCGAGCTCTACTAGTGGTGGACATAGGGTCGACACACTTCTAGGAGCGAGCTCTACTAGTGGCGGACATAGGGTCGACACACTTCTAGGAGCGAGCTCTACTAGTGGTGGACATAGGGTCGACACACTTCTAGGAGCGAGCTCTACTAGTGGCGGACATAGGGTCGACACACTTCTAGGAGCGAGCTCTACTAGTGGTGGACATAGGGTCGACACACTTCTAGGAGCGAGCTCTACTAGTGGTGGACATAGGGTCGACACACTTCTAGGAGCGAGCTCTACTAGTGGCGGACATAGGGTCGACACACTTCCAGGAGCGAGCTCTACTAGTGGTGGACATAGGGTCGACACACTTCTAGGAGCGAGCTCTACTAGTGGCGGACATAGGGTCGACACACTTCTAGGAGCGAGCTCTACTAGTGGTGGACATAGGGTCGACACACTTCTAGGAGCGAGCTCTACTAGTGGTGGACATAGGGTCGACACACTTCTAGGAGCGAGCTCTACTAGTGGTGGACATAGGGTCGACACTCTTCTAGGAGCGAGCTCTACTAGTGGTGGACATAGGGTCGACACTCTTCTAGGAGCGAGCTCTACTAGTGGTGGACCTTTTCCTCCCTGTCCCGAGCGGTTCCCGGCCCTGCCAGCTAGGTGGGAACCTGGTCAGCGGGCCAGCATCAGGACTAAATACTTGTGACTTCCCTATCCCCGAGCGATCCTCGGACCTGCCAGCTTGATGGGAGCCTGGTCAGCGGGCCAGCATCGGGACTAAATACTTTCTTCCCTGCCCACGAGCGGTTCCCGGCCCTGCCAGCTAGGTGGGAGCCTGGTCAGCGGGCCAGCATCGAGGCTAAGCATTCTCTTCCCCGCCCTCGAGCGGTTCCCGGCCCTGCCAGCTAGGTGGGAGCCTGGTCAGCGGGCCAGCATCGGGGCTAAGTATTTTTGAAAAACTTTCATTATATTAAACCATCCTAGTACATGTTGGAAAAACTAGACATGGAAACGGAACATAGCATTACACGAACTTAAGGCTAGAAAATGAAACTTAAGTATGGAAGCCGAACTGAGCCTCCCACTCCCAGTCTTGGTCTTCCTCGACTTCTTCTGGTAGTTGTTGCTGTTGCCCTGGACCCCTCGCATCCTTCATCTCTGAGAACTCAGGGTAAGTGAACGTCGCGTGACCCTCCTCCTGGTGGAAGTCGCAGTAGGGTGACTCCACCCTACCCCTTCCTTTCCCTCTTCTTCCTGCTTTTCTGATTCTCCTCCGTCTACCCCCACCAATCTCCATGGTTTGCTGAGGTGGTGGAGGGGGTGTGTTTGGTCCCGGCCTCCACCTCGGGCGGTTGGATCTTTTTCTTTTGAAGTCCTTACTTCCTTGCTCTCGCGGAGTCGAATTGTTGACCTCTGCGCTCGCCGGGCTATTGGATAGCCTCCACCCGAGGTGGTCTCGACCATCAACATTCACTTGGTTTCTTTTGGGGTGGAGCGAGTGGGGGCCGGATGCCTCCCCGCTCGCCCCCTTTTGGGACTGGGCTGGAAGAGACGGGGCGAGCTGGGACGGTGCCTTCCTCCTGAGCTCGCCCCCTTGAGGGGCTGGGGCGAGCTGGGAGGGCGTCGCCCTCCTGAGCTCGCCCCCTTGAGGGGCTGGGGCGAGCTGGGAGGGCGTCGCCCTCCTGAGCTCGCCCCCTTGAGGGGCTGGGGCGAGCTGGGAGGGCGCCCCCCTCCTGAGCTCGCCCCCTTGAGGGTGGGCGAGTGGGGGTATGGCACCTCCCCACTCCCCCCTCACCGGTATCTCCTTTCTGAACTGCTGGCCGAGAGTTCCCTCTTCCACCTGCTGGGGCGGGACCTCCGAACCATCTCCTCTTCTGCCTGCGGCCGTCGTGGCGAAGGCGATCTGCAAGGTCTGCATGACCTCTCGCTTGAAGCTTTCAAACATCTCCAACGTCACTCCAGCCACCGGGGGCTGCGAATGACCTGGGTCGGAACTTCCTCCACCTCCGTCCATGGAGCTCATCTCGAGAGTTTCGTGAATCGGTCACACTCCACGCTCACCGCACCATGTGTTGAAACTGAGACTTGCGAACAAGACTTAGTCTCTGTGGAGTTCGGGGCCCTCAGCTAGCCGAGGGGCGACCAATCCTTACTCCTCCCAAGGGAGAGCTCTAGGTTGAAGGTGTTGGAACTAGGGACTGGACCAAGGGCTTAGTGGGGAGGTCCCGCCACATACCCGGAAGCCCCTCAGGAACTTCCCCTCCCAAGCCACTACTAAGCTTGGGCACCACTGGAGGCTCTCCTCACCCCTCTAGAGAGACTTGGGGAGGGAGAGAGAGAGGGAGAGAGCTAGCCTAGAATGAGATCCCTCCAAATGGTGCCCCCTTGGTCCTATTTATAGGATTTCTGAAGTTGGGCTGCAAATAGCCGAAAACTGGTCTGCCAGATTACCAAAATACCCTTGAACTGGGCTGCAGATAGCCAAATCCCGCTGCTCTTGGACTGCGAATAACCAAAACTGGACTGCGAATAGCCAAATCCCGCTACTCTTGGGCGCTAAACGCAGACCGCCTACCCGGCAAGGTTCTGGGCGAGCCAGAGGCCTCCCGGCCCTCCCAGCTCGCCCCCACAAGGGTGTGGGCGAGCCGGAGGCCTCCCGGCCCTCTCAGCTCGCCCCCACAAGGGTCTGGGCGAGCCGGAGGCCTCCCGGCCCTCCCGGCTCGCCCCCACAAGGGTGTGGGCGAGCCGGAGGCCCCCCGGCCCTCCCAGCTCGCCCCCCCCCCCCCCCACAAGGGTCTGGGCGAGCCGGAGGCCTCCCGGCCCTCCCGGCTCGCCCCCACAAGGGTGTGGGCGAGCCGGAGGCCTCCCGGCCCTCCCGGCTCGCCCCCACAAGGGTGTGGGCGAGCCGGAGGCCTCCCGGCCCTCCCGGCTCGCCCCCACAAGGGTCTGGGCGAGCCGGAGGCCTCCCGGCCCTCCCGGCTCGCCCCCACAAGGGTGTGGGCGAGCCGGAGGCCTCCCGGCCCTCCCGGCTCGCCCCCACAAGGGTGTGGGCGAGCCGGAGGCCCCCCGGCCCTCCCGGCTCGCCCCCACAAGGGTGTGGGCGAGCCGGAGGCCTCCCGGCCCTCCCGGCTCGCCCCCACAAGGGTGTGGGCGAGCCGGAGGCCCCCCGGCCCTCCCAGCTCGCCCCCACAAGGGTGTGGGCGAGCCGGAGGCCTCCCGGCCCTCCCCGGCTCGCCCTCACAAGGCTCTGGGCGAGTCGGAGGCCTCCCGGCCCTCCCCGGCTCGCCCTCACAAGGGAACAGTCCTGGGATGCGCCCCTCAGACTCGACTCCCTCCAAATGCTCACCCCTCCTCCTCCCGGGGTCGCGTCATTTGAAAACATTGGGCCTAAAAATATCTTGGGCCTCGGGGGCCCACTCGGCGAATACAGGGTTGTACACCTATATATATGGACCCTTAAGAGTCATGTAAAGGAATGAAAGAATTAATGAAGCATATTCCCTTTCCCTTGAAGAGATTATGGTAGCTCTCTTCTCCCAAGCATGCCCCGCCTAAGCAGCTGCGGTTCTAGCTCCATAGTATCTTCCGCCTCCGTCATCCCTGCATATGGCCATCATCCGACAACTCTACCGACGTTCTACGATGAGCCCATAACAACTTGGTTTCAGAGCTTTTCAATCACTCCTCCGTGACCACATCAAGCTCTCAGTCGACCGCTTTCATTATCGTGTCCCTACTGCAGAAGCAGCTGAAAACCCATCCCTCGTTCTGCAGTAGAAGCCGCACCCCTTTACCACGTCGTCTTGAAAGGCCTTTTGCTCGCCGCCTTGAAAGGCCGGTTACAAATCAAGCATTGCCTTGTCTTGAAAGGTCGACTACAAATCAAGCATTGCCTTGTCTTGAAAGTCCTTTTGTTCACAGCGCCTCCATGACTCCTTCCCCGCCACGATCAAATGCTTGTGCATTGAAGCTACAAGACCACGCCTTCTTCTCGCGTGCAGGTTTCTGAAGCTGAACCAGAGAGAGATCTACCACCTTCTCGTAGCGGGCGGCCAAGGAAGTCAGAGTCAAGCGACTCTAGCAGCTCTCCCGCATCATCTCAATACCGAAGAATCGACGCCAGCCATCACCATACAGAAGAATTGAATCCCCTCCGTGAAGCCCGCGTGCAATCATTTTCTTCGTCAACACCAGCGCCCCTTCATCTCCTCGAGCCACACGCAGAAGAGAGACCACACGCGCCTTCATCTCCTTGTGCCCTGACCCTGCATCTCTCCAGCAAATCACAGTCGGTCTGGTCATTTCGAGACCCCAACGCAGCGCAAACAGTCCAAGCAGAAGACATGAGCTTCTCGCGAGCCGCACGCTCCTTCCATCGTCCTATCTGTTGTTATCTTGAGCCCCATGCTATTCCTGATATTGTTAATTAATATTGAGAGGGTTAATTATTATTTGATCAATTCTTCGCATGATCAAATAATAAATTAATTTGATTAACTCAATTAATTAAAAAAAGATCTCCAGTCCCAACTACGCAAGCTTCAAGACATGATGCACACTTATATGGCAACTGAAGCCGCAGTTGTAGTCCTACACTAGGTCGCCCTTCCAGCCCTCGGCAAATCAACCTAGGTGACTCTGATCTCGTCTTCCGATCTCTTCAGCGCCATCGAACCTGACGACTACACCGCTATCCATGCCTCAACTGACTCTTGCAGACCTCCTACAGACACAGACACAGTTACCTCCGGCCACTTTAATGCATATTTCTTAGGCTCCTCAATCTCAATTACTGATCCCTGATGTCCTCCTCCAGCCACATCCTTCGTCTGCTTCGGGTTCCGCTCCACCTTCCCGCCAACCACTCTAGAGCCATTCCTTCCGAAGACTGCTTCGGAAATACCATGCCCGGTTACAGCGGTTCCCACTTCGCAAGATCCATTGTCACCGCTGACCTTCTGCCAACAACGGGCACCCTCGCCCGGTCACCGACTTTTACATCCGAACGTTTTCCCTCAGCAAGTGCCTTTGCCGCCCCCAGTCAATCCGCCGACACCCAGCTCCTGCATCTACAAGGGCTCCCTTCTCAAGGCAGTTTTCGCTACAGCCCCTCGTTATGAAAAGTTGTTTTGGTAGGAATTAAGGAACCGGATGATCAGACCGTCTGCGCTTTGCTCGAGCATAAGGACAAGTTCAATTTGAAGGCGGGATGAGATGTTATGGGTTCCCACTATCCTTCGAAGATTATGTTGCGACATTTCATTACGAGTTTTTATGTATTTTGAGTTGTATGAGTCGAGTCGTATCGAGTACAGTCGTAGTTATTAGAGTCTTAATGTTTTAGTGTTCCGTGCATCTCTTTTATATTGAGTTTCTTTACGTGCATACCACTGTAAGTCCTATATATAGGGACCCTTAAAGTCATGTAAAGGAATGAATGAATTAATGAAGCCTATTCCCTTTCCCTCGGCGAGATTATGGTAGTTCTCTCCTCCCGAGCACACCCCGCCTAGGCAGCCGCGATTCTGGCTCCATAGTATCCTCCGCCTCCGTCATCCCCGCCACTAGCCATCCTCCGACAAATCTACTTGTGTTCGACGATGAGCCCGTAACAGCGCACTTAAGAGTTGAACTCATATTCATGATAATAAACATATAGTTGGTTTGTCTAATATAAAAAGAAGACATTGTGCCTAAGAAATTATTTTGTGGTAGCAAAATCCTACATGGGGTGTGCTTAGACACATTGGTTGAAGCATGTAAAAATCCATGTTATTTCGACAATTTAGATTTGGTACTCAGAATTATTGAATTTAAAACTCTTAGGCTCCGTTTGGCACGGCGATGACGGTCATGAACGCGGTGGTTATGACTTATGAACCGCCGTTCGTGAACGCATGGGCTCACCTAAGGAACTTCATCCACTTTTATGCTCAAAACTAGTTTTATTTTCTTGGTGGTGGACGTAACCATTGTCATGCCAAACATACATTATATGAAGGTGCTGTTTTTTTCCAAACTCACCGGAACAAAAACGCCGCGCCAAACGGAGCCTAAATCTCACCCAATTTATTATTTGATTGTCATTTAGAAGAAAAAAGTGTCAAGGTTATTCTCCTATTTATCATTCCTAGTTTTGCTATACATCAATGATCAATCTTAATATACTAATTTCCAACAAGCTAAACTTGGCTATCAATGTTCTGTACCCAACACTCACAAACATACAACAGAGAAGATTTAATTGCACATTTATGAAATTCACCAACTCTCCATGACGTTCTAATGACACTTCCAAGGAATCTCTTCATTTTAGCACATAGTGGTTGTATCCTCCTGAATATCTCCTCCTTTGATATAATAAATCCAATAAACTTAAACCTATCACAACTTAATATTACATTATAATCTAAGAATACTCAATATAACAGCAAAATACAAGAAAACAAGTATCAGAGACAACATAAAAGGATATAACAAATGGCAGCAATAACCACCAAACTCAGCTAACAGCAAATTTTTTTTAAAAATGCATCTGGTGAATGAAATGAGATATTAAAGCAGGATATCCTACAATAACAAAGAGCAAAAGTAATTATCAACTTATTAATTAAAAGCAAAGAAAATGCGAGAACTTTACCATGCCAATCAGAGAATCAAAGGGTGAGAACAAAAGGAGGAGCATCCCTCCTTGGCCCGACAACAGTCCGATAAACATAAACTTTCTCAGCTTGTACACCATCACTGTCTCCTTCCCTGATTACCTCCACGTTCAACCTTGGCATCTCCCTAGCAAGGACACGGCATCCATTCATGGTCACATTACATGCCGACATCCATAGAGATCTCATCGACTCATACCTCTCGAGCCCAGAAAGTAAAGCCGTATTCCCAAATGGGCAATCCCTTATCTCCAGCTTTCTTAGATTAGGGCACCCTTGCATCACATATTGCATGCCACGGTCACTGTTGCCTGCAAAAGCCACTGAGAGAGTCTCGAGTTTCTTCGCATACGCGCCAATGTACTCGAAAGTTCGATCAGTCAAAAGACCAGAAACAGCAAGCCTGCGTAGTTCTTTGCATGTCCTAACAACTGAGCCAAAAGCTTCGTCCATGGGATCATTGGTGAGGTAGTCGGGTTCGCACATGTTCATTATACAGAGGCGGAAATGAGTGAAATTGGGACAGTTACGAACGACAGTTGCTACAGCGGCATTTGTCATCTTCCGGCAGAAGTAGAGGACATAATGAAGGTTAGGGCAACCTTCAGAAACAGCCACGAAGCCAGCATCGGTGACGCCATTCCCACCACCATCAGGAATAAAATCCTGGTCAAAGGGGTCAGCAGGGAAAACTCGAAGTTCTTCAAGTATGTGACAGTTGGAGGCCACTGCTTCCAGTCCTTTATCCTCTACAGTATCAAGAACCTGAAGTTATAAAGACATGAGAATGGTTGGAAACAATAAGTGAACAAGCAAGATTTAAATATTTGTATACAGATTAAAAAGACAATATTTTACTAGCCAAGAATTATAATCCGTGTTAGCTTAGGTAGCACTTGCAAAGTCATTGATCCTTTGTCATCATCATTATCATCACCATCAATAGCCTTATCTCAACTACTAATTGGTTTTATGAAAACTTATTC
This sequence comes from Dactylorhiza incarnata, assembly GCA_033032865.1. Classification (NCBI taxonomy): domain Eukaryota; kingdom Viridiplantae; phylum Streptophyta; class Magnoliopsida; order Asparagales; family Orchidaceae; genus Dactylorhiza; species Dactylorhiza incarnata. Next base: position 17,221,200 of record JAWHQI010000025.1, on the reverse strand, counting down.
TACATTCATTCATGTCGAGTTGTCTAATGTGCTAAACATAAACTGCGAAATCATCTTAGGCAACTTTCATCCATGTTAACCCAGGTCTACCTATTTTGCTAACTAAAGTTTCACACACTAACTTTATATACTAGTCAAATTGGTGCATTTTGTAACATTTATTGTACGTGTGCAAATCATATAAATCTATTTTCTATTATCTTATATTTAATAGAGGTTACACTCACTATTCCTCTAACATTATTATTTCATAATTTTTCTTCTCTAATTTTGTCACCTATAAATCTTAGCATTCATGTTTATGCCACACTCCACTTACATATCAACAGTTTTTTCTATTGTCATCTATTCATCCTAATTGCAATATTATAATCTACTGTTACGGTCACGCACGCCGACGAGACGCCTTGGCGAGTCTACACGCGTAGGAAGGCGACAGATACTAGCCCACTGGTCATGGAAGAGACCGCCGATGCTCGATCTTCTTGATTATTTCTACTTCAATGTTGTTTTGGGTTTTACTATTTGCAGATCGTATTTTGTTATTCGCACTCCGTTGCTATAAAGGGTGTTGTATGCTTGTATTAGGGTTTTATCTTTGGATGAATGAATTTTTAGGGTTGCTCCTTAGTTCTTCTCATTTCCTCTTTCCCCTCGTCTCTCTCTCTCTCTCCAAGCCGTCGGCACTCCCCTTGCTGAATTACTCTCTGGGATCGTATCAATTTGGTCTGACCAGCCTTACCGCCCACCATTCAGCCGTCGGTGCACGCGATAGCTTCGTCCGCAACTGTCGATTCTGTGTCGGATCCCGATCCCGTCTCCAACGCTAGCGTGCGCTCCACCTGTTTTGTTTACGTCAAATCTGCTCGCTCGCGCCCTTCGTCCGCCTGCTTCGCCCGTCCAACTGCAGTTTTGTCGCTCTCCAAGCCCAGATCCGTCGGATTCCTACAGATTCCCGCCGATCCCAGCTGCTTCCGTCCAGTTCCGTCGTTTCCTCCCACCGAAACCATCCAGATCCGCCCCCTTCCAGCCACTGCCCGCCGACTCCAGCCCATGGCTTCCAACACTCGCTCCTCCGATGACCCCGCTCCGGATACCGCCTCTGACTCCCTTAGCCGTCGAGCCTCAAGATCAACTCATCGCCTCCATGCACGCCCCTCCACTCCAAGATTGACTCCCTCCAAGCGTCGACCGCCGCCTCCAGATCTGGCTCGCCCGCGGACAAGGGTTCTCTCCTCGGCACCATGCCGCCGAGACCCCTAACCCACCCGACTTCAGGCCGCTCATCTCTCTCCCTCGACATTCCGTCCTTCGTCGGCACTGACCAGATGGGTTGGATCGCGAAGGCGGAGCTGTTTTTCGACCTCAACTTCACGTCGGAACAGGATAAGATGTCCACCATTCTTGTCAGTCACGACGGCTTTGCGCTCCATTGGGCTCGATGGCTCCTCCAATCTACCAATCCCTCTCCTGGACCGAGCTCTAACATTAGATGATTTGGCGATACGACACCCACTACTCCAACTCCTCCGCTATCGAGCGTCTTTGCGGTGTCCTCCAAACAACCGGCCTGGACGACTATATTGATGAGTTTGTCGCCTTGGTCACCCAAGTTCCCGGCCTTCCGCCCAACCATTATCTGGGCTTCTTAAGGCAGGGTCTGCTGCCACACATCCGCTCTCGTCTCTGCACGCACCTCCCTCGAACGGTTTCCAACGCCCTTGACAAGGCGCAGGTGGAGGCAGACCTCTCCCCTAGACCTCATGCTTCTCCGGTCGGCCACCCCCCTCCACAGCCACCTTGGCGACCGCACGCCCGGCTTCTCTGCCACGCCCTCTGCATGGGAGACCCCGCCCAAGTCGCCCCTCGGCCCCTCTCAAACAGTGATTATAATGAGCTCCGCAGCAACGGCCTATGTTTTCGGTGCCGCCAACCCTACTCCCCCAACCATGAGTGCTCTGTCAAGGAGTTCCATACCATTGTTGGCTACGTCGACCCTGAGGTTACCCTGGCTGACTTTGAGGCCCTAGAGCTTTTGGCGAAGGGTCCCCCCTTTGACCCTGCCACGACTACGTTCCACCGCTTGGAGTTATTCTGTGTCTCGGTGGGCGGGATCTCCGAGCCGTAAACCATGAAGCTCCCGGGCACGCTTCACGATCGCCCGATCATCGTCATGATGGGAAGCGGCGCGAGCCACAACCTCATCTCCGAGCGCCTGGTGCAGCAACTCTGTCTTCCCTCGGTTCCCTCCCCAGATTTTTCGGTCCGCCTTGGCGATGAGCGACGCCGACCGCTCAGGGTCGTTGCACTGTCGTGACTCTCCGTGGGGTCCTGTTCCGTGACCGCGGACTTATACGCATTCGGCCTCGGCAGTACGACGCTAATTTGGTGGTGGTTTGGCTCCGCGCGCTAGGAGATGTACGCGTCAATTGGGCGACTATGACTATGCAGTTCCTCCACGGGGGTCGGCCTTGTCGCCTCGACGGTGACTCCACTCTCAGGTTTCCCTCTGCGCGATCCAGCGGACCACGGACGTCGACCTTTCCGCGGGGCTGCGGCCCCTCTCAAGACTGTCTGATGTGCCTCCCCCTTCCTCGACGGACCTCCTAAAGCTTCCCACTGCGCTCGACGTCGTCATCCAGCCTCCGGCAGGACTGCCACCAGCTCGGCCGACCGACCGCGCCAATTCCCTTCAGCCTAGGACAACAGCAGTCTCGGCACGGCCGTACCGTTCTGACCACGTGCAGAAGGATGAGCTCGAGCATCTGGTGCAGGAGATGTTGATGGGGGGACTTATCCGTCCCGGTACGAGCCCATTTTCTAGCCTGGTCCTTCTGGTCCGGAAGAAGGACGGCAGTTGACGTCATACTACCCAGCCAAGATACTTGATTGTCGCCACCACCTTCGGGGGGACTCTAATTCGAAGGAGGTCCTTGTTGCTTGGCTTAACCGTCCGGAATCCAAAGCCACGAGGCTGCCCCAGGATGACTTTCGCTGCCAGTCCGCCGACTACTTCTTTGAGGACAAGACACATTTTCCAAATGACGGCATTGTTACGGTCGCGCACGCCGGCGAGACGCGCGCACAGCGACGAGACGTCGTGGCGAGTCTACACGCATAGGAAGGCGACAGATACTAGCCCACCGGTAGTGGAAGAGACCGTTGTTGGTACAAAAAATGTACCTCCAAGACTCACACTAAAAGAAGAGGGGAGGGACTGCGGAGTGCAGGTTACTTAGGACGAAGAATGCCAGAGAGGAGATCTCTGAGGGGAAACTTCTTTGATTGATCTCAAAAAGGATTACAGAGAGGGGTCTAAAACAGGTCAGGGGGAAAGGTAGAAAAGTGACAGAATTCGAGACCGCTTACACAGGTTGTAAGCTGGAGGCTCGAAGCAAAAGTCCCTTTTCAGGTACCCCTACCCCTCTATTTATAGAGACAGAGGCTGCCCAATCGGGCAGATCCAAAAAATACGGGATGCCCGGGGTACAGGAGAGTCGGGGCAGCGCAAAGGGGTGCTAATAACAAAAAGGAAAAAAGAGAGGCCAGACCGCGCGGTCTGGCGATCTGACAGAAGCTTGACCGCCCATGCCTTGGAGAAAAACTGGAAGGAGAGCAAACGATCTGGGCGGTCTCTCAAATATGAGACCGCTGGAGGGGTATTTCCTGACTGGAGAAGAGGTCGCGGGAATTCCGGGCAAACATGATTCCCGCACATTTTCAAGTTGCGTTGTAACTTCGGAAATGTTCACTTTGACCGCTGAGACCGCGACCGCCATAAATGCGCTGGGCTCTATAAATAGAGCTTCAGGGCTTCAGAAATGATAATTTTCTGAAAAGAACAGCGAGCTTGAACCTCAAGCGATCACCAAAAACCAGACAAAAACGATCTTCAAAATGGTGACTGTGCTATCTCGGCTGAATAAGCGATCGCCAGGAGAGGCTTCTCCAAAGAAAAAGGAGACCGCCAGCTTGAAGAAGAAAACGGACAAAGCTCCCCAAACTCTGGCTAAGACGGGTACATCAAAAGAGACCGCTCGGTCTTCTCCAAAGAAAAAGCCTGACTTGCTGGAAAGCACGGTTTTGCCGGTCTCTACCGTTGTTGATTTGTCGAGTAGTTCTTCGGGTCCTCCCGTGCTGAACTTTCCTGATCTCTCTATTTCTTTTGATTGCCAAAAAATCGTTGAGGTCCTTAATCAGACCGCTGTCCCATCTGGCGAGACCGCTTCAACCGAAGCTATTATGGCTGGCATGCGCGAGAAGAAGGTTGAGGCTGAGAAAATTAGGCAGAAGATTGTTGATTCTGAAGAAACTGCGAAAACAAGAAAGAGAAACAACTCAAGTTCTTCTGCTAGAACTGCCAAGAAAAAGAGGAATGAAGAAAGTAAAGGTGTGACCGCTCCGGAGGCGATCACTCTTCCTGAGAACAGCGGTCTTAAACATCTTGAGGATGTTCCTGGGAAGGCAAGTAGCGGGGTCGGTCTATATCTCCCTTCTGCGATCTCAGCTTCTTCAAGAGAAGCGGACTCCGACTTGATGGCTTATCTTGATGAAGATTCTTCTAATGATTTCCCTTCAATTTTGCAGGTGTTGGATCCTTTTGAATCTGAACGTCTTCGGGCGGTCGCTGCAGAGAAGGAGATTGCTGAAAGGGAGACGGAGACCGCTGCAAAGGCGGACAGATTGAAGGCGGAAGCCGAGAAGGAAGAGAGGGAAACGAAAGAGAGAGAAGCGCGAGTTGCTGAAAAGAAGGAAGAAGAAAAGAAAGTTGCTCTACTCGTTGCAGAGATGAAAAGAGAAGAAAAGAGGAAGGCTGCTCTGCTCGCTGCAGAGATGAAAAGAGAAGAAGAGAGGAAGGTTGCTCTGCTTGCTACAGAGGAGAAGAAGGAAGAGGAGAGGAAAGCAACTCTGCTCGCCGCAGAGAAAGAAAAGAAAAAGACTGATGAGGAGAGAGCTCGCCAGATCGAAAAGGAGAAAATTGCACTTTCTGGCGGTCTGGCGAACCCCTCTGCTGCTCAGATTGACAAGATAAACAAAGCGGTGGCAGATCACGCATCGGCGGTCGTTCTGTTGGGACAAAAAATGTACCTGCAGGACTCACACTAAAAGAAGAGGGGAGGGACTGCGGAGTGCAGGTTATTTAGGACGAAGAATGCCAGAGAGGAGATCTCAGAGGGGAAACTTCTTTGATTGATCTCAAAAAGGATTACAGAGAGGGGTCTAAAATAGGTCAGGGGGAGAGGTAGAAAGTGACAGAATTCGAGACCGCTTACACAGGTTGTAAGCTGGAGGCTCGAAGCAAAAGTCCCTTTTCAGGTACCCCTACCCCTCTATTTATAGACGCGGAGGCTGCCCAACCGGGCAGATCCAAAAATTACGTGCTGCCCGGGGTACAGGAGAGCCAGGGCAGCGCAAAGGAGTGCTAATAATAAAAAGGAAATAGAGAGGCCAAACCGCGCGGTCTGGCGATCTGAGAGAAGCTTGACCGCCCATGCCTTGGAGAAAAACTGGAAGGAGAGCAAACGATCTGGGCGGTCTCTCAAATATGAGACCGTTGGAGGAGTCTTTCCTGACTGGAGAAGAGGTCGCGGGAATTCCGGGCAAACAACCGTCAATGTCGATCTACTTGATTATTTCTATTTCAATGTTATTTTGGTTTTTACTATTTGCAGACCGTATTTTGTTATTCGCACCCCGCTGCTATAAATGGTGTTGTATGCTTGTATTAGGGTTTTATCTTTGGAAGAATGGATTTTTAGGGCTGCTCCCTAGTTCTTCTCATTTCCTCTTTCCCCTCGTCTCTCTCTCTCCTTGCCGCCGACTCTCCCCTTGCTGGATTACTCTCTGGGATCGTATCATCTACCTTCAACTTTTCACGTTACATTCTAATTATATTTTACTCATAAGTCACTTTTTCATTTTAACCACTGAATCGTAACTCCAAATGTTATATCCTAATCGATATCCCTGCTCTTCTAAATAATCAGACCTAGGTACTTAAATCTAACAAACATATGTAGCTCATTATTTCTAACTAGATAGATTGATAATTTGAAATATCTTATCATATACACGTCTTTATTCTTCTAAGTTGAAGACTTCTATCTTTTAAAAATAATACCAGCATTGTTGTAACTTTTTACTTAACTTTGTAAATAATTCACATATTAAACTATAACTGCAAAATGCATACGCCAAGAGACCTTTTCGATGCCTTCTTTAAGCATCTCTGTAATCAATTAAAAAAAGATAATGATTGATCTTTGATGTTAACCATTGTGATTGGACTTATTAGATCACTCCAAAATTACGTACAATATTAGTTAGTGCTACATCATGAAGATATTTAATCACTTCAACATACAAACTTTTGACACGCCTTTCTTCCTTAATGCACACAAAAATATATTTCATGGTATTCAATAATGTGTATTTTCAAAATCAATAAAAACATGAAAATTTGATGGTAAATTCAACCTCCGCAAGGCGCGCGATGCCCATGGAAAGTGATATGATGGTCAGATGGGATCATAGAGGCGAGCGCGGATATAAGGTTGTAGTTAATGCAAATAGTGGTTCGGTGGAAGGACAAGGGCATGGGTGATGAGTTCAATGAACTTGTCCATGTGCCGGTCAACAGAACAAATTTAGTGCACCATGCATTGCCGGAATAGCGATGATCATAGCATTGGAGCAACGTTTGAGTAAAGGAAGGACAGTTGAGCAACATCATTTGGCGGAGCCAGTGGAGGCCTTTATACCCATGAGTGACGTGGAAATCTTTATGCATCGATGGTATGGTGGATGCAGATTGCCGAAGAATTATTTTGTCAGAGAAATCCATCGCATGGGATCAATGTCATTGAAGGTGAGAGCTTCTAGACGGCTAGGAAATGATCGCAGTCACGATGATCGTAGTGTCCATTAAACATGGCAAACCAGGGTTGCCAATAAGAGATAATGGTTCTGTCAGAGGCAGGCATCGAGGAAGGGCGCAAATGCGTGAAGTTGTGCTCAAATTAGAAAATGATAGCAGAGATAGATGCAAAAATTTGTGATCCATTGAGAGAATAAGAGGGATGACCAATTTCTCAGCAATGTCAATTCGTGCTTCGACCATGGCATAAGGGGAAGACACCAAGGCAAGTCGTAAGCAACAAGGACAAGTAGCAGGGCACTGGGGGGAATGAGTATCGGATCATAGTGCAAAATAATCGGGATGTACATTGAGCAAAAATGTCAAATGCATAACCCGGGCAAATCGGAGGCTAAATTTAGCTTATATTGAGAGTGGTTTTAACTAAGAGTCCGACAGGTGTGGAATTAACCAGATTAAAAGCCCGATGTTGTGGATAATGGGTCCAATTTAATAAGGCGAGTTCCACGACAAGCGTGTCGGGATGAGCATTCAACTCAATTGAGCCGATGTTTTCATGAGATGCCAGTGGTGAGTGGGGAAGGGGTGATCAACGAGATATTGATCTTTGGTTTGATGGTCATAACCGAAGCAGGCGCAATGAAGCCACAAGAGGAAACTCAAGAAGATGATGGCGTTCGGATCCAATGGATGTAGTAGGAGGGTCTGGTGAGCGGAAGGTCGTACCAATGTTATCTCTCTTATATATTATGTGGAGCTAAATTCAAGAGAAGGGGGATATGAGGAGAGGAGATGAAAGAAGGGGAGATTGAGAGGAATACCACCAATGAGCAACTCTAAGGCCATCGCCTAAGCTCTTGCTTAATGAGCAACTCTTAAGTGATGATGGCTACCAATGTTATCTCTCTTATATATTATGTGGAGCTAAATTCAAGAGAAGGGGGATATGAGGAGAGGAGATGAAAGAAGGGGAGATTGAGAGGAATACCACCAATGAGCAACTCTAAGGCCATCGCCTAAGCTCTTGCTTAATGATACATGGGATAATGTTTCAACATACAACCATGCTATTTAAAGCTCCTCACAGAGAAGGGAAAAACAATAATTATAGACAAGGCGAAATAAATAAAAAAGATACAAGATAGGGCTCATTCCCTTAAGTGATGATGGCTATCGATTCCGTATCCATGGTGGAACCTACGCTTCCTCCATAACACCTCAATAGCTGGCTACTTAATCTCATAATTGTTGGCCACATCACCATGAACACCCCTCCCCGAATCTTCTAAGACAACCTACCATCAGATATCCACATCTTCACCAAAACGAAAATCAATAGGCACCACCTATTTAAGACAACACACAGAGTAATAGGCGTCCACTCTTCCCCTCATCGTCAAAGTGAATCGCCAAGCACAACGCACCCCTTAGACATTCTAAGAGAAGTTGTCAACCAAAACTGTCATCCACCTCACCTTATTTCCTCTCCAAAACTATCGACAACCCACCCCTTAGACTACTTCGAAAGCTTAAGCCGTGAGCCACCTATATCACTCTCATAACTGGAAGCCTCCTACTCTTCCACTCCCATAATTGTAAGTCACCAGCAAGAAATCACCCCACCAGTAAAGACTACTTCGACATGGAATGTATAAAAAAGACTGTGTTGTAATAGGTTATACAATGTCATTTGATATGAAATTATCTTTTGATTCCATCTTTGTGTGAATTCCCTTGCAATCTTCTTTCTCTAATACAAGATCTCTATAGTCTTGCAATGGCTTTGATCTTCATGAGGCCACACACCGCCTCCGGGGGACCACAGATTTTGTTGCGCACCCACAGACTGCAGTCCTAGGGTCTCTTTTGAAGTCGACTTATACGGATTTCGGGACACTACTTTGGAACAACCGTGAGGCAGCACTGGCCACAAGCGAGCCCCTTTCATCATGATATTTAGCAAATTCTTTACTGCTACATGATCATCTTTAAGGCTCTTATGGGGCTCCCCCACCCCACCTCAAAATCCGGCTACATGATCATCTTTAAGGCTCCACCTCAAAATCCGGCTGTCTACCCCGAGTATGACGACTCCAGAATTGCAAAGCAGACACGAGAAAACCCGACAGGGAAAGCATCAAATCCAAAACCAGCAAAAGCACGTCTGATCATCAAAATATGTCAGCGGCAACAATACTTTTCTCTTTCTACAGTGAATTATGTAACTAGCCCGGGTTTCTGCATAGCCAGTCAAATAGTTGTATAGCCTGCCTGACGGGTTGGATCCCAAGTAGATAAAGTTGAATATTAGAGAGGTCGGATACATCCTCTCTAAAGCCTAGTGGCAATGAGTCGCCTAAGAAGAACCCCTTGAAAATTTTGAACATTCAATTGGCATGCCCTGCACATATAAAATCTCTTAGTGCTCCTAATGTTGGTGACATTTGCATCGAATCTCAAAATCAACACCACAATGAACTTCTGGAATTTCTACCGTATTAATTTTACCTATTAACTACTCTTTACATCTTATCCCTCGTAAGATCACGTTTCTACAAGTTTAATTTATACATATACTACATTTAAATCTTAAGTCCATCGTTCATCTAAGTTTGCGCATAGTCAAAATGCATTACATTTGCATGATTTGTATAGCCAAAACCAAGAGATCAATAAGAAGCTTAACCTAAATCTTGGAGGGAACAAACCTCATGCTACATTGTCTAAGAATATGTTACAGACCCACATTGGGGGATAACTTACAAGCGTCGCACGACGCACAAGACGTCCAATGCTTAGTTATGATATGTCTAATTTTATGTTTCCGCTATTTTCATGTTGTATTAAGTTGTATGTGTACTTGGACTTGTTTTGACCCAACCGATTATAGGGTTGGGGTGAGTTTTGGTGGAATGCATGAAAAGTATTATCCTAATCTCTCTCTCTAATTGTCTCTATATCTCTCTCTATTCTCACAATACCGCATGGCGCCTAGCCAACTTATGCATTCTGCCGATCGCTCCTCCCAGCGCTCACCTCCCTCCGGCGAGATAGGTTCCAAAGGTTCCAAGAAGGGCCACACCGAGCTCCTCCGGGACTTCTCCCTCGATTGTCCGTGAACACGGTCCCAAACGACAGCCTGAATCAACTTGGTATCAGAGCTCACCTCCTCCGTAGCTCATCGCAGCTCATCCTCAGCGCCGAAACCCTGCCGACGACGCCCTACCGCGAACCCCTCGCTCTCCGGCAGCAAGCACTTCGCGCCATTGCTGTGACTTCCTCCTACCTCCACGTCGCCCGCTTCCCGCATGACCCGGCCAGTCCTATTGGGGGTTTCTTCAACCGGCCTTCCCCTCCTCGCAGACAACACAGGCCTATTGCCCACACCCCCTAGCACCTCTCCCTTCGCTCCCGCGATATCAATGGATGACGACAACCCCGGCGGCTTCACCTTGGCTCAAATTTTGGAATCCTTTCAGAGTATGATGGTCGTGAACAATCGGGCCGAGGCCCTTTGGCCGTACGGCCAACCACCTCTGCATTGCGCCGCTTCGGGCTCCTCCCAGGCGGACCACGATTCTCCACCACCTCGTTCAAAGGGCGGAGGCCTCCCTCATTTTGTGAAAATGAAATTTTTGATTTTTGGCGGTTGCAAGGACCCCTTGAGCTCACCTGTTGCGAGCAGTTCTTTGCGAACCAGCCCACGCCGTTGGAGGACTGGATTGGCGTGGCGTCCTTCCATCTCATAGGTTCCGCTCAGTTATGGTTCTCCCAGTTATAGCGGGAGAAGCCCCACTTCTCGTGGGAGGACTTCAAGACTCACAACAACTTCCGCTTCGGGCCTCCCCTTCGCGAGAACCTCATTGGCGATCTCATCTCCCTCCGACAGACAGGGTCCATCGATGACTATCTTGAGCAGTTCCAGGTGCTACTTTCCCGTGCCCCTTTCGTCCCAGCGACACATCAGGTGCCCTTTACCGCAAGTCTCCAAGAGCGCCTTCGTTTGGATGTCGAATTCCAGTCTCCACCAGACCTCACGACGATCATGAGTTTAGCACGCGTTTGTGAGAAACGCCTATCGATGGACCGACCGTATCTGGGGCGTCGCTCTGGCAAGGTACCTTCAAGAGGTTTCGGCCCATCCTCACCCCCGGCTAGCAGTGGAATCGGCAAGGGCAAGGAGGGACACCGCCCTTCAACCATTCGGTGATTGTCCACGCAGGAGATGACCGACCGCAGGGCCAAGGGCCTCTATTTTAACTATGATGAAGCTTTCAGTCGGGGACATCGGTGCAAGTGACTCTTCTGGCTTGAGGTGGATGACCCCTCATATAAGGACGTGGAGGAAGAAGATCCGGGAGACCCAGAGATTTCTATACATGTTATGTTGAGCCCCCATTCCGGGGATACGATTCAGTTGCCGATCTCGGTGGCGAGCTAGCAGTTGGTCGCTCTTATGGACTCGGGCAGCACGCATAGCTTCCTCAGCAACCTCAACGCGCAGTATCTTCACCTTCCAATGACACCCTGTAAGAGCCTACGTGTGTCCGTGGCCAACGACATGGCAATTGGCTTGCACGGAGTTTGTCGTGTTGTGTCTATTGTGCTAGAGGGCTACCATTTCCATGTGGATTTCTTTGAGTTTGCTCTCCAGGGTTTTGAGGCCGTCATAGGAGTTCGGTGGCTCCACACCGTGGGCCCCCTTCTGTGGAACTTTGACGAACTAACGATGACATGGGGCCATGGGCCACAGCCGACCGTGTGACAGGGTCACTCGGCGACAGCTGACTGTCGGATTTTTTTCGCCCGGGTTGAACCAGCCGTACCCTCAGACCTCGACACTCTCCTGCAGAAGTATGGTGATACTATGAGTGCCCCAACAGGACTTCCTCCTTTGCATCGACGGGACCACTGTATCCTCCTCTTGCCCAACACGACTCCCGTGATTGTCCGTCCTTACCGCTATCCCATCTCGTAAAAGGATGAGATTGAGCGGCAGTGCGCCGCCATGCTACAGTAGGGCATCATCCGCCACAACGTATCCACATTCTCCTCTCCCGTCTTGTTGGTCTGCAAGAAGGATGACTCGTGGCGATTCTGCGTGGATTACCGCGAGCTGAACGCGTGAACGGTGAAGGACATGTTCCCAATTCCGGTGGTCGAAGAGTTGCTCGACGAATTACACAGCACCCGGTATTTCTCCAAGTTGGATATTTGCTCGAGGTACCATCAGGTGCGCATGGCCCCATCGTATGTGGAGAAGACCGCTTTCCACAACTTGCAGGTTCTCATGAACGAGGTATTCCACGACTTACTGCGTCTTTGTATTTTTTTTTTGACGATATCCTGGTATACATCACTACTTGGGAGGCCCACCTAGTCCATCTCTGCACCGCATTTCAGCTCGTTCGCGCCCACTGATTGTTTCTGAAGCGGGCCAAATGTTCCTTTGGGACTGACCGGATCGCTTACTTGGGCCACATTGTCGACAGTACGGGGGTGTCTGCCGACCCCCTCATGATTCAAGGAGTAACTGAGTGGCCCCTTCCTCAGTCCCAACGGGAGCTCCGCGGGTTTTTGGGCCTGGAGGGCTATTACCGGCGCTTCATCTAGGGGTATAGCGTGACCGCGGCACCGTTGTTTGCCCTCTTGAAGAAGCAATCCTTTGCATGGGGAGACACCGCGACGACTGCTTTTCAAGCTCCTCAGCAAGCCTTGGTGTCAGCATCGGTCCTTCGCCTACCGGACTTTACACAGGAGTTCAAGGTTGAGTGCGACGCATCGGGGCAGGGCTGCGGCGCCGTGCTCCAACAGGAGGGCGATCCGATAGCATATTTCAGCCGCCAGACAGCGCTTCATCATCAAAAACTCCAGGCTTACGAACATGAACTCATTGGGCTCGCCAAGGCAGTCCAACATTGGCAGCCATACTTGTGGGGTCACTCCGTCCTGATACGTACCGATCACTTCAGCCTCAAATACCTCTTGGAAGAACGCCTAACCATAACCCCGCAGCAGCGTTGGATCAACAAGCTTCTGGGCTTTGATTTTCGGGTGGAGTACAAGGCGGGCATCCTCGCAGCAGCGTTGGATCAACAAGCTTCTGGGCTTTGATTTTCGGGTGGAGTACAAGGCGGGGGCCTTGAACCGTGTCGCAGATGCCCTCTCACGCCGCGACCACTAGGAGGCACTTTTATTGACCATCTCCCAGCTGACCGAGTCCATTCTACCCCTCCATCGACAGGAGATTCAGGACACTCCAGTCCTCCTAGAGCTTCACCACCGCATTGAGGAAGGGTGGTTGCCCTCGTCATGGGCCGTACGGGACGGCCTCATCATATACCAGGGCCGGCTCTACCTAAGCGGACGGGCTTCTCCAGCCTCTTTCGATACCCACACAGATATGAACCAACATATCTATGGATTTCATCGATGGGCTTCCCGCATCGAGGGGCCGATCGATCATTTTTGTGGTGATGGACAGATTTTCAAAGGGGGCACATTTCATCGCCATGAGCCGCCCTATTATGGGGGATGGAGTAGAACGTGTCTTCTTCAACCAAATGTTCCGTCTGTGCGGCATCCCGGAGAGCATTGCGTCCGATAGGGACAAGATTTTTACTTCACTATTCTGGTAGGTGTTGTTCGGACTATGCAGTACCAAGCTTGCACTCGTCAGCATACGATCCAAAGTCGGACGGGAAGACCGAGGTGGTCAACCGGACGCTCGAGATGTACCTTTGTTGCATTACATGGGACCGCCCAAAGGACAGAGCAAGGTGGCTTCCATGGGTGGAATATTGTTACAACACGCCATATCATACCACCCTGCAGACCACCCCGGTCCACCTAGTTTATGTTCGGGAACCACCACGCCTCCTCACATACGTCAGTGCATCAGCTCGGTCGACCACCGTGGACATCGAGCTACAGACTCGAGATCAGATCCACAGCTTAGCCCAATAGCGCCTTCTCCAGGCCCAGACACAGCATGAAGACCGCCTACAACCGAGGACACCGCGAGCTTTTCTTTGGGTCGGGGGATTGGGTGTGGCTTAAGCGCCACCTTTACCACCAGTCGACCATCGCCAAGAGTCCATACAACAACCTATGTCCCAAGTTCTATGGGCCGTTTGAGGTTTTATAGCGCATTGGCGAGTTGGCCTACCATCTCCAACTACCGACCGATGCCAGGATTCACGACGTGTTCCACATCTCGCAGTTGAAGACGTTTGTGGGGGCTCCTCCTGAACCATTGGTGCACTTGCCCCCACAGCTCCAAGACAAACTTGAGGACAAGCTTGATGTTGATGCGTGCGGAGATGTTACGGACCGACGTTGGGGGATAACTTAAAAGCGCCGCACGATGAAGCACAAGGAGTCCAATGCTTAGTTATGATGTCTTATTTTATTTTCCGTTATTTTCATGTTGTATTAAGTTGTATATGTACTTGGACTTGTTTTGACCCAACTGGTTATAGGGTTGGGGTGGGTTTTGGTGGAATGCGTGAAAAGTATTATCCTAATCTCTCTATATATATATAATTCTCTCTCTCTCTTTATTCTCACGATGCCGCCCGGCGCCCTAACTGGCTTCTGCATTCTACCGATCGCTTCTCCCCCTCGCTCACCTCCCTCAGGCGCTCCTCCCTTCCAGCGAGATAGGTTTCAAAGGATCCAAGAAGGGCCACAGCAAACTCCTCCGGGACCCAACCGGTTATGTGAATGATTTGGTCCTCATGAAAGTGGAAATTGAGGGATTTCATATTCATGTTCAAAATTTTAGCAGATTATTGTTGGACCATATATCGTCTTAAGAATAGTAGATGAAAGGACTTGCTCTCTCTCTCTCTCTCTTAGAGAAATATGCTACAATCTCCTTGAAGAGACTTGCCTCCTTGGTTGCAAGTTGGTCGATAATCCTATGGCTATACAAACAACTTAGACAACGAGTAGATCTTTAATGACTCATCCCCATTGTCAAATACATGTCAGGAAATTAGTCTATCTGACTGCAATTAGTATTAACATATCTTTTGTCGTGGGAATGGTGAGTTTGGGAAACAATTTAGCGTAATCTCAGGTATAACAAGAAATCTTTTGGATAGGATTATTGTATACCAAAACTGAGCACTTGAATGTAGTAGTCTCTTCTGATATAGATTATGCAAGCTTGTTGATGATGGGAATTCACATTAAGAAATTGCATATTTTGTTAGGGCAATCTGATCATTTGGAAAAGTAAGTAGCAAATTGTTGTGGATCAATCTATTATTGAAGCAGATATAGAGCTATGACTCATTTTGTGTAAAATGATATGAGAATAAATATTTTTCTTTTTTAAGTCTCAATCTACCATTAACGGAACTCCATTCTTCTCCAACTTTCAATAACTTATATTTCTTCTCAAATATCTATGATTTTTTCTTCTTTCCACTTATTTTATAAACAATCAATATTTATGCTTCTAATCATTACACCCATCAATAATGTTATCGTTGGAATATAAACTTTGTTAATTTTGAAAAGAAAGAGGGCCCTTTACTTATAGTAGAGGGTATTATATGAAAATAAAAAACATATTAATACTTCTACCCCCACCCCCTCTCCTCAAGTTGGGCATATAATACTATTCATACTCAACTTGCTAATAAGAATTACAAAAATTTTGTCGCTCAATCCCATAGTAAGAACATCTGCAAGTTGTCGTTCTGAGTGCATAAAAGGAGTGCATACAATTCCTTTCATAATATTTTCTTTAATGAAGTGTCGGTTAACTTCGACATGCTTTGTGCGGTCATGCTGAACAGGGTTATGAGCAATGTTGATTGCAGCCTTGTTATCACAATACATATTGAAGGGGCTAGCTTCCAGTAAGTCAAGATCATTCATGAGAGTATGAAGACACATCCCCTCACATATACCATGAATCATGACTCTAAACTCAGCTTCAGCACTAGAACGAGCCACAATATGTTGTTTTTTTACCGCTACAAGTGACCAAATTAGCTCCAACAAAGGAACAATATCTTGTTGCGGATCTCCTATCACCAACTGATCCACCCAGTCTGCATCAGTGTATACCTCAATTTTTAAGTTATCACTGAATGAGAATGAAATTTCTCTACCAGGGGAGGTCTTCAAATACCTTAAAACTTTGTGGAGAGCCTGAAAATATTTGACCTTAGGAGAATGCATATATTGACTTAACATCAACCATCGATTAAGGGACAAACAAACTTGAATACATTTCAAGTAGTCCCCTGCTCACTACAAATAGGTAGGTCATTCAGGGTAACCTTTAGGTAAATGCTCTACTACTAAAAATATTCAAATTTCAATTGACTTTGAGCTATTTTTATTATTATTTGTTAACCTAACATCAACCCCCGGTTTTTCTCATCCGAACTAGAAAGTAGCAATCACATAAATGATAAATAGACAACATATTAAATAGCAATTACTTTTTATTTGTTAATTTATGCTTGCAATTCATGGCAGCGTTTCTTTTGGCTAACACCATAACATACTAGAAATCATATATCTGATAGCAAGTTCCACAAGGAAAATTAAAGGGTAAAATATGGCAGTTCGCACTAATAAAACAAGCAGAATATATGAACAAACAAATGCAAACAAGTTCACTATTACAGCGACAAATGAAGTACAATAGTTAATAAAAAATTTTATTAAGGGACAAGCAAAAAACAAAATGTATGAAATGAGGCGTGTCATAATTTGCAATGCCTTACCCAGAGCCGACGAAGGAGATGACAACATTGCAGAAGCTTTGAGAGTTCGGAACTTTCCAAAGGAGCATAGCTTAAATTCAAGAAGGTCAAATTTGAACAAGCAGGATACAAAGCTGGCAAATATAAGGAGGAGATCACCCATAAACCAGAAAGAGTATGTAAATTCTTGCAGTTTGCAAAAGCATTTTCCACCTCTCCATCTGCCCGAATCATTGGATCTTGAGAAAAGGAGCCTGTTCCAAGTTCTGTGAGCTGGGGAGCTCTCACAAGAAGTCTCCTCAGCTGCTCTAAGGTAACATTTTTATTGACTTTTAAAACCTTCAGAGATCTGCACCTCTCCACAAGCCTCTCCAAGGCATCGAAATTAACTTCAGAATTCAGATTCGCAAAATTTAGTGATTCCAAGGATGTGAAACTCTCAGGAAAGTGATTTAACCAGCCACCCCCAAGATCATCAATAACACTCTCTTGTATGTCCAACTCAGTCAAGTTCCTGAGACAATAATTTTTAAAATTAACGGTCCAAAATATGAGATAGAGGCATGAGAAAATGGAGGATTGAAACAGTAAACAGAAAGGTATGTAACTTAGCAAGGAATAATTTTATGTAAATACCTGCAATGACTGGCAATGAAGGCTAGGCCATTAGTGCTAAAACCATCACAGCTAACCAGGGAAAGAGATTTAAAACCATGAAACGACCGAGCTAGAAAATCGAGACTCTCATCTGTGACAGACATTCTTTTAAGACGGAGTTCCTCTAAAAATGGATAAGATGAAGAGAAAACCATGAGCCATGAGTGAATATCTGCGCCCCAATTAGGAGGAACCAGGCTGAAATCTGAGAATCGGGGCTTCCCCTTAAGGGAAACACTCCTAATGTTTGGGAATCGCCTCACAACTATCTCCGGTGATACAGAGTAGCAGTTTCCGATAAAAACATGGGTTCTGCTCCATCTCTCTGCAGCATACCAATCCTTACAGACCAAAGAAACTGCGCTCCGGTCCTTGTGCGCTTTCACAAATGTCAGCACACGTTCTAAGACTTCATCGGGGAAAGTGGAGGCTCGACTCTCCTGGGGTTTCTCTTCGCCCCCTCCTTTCTTATTCTTCTTCAACTCCATTAGTCAACTACTACTCACAGTGTCATTGATGGCAAGAAATAGTACATCACAGAAGTAATTATATCTTCAAACGAATCATTTTTTTCTTTTCCGGAATCATAGAGACCCTAGATCTATGCTTTGACGGAGCCTTTAAACATGGCAAAGACAGCAACAAGGAGACTTAGTGATTCTGATTTAGCTATAGGATCCAATAACCAGTTACACGGGTTACCGGGCAGAAACTCAAATCCAGGCTTTAGATCACTATAAAGCTCTACTATTTTTCTAATGGCAGACGAAAATCAAAACCCTGAACCAAGGCCAAGATATCTTCGATTTCTAACCAACAGAGGTTCTCCCTACAACCTCCACCGAAATCAAAGCAAAAAAAAAAAGATTAAAATCCCTACTCTATGATGTTGCTGGTTACCTATCCTCAAAATAGAAAACCCGCATTAGAAAATCGAGTACTTGATGAAGGACAAAAACAAATTGTGAGCAATCTTAGGAGAGAGAAACTCGGAGTGCTCAATATGCAAGAGGGGAGAGAAGGAGCATAACTCTTTAGAAGTAATCGTACAGGAAGATAGTGATGGATTCGATCGCCGGCGCTTCGAGCAAGACGAGAACAATGTTAGGGCTTCGATCGGGCTGCGGAACAGAGGAAGAGGCGGAGGATCGGAGATCCAGATCTTTTGCTCTGCCGCTTCTCGTTAAAAGCCTCCAGGCTCCTCTACTCTAGATAAAACACGAATTAAATAAATATACTAATATAAAATTTATAGCATCACTCCTATATTAGTTAATGATTTAAATATTCGCTTATAAAATATTTTTTATTACTAATATTTAAATAACGAATCATTACAACTAAATTAGTTTATGGTGTTTTTTTAGGGCTTAGTAAATCTATTTTGTTTGCTAGCAAATCAAATTAAATTCGGTTCATAATATTTATGCTAATTTTTTATCCAAAAAAGTCCTACTAGCAAATTATTAGGGCCCGTTCAGCGCGCAGATATTGATTTTCTAGAATTGGCATTGGATTCCAGAAAGCCAATATTCTTATTTAGCGCGCTATTTATGCGCTTGTATTAGCTTTGAGCCGAAATTCCATAGGTTTTATCCTAAACCTAATTTATTCATTCTCAAAAACCTAGACTCCAGCACTGGTTTTGCTCGATATTCCCTTTCTACGCTCTCGGCGACGTTTCCGCCCGTCACTGTGATACCCGGTCGCGAGCTCCATCGCTCTGCCGCATATCCTCTTCCTCTTCTTCCTCTTCCTCTTCTTCTTCTTCCTCTTCTACAATTTTTTACCCGAAATAAGTATTGATCTCTATTATGCGGACTGCGGTGTGAAAATCTTGTTTTTTGGTGCAGTTTTTGGTTTTTTGGGGCAGATTTTTATTCTTTTGTGCAGATTTTTGATTTTTTTGTGCAGATCTTTTATTTTTTTAGTGCAGTTTTTTGGTTTTGTGGTGCAAATTTCTAATTTTTTGGTGCAAATGTTTTATTTTTTATTGCAGATTTCTGATTTTTTGGTGCAGAATTTTGGATTTTTGTGCAGAATTTTGGATTTTTGTGCAAATTTCTGATTTGTGTTTAATTCTGGTTTAGGGTTAGATCTGAAATGCAATAGGCCAGAAATCTATTTGATACGCCTGTAATTTTAAACTTACCGTTATATGTTGTTTGAATTTGAATGTATGTATTTGGGATTAAGCGGGAGACGTTAAACCAGGCGGGAGTGGTTAAGTTTGACGCCACAACTGTCGCAACTGCCCCACTTCCCTTATGTATTGGACTGCCGGACAGGCAGATGCATGTATGATGTATGAAGTAATGTATTTCCCTGAATTCCCCTCCTACCATCTCTCCATCTGAGTCGACGGTGCGCCGCCGCTCTTTTTTCTATGTACTAACTTTACCTGCAGGAAGAAGACTGTATCAGTGGTATCAGAGCGCTTTCCGGGCCATGACAATTTCCATGGGAGACCACCACACGCGGCAGAATGACCTCCGCAAGGAGGTGGACGCCTTGAAAGATAAAATGCAACAACTGGGCGAGGGAAATTGGAAACCAGCGCCGCAAGAAATGGAAAATCGACAGTCGACGGCCATGCAAATATGAAACAAATGTTTTTAACGTTGACAGCTGGCCATTTCAGGGCTCAAGCAACCCATGAGCCTTCTACCAAGGTTCAGGAGGCGCAGTCCTCCGCCAATTATGCTTTACCAACTCGCAGTACCTGCCTGGAGTTCCCTCGGTTTGCCGGCGATGCTGTCAGAGATTGGATTTTTCGTAGCGAACAATTCTTCGAAGTGGATGGCACGCCAGAGAGTATGAAAGTGAAGGTGGATGTCATGAATCTAGAAGATAAGGCACTGGCTTGGTATCAGATATTTGCCAAATCCAGGCTGGCCGGGTCTGATTTGCATTGGGAGGAATTCTCAGTAGCCATTCATCAAAGGTTTGCCCCTACAATCTTTGACGATCCCATGAGTGAGATCAAGGAACTGAAGCAGACGACATCAGTGCAGCAATATTTGGAAGAGTTTGAAGCCATGCGTAACAAATTAATCCTCACAGAAGAATATGCCATAAGTTTATTTCTTACCGGATTACGCAGGAACATCTCGCTGCCTGTGAGGATGTTATATCCGTCCTCCCATCAGAAAGCTAATGCGCTAGCGCGTATCCAAGAGCAACAAGTCACAATGGATCTGCCTAAGAGCTCTCATCATCAGGGGGCACAGCATACTGGCTCTTTTCTGGAAGGCAATATAACACCCTTTCGGATGCCTGCCGCCAATCCCAGCAGGCCTATGTCATCCAAAACCACCAAACGTCTCACACCCAAGGAGATGGATAAGAAACGACAGAAGGGACTCTGTTTCTGGTGTGACCAGAAGTATTTTAAGGGGCATAAATGCGGAAATACCACGCAACTCTATGTATTGGAGGTGGCAGCATCAGAAGAAGAAGAAGAAGCAGGGGATACAGAAGAAGTGGAACAACATGAAGAGCATATGCCCAGCCAGGAACCCCTCATTACTCCCCAAGTGTCTATGCATGCTCTTACAGGCATCATAGATTTCCACACTATGAGGGTCACCGACTCATACAAGGGACACAAAATCTTCATTCTCATTGATACAGGCAGCACACATAATTTCATTGATGAAGAGGTAACAATTTCCTTACAATGCCCCACCATAACCATACCAACCTTCAAGGTAGCAGTAGTTGATGGGAATCGAATTACCAGCACTAAATTATGCCCCAAATTTCAATAGACCATGCATGGTCTCACCTTTGAAGCAGATATGTTGATGCTGCCCCTGGGGGGGTGTGATATAGTATTAGGGGTGCAATGGATACTCACATTGGGGACAATTAACAGGGATTTCTTGAATTTACATATGGATTCCCAATGGGCGGGTAAGAAAGTATCACTTCAAGGAAGTAAGAATGTGGGTACTACACTCATTAACAAGAAGAGGATGTCCAAGTTAATACATAAACCAGCCCAATGCACTATGTTTAATTGTGTGTTGGATTCAGCCTCAGGCACAGGAAGGGACAAACCCAGCACTGCTCAATGACAAGGGGCAAACCAATGCAGGATTGACCACCTTGCTAAACAAATATCATCATATTTTTGAAGCACCCCATGGCCTTCCTCCCCACCGGGCCCATGATCATCGAATTATTTTGAAAGATCCAGCTGTATACTCCAACACCAGACCTTATCGTTATCCTTATGTGCAAAAGACAGAAATCGAGAGGCTCATAAAGGAGATGCTAGAGGAAGGCACCGTCAGACATAGCAAAATCTTTTTTTCATCACCAATTGTGCTAGTGAAGAAGAGAGATGGTTCATGGAGGATGTGTATTGATTATAGGCGCCTCAACGACAACACCATCAAAGATAATTTCCCTATACCTGTCATTGAAGAACTACTAGATGAACTACATGGGTCCACAGTTTACTCCAAACTGGATCTAAGGGCTGGATATCATCAAGTAAGGATGGCACCTCAAGACATTGAAAAAACAGCATTCAGATCTCATGAAGGACAGTATGAATTCTTGGTTATGCCCTTTGGGCTCACCAACGCCCCCTCAACTTTCCAAAGCCTAATGAACCAGGTATTCCACAATCACCTAAGAAAATTTATACTAGTGTTTTTTATGACATTTTAGTGTATAACATGAATTGGGAAGAACATCTCAAACATTTGGAACAAAGTTTTCAAATCTCAACCAAAGAAAAGTTGTATGTCAAAAGAAGCAAATGTCAATTTGGTGTTGCCCAAATAGAATATCTAGGGCATATAATCTCAGCTCAGGGAGTGGCAGCTGACCCAAAGAAATTAGAAGATATGAAGAATTGGCCCCCACCAACCTCCCAAAGGCAATTAAGAGGATTTCTGGGGCTTACCGGCTATTATAGAAGATTCATCAAGGGATATGGATGCATAGCAAGACCCCTCACTAACTTGTTGCAAAAGAAACCAAATCAGTGGAGTGATGAAGCAGCAATGGCATTTGAAGCTCTCAAGTCAGCCATTACCACTCCCCCTGTACTAGCAATGCCTGACTTCAAAAAGAAATTTGTTCTTGAAACAGCTGCATCTAACCAGGGCATTGGGGCAGTGTTACTCCAGGAGGGCCACCCCATATGTTTCTTTAGTAAGTGCTTAGGCAAGAAGCACCCAGCCTTATCAGTTTATGAGAAAGAATTACTAGCCATAGTGTTGGCTGTTCAGAAATGGCGTCACTACCTAATTGGTACCCATTTCGAAATACACACTGACCACCAAAGTTGAAATACATGATGGAGCAACAATTAACCACCCCCCTACAACAGAAATTCATGGCCAAACTTTTGGGGTATGATTACTCCATCGAGTACAAAAAGGGAGTAGAAAATGTAACAACAGATGCTCTATCCAGAAAAGAGGAAAAGGAGGAAGGGTCCCTGCATACATTGCTCACAGGAGGCACTGATCTAGAGCAGAGGTTGAAGGCTGCTCAGCTAAAGGATGACAGGATACAACAACTCATATAAGAAAAGGAAGCCAATCCTGAAATTAAACCCCACTTCCAGGTGGTGGATGGGTGGTTAAGGAGAAAAGGGAAGATTGTGGTTGGGAAGGAGGAAGAAGTCAGCAAGCTCTTATGCCATATTTTTCATGATTCAAGCATTGGGGGCCACTCAGGGGTCTTTGTCACATTACACAAGCTCAAACAGAATTTTTATTGGAAAAAGATGAAAGAATATGTATATCAATATATCAAGCATTGTACTATTTACTAACAATGTAAAAGCCCCAATGAGAAGCCACTGGGACTGTTACAACCCCTACCAATTCCAGATCAGATTTGGAGGGACTTATCCATGGACTTTATCGAAGGGCTGCCATCATCCAAGGGATATGAGGTAATCTGGGTTGTGGTGGACATGTTAAGCAAATATGCCCATTTTATTGCACTCAAGCACCCCTATACAGCTAGCACCGTGGCCCAAACATTCATGAATGAAGTGTTCAAACTCCATGGCATGCCAAACTTAATAATCTCAGACCGAGATGTGGTGTTCATAAGTGATTTCTAGACAGAGCTGTTCAAGATTCTAGGAGTAAACATCCAAACCTCCACGACCTACCACCCTCAATCCAATGGGCAAACGGAGGTGGTAAACAGGTGCTTAGAAAACTACCTCAGATGTGTCTGCTTCACTAAACCCAAGTCATGGTATCTTTGCCTACCTCTAGCTGAATACTGGTATAACACTTCATACCATACTTCAACACAAATGACCCCATTTGAAGTAGTATATGGCACACCTCCCCCTTTACATATTCCCTACATACCCACCACGACAAAGAATGAAGCAGTCGTTACTACTCTCCAGGACAGGGAAAAGATCATCGACATACTGAAGGCAAACCTATGCAAGCACAAAACTGCATGAAGCAGCTAGCTAACAAAAAGAGGAAGGAGAAGGAGTTTGAAGAAGGAGAATGGGTCTATATACGCATATTACCCTACAAACAGGCAAGCATGCGGCAAGGCAGCTATACCAAATTATCCCCACGCTTTTTTGGTCCTTTTCAGACCATCAAAAAGCTTAGCCCAGTGGCCTACCGATTGGCACTACCACCCACATCAAGAATTCATTCATCCTTCCATATCTCCCAGCTAAAGCAGCACATTGGAGCAGCCCCTACCACCACCACACTTCCAGAATTTCTCACCACAGAGGGCTACAAGTTGAAGATTCCAGAGAAGGTCATTGAGAGGAGGCTCATACCCCGGAATGGAGTACCAGTGGCACAGGTCTTGATTCAGTGGGCCAACACTCTAGCGGAGGAGACCACATGGGAGGACTACCTCCACATCAAATCAATCTTTCCTGATTTTGATCCTTGAGGTCAAGGATCCTTTTAAGGAGGGAGTATTGATACGCCTGTTAATTTTAAACTTACCGTTATATGTTGTTTGAATTTGAATGTATGTATTTGGGATTAAGCGGGAGACGTTAAACCAGGCGGGAGTGGTTAAGTTTGACGCCACAACCGCCGCAACTGCCCCACTTCCCTTATGTATTGGACTGCCGGACAGGCAGATGCATGTATGATGTATGAAGTAATGTATTTCCCTGAATTCTCCTCCTACCATCTCTCCATCTGAGTCGACGATGCGCCGCCGCTCTTTTTTCTCTGTACTAACTTTACCTGCAGGAAGAAGACTGTATCACTATTCCTCTGAGATGATTGTCTTCCTCTGAAATTTATTGTTGTTCTTCCTTTTTAAATTTGCCTGAATTAGATTTGTGAAATAGATTAGAATTTATTAGATGTGTTAATTTAGAATTTCTTATATCTAAACATTAGTTTTTTAGATCTGTTTATAA
Organism: Dactylorhiza incarnata; assembly: GCA_033032865.1. Classification (NCBI taxonomy): domain Eukaryota; kingdom Viridiplantae; phylum Streptophyta; class Magnoliopsida; order Asparagales; family Orchidaceae; genus Dactylorhiza; species Dactylorhiza incarnata. Next base: position 17,196,539 of record JAWHQI010000025.1, on the reverse strand, counting down.
GCCTGAATGTGGTGGCACACATGAGCACTATAGTGGAAGGAGAAGGAAGCAGTAGAAGGAGGAGAAAGAAAGTAGTAGAAAATGACGCAGTAGCAGTGGACATAGAAAAATTGGCTGACTCTGTGCAAGGTGTAGTGAGGACAATGTCTATTAGCGATGTTGATGACATCTATGTCGCACTTACTCAGATGACTGATTTAGAAGATCATGATTTACTCAGGGCCATGGATATACTGTGTCATGATAGTGTCAAGCGTGACATATTCAAGAGACTCCCTGACAAGTTGAAGGGCACATGACTCTGAATGCAATTTGATCGCTAGTTTGGTGTTTTTACTTATGGGCGATGGACTTTTTTATTTAGATCATTTGTTATTTCTGCACTTTTAATTATGAGCAATGCATATGAATTTGATCGTTTGCAATGTTTATGGTAAAAATTACAAATTCTTAAATTTTCAATTCCAGAAAGACAATTCTTTTGGGCGGCCGAACAACTTTTAGGTATCAATTACAATTCTGTTCACTGAATATCATCCTGCAGCCGAACAACAGAATTGGTTTTCTGCATAAAGCCAATTCCTGCATATATTGATTTCCTGACCAAAACCAATTCCAGAAAGTCAATACCTGCGTGTCGAACGCACCCTTAGGTTTCCTCCCACTGTTCTCTCCGCTTGCGAACTGAAATTGTTCGCCGCTTGCCTGCTCACAATTCTTCTCCGCGACTATCGGACTAGGTGTTTTTTCTCTTCCTCGCGGCTGTCGGACGATCCTCGTGTTTCTTCTTCCTCGACATCTCATCCTTTCGATTTTTGGTAATGTCGCGTTTCTTCTCCCTCACAGTTTTTCCTCACCGTTTAAACCCTAGATCTGAACTCCAGCTCTTACATCCTTCCAGGCTCGGCGCAAATTCGACGACATCTCCTCCTTCTAGACCTCCCAAATCCATGCGGCGTTTCTTCTTCCTCACCGTAGATCTGTGCTACGTTTCTTCTTCCTCTCCCGTTCGAGTCCTCCCAGAGCTACTCGATTTCCTGTTCAAAACCTCGATCCTTTAGCGTATGTACCCTCTTCTCCTTTATCAGATTTTACCAATTTCCTGTTCGAAAACTCGATTTCTTGTTTATTCTTCCTCACCGTGATTTTACTGCACAAAGATTATAGGATATTGCTTAGTGGATTGTTCATGACATTGTCGGACGAGCCTCAGTAATTCGTGATTTTACTTTTATATTTTTGTAATGATCTTGACATAATGATAGAATGAACAAATCAATTGCTTAGTTGATGGTTTATCTGTTTTGAATCTTGATCAGTTGCTCAACAAATTATTGTGCTCTAGAAACTTGATTATGCGTAATAGCAAATTTTTATGTTGTTTTGCTCCAGGTTTACAGATGGATATGCCCCCTTCTTCACCAGTTACGTCTATTGAATATGTTGTTGATTCCTCCATAGAGATTGTTATATGTAATCCATCGACTGAAAGGTACCCTTTGCAACGCTAAGTAGTTGTGATAGTGTAATGTTGAGATTGCGCGCGTAGATCCGAAAGTCATATTCATCGGCTTAATTAATGACAATCATTTTGTGGGATTGTGTATGAAAGAAAGGAGTCCACTACCACCACTCTACTCTCCATGGAGGCGATATCATACACAAATGACAATTTCATGGGAATGTATACTCAATTTAAAGAAATGAAATGTAAGATTGCTTACTAATTGTTTACAATTTTTCAAATTTATTCTGTAAAACACACTGCTTACTAATAGCATTCTATTTTGTTTGTAGATCATGGTCATAAAAATTTTGGGATGCTTAAAGATATTTGTTGCATTTAAAAACATATTGGTGCACTTAAGGAAGATTTGGAGTAGTTCAACAAATTTTGCGGCGCTTAAAAATATTTTGGTGCACTTAAGAAAGATTTGTAGCACTTTTTGTTTACATAAATTAAATGTAATACTAACAAAAATGTTTACTATAATATTTATTTGAGAATGCTTGAATGGCACATAATATGATTGATTTTTTTGGTGATTTGCTAAAAAAAAATCAATTGGCTATTTTCAAAATTAATGGTTTGTTAATAGTAATGATTTGCTAGCAACGAAAATGAGTTTGCTAATAACAACACCATTTTAATAAGTTTAGGTTCAAAATGAGTCTACGATGTTTATATAAAATAGGATGGCGCTTGCCGGTATATATAGGACTGGGCAAATTATTCAAAACTCGAAATTCGCTCGGATATTGAGTTGAATCGAAATCGTTTACAATTGATTCGACTCGATTGGATTCGATTCAATTTAACTCGAACCACATTTTGAGTCAATTTCGAGTCTGTCACGGATCGCTCGCAATATGATTTGAATCAACTCGAATTGATTAAAATATTATGTTTTTATTAAAATATATATTATTATTTTAAAATTAAAAACACTAAAGTGTAAATCTAAACTAAAGGATTAATGTCTTAAATGGTTACATTTACTCAATTTCGAGTCAGCTAAATTTAATTTTGAGTCGACTTGAAATAAAAAAAATTTGTGTAATTTTGAGCCGATTCGATTCCATTTCGAGTCAAGCAGACTCGAGTCAAAATAATTTCGATTTTGAATCGATTTCGAGCCAAAAAATTTGATTTCAAGCCGAGCCCAAATCTCTTGAACTCAACTCGAAATCAGCCCTAGTTAGTAGATACATATAACATACCTACAGTCGCCACACGAAGTCATCTCTTTTTAATTATTTTGATTTTATTTTATATTTTTCACCATTTTTATTTGTTTCTTTATTATTTTATTTTATTTTACGTATTTTCTTTAGCTTATTAAAATATAAAAAACAATTAGGATCCGTTCGTTTGGACGGAATTGAAGACTTGGAATTGAAATTCGATGTCGAATTCCAATTACGTAGTTCGCTTGTTAGATAGCTTTAATAATTGGAATTTGAGTTGAATATTATGGAATTGATTTTAGCCTAAGCACAAAATCTAGCTGGACATATCGGAATTGGGCGAGTCTGGCACGCTCGATTTATTGCATTTTTCGCCCGGGCGCAAGTTTATGCGCCCGGGAGCGCAATTATTTGTCGGGCGCGAGTTTTTCACCCGGACACGAGTTTTTCGCCCGGACGTGCGTTTTTTCGTCCGGACGTGCGTTTTTCGCCCAGACGCGCAAATTTCGCCCGGGCGGAAGTTTTCCGACCTAGTGTGCGTTTTTTGCCCTGCCGCGTGTTTTTTTCGCCCGGACGCGCGTATTTCGCGCGGGTGCGCGCTTTTCGCCCGGGCGCATATTTTGTCGCCCGGGCCTGAGTTTTTTGTCCGGGCGCGCGTTTTTCGCCCGGGCACGCGTTTTTCGCCCGAGCGCACGTTTTGTCCCCCGGGCGCGCAATGTTTCTCTTAGGCGCGAGTTTTTAGCCCGGACGCGTATTTCGCCCGGGCGCGCGTTTTGTCGCCTGGGAGCGCAACTTTTCGTTCGGGCGCGGAATTTTCTCCCGGGCATTTTTTTCGCCTGGGAGCGCATTTTTCGCGAGGGGGCGCGTTTTGTCGCCCGGGCGTGGAATTTTTCGGCCAAGCACGAGTTATTCGCCCGGGCGCGCGTTATTCACCCGAACGCGCGTTTTTCGCCCGGGCGCGCGTTTTTTCGCCCGGGAGCGCACTTTTCTTCCGGGCGCACATTTTTCGCCCCGGCGCGCGTTTTTCCCGCGAGCACATGTTTCTTGTCCGGGCACACATTTTTTGCCCGTGCGCACAATTTTCGCTCGGGCGCGAGTTTTTCATCAGGGCGCGTGTTTTTCCCCGCGGGTGCGAGTTTTTCGCCCGGACGCGCGTTTTTCGCCCGGTGCACGTTTTTCGCCCGGGCGCGCATTTCTCGCTCGGGAGAGCGTTTTTTTCGTTTTGACGCGTGTTTTGTCGTCCGGGCGCCCAATTTTTCGTCCGGGCGCGCATTTTTTGCCATGACGCGCATTTTTTATTATATATGTAAAAAAATATTAGTTTCTTTATAATATTTTTCAATTATTAGAT